>CM045583.1:4078092-5343748 GCA_024721215.1 Cheumatopsyche charites
AAAACTAATAAAATCATGAATAAATGTAAATTTTAACATTTCAGCTGTAAATGAGAGAACATAAATATTGCATTAAAAACATTTTATCGAGCGAATAAATTACGCACTTCGTAAAAGTCAACAAATTTATTTAAGAATGAAAAAAGTATTACGGAAAAACGACGTGAAAAATATCACGTATCGTAACCGCCGGAAAACTGCTTGGCGCTTCGCTTACGGAAAAGCGCGCGACTTTCGGAAAACTTTCGAAAGTTTTTCAGAAGAAATAAAGACATTAATCGATTATTTAGAGAACTCGTGTACTATTCATTAAATTCGATTAATTCCGAAGACCATATAAATACGCGTATAAAAGTCTTTAAAATATAGTTTAATGTTAATATATTTGGATTAAAAACGAAGGACAGTTTTATTTCGTTTGAGTCTGTATTTCGATCTTCATTTAGTAGCTCAAAAATCAGTTATAATAATTTATTCTAATCGTTAATTAGTTTTAACGGAAGTAGGTATATCTTATCGATTAAGTAGAATTGTCTGCTCTAACTGAATGAACAATTGAAATACTGGGCCTTTTACTTGTAGCATGTGTTTAAATACATTTCCGTTATGTATTGTTATTGAATCATTCAACAAAACTCGAACATAAAATTCCATTCGAATATTATTTTATTATTCACCAGAAATCTGAAGAAATTACTATTAAAGTAACCTTGCCTTTGAAATTGTAGCAAAGAAGTCAAAGGGGTGACTACCTCAAATCCCCGCCACTTACAAAACTTACAAATCCATCGCCGCATCGAGTCCCCGAAGCATTCTGAATCCTGAAAGTCTTCCAAACCGTGAGTTTTCCAAACCTAGAAAGTCTTCCGAGTCCTGAAAAAGCATCTAAAACCTGAAAACCTTCAAAAAACAAAAAAACACAAACCTTCAACGGAAGTTCTCTGCCCGCAGTGTCGATCCGAATTATTCTGCAGCACGCAACTGGCGAGGACGACGCTGACGACGAACAGCGCAACGGTGGCCGCGATCCAGAACCTGGTCCTCCCGAAGCACGAGGCTAGCGACGCCGAAGACAGCCTGGACGCCGAGGAAGCGCCGCCGTTGGAGGTCTGCTGCTGGGGCACCAGAGCCGTGGTGGCGTTGGAGGCCTTCGAGGACGGCGCGAAGTTGACCACGGTGGCCCTGGGCACCGCGGGCGAATTGTTGGCCATCGGGACGTCTTCGAGGAGGACTGTCGCGGACTCCGGCTGCTGTCCGGCTACGTAGCCGTTGTTCTTCCGGTCGGCCGGCGCGGGCATGTCGCGAGGAGGCGTGCGACCGCCACCACCGGCCGCCGGGAAGTGGCGGCGAGTGGAGGAGTGGAGTGGCCGGCGACTACGCCCCTGCGCAACGGGGGCCGGGGGGGACGGGGGCCGAACGGGGGGCAGAGGCGCCGCCGTATGGGGGCTCGCGAGGCGGTCAGGTTAGGCGGTTTTCAGATAGACGCTGTTGAATGTATGTAGGTGTTTCGAGGATTCGAGTTTGAAGTGTTTGTATGGAATCGAGTTGGAAAAAATATGATGACTGAAAGGGTACAAGTGATATTTTTTTCAGAAATCGAGTTATATACAGGAATCGCTTCTATTTATTTAGTGGTTAAAGGATATAAACAAATTTGGAATGTTTACCTAGATATATCTACCTATCATCAGATCATTCGATCTCCTCCTAATACACACTCAACTTTGAACGCTCTTTTCTCAAAGTCATTTATACCCATTGACTTTTTCGGTCGTCATATGGTCGTGTGTAAAGAAATTATGTCGTATTTTGAATAAGTCAAATTATTTCGTTTGTTATGATAATCGGAATCAGTTTTGAGCGGAATGAGAACCCCAAGAAACATTACCACGCTGCGTGCCGCGTGCCTCTTGTTGTTTGTCGCTGTACCCAAAACGGACTTTTAGTGTCAGAATGAAAATCGACGTAGGTGTTAGAATTGAAATTGTAGTTGATATTGGTACGGGATGTGAATCGTTTTCAGTATCGGTATCGAATCAAATCATAACTATACTAATGGTAAGTAAGAATAAAAATCAGAATCGAATCAGAATTTAAGTGTCAGATTATAAAATTTTCAATTATCTACTTATTATTGTCTACTTTATTTTTCAATCCTTTGTAATGAATTAATTGGTGATAACAATTTTCAAATTTCATATATTTAACATGATTGAAAGATCGAGTTTTAATCTCAAATATAAAATATTTGTAGAATGATAACAGAAAATACCCATCTAATGACAATACACAAATTGCAAATAAACTTGATATACAAACTTATTTTATTATATTTTTATAACGATTGCATGGAAACGATAAATGTAGATAGGTAAGTGGGTAAAAATTATATGTTTTATCAAGTTTCTTTGAACAAAGAGAGACATCTATAATGTGAAATTAAAATGTTTTACGTTTTGAATTAAGAAAATTATTTGTTGGAAAGGAAAATTTGAGAATGTTCATCATTTGTAATTTTCCGGAATAAGAAGTGTTTATTAGGTGCTAAAAACAATTTCCAGAAATTATAATAATAAAATAATAGAACAACAATGCAATAATATTGTTCTCATTAACGCTTAGGCACAAAATAACAAAAAATACAATAAATTCTGTAAAACAAAATAAATATTACACAAAAATCAGTACATCTTTTTAATTGACGATTTCAATATTTTCTAAATAAAAACAATTTTCCACATGCTGAAAAATCAATAAAGTTATGGCCAGAAACTATCGAGCTACGACCGAAACTTTGCAAGACAAACGTCAATATTTTTAGGTTAGGCGACCGCCTACACGCTCGGTGCCGTAGCCGCAATGGGGGCGCTATGGCTTCGCAGTTTAACGGGCGCGTTGGGGGCGCAGGCTCCGTCCCCCCTTCCCCTTGTGGCGCTTCGCCCCTACTCTATGTTGGGGAGCAGCCCCCGCCCCGCGCCCATCTCCGAAGAAGATGAGTTCCGCGTCCTGTCGTTCACCAAGAAGCGAGTCCAAGTGAAGCGGCCGCCCCCCAGACGCGACCCCGTGCCTCCGCCCCGCACTCAGCAGATGTCTGTAACACAGGTAAACACCATATTTCACCGTCTTACTTTTCATAGGACGATCAGTGCTCAAATCTGGTTCGTTCTAGATGTTAATTGAGGTTTTCTAAGTCGTATCATCCTCTAAACTGAGTCCCATGAACGATAAAGATAGAAAATGTGACATTGATCCTCAAGATGTAAATAATTGTTTTCACTGTTGAAAATTGTCATTTAAAATTTGAACATACCGACCCTTACGCACACTGCCACTTCAGATTGTGATATTAGACAAATTAACTTGCTTTTTTCAGCATTGGCCGAGCGTCTGGCCCGGCCCGCGTACTTTCCACCCCAGCAGCGTTCCGCTTCCACTCCGACAAGGATACCCATTGAGGGGAGAGGCGCCTCCGGACGCCAAAGCGAACGCAGAACTTATGAAAATTCCAAATTTTTTGCATTTAACTCCGCCCGCGATCAAAGAACATTGCGACGCCTTAAAAAAGTTTTGCAATCCTTGGCCTGCCGGATTGGAAACTGACGAATTGTGCGAAGATAAATTTCCCGTGGAGGTTGATAATGTTTTTATTACTCTATCTTCAATAATGTGACAGTATTGCGATGTTTTTTGGTAAAACTTTCAGGTGATCACGTCTGATTATTGCCACAGCGGACCTTCGATCAGGGATCCTCTCGCCAGGATCGTCACCGTTCAAATGAAACTTTCCAAAATGCCCAGTAATAGCCATTTTAAAGATAAATTTCGAAGATTGGTCGGCGAAAGATATGATGAAAACACCGACATGTTCACTATCACAACCGATCGTTGCCCTCTCAAATCGCAAAACTTAGATTATGCCAATTATCTTTTGACTGCCGTTTTCCACGAGGCGTGGAAAGTTGAACCATGGGAAGCAGAAAAATGTGAAGCCGACATGGAAGTTTATATATGGAAAAATAATAAATCTCGAGATTCCATTATCAAATGGTATAATTTCACCCCGGAAAACAGGGGAGAATTGAGTCCAGAATTCATGAAAGATTTCGACACTAGTGTTATATCCGGAATCAATGAATATGCAGATGCAGTCACTGACTATTTTAATGTTGGGGAAAACGATTATCAAATCAGTAAATACAAAGAAGCAGTCTTGAAAATATTAGGAGCATCTCCCGGTGAATTACCCATTAGTAGTGCGAATAAATCTTGATTTGTAGAATAAAAATATAGGTTTTAATAAATGTTTATTATAATATGTGTGTGTTTTACATGTATTCATATTTTTCATTATGCGTATTTATAAAATTTTATGATCTGAAAAAACTCTTCATTATAATATTTTTATTTTTCAGTAAATATAGTTACAACAGTTTTTTTTAGCACAAATGAATTTCATAATACATATCTTAATTAAAAATTTAAAGCTTCAACTGAGCGATTGAACATTAATAGTTTATATAAATATTTTAACTAATTTTTATTTTTTTTCTTTTACAGAATTCTTTTAACATATAATTATTTACAGTAAACAAACACCCATACAATTCACAGTTCATAACAATTGAAATTTTCAATTCAGATACTGTACTATCGCACTGCAATATTTCTGATTTTATTTCAACACTAAAAAGAAGACACCGGGAGATTTGACTCGCAGATTTTGATGAAAATTTGCAGATATGTCTATATTTCATCTACAAATCTGCAAGTCGAATCTTCCGGTGTTTTCTTGTAAAATAAATTATTTGTATTTTTTATATTAAGCAATTGATGTGTGAACAATGGATTGCAATTTTGCATTGCCTAATTAAGGCCTCATTATAATTTTAATTTATCAATTACATATTCTCGAATCAACAAATACTCATGTGTTGTCTTTTTTTTTTAAATCAGTCAACATTGGTTTTTTCATAAGATTTTTTTAAAAATTGGAATTATTTACATATAAAAATACAAAAATATATTACATCATATCAATAAATATTCAAATTAAATCACAAGAGATTCTGTAGGATTTTTATACAAAATCAATATAATTTTCAACATTATATGTACACAATTATAACATATCTGACCAAGCTACTGGTTTATCACCTGGAATTTCAGAATTTTCATTTTAACATTTAATATGTATGTTTGACTAAATTATAATATTTATATTTACTTTATTTTGAGCATGAAATATAGGAAGACAGTTCATATGTATTCACAAATCAAGTGTGTATACATACATATATTTTTTTTTTAGTAAAAAAACTGTAACTATTACGATCTTGATCAGATTTAGCCTACTTTGGTAGTCTTAATTAATTTGAGCAAATTTAATTGGAGAAAAAAACCATTTTGATTTTCAGAATGTTCGATGTTTGATAATTGCATAAGCTTTCAAATTCAATCAAAATACCTGAATCAATATGATTCACAGTCATGTTGCTCAAATTTGTAATTTTGATCAAAGTTTTATGAAATCTATACATATCAGTCAAAATTATTTGTTTTGGCTTTGATTTGATAGAATTTTTTTTTTTACTTTATTTATACAAATTAACATAATATATTACAGCAAATAATTAGTCTCTTTCAATTAGGCACAATGCATTACCTTACAAATCTCCAACAAATGAATGTTGAGCGCAATCATTACCCGTTCAACAATATTTTCATAACGTTTACATTAAAACAAACTAATTCTAAGACTTCTCATATTTACCTATTTTGACTTTGATGATGATTAAATTCACTAAGATCTTTAAAACAGTGTAGTTTTTTGGCTTTTTTTTTCAAAATAAACTACTTATCTCACATATAACAGACACCAACTTGTTCTATTAAAGCTACATTACATACATGTATAACTGTTTTTATTTTAACTATTTATCATCAGATCATTGGCACGTTTTCTTCATCTTCTTTATGACTGTTGGCCAGCCGCGATCCAGTGAGAGGAGACGGAGTCAACAAGCTGTAGGACTCACGCGAGACCATTAACCTATGTTGTCCGGTTACTATCAAATTGGAACCTCTTCTTATAGACCTCTTTCCAAGTTCTATCAGTTCAATAGTATCTCTATTGAAAACAAAGCTTTTGTAAGCTTTTATAAATACACATACAAGTATCATCATTCCAACTGCTATCAAACTGTATGATAAAAGTGGTGCTGCTATAGCACTGATAGTTGTGGCAAGATAGAGCAACCATTTGATAGTTGGAGTTAATTCAGATACACCCTGTGATTTAATAAATATATTAATATTTTCATTTGTGATATCAATATCATTATATATATATTTAATTGATTTTACCTCTTCCACCCACATTACTGGATATATGATGTTAGGAAACTTCGCTACACTAGCTACATTCTTTGCTTGTTCTACTCGCAAATTCAATTGAATTCTTATTTTTCCTTCCACCGGAACACCGAGTTTCTGTAAATATTATAAAAATTTAATTATGCTGAATAATTGATTAAACACCGATTTTTTTTAATTGAATGCACATACTGGTTGAATCTTGAAATATGATTCATGTTTCTCTTTGTCAGGACTCAAACCTTCAAATGGCTCTAAAAGAGATGGATCGGCATCATAAAAATGTGGAAACGATAAGTATACAGGAGCATCTAAAATATATTGATTTTTTGTTAACCGTGTGGAAAACTATTGAATGATTAAAAATTTACTAAAATTACCATATTGACATGGGCTTATATTTTGTAGCCCTTTAGGAGGGCAAAATTCAGTTCCTGGACAAAAGCATTTGTTTTCAGGTATTTTTTCGACAGTTTCGAAAATATTTTCAGGAGGAGTATAAATGTCGGCAGCTATTCCTGTATGTTTTTGTTTAATTTATTTTCTAGTTCAATTTAATAACACTATATTTACAATGTGAAAATAAAATGTTATATTACCATCTTTTACTGTTGGACCTCTGTATTGAAGTGGAAGTATTCTACAAAGATCTTTGTCGTAAACGTATACAATGTCCGATTTAGTGACGTCCCTCGGTGGGAAGAAAGAACCTTCAGAAGCCCTAAATACAAAAATAATAATTAACTCCAAGAGTTGAAAGTGTAGAAAAAAAAATCACTTCGAGAAATACTAACCTAATTTCCGTGCAAGGTTTATCATCCCAATATGGCAAGTGATCCAAACCATTTAATTTATCTATATATCCGAAATTTTCCATTCCCGAATGTCCGGTGTGAATAGTTGACACTTCGTTGAGCGTACCGTTTCTCTAAAATAAGCATTCACATTTTATATTAAACAAACAGAGATTTCAAAAGTTTTCAATGTGCTATTCGAGACGTATGTATAACTTCAAACCAGTATAATATAAGAACAGTAAATAAGGAAATTGCGTTTGTTTCCTTGCGAAACGAAAATAATTTTCCTTTCACGAAAACTATAATCTTAAGTACACACGGCGGAGTTGCTTTCTATTTGGTTGACATATAAGTAAAACGAATTTATACCATCATTTATTACTGGCATTTTAAATTTGTACTCACAGCAATTAGCAGACCCATCTTGCTCATCGGTCTTTTGTTTCTAGGATAAAACTTGTGAGCCAAACTGACGAACGGGTCATCATATCCGAAAACCAGCTCATCAGCTGTGACCTGAACGAAAGGCTGCACTTTGGCTAAAGTCAGAGCCAAAGATATAGTTTTCTGGATTATAAAACCAAGGTAATTGCTCTTCGTCGAAAGCGTCTGTAAAAAAAATGCATTGTGTCTTCATTAGCACGAAAATTCGTGAGCGTCAATAGTGCATTAGCTCAAATGTTTCCATTGTTTGACAATGGTTTAAGTTAAAAAATTGAATATGATGAGTTCATAGTTTATTTCGTATTTATTAAAATATGTGTGTGTATAATATAATTTAGATGTGATAAAAACATGACTATAGACCACCGTTATAATGATGGACACAAATGTGAATTCATAAAAAAAATTGCATACGTTCTTTCAACATCTTGCAATTTTGAATCTACTTGTTTATTTTTGATAATTATCGAGTCAGGAAATAATCATCGGCTTTATTATTAAATGAAGATATTACTTTTGTGTATTTATGGAAAAAAACAAGCTTGAACATTTCATTTTTGACACTAATTTTCTATTAACCGTTTTCAAATAGAAACGATTTTTTCGCCGAACAAATAGCTTTTTACATTTTCGCAAACTCGTTATATTGTCTTAAGTCCACCGAGTGCCAATTTTCAAATACGTACAAATTTTCAAATCGCACTTACCAAAAGTGGAATGTTCGGCACAACTAGCTTTTCGTGTTTGCTTACAGACATTTCCGGTACAAACTTCAGAATCTTCTTGTGCTGGAACGTCACCGTGTTGTTTTCATGGAATTTAATGTTGACCTTCTCCATGTCTTCCCTGTACAAAATCGATACATTATTAATGAGTGCGCTAATCAAGCATATAATTGCGACATTTTTTTTCTCTCATTCAACCATCTAATCGCAGCTTCTGCGGTGTGTTTATTCTGAAAAATGCATCGGAACTGCATAGAAGGTGCAACTATTGCAAAAAGGCGATGTGTGTGCAGGTTGACTGCCTTGAGTCACGAGTTGAAACCAGTTCGAATACACTATTCGATAAAATTCCGACGTTTTGTGCAGAAATCTCGATACAATTTCACAAATTTCGCTTGATAGTCATTCAGACGAGGATTGAAATACTGAGTAAGAAATCGGCGGTTCGTTAGAACAAACGGACTTAACAAAACGACACGTTTGTAAGAGGAGAGTGATAATTCTGCGGTTTTCTAAGTAAAATAGCTCGGTGTTTATCTGATAAATTGTGCAATAATTGTCACGACTGAATTGTCGTTAGCGACAAGTGAACGCAATGCGCGTTAGGCTTCGGGTGAAAAAAAATCACACACAGTATTTTATTCAAGTATTTCTGCAATCTCAATTATATTCTCGATTAATGTTATCATATACAAAGTATCCGTTACTAATCGTTACGCAAATCTTTTGACTTCGTATGTATAGTTTTATTTTTACGATCGTAATAAGGAAATGTTTACGTCGATGCAGAGCTTACATTTTTCAGCTATTAAAATTAATTCTGCATTTATTCATTGATAGAAAGAAATAATTTAATTAAAACCCTATTAAACATATATACAATCATTAATTAAGTAGTAAAATCGTGTTTTTTTTTTTCAGTTCTATCAGTTAGAGAAAATTAAGATCTCATTCAACATTAACAATTCATACTTATCTGAATAAGTTAATCGTTACAATAGTGGTTTTACTATGTATAGCATAAATCACATATATTATATTTTAATTAGATTTGAATATTCAAACGATTTCTTAAATAATAGTCGATCAAATATATCGGAAAATACAGAAGCATAACAAATCCATTACATATTGTATTATTTCAGAGAAATCTCAACCGACGATGACGACAATTCACTCAATTACTCATTCAAAAAATATATTTATAAAATTATTAAAATTCAAATGAATCTGAAGAAAATCATCTAGCACATCGGAAAATCCACAGAAACTTAAACAGCTTCGATTCGAGATAGATCAGATCTAACATAACATTCCAAAGCATCGTTCGAATCTCGAGGACCAAGGTTGTCTAGGATGGCAACCTGCACTCTGACGAGTTGCATATTCAGCAGCTTTGACACAAAACATCGTCAAAGGTTCGCCAAATGGGCAAACTTGACCCGCATTAGGCATCGGCAGAGGCCGACTGCATTTTGTGGTGTTATTATAAATATAATAATGAACCGAACGGACCTTTATATTTCTTTTCGATGGCTAAAGGTCCGATAAACGTCATCGCGTTTATGAGCTTTGCTCGATTGTCGTTTTTCCCGTTGACGTGTGTTTGCTGAAGATGATTCGTTCGATGTTAATTTTTCGAGGCGATTCGAGACGCGAGGTGAAATGCGTGCTTAATCCATGTTCGTTTGTGATAATTAGAATGTTTTTCTTTCGGGATTTTCCCTAAGTAATCCAATATTTATCGTTGCAATCAGTAACTGTTTTAAAATTTTGTGCTTGAGGAAAACTTTGTGTTTTTGTGCGAAAACTAGATTTTGAATTTGGGTAAAGCGGTAAGAAAATTTTCAATGTCGGATTTTTTTCGCTAGGATGATTGTATCCATTATAACAAATCGGATTAGTGATTAATGGTGATGCACTTGATATCAGTTAAAATTCGAAATACTAAAGGAAACAAGTGTTTCCTACTTTTCCTTTTTTATCCTAACGACCTCAACGCCATAAATAGAAATCGGAAATCCTAACCTCGTAAATTTTATAATAGAAACGTCTTAATCGGTTCATGCACTTAACGTAACATTGTGAAGAATTTATGTAAATGCAAATAAATAGTAGATATACCTGTATACAAATGGTCCTATTTCTTGTAATTTCGGCTTGTGTCCCTTGTCTAAAAAGTCCTGAGGATTTGTCACGTTGAATATGTACACTTTCGTCAATCTCACTACTCCAGGCTTTTGCCAATAGTGAAAACTCAGCGATCCATTAGATAGCCTAAGATTCTGAAAGATGGAATGGAATTTAGTCTTTTTTTTACATTTCTGTCTTAATTAATGTTTGTTCAATGATTTTACACGCATCCGCATGTCACGTAAAACGGAAAATCAAACAATTTGCTCTTTATAAATTTGAATACTGATTTCAGAACAGGTTTGTTTCCATACATGGTGAATTTAAATGAACAGAATGAAATTCATGGTATGATAATTGACGAAGTTAATTGTTCTAGATTATAATAAGTTCACTGGTTTTATTCCGTTTTGTTGCGATTTACAAGTATGAATTCTTGTACACGTCTTCTATTTAATTTTATGTGATTGTGCAGTCTTAAACGATGCACGTTTACTAGAATTATCGTTTGAAAAAAAAGTAAGAAAATTAAATTTATAATATTGTTTCATGCATAGCAAATGATGCAATATATATTTATAGAAACATATAAACAGTAGCATTTCCTATTATATATCCATCTTATAATTTACTCGAGTCTTCAATGTGTCAAAGGGTAATATTAAATAAGAAATCCTTACATTTTAAATGGACTTACTGGTCACAGCCGGTGTATTGTAAGCAAAAAAATAAAATACAGAATACAATTGAATGAAACTAATTACATTTTTATTGCCACAGTAAAAAAATAATTTATTTAACACTTATCTGTTTATTGAGCAGATAAACATAAAAGAAAAATGAACAGCGTAGAAAATCAAACCAACCTTTAATATTATAAAATCGATCCAAGGTACTGAACTAAGTATAATTCCTAGAGCTAAGGTGAAAACTCCAAACATGATGACGTAAAGCCTTCCTGCGAACAAAACCAAAAAGACACGACAATTGAAATACACACACGAATGTTGGATGCCAATCGTGCACGATGAAGACTCCGCACATGAATTATTCATACGAAAATTATTATTTATCTAGATAAAATGGATGCTGGACAACGCAAGACAACATATTTAGATAACACAAGATAACAATCGAGCGTGAACAATTAGGATTTCACGCAAGAAGGAGTCATGACCTAGGCTCGTGGCCCTTGACATGAAAGCGAGACATTTCTAACCTTTTGATTATGCAAAAATACCGTGCGAAATGCAAATTGGATTTTTAAAATTGGATATGTTCTTGAATGTTTTTCATCGTTTCTTTCAGATGGAAAATCGGATGATTCGTTTCCGCAAGAGGACATTGCACTCTCGAGCTTTTGATGTTTTGTGTGCGCGGTGTTTTTTTGGTGCTTTTCTGTTTCATGCATGCCATTATCACGTGTGAAATCTTATACTAATATACCTTGTGAATGGGAAGTTGATTTAATTTAGAAATTTTTATACAATATTATATTTATATGATACTTATTCTTGATATTCAAAAAAATGCTATGTATATTATTGTTTGAATTCAGTTCTGTTGATAAATGTATTTTTAGATGAAATTGTTTTTATAATATGTACATATTATATGTAGGTAGTCAAAATTCGCGATGTTCTATTTTTATCGAGTACGTATATATGTATTTGATAAGTTTGTTTATGCATTGAATTATTTTTTATCGTTCAAATAGATAAATATAAAAGAAATACGCCACAGTTTTTATGAAATGTACAAGTTCATTGCAAACATTTTAATATCTACATATTATATTTCATTTCCAATAATATGATTTACATAAAAATCGAATATATTTTTTTCTAAACAAATATGAAATTTTTGTCAATATGTGATGAATGTGATGGATGCTAAGTAATAAAATAATATTTGGCAACAATTTAATTCAAAAATGATTAGCAACAATCTTATATCATATTACATAGCAACTAAAAATTCAAATTTTGCATAATATTCGTATAAGTCTCAAATGAATACTCGCGGTGAAATATTTGAATAATTGAATATTTCATCAACAAATGAACATAACTGAATATGTAACCTCAAATGAAGAATGCAATATTGGGAAAAATAATATATAATTTTCATTTTATTCAAACTAAAATCTATGTACGTACATACATATATGCATCTGTAGTCTAGTAGATGCAATTAGATTTTATACTTCAAAGATAAAGTTGCGAATTAATTTGACTGAATTCGAATAGAAATATAATTTTATTATAAAAAAGTGATTGTTTAACAAAGATTCGAATGGCAAATGTTATAAAAAAGAAAGCATTGACGCCGATTTGTCTCGTCGTTGCGAATTCGACACATTCGACCTCAGCCGTCTAGGAACCGCTTATCCAGGTTCAATGTCGCCTAGAAATATTTAATCATCTTCACGTACGCGTATTTTTTTTTTAGTGTTTTACGACTCTAATTGAAACTGTTTTTAGTCTTTTCTCGGAGGCGACGGCCTTAGCCCACATTTTGAATTTTCACCGAAGAACGAAAAGGAAACGATTCCGGCATGTACGCGAACAACGCAACGATCACGCACACGATAGTCAAACGTCGGTCTTGTTTCTAAAATTAATTGAATCTTAATTAACTGGGGTTATAATTTAGAGGTGATGATTTTTTTATTTATTACATGTGGAAGGATGTGCAGGTTTTTCTTTGGAATCGATTCAAGTGATATTTCGTATAGCGTCAACTCGTATAGCTCGTGCGATGAACGGTCGTCTTTTACGCTTTGATAATGACATTGATTGAGATTTTATCGTGCGTTTATAAAAAAATAATGTGTAATAAACTACTTTTGTTCGGGTAGATTTATTGGTATTTAAAAGATTCTTTTGAAAATTTATGGATTCTTAATCGCGGGGTATTCCCTCACGTGGGAGGTTGTCATTGAGGCGTGTTTATTATCTCAGATCCCTTTGTCGAGATTTTTCATGCTTTTTAAGAGTGCTTTGGCGTGAAATGGTGTTTGTACTTTTGGTTAGCGACATCTCACTTTGTTTGCCGATTTTTCATATATTCGCCTGTGAAAAACGGCTAATGAGTGACCTTCTCTGTCTTAGTATACGTGCGTGCGTTTGAAAATGAATTAAGTAAATAATATTTTTTTCTTATTATTGCGAAATTAAACAGCGGTTTTGCCTGAGTGAAAAATAACAATTGCATTACTTTATTGGCTTCCGATTGATAGCCAAGCACAAAGAGTTTTAAAAACGTTCTTTATTGTACATAGACGATTCCGTTCGGTTATTAAAATGAATCATTATTGTAATAATAAAATTATCTTCATTTAATGCACTTTTGAAAATCCTAAAAAACATACGATTTCCTATTGTATAATATCAATATATCTTCACAGATGTCGTTATTACGAAATCATTCTTATTCACATTTCAAAAGACGTTGAACTTTATCTCGATCAAAACAAATAGAAAGCCGCGCGATTGAGAAATTTTTTGAAAAAAAAAAGGTACAACTGCAACTTTAAGATTATGCGCACTCACAGATCCTGTGAAAATGGCGTTCGGAAAATGGCGTTTCTTCGGAGAAATGCAGCCTCGTTACGAAACGCAAATTGACATAATCACTTATCGAATAGGCCCACGATGACGTGTCTATAATAAACCGAATAACGAGGTGCAATTGATTGGCAATATTGCGAGTTCGAGTTGCGCAATTGCCGTAGGCGAGCGCCATTACAAGATGGCGTCCGCGAAGGAGCCCTTGATGCGAAAAATGGCCGCCATTTTCCATAGTTTTTCAGATCTTTCCTTCTATATGTAAGCTGAATTCATCGAATAAATGTGCAGTTGTGATTCTTGTTACGTTTCTACATTTGCGGTATTCGAAACAACCCAACCTTGAGCCACTTGCACACACATCCTCAGACGAGCAATTCGCGCAATGGCTTTACGATTAGACGCCGATTTTAGAAAATTTATATAGAAATGTGGAAAAAAAGTGCTATATTTACATTCGGATTGAGTTCGAATGCCGTTCGGTGCTTTAGACGGTGAAAGGTTACCGTTTAACGTTCGTCGTAAAAAATGTGTGTATTTTATTTATTCAAAGCGCACGTGAGCTTGAGTCCGAAACTCTTAAATTTATTTATTGCCGATTATAAAAGTTCGGGTTTGAAAATATGGCACATGGCGAATAATCGTAACAAATCCGGTCTAGTTGCGCCTTTTTTCGCGTATGGATTGCACAATTTTTTTCAAAGTGTTTCAAGTTGATTTTTTTTCATACATATGTACCGTGACATTTAATTTTTTCTCAATATGATTTTACTATTACGCCCGAATGTCTAAATTTCATTGCCACAATATTGTATAATCGTGATAATTTACATTTATATTCTAACATGTGGTGTCATGGCTTAGCCGGGCACTTAATTAACGAAATGGTTTCGGCACATAATTATAATAATAAAAATGGGCATTGGTACACATTTTATAACATTATTAAGTACAAATTTTATTCTAATTAATTGCGAACAAATTGTTGAAAATTTTATCTTTCATATTTCAAAATTTGATGGAAAATAAACACCCATAAAATAAGAATGCAATCGTAATTCTGGCAAATTATATTAATGAAATGAGTTTTGTTTAAGTGTATAACAAATTGCTTAGTTCAATGATAAAATTACCCGCTTTTTCATTGAGTAATTTAAGCGTAACGTAAAGTGATTTACAATAGCATAATAAAGAATACTACATACGTTTGCTACGTAATAACTTTAAATATCCATTCAATAAAAATGTTAAATTCGTCCTATTTAACGTTCCGTAATAAATATAATTTGTGTGAAGCCCTTGATGCTTTTTTTTCGTAAATCGATTTAAAAATCGATAATTGTCTTAAAATATCGATGTTCAATGACGTAACATAAATTTATTTTTCCAAAGGGTTCATTACACTAATGCAATAGATCGACTTTGCATGGTTATCTAATCATAATTTCCGTTTTTACCCAAAAGACTGAAAAACCTAATTGTTATTAATTAAAATCGGAAAACAAAATAAGTGCACCTAATAGTCTTATAATCACAGTTGGAAAAAAAGACGTAATTGGACGTCAAATTGCACAGCCACTAATATTATATTTTTTTCATTTACTTGAAGACATGCAGCAAAATTTATTAATTACGATGCATACTGAGTATTTCACGAGTACACAAATAAAAATTTTAAGGTCAAGGTCACATTTTACTTTTTAAAAAATAATGAAAAATTATTATATTCAATTATTCTTCAGCCAAATTTTGAGTTTTAACACTTACATTTTCAATTCAAATTTTTGAAAGCTTAACTGCTAATCCAATATGCAAGAAATTTATAATTTTAATTTTATATTTTATTACATCAATATTATCTATAACCAATGATTTGTATTATAGATATGTGAAATTTAAAAGTAACTTTTCCGATCGCATAATCATACTTATTGTTAGTAATGTTTATAATTTATTCAGCTATAATCGTATTACAAGTGATGTTTGTAATTTTCAAATGAAAAGCTGTTGACATAGTTATAGCTTGAATACTTAAAAAAATATTTTCGTAAAATTGCATTATTTCCAAGTATAAAAAATATATTAAATCATCAAAAAAAAGCATTAAACGGTACACATACTTTGTTCGTGTCGACATTGAAATTAATATCAAAATAAATATTTCGTTTTCTTAAAAACCACACTTACAATATCCAAATACTCGAAGTATTTATTTAAAATTCTCAATCGGTGCAATATAAAGAGGCTGTGACCGTGATTCTTGAAGTGGTCGTTCGCAAACGATAATTTTAGCAAATCGAGAAGAACGATCGCTTACTCGAATCAATTTTATTATTAAATGCATGATAATGTCGAAAAGGTCAAACGAGGAACAATCGCGAAAAATTATCATCGGTACATTTACGCCTAGAATGGTGCAATTTAAAACTCCGGTATGTGTGTTCGTGTATAAATAATCTTGTGCGTTTTACGAGTGTTAAGTAATTTTTCGCGTGCTAGAAAACTGGTATCGGAAAAACTTTTAACGAGAACCAGTCGTATACGTAATGATTAAAGAGCAGCACGCAAAATGTGTACACTAATACCAAAAATGAATTTGCAAATTTGAAATCGAAGCGGATGTGTTTTTTTTTTTTTATTTCAATTTTTTGAATTTGAATATATTAATATGCATCTTCAATATTTCAATACTAATTGAATTACGGAAACTTGTATCTATATATTCATAATATTTGAAACAAATATTAAATCCATAAAAGTAAATTAAAATAATATTATTTATCACAATATATTATTATATTAATTATTTATTGAATATCATACAATTAATGTCGTCTTTGACGTATTTGATTTCCGTGAAAAATAACTCAAGTTACTATGCGAAGTCTTCATTATAAACATACAATATGATTTTATTGATTCATAAAAATATCTCAATAATAAAAATAGAAACATACCATGATTGATTTTCCCCTGTTCTGATATGAGCATACTAAGAGGTTTTGTTCCTATCCCCTGTCTGCAATCTTGTCCGGGACTAATGCCGAACAATTTGTTCTTGGCACTCTGTCCCACTTTTAAATATTGTTTATGCAGTCCCATCGTCATCTTGGCAAAGTATATAATAACTTAAACGTTTCACTAATATATAACTTATATCACAGCGGTGCTTTGAATGTGGATCTGTGCACTTGTGCACATCTTCAATCGGAAGCTCTTCCTATGTGCAAGCTCGATTTTTCGTGTCTCTGCAAACAAAAAAAGAAAATCATGTTTAATTTTCATTCGAAACGATTCGTACAAGAATATTTCGTATGTATGTTTCCTACTCGCAGATATGTGTCACGTTATGCAATTAAGAAAGATATTACTTCTCGTCTGCGCATATGAACCTACAGATTCACTTTCACGGCGTTAAGAAATTCGCGGACAAAACAATTTTGTAATACATATAAAGAAGCTTGAAAAATGTATTATGAGAAAGCGTTTGTGCCAGATCAAACATACACGCACTCAAATGCACAGTACGAAATCTGTAATGACTCTTAGATTTATTCGACGAACGATCCATTCGAAAAATTTGTCGAACATGTCACGCAAAATCATATAGACTGTTGCATTATTTGCACGGCCTTCGTATTGGAGATGAAAAAAAGACATGTAAACGAATCCGTCAAATATTTTCCTTTGTTTACATTTTTTCCGCAAACACGCCGATATTTTCGAACAATTACGTGCGTATTCAACATCTTTATTCATATAATCGATTGCACAAGTTTAAATGCGGATTTGAAGAAATTTGTTCAAATCCGTTCGCTCTCGATGCGTAATGGGCGCGTAAACCGCGGTTCGCGAAGGAAACATAATTAACGGATGAAATGGACCCTTATGCAACGAATCTGCAGGTTTTCTTTTATTTAATCGGATTCTTATGCAACGACCCGTAACAGAAAAACCGAGGAAACGGTAGCTTATTCCATAGCGACACGTACAAGAATTCGCAAAGCGATCCGCTCGCCTCGGCGTAATGTCAAACAACCGTGGTGAATTGCCACGATAATTTAGGTGTACGCATGTTTTGATAAATATATTATAAGCTGTATATTTATCGAAAGTAATTGCGAAATTGAGAGAGAGAAAAAAATTGCGTGTGCAAATCTTTCCGAGGACGCGAACAAGTGAAAAAATAAGTAAGGTTAGATTCGTTATCTAAAACTCCAATGCGAGGTTGACAAGGAGCTCGAAAGGTCACGAATTTGGTTTCGGGAAAAGCCTAAAATTTCTTGTTTTTTTCATCCTCGATTATTTTTAAGTCGCCTTAACAAATAGTGAATTTCCAAACGATTTGCAACTAAGTCTATAAGACGTGCACGCGAACGTGTCCATATAAATAAATATAAGTGACCTCAATTGCATGATTGTCATCTCGGTTGCAATAAGTGAAATTTACGCTTTTTTTTCAGTGTCTTCTCGCTAAAAAAAAATATTCAATTGATTTAGGACGCTGTCGAAACTTTTGTGACCAGTGCCAACGGTGATGGTTTCTCGGACTATTTGCCGAAATATTTTCCTCACATTAGTTTACAGAAATAATTTGCGAAACGCTGCAAGTTCGAAACGAGAGGAAAATAGTTCTTTGCTCATTATCGAGATTTTTGCACACATAGAGAAGCCAATTAGAATCGTTCATAATGACATAATGCGAATCAGAATCATAATGGCGCAAAAAAATCACAATAGGATTTCGTATAAAAAATTAAAGTTCATAAACGATTCTAATTCAATTGAACGGATAAAACGTCAGGCATTATATGCAGCGATTGCACGATTGTATAAGATGTTTTCTTGACATTAAACCTTTCGGTTAAAGTATGAACGTTACGAAACGAGGATATGCACAAAATCGCTTGCGCTAACCTTAACATGGATATGTGCCTTATGTAACTTTAAAGGTTAAATTTTGGTTGTTAATTTTTTTTCGACACATACGCGAGTAAGTATTACGTTTACGTAGTATGTGCGCAGTGTTCCGTAACTCGGTATTAGCTAATTAGTACGTGAAGATACGATTATGTCATATTCAGATACTACTGAATCAATTTTTCGTACTGATTTGAAATTGATCGGATTATGTATGCATCGATTATGTTATAAAAATTGCGTTTTTACGGACGTAAGTAATTATCCAGATAACGCCTTCAATAATAGTATCTAAATAAAAAACAGTCAATTTATATGTATTAATATACTGAAATTCTCAGGATGTGACACAAACATAAAAATTGTAGCGATTCAAAATAACTGCATATAAAACCGTATGAATTCACTAATTACACGTGTCTAGCATTAAGTTTTTTCATCAAATCAATATGGTTTATGATATTCATACGTATCCGTTTTTATGGAGTTAAAAAAATATTTTGTAAAATATGCAAATCTTAATCGTCAACCTTGATACATTTTGATACATGTACGCTATAAGAACATATTGCTGTATTGCGTACGATTATACGAAGCGGCCTTTGAAAAAATTTGCAATGATTTTATAGAAAAAAAGATCAAAAAAAGTTTCCACCCACATATGTAACGGTGCATGTAGTATTTCATAATGAATCGGGTGCGATATCTTTTTAATGCAAAAACACATGTTTTGATTAATGCGATAACTCTCCGAACTCGATATACGCTGTATATGAATTAATTAATAAAATACGTGTAATATATGTATGTATTATATATTTTTTATTACGAAAACTCCAGTTTTTCAATTATGTTGATTTATAGTTCGGAAAAAAAAAATGGATTGCGAATTAATTATATTATGTCATCTTCAGTGATTAGTTGAATAAACTAATATCGGCTGTGTATAACAATGTGTATTATTGCTGTTAAACATGAAGATGTTGCATGTTTGAGACAATGTATCTAAGGCATCTTTGATTTAATTTTAAATCATATATCTGGTTTAAATCGATTCTAATACATTAACCTTTATTTATTGCCCGATTCATAATAAATGTACTAATTATATTCATATAACAGTGAGTTTATATACATTTTTATGCAAAGATCAATATGCTCGTCTATTGAAATAAATCTAATTTGTCATTATAGTTTTATATAAATTGTATAAAAACTATGAATTGAAATTCTTCAATAAGATTAATTATACGAACACATCAAGGCAAAAATGAATCTTGAAATATGGACTGTTCAAATTAAAACCAAAATTTATTTAATTTTAATTTCGGTGCCCCAGTTTTGTTCGAGACTCTATGAAGTTGAAACCAACTGTGAACTATTGAATACCATTTCACGTTCCCGTAGCAAATCCCTTGTGTATGTAGACCGTGCTTAATATTTACTACGGTTTTGCTACGGTGGGCACCCTTTGTGAAATCCCGTAAATTTTAAAATGTTTAATGTAAATTATAATACAGAAACATTTTCAGACGTTCATACAATAACTCTGGAAAGTTTCACTGCCAAAAAATCAGTCGTGAAGTAATCTATCGAGTACAAACAGTCATAAAATTATTTTAATTTCCCTATATTGAAAATATTTTTAAATTTTAATTCATTGCATTTATAAAAAATTACTACCGATCAAGATCGAATTTTTTTTTAACGAGAACCGATCAGACAAGTCGGTTGCATCTCGTTACGTATTGCACCCATTGAGTCTGAGTAACCAACTGGTTTCGGCTCATCGAGTCCGTGCCCATTTCACGCGTGCACATATAACAAATGTCAATAACTCTTATATAACACCATATAATAATGCGAGAAGTGTTACGTCGAACTGACCGTCGCCGATGAGGCTTTTTTTTCGCAATGCCGAAAAAGCTATCTCTCGACGCACCGGTCGACAATGAAAAGTTTCGAAGCGAAAATTATAGTAAATGAATCATGGTTATCGATAAATTCTAAGCACTTGTATTGCTGCCTTTAAGTTGAGGCCTTCACACCTCTGTGATCACCCATCACGTCCAATAACTCAAAAAATTACCTTGGCGTATCGAAATTTGGCAAGATGCTAAACAAGAACGCAAACAAACCGATTGCAGTCGATATGATCTAATGCTCGATGATTGTTTTCGAATTCTGCTCAAATGAAAGAATCAAATCAAACGTTTAAACTAGTTATATTGCGAATCATACAATTTCAGTAATAAATATTAACGATTAATCACGCTTCTGTAATATTGTTGGTGTTATATAAATTTTTTCGCGCTGTATCGAAATTTTCGACCTTCACCGGCTACTAGAAATTTGAAATTTGTAGTGTGGCGGGAAAATTCGGGCGCAAAAAAAAGAGCGACATTGTTGTGCAATTCAGTCACGAATTTTGACCGTGTAATAATAAATAGATGTGAAATTGTGCGCGATTGCTCCTCGTTGGTTTTTCGGTGTATGTAGCCTAACGATAATTGCGTTTGATCATTGTGCAATGGTTAAAGACTCGGTTCTACGACTTTGGTCTCGTCGACGGAAGGTCGCCATGATGCGAGTTTGTTCACCGAAGGGTAAACATTACAAATAATGCACGTTTTTAGGAATTTTATATTGTTTTACTTATCGTTAAACTAATTTCCGTTCAAAAAAACTAATTTAATATTTTCATCAATATTTTTTTATTTTAAACTGATGAACTTGAATATTTAAAATTATATAAGTGTGTGATAATACTGTGTATAAAATTGCGTACAATTAGATTTAAATTATTCAATATGTATTATGTTAATTGAAATTTGTTACTCGAATGTGGGTTTCATAAATATAGCTTCGTCGATGTCTTTCGCGATTTTACTTACACGACTATGTATTCGTATGTATTCATTTATTTCGAATTGCAATATATTTTTTTTACACAAATGAGTTTTTTACTTCCCTTTCATTTATCAAAGCAAATTAAACACACTCACTCGCGGTAACCGCAATCTCTAATCGAAACTTATTCTATTGCAAAACGAAACCGTCAGTTTTGTGAACAAAAATACTGGCTCTTTTCAAATCATCCCACTTGTGTGGACGTCTTTCTCAATCGATTTTGATACTTTTTCTCTTGCGGCAATTTCGAATGGAAGAAGCCGTTGCTAATTGTCGTTTCTCTCGATACAAAGGTCTCGATTGACCCTAAATTTCGAAGAGAAATGTTCTCGATCTTTGAGCGAGTGCCATCTTGATGGTCTGTTTTGTTTCTATGCTTGGCCTGTTTATTGTGTGCCTTTCTTAACCATAAAATTTTCATTTCTAGCATTCACAAAACGAAAACATAAGCAACTATTTAAAACGAGTACAAAGATACAGACGCTTTCTAATAAAACACATTCTCTAAAAGTTATTACTTATTTACCTATTTGCACCGTAAAAAAGATTTAACTGGGTCTAGAAAATGTGCTGTTATTAATGCAATTTATTGTGGACAACACAACCTTAACATTAATAAGATTCAACTTTAATATTTAATACGCTCTATTCACATATAATAAGATAATGGTGCATCATTTTTTTGTAACCTTGCAACCAAAAAAGTGCACTTTAATGCAATGCGATTTCGTTGAGAAATCAATTTTTTTTTTTTAAGATTTGCTTTATAAATCTAATAAAAGAGATGAAAAAAATGTTCATTCAAAAAACTTTTTGTATAATCACTGTCAAAAGAGTTGTCTTAAGACCATACAAGATAGCAAAAAATTAGCTGGAATCAGAATAAACAAAATTGCCATTTATTCGACTCACAATCATTGAAAAAAATATATAACAAATTTGTAACACGATCGCTAATTATGACCGAGATCGACTTTGAGATACGGCACAAATGGAGTTATAATATCCACCGATTGTGCAACGTTACCGTGTATTACACGAAATTTTATAATAATTAATATGAAGTGCTATTACAAGTGGGCACTTGGAATATTTTTATAGAGAATCCGGTGTATCGCAATCGACTTATGGGTAAAAGTGTCTTCTGTAGAAAGAAAAAGCGTCAAACGTAAAAAGAGTGTTTGCACGCGGACGAGTTGGTACAGCTGGCCACTCGCAGTTACGAAACTTAGTTGTTCGAAAAATGACCAAGCATATATCCTATTTTAACTTCATAGTTCAAAATTTCAATCGAAAAATAACGAAATTTAAAAAAAAATATTAATTAGAACTCGAGTTCATTCAAAATTATCTGAAATACTAATTTTGTGCGATAAATTCATCAGATTATTATTTAGACTTTACTAGATTCTAGTGTTTCCTGGTGAAATTCTTTTCGATTATTCTCTAAAAATATCAATTCGGTCATGCAAATGCATAAAACGTTTGAGTTTATAGTCTAATAACGTAAAGTGTTACGGGATTGTCTACATGAAAGTTCTTTCACTATCGTGTCATGCGATAGTGAAGGTATCGTATTTAGCAGTAAATAAGGATAATAAAATTAGATAGTTAAGCTTCGATTCGGATTTAGATGGGTAGTGTAATGGTGTCAATTTCACAATTGCATTGTGTGTATGTTGCCTATTAGATAGCAATTTCCGTTCTGTAAAGAAATTTGCATGTCAATATGTGTACATATTTTATTTACTTGACACACTGCATTGTAATGCATTTTCCCCGTTCACAAATTATTTATATTTATATTCAAATTCAATCGAATCGATTTGTAAATGTATTTATCGTGCTTGTAAATTATTATTATTATTATGATTCGGTTTGTATGATTTATTAATGTAGTACTTTCCAAAGTCCTAATTAACAAAACTTTTCTACTTTGACCATGAAATTTTTAGCTGAAATATCTATACGGTACTTCAGTTAATTTGTAACTTTCACATTGTGCACTAGAGCTTTATTGTATCCATTCGCATTATTAACAATAATAAACTGAACGTATCATCTAAATATAGTGACTGAAATGCGAATCGAATCATTTTTTTTCATTAGTATGCCACCGAGAAAATATTTAAATTCGCATATCGAAATTAAAAACTTTCAAGAAAATGCATTAAAATAAAAATTAATTAGAGAGTCGTGTGAAATACATATAATAAACTTTCCAGAAAATATACGCCTTTTCGAAAACATACTTATTTTTCAATGCGAATCGATTACGGGTAAAACGTTGTGATACTTATCACGGATGAATAAGCTTTCAGCGCTTTGTGGCTGTGACATTATATTTTCTTTTAAAATTATCACCTAGAAAATCCGAAGACACCGATTTTAGACACGCTTTTTCCAATCCCAATCAGACCAATACGAAAATAAACGAACTATAGTAAAAACTATCGCTTTCGAATAACTTCTCCGTTAAGTCTTCAGGCTCTTTCTTATTTATACACACGGCTTTATCCTAACTAGACATAAACCCTAATTTGATGAAAAATATAACTTTTTTGATAATTTATCAGATGTACAGACTTTTTTTTTATAATATAATCATAAAAAAATGTATACGTACATATTTCGAACTGTACTTAATTATATGCATTTTATTTAATTCGTGGAAATTGAATTCAATGTTTACAGTGTACATTGCAATCAATGTACATTTGGCATAACAATTGTTCTTGAAATTCATACGTTTTTCTTTGCTTTGAAAATAGCAAAGATAGCATCATTGAAACCGCTGTAACTTGAACTTGAATCAGATTATCATGAAATTTCGACACGTATTGATTGAAAAAATTTGCTTCTATCAAAAAATATATTTATATTGTATATATCGACGAAAAATGAATGAATTGATACAAAATTAAAAACGCAAATTGGATCAAAGTTCAACACAAAACATTTTTTCACCGATCATAATCGAATCAGATAGCATCATCATTAACAATGACGTTCGCTAATTTTCAAGTTTGTTTCGACAATTTTAGATATTTTTCTCTTCGAAATTATTTATTTTTAAATATCAAGATTGCCGTTTCCGACGGTGAAGGAGACGTGGGCCGTTGACGATGGATGATGGTGACGTAGCTCTTTTTCGAGTACGCAACGACGTCAACTTGCGACTTCGAGATTCGAATCCGGTCGGTGTTTTTGGGGCTTTTGTCTTATGTAAGCGATCCTTTTCGAGAAAGGCGTATTTTTTCACTATGACAGTTGTCGATCGATATGATTTTTAATTCGGTATTGCACGCGTAGAAAGTTCGGTGATGATAGTGTTCGTTGTCGTCTTGTAATAATTGCTGCAGACTTTGCGACCGTATGATTTTTGATTTTGAAAGGATTAATTTTTATTGTTATTGAGGGATTTTCGAGCTTTTTATATGCTATAGATTATGTTTTAAATTACAAAAAAACGATCACTTTATTGTATTTTCAATCCGAAAATTAATTATTTATGGATAACAGCAAAAAAATAATTTAATATTTATACATACATACATACATACTTATGAATTATATATGTAAATCTAGGTATAAATAAAAATGAACGTATGTGGGTTAGTATGTATGTTATTTATAGACTCTTTAACGGCATATTTTTTCGCAACGAAACTTTCCAGAGATATTGTGCACACATCTAGAAAAGTTTCTGTACTATGATGAAAACAACCAATTTCAAATTTCGTTACTGAAAAAATATTGTCATGAATGAATTTTTTAGAGTATGCACGTGAATATCAAATTATACTTTATACCATTCTATATTTACATGACTTTTGAATAAAATAATATTGGTTTCAAATCAGAATAGCAAATACTACTCATACGATTGTGCTAATGGGAATATATAAAACATCTCCTTTTTTATCGCTCGTATTGACTATTGTGTGCTTACATTCACACGTTAGATGACACCTACTTATTACTTTTCAGCGACGGTGTTGCGGAAAAATTATGCAATTGCTACTCGATTATTATAACTTATATAATATCGAATGTTCAGCTGTAAAACTTATAGCAATTTCACGCCAATCGATAATAATAAAAGTTGACAAATAGAGAATGGATTTCAATCTTAAATCATAAAGTTATATGTTACGTTCAAATGTGTAGATTTAAGTAATATATCAATTTTCGAAAACATTTTTTACACACGCACAATGGTCAATGTCGATAAAGTTATTCTCATACACGCCTATGTAATTATTTCAAAGAGGTCGACACAGTTGTAAAGCTTTCGCATATTTTCATAGCTGTCAAAGGCTAAGTGCGATTTTAAATATCGTATCATGTTCAAACAATTTGGAGATAGTAAAACTTATGTCAAATACTCATAAATTTGTAAAGTTTAATCATCATAATGATCGTATAATGATGTATCACTATAATAAAATTGTCAGTATTTCAACATACTTTCGAGAGAAAACCTTAACTCAATGCTATAAATGTAATAGGTATTTAGCCTTTAATACTTTTTGTTCGAGCAATGAAATTTTTATTATCTCAAATGAGATGCTTCTGGCGATTTTCTAAAAATCCTAGTTGGGATGAAAAATGAAAAGAAATTCAAGGCCAATAACTCATATGAAACTTGAACGATAATTGTTTGATTTCAAAATACATATTTTTTTTTCTAATGAGAAACTTACATATTTACTAGTATATAAAAGTTCACGATTGTAAATGAAAATATTTTCTTTGTTAAACTGAAATTGATATTCTAGTGATGCATTCGTTAGCACATTTTGTATGAAATATGATTCATTGCAACGCATTTTAGAAAAGTGAATGATACTAAAACCTGATCGCATAAACGATGCATACCGCTGCATCAAACTGTTCTGCTATGGTTTCATGCTCTACTTAACGAAATGTCTCGTTTATTTTTCGCTGTGATATTTTACAAAACAAAACTGATAAACAGACGTGACAATATCGGCTAGCTTTTATTTCGATTGAAAAGCGTGAAACGATTTTTATTTTATTTCATTGGACAAATTTCGACAGCAATACGCAAAATTTATACAGTGAAAAAAAATACAAATTTGCAACAGAGGATGTCCAGAGGAATTTCCTAATTTTCGGAGCATATTTATTTCCCAATTTCAGACTTTATGCTCAAATAAATTTTAACATGTTTACGAGCTCAATTTTCACATTTATATGGTGTTTACTACACTTGCTTATTGTGGATATCGCTACATGTAAGTTTAATGGAATACGTGTCAGTGTTTCTTTACGAAAAAAAAGCAAAATTTCCCAAATTATAATTGAAATAATAGTATTTACATCATGATTAGCTATAATGCATCATTAAAGCTTTTAACTGTTATTTACTTTTGAGTTTTTTTTCCATCGATTACGAATAAGAGTAATTCAACAGTTTTTTTTTTTGTACAAAAAAGTGAAGTTTGATGATTCTGACTGTGAAAAAATTTAAAAGTCATTCTCTTATATAGCAAATAGGTGTTTTAAAGCATTATATTCAACATAAAATTTTCAGTTTCAAATTATGTAAAATTGCATAAAGTATGTGAAAATATAATACTTATAAACTACTAGAATTAATAGTGAGCATTTTTTATAAATTTTATGAATTTTCATTATATTTTTACTAAATTAATGAAGTATGAAAAAATATGGTTCTTAATATTGAATTTCACACCGAACTTGTAAATGATTTTAAGAAAAAAACGAAAACGAAAATTTATCAAATTTAATAAAACTTTCGACAGTTAATTTCACTGGTATTAAAAATAGAAATAGAATATCAATAAAAAAGCGCTTATACAGGCATTATATAATATAATTCAAATTACTAATTATTCACACTAATGCGTATAAATAATCACTTAAACGTCACTCATAATGAACATGTCATCGTTCCAAGAACGTCACTCGCTATAGAACAACAGATCTATAAATCCATCTCAATCATCTAGATACGATCTATGGGTGATATTTCACTTTCGATCGGACCTTTGTAACATCATCGCATTTCACAACAGCCTCTCACATACAAACGTACATTTAATTTCTCCTAGGAATCGATTGCCTTCGGTGATGTCACCACTTCCACGTTCTCATCACCATCATCACCATCTTCATCATTATTCGTTTCTAAGACCAGATCGTTTTATATTTCTTAACATCTCCGAGTGCAATACGGAACGAACCTTTTCTACTGAGAATGAAAGCCTTTCGATTAGGTTTACGTTTAAGTGTTGTACATGTTAGAAATGTGCTCAAAGTCGTGTTGTGTTAAATTAATATGCAAGATCTTTTTGCGCTTTTTAATGTTTTACGCGTAAAATTTAATGATGAACACGTGTGTTGATTTAAAAATTATAGAAATAATTTATTCATAATTAATAGTATTATACTAAAATTATATTTTTATGAAAGATTAATATTCTATTGTATTGTAAAAACAATTACAGTGATTTTTTTATAATTATTCAAAATTACATTTATATGTTTATCTGTTCATTATTTTTATCAAAACATTTTGTTGTCGTAAGAAAAACATTTTTGTTTTCAATGAATTTAGCATAGCAAAAACAGTCTAAGAAGTATGAATTGTCATTCTAGAAAAACTTTGATTAATCCGCAAAAATCAATAATGTAAATAAATCCTTTAGATATGTACATGTTTAAGTAAATAATCTCTAATTTATTTTCGTAACAGTTCCGCTTCAAAAACATTTAAGTGCGCACGAAGACATAAAATGATTACTTCGTTGCATAACACATCAGATCAACTGCTAGATGCACTCGACGATGAATCCAGATTAATTTATAAATCTCATGCTCAATTCCGAGTCAGATTGACGACAATTTTCAGTCATCTTGTAATGAAAAATAATTGCACGTAAGGTAATTTTAGAGCACGGAACGCATATTACCGAGTGTGGATTTCGAAGGCTGCGCGTCATTAGTGCATGAGTGAAGTGCATTTGTCGATTTAGAAACGTGCACTTGTTTCACACAAAGAAGGTTAATTGGACTAATTATCGAATTGGTGGAAATTTTATCGACGCTCTTTGGGGTTTTCCTGTTCTAATTGCGCTTATTTTAAAAAGCGATGAACTTCGAGCTAGAACTCTATCAGATCGCTTTGAAGGTTATTCGATTCGATTGAAATGTTGAATTCGGATTTTAGAAAATCATTCATTTTTTTCGCGGTTTGATTACTTAGATTTATAAAAAAAGCAATAAAAATCAAATGTAAAACTAATTCTATTGAACGCATTGAAAATCCGAATAATGAATGTTACAATTTAATTATTTCCAACGATTAAATGATACATCTTTATTGTGTTTGTTTTCGATGATTTATAAAAAATGCATATGGCTTGTACATATATAATTGCTATATCATAGTATTTTTTCAGAAAATAATAATACTTCATTAAAAAGACATTATAAATATATCACTCATAATAATTATATTATTAGACGTTATACCAAAGAACCTCAACAAATATGAAAAGTGATCTATAATTAAAAATAAAAAATCATGCTTAAATAACATTTGACATAAAAAACGACAGTATCATTATGAAATCATCGAATTAATAAAAATCAAACGATAACACATCTGACACGTGAATACGAACCGATATTCGAATTAGACCCGAAACAGCCGGAAGTTCCGGGGACTTTGATCACGCTCGTCAATAATAATCGTAAAATATAAACAGTACTATTACTTCCAGTACCAGTATTCGATAATGTGTATTCAAATTGAGGCCCTATGCCGTAATACACGAGGCCCTATGGTACTTTCACGGCCCTGCGGTGGTCCCAGGCGAAATGGGACCGGTTATATGAAGGGTCACGCCCAGAAAAAATCAAATTAAAATAAAATCGGAAGAAAAACGAGCATAAATATCGAAAAAACTAGTCAAAGATCGGAAAGATTTCACCTGACAGTTAGAAGAGCGAGTTGCTAGTCTGGAGGGGTAGTTGCGCAACTTCCTAACTGTACATCGAGGAAAAAAATTCTGGTCGATAAATCTGATGCATTAGAGTTGTTTTATACGAATTTAACATTAAAAATAATAAAATTTATCAATTCTTAAAAATTAAAAAGCACAAAAATTCTATCAAGAATCGTCTCAATATTACAAAATTATTGTTTGCATTAAAATTCACATCTCGAATACGAGAGAAAGGTACACAGATGCCTACTTTTGAAACTTAGGTAATATTCTTCCTCATCCGGTTTCCTATGTGGCCCCTCCCTAATTCATAAAAATAAATTGTTTCAATATTTTTGTACATACGAGAAAATCTGGTTATTTACAGATGTGCAATTGTAGTCATTTTAAACGCAATTAAGCGCACTTTATGTTTTATACTGTTCATTAAGAATGCGAGAAATGGGGATCCCTTTTGAATATTTTCATTTTATTGCAGTCGTATAAGATGTATCAAATAATTTGCTCGACCTGGATCAAAGTAGAGCAAAGTGATGAATTTTAGTAAAATGTATGGTCTGTATATCAATGTTAAAATATTATAGATCATGTGAATAGTTTTTATATTTTAATCGTAAATTTATTTTTTGTATGTTTGTTTGTGTATAATTGCGTTCATATTAGATTTATAATTCGATAGTAGTTGAACACTCAAATAAGATTAAATCGGTAACAGAAATGTCATTGAAATGGAATGATAAAAAATTGAAGGAATTCAATTTAGATTTACTTATATTAAGTTACATTGCAAGTTGACTTTAACGACTACATACCATTGAAATTTTAAAATTTGACTAAGGACGTACAGATTTTTTTTTCAAATATATAAAATGGTAATCAGGCTGACAATTTTAAAACGAGTAATCGCGATTTGCAAGTGTTAGAATTCGCAAAAAATTGTCAAGGAAAAAAAGTAAGCTAATTTACCAGTATTGAGTTTTATCACCGTTAAAATTAGTCAGAACGAATTCGAGGATTCCGAACAACTGGTGACATTTTCATCCTGCAGATGTGCAATTTACACACGGTCATTGATATATAATACTCGTAATTTTAAACTAAGATTATCCGAAAAAATAATTTCCTGATTTTGCAATTGGAAAATCGTGAATAAATAAATAATATCTCCGTCACGTGAACATATCCCTGATATGTGTGACGAATTTCAAACGATCACGCCATACGTTGGGAAATTATCAAAAAACACGATTTTTACCCATTGGCATCTTGTATAATAGTGCGAATTTTTAATTAGCGTTTATAATAATGAATATTAATATTTAATTTTTTTCTTCTTCGATCGCAAAAAAAGTGTTCAAAATTTACTCGAATTTCCGATTCCGTCCAGTTCTATGGAATCAAGGATTTCCGTTTTTTCTAATTCAATTTTAGTCATTTTTATCGATAGTTAAAATATTTCAACCTTTAGATCATAAAATTTGACCAATTAATCAAAAATATCCTTGTTCTACATTTCATTGAATATTTGAATCAGTTTATCTTTGAAATCTGTACCGTTTTATTATGAAATTTGTATTCAAATATCTTATTGATTCGTTTAATTGAAACATTTGTTATGAGAATAAATAATGTGAATTTTTCTTTTCCGTCATTGAATGTAATTGCATAAATTTTTCAAATATTTCGAGGTGTCTGTACAAAACTACATGTACGCTTGCTAATTTTGCAAAAACATGACCTTAAAGCGACTACTTAAGAAAATAAATACACTTTTTCGAGTATTATTCGAGTGTCTGTGTAGAGAGAATAATAAATGAACATTTCGAACGAAAAAAATATGTGAAAAAAATCAAACATTTTATATGAAAATTTTCTTCAATGTTGCATTGAATGTAGATAATCATTCTCGATACTTGAACAATTTCATTTATTATTTTTCTATTGTATGTAAATGTCAACATTATTAAATAAAAATGAAACTGCAAACAAACCAACATTTATATGAAAATATGGAATTTTCATTGTTTTAATTGCATGAAAGCAAAATTGCAAACAATAATGTAATAAAACAATCGATTAGACACATAATTGTGATTAAAAAACTTTGAGCCCAATCGACGACGCTGTGATTTTTTATGGCAAAATTATTATATGCATTTCGTCACAATTAAAAATTAAAACGTTATGAACTCAATTTTTTCGCTTATCATTCTTGGAAAATCTAAAAATAAAAATCGAATAAATCGTTTTCGACAAAAATAAAACCTCATAATCATCGAATCAACACTCCGCTCACTCGGCAGATTTATCCAGATATCGATCGATCTAATCGATCGAGCACGACCCAAGGTGAAAAACGATCTATAGATCGACATAGATCACCGGAGATTTTTCGTCTCGATCCGGTTGGATTATGCAACGCGTTCGATCTCGCGATCTTGGCAATGAAATGTGAAAGTCACATCCGACACAAAATTCGACAAACTGCTACACAACGCTAGCTAATGTCTTTTTTTTCCATATAGTTTTTCAAGTCTATAGATGTTCGAGTTTCGCATTATGTAAAAGCCATCGTGTAACACTTTTTTTTCTCCATCGTTATCGAAAAAGGTGACCAACTTTTGCTTTTCGACAATGAACGTGAAGTGAAAATGTGCAATGTGTGTCGAGTGCCGTTCTCGGATGCATCTTGTAGCTTTTATGTAAGCTTTTCGCGTGAAAGTTTTCGGGGAACGTATTTATTATTATACGTTGGCTCTTTTCGGGTCATCGTCGAAGTGCAATCGTGACCCAGATACGATATTGTCGATGGTGATGATTCTGCTCGTTGAATGGATGCATTTTGGCGAGGAGAGATTCTGCGAAAATTTGCGTTTCAAAATAAGAGGAAACGTCGATGGTGAAAGATTGCTGTTAGATGAATTATGTGCGTCGAGTTTGTGTGTCAAGTTCGGCTGTTTAAATTCGTACGTTGTTGTAAGTTGATTTTTTTTTCAATATTTCATTATATTTTCAAATGTATTGTAATTAATTATCTGCGTATTACAAAATTCAATTATGATAAATCGATTGGAAAAAAAATCGCATTGAAAAATTGTTTGGTATTCAAATCGGCAATACATACGAACAATTGGCACAATGTTTAAATTGGATTTGTAGACTTTTCGTTCCATTTTCACTTTGCTAAAAAAGAGAACGCTTAGAAAGTTCCATCAATCAAGCCTATGCTTACAACATAAAATTTCTTAGCACACGTATCTTACGAAAGCTCAACTTCGTGTTTGCCATTGGACATCACGCACGTGAACGTTTCCACGTCAAAACAAAAAGCTACATCTTTTCGTCGAACCATCAACACTTCGTTACACTTAAAGACAGCTCACGGTCGTTCGAATAATGAATTCGTCAAACGATTTGACACTAGAAAACGATAAGGTGACTAACTTTTGACCAGATTATTCGAGGAAAACGGTGCACATATGTATAATAATCACCGGTTTTTTTCTTTCTTTCGATTTGTTTACTTATTACGACACTAGGTTTAACGTTCGACGTTTCGACGTTGTTATTAGAACTTCTGGTCGTTGAACTTTCAACTCGACTTTTTATATATTTATATTATAAATACGGAAATGTTTTATATAAAACGGCGAAATGTATCAACGACGTACCGGTCATTAATAAAAAAAACCTAGTCTTGTCATGATTCGAACTGTTTTCCATATAATTTTTGAAATAAGAAAAGTCTTATGTAAAAACCTATTACAGATTGATTTATATTTATACGCACTTTTACCGATTGAATTTGATAAATCTTAGCCGACAAGCATTCTACATTTTCGGAAAAACGAAGCACTAAATATAAATCTATTGTTTGCTCTACTCGAGCAAATATTTCGTAAAAACTACATAGCTGTGAATTAATGTCGTTTTAATTCACATTGTGCAATACGCACACATATGAGATCGACGTTCCAGGTCAATTTCACTTTCACCTCGGATATATTATTGAATAATATTCGACCAGACATCCACAAGGTGGCATTGGACTCTCGATATCTGGTCCGGCGATTCCTCAAAGACACTCTGTTATACAACTTTCGTTGCACAACAGTTAAAAATCTCGCCGGAGAAGTGCCAAGGTTTCGATCGGTCATATTTCGAGACGCCGAACGCAACTTCCGTTTTATCGAATATTTTTTGAGAATATCACACACTACTACGACTTTTGAATACGTGACTTCAGTAGACAAGAAGAAAAACGAGCGACTGCATGAGGAAAACCCAGTAGGAAGAAGTCTTCGTGAGCAGCTGTTAACGACCGTTGGGCAACACGACGAATTTTACAGTTAACCTCGAGCAATCTACGAGACGATTACGCATTATCATTGCATTACAAAAGTGTAATAATCAAACGCATCTAAAAAATCTCTATGAAACTTACATTAATCGTTGAATCTACATTGTCTTTTTTATCATTATTACACAGGTACGAGTCGTTTATTTCTTAATGTGACTAATTCCATAAAACAAGAAGACGACAAAATGATCAATCATGCTTTTCGTTTTTAATTCTCTTAATTACATTTTCCAATATTTGAATACAATATTTTTTTCTTCAAAATAACCTATGCATGTTCAGTTCACATTATAACATAGAATTAATTGAAATGGTTTCTGACATTAATAACTTATTATCCGGTGGTCTAACATATTTTGTCATTTGATAGTATTTATCTTCATTATTCAGCAAATATTTTTTACACAAACAAGTTCTTTGACATTTCACTTTATTTTTTCTCATAAAGTGGAGCTAATCACGTTCAGCTCTAAATGGTTCATATTTCGATCGTATTGAGATTTGTACTTTTTAGCGATTGCTTTAAATTTCACTTAGCACATTTTCGTTAATAACGATTGTATAATCTACGTAATAATGATGGTAATTCGGTAACGTAAGCAGAACGCATTAAAGCCATCCACTCGCGTTGCTAAATTATATCAGAGCATTTATTGATTGACAAACGTTACGGAGTTCAGAATTAGTTGGAATCATTGCAACAATATGCCCTAGATATATATTATATATAATACATACACACATAATCGCTCATGAACAGGAAAAAAGCTGAAACAATCAACGCGGCCCATATCACTAACGGGGCGAATTACGACGATTCGCAATCGTGCCCACTCGATATGAAGTTGCGCCACGTAATGAATCTAATGTGTATTATCAACATGTCAATTTCGATTCCATTATTGAAATGTTGACATATCGAATTCTATATGCGAATAAAATCCAATGACACGTATGAGGCATTCGCATCGGATTCGTAATGCACCTCGACTCGAGCTCACTTCGCGTCGTAAAAACGAGAGTTTTCATCACGAAAACAGGTCTTATACCGATCGAATTTTCAAGGTTGCGTCTTTCACAATCTCGATCGTTCCCCTGTGAGCATTTCACAAGATAGGGAAAGTGGTAAAAGAACCAGAAATATGAGACGACGACAAGAGCTTTGTGCGAAAACGCAAGTGATTCCGATGGATTCAAAGCGAAACGAGGTCGCACGAGAGCTTTCACGCTAAAAAAGGCAACGGGAAATATTGACTCGTTTTGTAATATTTTCGGGTCATCAATTATGTACCTTTGGTTCAGAATGTTAAAGCAGAAACTGCATATTTGCATATTGAGATCGTTTCGTAGACGATTCTAGTCGGTGCCATGCAGTTGAACCGCAATTGAACCGCATTCGAGACCTCGAAGTCGTTTAGCTGTGCTAAATATCTAAATTTGCTATATGGGCTTTTTATGTGACTAATTGCGGTTTACGCGTAAATATAGTTCACGATGTTTAAAGATCGAATTATATTTGATCAAATATCGACTTGTTATACATAACCTTCAAAGTAATGCTTGCTATTAAATCTCTTAATAAATTCACTATCATTTCAATGTGATTATATTATATCGAAACCACAAAAAGCTTTTTTATATTTTCATTTTTTTTCCTTAATTTTCTAAGTAGCACATAGATAGGTATAGAAATTTCTTTGTTTCATGAGTTTAGCAAACGAGTCCTCTCATTCAGGTCAATCCTGACAAAGGCACACACGCGAGGAACCGGTAAAAGAAGAGGTATTTGATTTCATAACGAAAGTGATTTTTTTAGACGTTTAATTTTCGCTTTCATCGTGGTGCAATACACGATCACTCCATTTGATAAGATTTTGCGAATCATCCTAACCGATCGCGAAATTTCCTATCTGAGCAATGTGCAAATTTCGCTCTTAATTGTCTATTATTTAATCGTAATCGAGTGATCGATTATATACATATTCGAGCGAATATAGACTAATCATGATGATGAAATTAATATTCAAATTATGGTTAAATGCTTAATGAACTGTGAGAATTTTTCAGATTCAAGTCTGTTGGAAATGTTCTTCGTAAAACCCAATTTTTCAGTATACGGCAATTTTTATACTTGATAGCGTTCACCTTCAGAAGTTTCCTATATCCTGATTTAAAATTTAATTGCATACATAAATAAATATGATCAAGGTAATGCAAGTACTTTGTGCGTACTACCGAAAACTAAATAAATTTACACGTGTAACGCCCAAAAGAAAAAACAAGTACATTCCGTATGCAAATTTATACGCTATATTCATATTTAATTATCTAAAGATTTTTTTACAAAGTCATCGATACACATCGGCCGTATTATTCAATTTGAAACGTAATAGAAGTGCTCAAGTACACACATACTTGAACTTAACTTCGACCTCGTTCGACAGACGAGATAACGAGTCACACAATTGACCGATCGATTCGATTTTCAATTTAGAATTTCACCAAATGGGTCATGCTAGTGCAGAGATCATTAACTCGTAAAAATCCAACGAACTAAATAGTGTCAAAGGTTTTCACAGCTGTTTCGATCTTCGTACTCTCCTCTGATAAAATCGTGACAAATTACACGCTGTTTTACATCGATTCGTAACGCGATATAAACGCACGATATGCAAAGTTTCGGGGCTCGAAAGGATGTCTTGTGTAATTTTCGTCTTTTTTTTGCATTTCGATTTGCACAACGGTTTATCTCCACCTACATACTGTACTGAGTGTTGTTTTGCAGTTTTCAGTCGTTTAATTGTAGTCTATCGAAATGTTACTGACGTGACTGGTACATATTCGATTGAGCAACATTATGTCATCTAGATGTGTTAGATTTATAATGTGGTTTTCGAAATATTTTATTTGAACACTTCATCCTGTATGATTCAATATGATCGTTAATTAAAAATCGATTAATAGATATTTATTTAGATAATTAATGATGCTTTGCGGTAACTGTCATTTTTAATTAAATTACTTTTACCTTCGAAATTTAAATTATTTATTAACAACTATTATTGACCTTTTATGTGCAATAGTATTTTTTTATAGAAGAAAATATAAAATTGAGTGCATCATTGGAAAAATTTTACGCTTCATCAAACGACCTTATTTACTATTAGTATGTTTCGAATGATAATTTCCTATGAATATCAATGAAAATGAAACAAAAGTTTACAAATCGAGAAAGTTCTTAAGTATTCAATGTAAATACTATATTTACGCATATTCTTCAACGTCTTAATGCGTATTCAACCGTGATAGCTTTAACCCAAATATCTTTTTACAATCTGCTAGAGTTTAGTGGCGAAATCGATAGGTCACCTAGATCTATCCATTTTGAATAAAATAAATAGTGTAATTGAAAATAGACGCGATTTGCGGTTAACCGCAGTAGGAAAACTGTTTAGCGCCTTGCACTTTATTTATTCGCAGTTGACATGTGAAGAAAAAACGCTTTAAAACTTCCAATAAACAGGTTATTTTATCGGAAATTCTTCTGGTACGCAATCAGTAAGTTATTTCTATACTTTTTTTAATCGTATACTTTTGAAACCTTGAAGGGTCGTTGTTGTAAACAGGATCTTCGCAATAAACCTTCATTACGTTCATACAACTTTACGATAGTTTTAATATTTCAAATACTGAAAAATTGCATATAATTGAAGAGTTTGTATCATATTTATACTAGAAGCATAAGTGCTTTAAAAGCTACACATTTTCATAAGAATGAAAAAAATCGATCAATCGATTCGAGGAATTGAACTACAACACTAATTATACTGAAATTCATGCATAAATGAATATTTTTTTTTGAGGAAAATTTTCTAGTTGCAATAAAATTTTTCAAGGCATCGCAATTTGAAATATAACGTGTACATACTATTGCACAGCGATATCCGTATTGCTGATTTTTTTCTTCGCAAATTCGAGGTCTCAATAGACAAATTATGAATGATCTTATATGCGACAGCGATTAATAAACATGGAAAAAAGAAATAAACATAGGCGCGTGCGTTCGGTGTCTTCTCATACGATAATTTCCTTTGAATTTCATGGTCGACCTGTGGCGAAAATAATCATGAACGAAAGCGAGGTTTTGTAAGCTCTCGGAATCGCAATCGTATGTAAACTTACAATTTTGTATGTAAATGTGTTTTGTATGAGTGTGCCGTTTGAATGGATTTGTTTTATTGCATATTCCGAAGTGTTATATGAATAGTTTGGCAACCGCCAGTCGAATTTGTTTCGCGCGTAATGATAAACGTGTGTAAAACGAATTAAAATACTTCATTATAATGCATCGATTATCGTAAAGATCTATCGATCTGCTCATGACTTCCTATTAATCTAAATAATATTCATGAAGTCTTATTAAATGTTATAAAACTGGAAAATAGGCAGATCTGCCTGCAATTTATCGCGTATAAATATTTACAAATAAGTATTATTATACATATTGATAATACTAGGAATGATAATCGCAAGCATTTTCCTTTCATAAATCAGTATTTGAAAAAAAGAAAAATGTCATATTGATAGTGATTTATTTAATTGTTTACTCATTATGTTCTATTACAGTTACATCGAAATTCATATTTTTACTGAATAACCACACGTATGAATGTTTGAAATTTTTATTACGTCCAATCAATTTTAACGTCGAAATAATGATTTTCTGATAACAGGAAGCTATTAAAATCGTTGCAAATCGACAGTAAAATAAAATAAAAGATTCTTTCGATCTATTAAAGAACGCAACTTTTACACCAGGAAACACAATTGTAACGAATTTTGCAATGCTCAATTAAAAGTTTCGCAGTTAGTTTCGATTTGATTTTGCAATGGACATTTTGTTTGCTGTCATCTACACATGATTCTATCTTTGAGTGTGGATTTTCAAAACATATGACATCTTGGCAGATGACTGACAACACTTAACGTGTACAGCTGTTAGTAATCACTAATCAGAGTCAACGTAACATTTGATTTTGATCAGTTAAAATTGTTCAATCATCATTGAGAACATTGTCCGAGTTCGAAGGCTAGAAGATTGATTTATTAGTGTTAGTTTTCATTCATTTGATCGTTATAAGTGCCTTTGGTGATAATTTTAACGATTATACTCGTATAATAGTAGATTAACGGCATAAAAATTAACTGTAGGATTCGGTGATACGTGCTCGTTTTTCATACGTCGTGAATGTTAAAAGCAATACGTAACTTTTTTTACTACCGTTAAGTGGATCATGATCAGTGAATTAAAACATAGATTCAACGAGGTATGGAAATGACATTTTTTATGTAAGTTCGCGATCTTGGCATTCATACAAATAACGACTGTTATGAAAACCTTTGTCATTGACAAAAAAATAATTTGCCTATTAAAAACACATTTAAGGGATTGCTGTGTAAAACATATTTTATGATATTTCCTAATTGATATTTAACAAAATAAACTTCGGGTTACATCATTCGATTACTTAACACATTAACATTGATTATTTCGATTCAATTCAATGGTTTATTAACATAAATTGACAACGTTTACATGCGATTCGATCTACACAAATACAAATAGACAGCCAAAGAATTGTATTGATCGATGATTTGAAAAACCAACAAACTTCGACACAAAACAAATGACAAGGCTGAATTGAACACAATGCACCTTACATAATTATAAAAATTGAAATCACACGATTCGTCACTATCCGAACATCTGAATTCATAAAAAGCTTCCATAGTAATTGGACTCGAGAGCTTCGCTGGCTTCGTACGAAGCACGATTCGTTCCATTTAGCACGAAATTAATTATCATTGGAAAAAAATCATCGTCGAATCGATCTACGCATCGTTTTTAATCGACATCGAACGAATAATTGGTCAAGGGAATATCGACATGCCGTCACCTCAATTCTCAGTGTGCCAAACCAGAAAGTTTTCTAATAGTAGAATGAAAGTACCATTGTCATTGATTAAATTTATTGAACTAGAGGAATAATCAAATATTTTACGAAAATTTAATTTATGTCAAAAGAATAATGAGATGTTCAAAACTTGGGAAAAGGTTTTTATTATGAATTCAATATTGTAATTTTTACATACGTATATGTATGTATGAGGCGGGATGGTGTGGAATACTCCTTTCGTGATGATACATATAATTATTCCCTTTATTGTTTCAAAAATTAATATATATTTTAAAATTTATCAATGAATTGTAATTTATATAGATACTTAAAGTTATAGTGGTTCATTCTAATCGTATAAATAAACAATTGGGTCGACGCACATGCAGGCAATTTGAAATTCAAAATATTTATAAAATGATAAATCGCTCTAGATTGAGTACTAACTATATTATAAATACTTCTACAAGAATTCAGGAAAAAATACGCTCAAAATTCTCATTCGTCAACAGGATGAAGTGACTGAACAAAAAAATGTCACCAGTTGAAAATCGGAGGTCGTTTTTCTGAGAACGCCTTTTTTCTCGTAAGTACTATTATGCGGAAATTAATTTTGTTTTGAAATTGTTCATGTTTATGTTGAAAATGAATGAACCGTTTCAGTCTGACGCTTTATATAGACTTGCTTTTGTGTTAATTACATAGTTCTGTAACGCGATAGTATAAGTTCATGATGAATGTTGTATACTTTGCACACGTCAAAGTTTACTTATGAAATATCCATTTTAATCGAATTATTTATAATTGCATCAAACATCTATTTCAAACATATTGTATTGTTATTTGTTATTTATTATCTAATAAAATAAAACAATGGCAATTACAATGTCACATGCTTTGATATCGTATTGACTATTCATCAAAATAATTACTCAATCATCAATATTATGCGAACTCGCATGTCGATAAAACATCGCAAAATTTCCACAACTTTAATTATTCACGTCGACATTTCGCACAAAATCGCACCAATGCCCAACAATACCATCGTCGGGCTTTCTCGCCATATACACACAAAAGACCAACAGGTCTTTGCACTTGCATCCAAGACACAATGATAGAATCTAACGTGTCTCAACATCGTATCGTATCGAATCGAATTGAAATCAAGCAGTGGGACTATGTGAGCCTCCGACTGGTTTCAGTCGATTACCAAGGCGGTTATCTAGGCACTCGATAGTTACATCATACCAGACGTCGGCCGACTAACTTGCACTACTTTGCGGAAAACTAACGTAATATCGCAACCACAACAATATGAAACTGAAAATGATCGTTGATTCAACTAGCTTAAACGCTGCACTCGAATTCCTAAGCCGAATATAAACTAGAATGTGAAACCTCTTTATAGGCTACTAGCTTCTGTGGCTCGAGTTTGCTTGAGACTCTTGAACTTTTGTGTAGTATTTCATGTTTCCATAGTATTATCTTTTACGTGTGTAGGCCGTGCATAATATTTGCTATGAAAAGGCCCCCTGAGAATTATCAAATGATGGAAATTCCGTTGTAAATTGTTAAATTGAATGATACAAAAAACTTATCAAATGTGCATACAATAACTCTGGAACGTTTTGCTACTAAAAAATAAGCCATTAAGAAGATTATAAGTAACATACAGACATATATTCAATTTCATTCATATAGATCTAAATAAAAATGAAAATTAATATAAGCATGTCTTCTCCGTATATTCCTTAATCACTTATTATTTTGCAACGAAACATCAGATTTATTGTAGCAAATATTCATGCACTACCTACAAGCGTAACGTTATTTAACTTATTCCGACAAGTATTTTGTACTTCGTTTAATTTGTATTCATCATAAATACTAATAATTATATTCAATCTAATGTCCGAAAAGTCTCAAGCAACGCAAAGTTTCAAAAGCTAGTCTTTTAATAAGAAGTATTTAGTTGAAAATTAACATAGTCACACTTAAGAGTTAAATTGATTATAAAATTCATGAATCTGCTGAAATTCATTTTCACTTACGAAATGAATCGTAAGAGAGTTGCGACAGATCTAGATTTTCATTCGGTCGACTCTAGTTCATAGGAGGTTATCTCTATTGACTTATCGTGTATAAATAATAAACAAAGTTAGTTCAAGATGCAATTTCAGTAATTATCGACGTCGTTCGTTGGTCGAATTCGATATAGTTGAATTTATTCGCGATTAGAAACACAACCTTCGGCTCACCGCGGCGTTTCCTTCGAATGGCATTTTCGTCACCTTGATATACAGTATTCCTATGTAAAATGTATGATCTCGCCAGTGCGCTACAAGTGTGCTAAATGAAGAAAAAATGGACAAGAATATAATTAATCGAAATGTTTTTCGAATGGAATAATCGGATTCATACCGTGTTTGTCGATATTTACATAATTTATATTTAAATGGTATTGCGTTGTGTTGCAATTGTGAAAAAAAAACATGTACGTTTTAGGATATTTTATAATGTATGCGTAATCGAAATTAAATAAATATTACATGGGAATCGAGTTTTAATATCGCTTTATTTTCTTAAATTATTTAATATCTAATATACATATAGGACGTTGCGTTATAAACATTATTTGGTTTAAGGACGCAATCTTCTCTATATATGAGGTAATAGACCGAATTGTATTAATTTTCATAACAATGTCTCATACAGAGGACAAATGAATTCATAAGATTTCAAGGGATTGTGATGTAGCAAGGGCACTCGTTTCGATCGATTTGAAATATTGATAAGCATCATACAACCTTAACAAAGCTATTACGAAATTACATATCATATAGTAGCAATGTCATTGGTACTTTATGTGGAAAAAAGTTAAATCGAATGACGAGTGTACGTAAACAATTCTGAAGGAAGGTCAAGGCGATTTCGGAAGGATGGTGATGAAATTGATCTTATTTCCAAAGATCAAAGATGAATCATAGCAAACAAGTATTTTCACAATGTCCCATCTGAGTTTTCATGAATTCACGAGACTTCAGGTGCTTTTTACTCAACACGAGATGACTAGAGAGACACGTTTCCCGGCACATGATTCAACTTTTTGCAAAGGGGAAATCACCGGTTATTATATTATATTTATAGACAATTAAGATACATTCAGTATTTTAATTTTTTTCTTTAATTAACATATTGTTGATCTTCAATGTGGAATTAATAGAATCAATTGGGTTTTTCTTGTTCTGCTGATCGCGTGTCCATCGCCTACTATGAAACAATGGCTCGATTCTTATCGCGAACATCTAATGAATCTCATTAAACTAATTGATAACATCGATAATGTAAATACTCATTTCGCCAACTCGATGATTAAACCAATTTTATGTTGGAAAAAGTGCAAGTATTTCATTGTTAGCTCTTCACTTATAATGAACGCACATTAAACAAACCGAGATATCATCAGTGAATCAACAAGATCAAACAAATCTTACGTGGAAACTTTTTATTATTTGTAATTAAAATTAAATACAGATCAGAAAAACCGGCAAAGTCATCGATTCGATAGGTTTAACATTTTCAATATTTCTACATATATTTTACAAAATCAATTATTTCCAACATTATTATATATCTCATTATTTCATTTAAGCTCCGCACAAAGTATCGCTTCGTTACGGTTCAGTCAGCATTCATAAGTAACCGCACTAAAATCAAAAATGCTATTGAAACTCTATCGAAGGCCGTTCGAAAGAGCAATAAACGAAAGCGTACACCTCTCTAACGACTCAAGATGGTCGTATAAACGGTATAGTATGGCATGTGATAAAAATTGGACTAACTTCCATACAAACACCATAAAGGCACTATGAACTAGTCGGTTGCGTACGCTTTTCCGGTCCGGTGAATCCCCGCAATAGATTTCCACACATGTACAGTGTGGCGCAAAAGTATCGACAACGAGCTGTTTTTCTTTTATATTTTACGTCATGCACATTTTTTAGAATTAAGAATGAGTGAGTTTTAACCGTGAAAATAGTCGATCGGCTGAAATGAAATGCTATGTTGTGAAATGCGTGTGAATATTGGCCCTACGTAAATGATATAATCCGTGTGCAATGTCCGCCTGAAATTATGATAATTTTTTAATTGTGTGAGAATGCTGAGGTAATGCGTTACGTGTTCATAAATATAACATATGCCGAATGATGAGCTTTAGGTGTGTATGATTGTATGCAATTTTGATAATTCGATTGTTTCGAATGCTTATTGTTTGGGTTGGACTGACGATTGGTCATAGATCGATCAATGAAATTATTCGATCCATTAGAATGATTGCTGTGTGATCGAAATTAATCCGTTATATTCAAATAAATTTAGTGGGTATAATTTAGAATGACTCGATTTATGCAGATGAAGAAATTAATTTTTGATTCGTTTTTTCCGTGAATGTCACGATAATTAAGCCGATTAAAGCTAAACGTGACTAACTCTATAAAACAAGAAGTCGAGAAAAGATCAAAGGTGTTTGATGCGTTTTTCAAAATTTTCTTTGTTATTCCATTTTTCAGAAATTATAAACTTAAATATTTTGTTTATAATGAGTTATGGATCTGGTCAGTCCACGTAATAGTACAAAATTAATTAAAATGGTTTCTGAATTATATGATTTATTATCAAACAAATTTTGTCATTGAATGGTATTTATCTTTATCATTTAAGCAAGATATTTCACACGTAGAAAATTATGACCATACCAAGTGCTTTGACATTTAAATCTCATTTTTTTCTTCAAAAAGCGAAGTTTATCACATTTAGCTCTGAACGTCTCAATTATATAAGATCTTATCCGCTCTTTATGCCGATGATTTATGAATAAACAATGCAAAACAGTCGTTCTACATTAAAATGAATTGTTCGCTCGCAACTAGGTATGTATAAAACTCTTACTTGTTATGCGGCATAACATCGAAAGGAAAATCGTATGCGTTGCGGTTTCGCATACATGTGTACAAAGTATGCAATAAAACTGCATGTATACACACACGTGTCTTCAATCTTCCTATATGCATATTCCTTCAACGCGTATGTCGTTACCTCGTTTACCTCAATTTTGAAGCTCGTTATCATCGACAAATCCTTCGACTTTCTATAACGTCCGATCTCAACCTCGCATCGAGAATGCCAAAAGCGAATCTTCACTTTGATCGAAAATAGAGCTTCTCAAAAGCTCGATTATAATAAATAGACGTTTACGCGGTTGCATCAAAAGCAAATAATGGTCGTATATTTACGACGAGATGCGGCCTTCGAACGCAACAGCTAATTGCGAGCGGTAATTGAAAGAAAGTGGAAGCTCGCGATAACAATGAGCGGAAGGCCGAATTTCCAAACGCTTGTCCGAATATTTCGAAAGAGTTGCAAATCTTCAAGATGCCTTTCCAAATGTCCTGTAATCTCGTGTCGTATGACAGAAGACTAGAGGGAAAAGTCCTCAGTTTCGACAGCTTTCTGCCATCATCAGCGGCCAATGTTGCACAACGACCCTTCTTCCGAGACGAGGCCGTTGCAAAATGCGACAAAAGTTAATATTTGTCCATTAGACGTATTCGTGTAAACGACTTGAAAAAACACCAAGCTTTTAATTTTTGCGTGTCACCTGATTTAATACGTAGTTTATAATTGTGACTTTTATTTTTCGATATGCACGCTGATAAAAACGTTGAGATTTTATTATGTCAACCGTTGAACTGTGACGAATCGAAATATTTGAAAATATGCAAAATTGATTAATTTTATTTTTCGCAGAATCGGTTGTTTGTACGTCCTTTTTCCGGAAAATATGAGCGAATGACAATTTTATTGTCGCTTGACACTTAATAGACAATCGGAGTTATTTACGTGCGCGTACCTTACGATCAGTTAATATTACATTTAACATTGTCTTATAACACATGCACATAAATACAGACAATAGAATCAGAATTAATTGGACATTTCATATGTTATATTCTTCGACTCAATTCAATTAGATTTTTCCTCGTTCAAGATCTAAGGAAAAAAGCAACAACCCTTATATGTTTGAAAATGTTAGATACATTGCATATGCATATATATAATTTTTAGATACGCACACGTGAACCAAATCGAATTTAATATAACTGAAAAATACAATCGAAAAACCGATTGTAATTACCAGCTCACTCTTTGTTCCTACACAATGACACAAAAAGTGACCTAAATGGTCCCGATACTCTACTATGATACAACGCAAACACTTTTTCGACGAATGTAAATCGAAATGAAAACTGTCGACTCACCGAAAACGTATCGTAATGTTAACTAATAAACTGGCATATAGCAAATTGAATATAAAGAGCGTCGGACTTTTGCGAAATAATAGTCACTTACATAGAACCGATCTCGTGTGCGTGTGTTGTCATACACGTGTACGTCCCATTGCAAACATCCCATACAGAACTAATGCTGTGTGTAATTTTTAAAGTAAACTACACGAAGTTAACGTCTGTGTAAGAATACGATTTATTGTTTGATTAACGCTTCGTTAAATGTGTTCGTTTTGTCAGCTTTTCCGCGATCTATAATGAAGGTCCGCACGCATCGAATTATCATTTGGGTTATTTCAGATTTTTTTTCTTCAAACTTGACAAAGTGGTTTTATATGCGAGAGGTTTAATGTGCATGTGAAAAAAATCACATTGTCGACGTTTTATTTTTTGCGCAATTGTCATCTTTGAGCACTTACTGTCTTGTCAAAATAACATTTTACGGGTAATAAATTATTAATTGAAGTTTAAGAAGATTGATTTTTTGCAGATAATATGAGCGTTTATTATTTTTGTAAAATTGCATTTACGAAAAAAATGTAGGAATCATTGAATTACGGATTTGTCGGAAATGTTTAATTTAAATGCGTCAACGCAGCGCATCTTTACGTAAAAACAGCAATCAGCATAAATTTAGGTAGATCGATAATTTTTCCATCATTTGATTCGTTCATGCAAAAAAAATTAGCACTCGTATGATAAAAGTGAAGAGTAGCATTTAACAACGAAATGCATGTCTAGCTCTTAAATGATAATTAACAACGAAGAGAAAAAAATAAGCGCGTAAATCACGAGAAAATACGCCAAAATAACTTAAACATACAATATGAAATTAGAAAAAATCATAAAATATTTACCTCGGTGCGTTTTTCACCAGCGACACCCACTTTTTCGCGAACATTTTCTCGCACGAACGATGGGCAAACACTCGTCTTATTGTCACACATTAAAAAAGCACTTTTGTTTTATTTGCATTCAATATATCTCTAAGCACTGGCACTCATCCGACCCAACCGCTATACAATGCGAGTCAACTATGAGCCGTCGTTATCTGCTCGTCGAATATCCTCGGATCTCAAACGCGATCTGTTCGAAAGAAGACAATAAAGACACTCATCGAATCTGACATTTTAATCGACCATCTGGTAACCGTGTCGAATTTGCTCGTATGAAAATTTGCGAAACGCGTGAAAATCGCAGAGATTTTCCGAAGACGGTCTCGGCGTCCTTGGCTGAGCGCGATTTCTCTCAGTTGCGAACGCGTCGCGAATTTTCAACGTCTTTTTATTTTAATTCGTTAATTTTATTATACTCCTATTGAAGAATTTTCGCTAAATTTGATTCGACAAAGCTCTAAAACTGGAAAAGTTACGCGGCCGAGTGAACACCGACACTCTCAGTGAAAACGCGCGCCAACTGCACTCGAACGCAGTTGTTGTTGTTGTGTTAGTCGCAACGTTCGATTCGATCTAGTTTCACAGCAAACATTCAGACAATTTTGTATTTTTGATAAAATTTTATTAATACTTTTGAATTTGAAAGATAACCTATGCACACACTGCAAACTCTTTGTTGATTCGGGCATAGGTGACTTTTAGAGCGAGTCTTTGTTCGACATCGATAAGAATGCACTTTTCAAATTAATTCAATTTTTTTTTTCTAAATTATAACTATTTAAATATATATTCTATAATATAATATAAAATAAATATGAATTTAATTAAAATTACATTATGAAAAATATAATCAAATTTGAACTCGATCGATTGAGATTAACGAATCTTATCATCGATTAAATCAATCAAATATTTAAGATAGAAATGCGATTTTTTTACTGTATATAGATGAAAGTATAGTCAATACACTGATAAAGTTGAAAATTCAAAATAGTGTCGTTTTCAGCAAATTTTCAGTCGTTCAGCGACCGGATAACGGTCTCAGTGGCGCGGCTTTGCACGGCCGCGCGCGCCGCCCGCCCACTGTTAACTGACTGCAACCGCTTCGGTCGTCGTCGAAGACCACGAAGGTGGTGGTGGTTGTTGTTGTTGTTGTTGTTCTTCGTTGTTCGGTGGTGGGTTGAAGACTGGGCTCGAAAGAACGACTCGTTCGAAGGTGGTCGAATGCTGACGGGGAAGTTTGATTGCGAAATGACGCACTGTGCCGGGGTTAAGGGTCGACTTTGTGATGATGTCGCGTATGTTTCAATTTGAAATGGATAGTTTGATTTTGATGTGTTTTTTTTTGTTTGTGCATGAATATAGTGTTGAGATTGCATATTGTACGATTTTCGAACGAGTTCTGATGTTAAGCTGAATTTGAATAGGTGAGTAGTGATAATTTGGGGAAATGTTGTGGACTGCAATTAGACTTTGACACGGTTGATAATTTTAATAAACTAAAAATAGAATCACCGACAGCAAAAATTTTAAACCTAAATTACTTTTCAAACTAATTGAAAACTTTTTTTTTGTTCGTAAAATTAAGGATTTTTAATGAATAATGACGAATGTTTTCACCTGTACTCTTTCATTTCATCCAAATTCTAAAAATAAATTAAGTGCTCCTTTGAAATTCGTAGGTAAACGAAATAAATTAAAAATACTCTTTTTTTAGGACAAGCATACATACAATTATCTGAAAATTTATGAAATTTTTAATTTATTCACTTTTGAGGTTAATGCTGAACGCTTACTTTTGTATTGAATCGAAATCGTTAGTTTTCTTTATGATATTGTTTTCTTCATATCAAAGGTTCATGATTAAATTTTAATATAACAATTCAACAAGGTAAGTAAATCTGTCGTGTACAGTTTCAGAAATTAAAGTGTTATAGCATCCGCTGCGTTTCGTTTAATCATTTTTTCTTAGTGCGATTGCAAGTGGGGTCAGCCAAGCAATCGCGAATTGAGAAATTATAGATTTATACATAGTAATTGTTCCATTTGTTTTTCAACTTTTATGATTTTTTTTTTATAATTGCTTGTCTCGTGTTGTATGAAGCAACAGCTGTAAAATCTTCATTGTTTTTATGAAAAAGTTGCTGATTTTATTTTTACGAAATTTTCATTTTTTATATAATGCTTCCGTTGCAGAGACTGCATATAGGTGAACATTAATTTTCGTAAAACAGTTAATATAATGACACAAAGTATTGTAAAATGTGTAATATTTCAAATTCATGCTGAAAATTTCTTACGTTTTGAAACATCGCGTTGCACATTTCTGCGTATAAATTCTATTGCATTTTATGCGTGCAAATTTATATTATATCGTATTCATAATTTCCAAATATTTTTCGTATGGTTGACAGTTATAAATATGCATTAAGTGAAAATTATTTAGAAGTATTTAATTATTTTTTTAATATCCATATACGTTGTAAATATTCTCATTATGGAAAGCGTTCCAAATGTAAACAAAAATACTTATATTTTTAATTTGTCATCATTGTGGAATTGAAACCTATATAAAATAATATTTTACATAAAATATGTATATTATAGTACAAGAATGAAAAATTATGTAGATAAATTGCACCTACATCATCTTTCAGCTTATAGCTGAAATTATTCATAAGTTCGAATTCACAGTTGAATCTAATAATCATTTAATTCAAAAATTCATACTCACAAATGTAATAATATATTATATGTAATGATATTTACTATCTTATAAATTTCGAATTAATGCATATCGTTTTTACATGATTTTATTTTTATTTCTGTATTAAATATTGAATCATAAGTAATATCAAGAGACAAGCAAAGACAAAGGCGTAAAATTTTTAAGCAAATATTTTTTACACCTTTGCGAAGAATCCCATATGCACGGGTATTTTTCTAATTACAACTTCTAACTTAACTCGAATCGTTATATCCGCATGATGTTCGCACAGAGCGATTTGCGTCACACTAATGCGAATCTAGAAAATCAAAGAAAGAAGCTATAGACTATTGAAAATTCGACGTACGCCTGATTTGCGCATATGTGACAAGTGTTAATTCTTCGTTTAAACATCATCGAAATCCAAAGGTCATCTCCGGCATGATGGAGAGAAGTGGTTTCGGCAGTTGATCGCGAATTAACAATGACTTGTCTTTCGTAGGAAACGACATATCGTATGTGTGTGTGTGTGTGTTGTCACATATCCTTATTTCTAAGCTTCCGAATGAAAAATTGCAGACCTTGGCGTGCTCTTTGCATTTCTCGACACGAGAAAATTTCTTGTCATGTGGAAAATACCGAGTGCGATTCTAGGATGTCCCTGAATACGCATCGTGCGTAATCTTCGCGATATTGTGATTAATTTTCTGACGATTCGTATGAATATTGCTTTTCGCAAGCTTTTCTGACTGTTTCGGCATTTATTTTAGTCACACGAACAGTTTCCTTCATGTTGATGTTACTTTTGTTCCACTTTTACTTCAGTATGACTTTCTGTTTTTGTTTTTAGCACTGTCACAATTGCGAATTTAGGTCAATTTGAGCTCAGTGAAACATTTTTTTTTTCAGTAAATGATTTTGAATATTTTCACGAAGTTTGTACGTGTTAGGGAAAATATGTGAAAAAAAACCTACATTCTCACAAACCGTTCTCCGATTTTTTTCATTTATTTTCTGCACATAATCTCGATTACGATTATTATGTAAATCATATTGTATATTCCATATAAAGAACACTAAATATTGAACATTTTGCAATTTTATTTCATAAACGTTAAGTTACATAAATATCGAGAATATTGATTGCAGATGATGCGAAAATTTTTCCGGAACATATGGTTCACTTTGAGTAATTATCTTCGTAATACCTGAAGTGGATTTTATATCCAACATTTACGATTATTTAAGAAATACATTTATTTATTGCTTAAACATATTTGTGCAAAATATTATAGCAGCAATTGCAAATATTTTAAACTCACAAAACACTAAAAGAAAAGGGACACATGCGAGAATATTTCTAAGAATTTATTCCTTTAATACCGCAAACAAGGAAAATGCTTAAATTTTACAATGCTAAAATAAATGAAAACTCGTGACAGTAACAGAATATTCAAGTAATGAATCAATCTGAAAATACAGCATTTACAGCTATAAATTTTATGAAATTTACCAAGATATGCGGTAATTTTCAATTGATTACATAAAAACCAATGCACAATCCGAATGCACCGCTCAGTGCCATTTGATTTCGAAATCTTTCGAATTTTTTTACGTCGCTGTTGTTTTATATTTGACGAACATATCTTGAAAAGTGCATCAAGTGGTCAAAAATTCACTTAAGCGTAGTGTGAGATTTTGACCGTGAGCTTAATCGCAAAAAACTTCTATGTAATTAGTGGCATTGGACGAAATATTCATTTCATATGTACAAAAATTCACTCACATTCATTTCGTATTAAGAAATCTTGACATTTAATTATTTTATCGGTGTAAAACTCATATTGTAGTCATTTCAGATAATATGTCAAAGTAATTTGAATAAAACGCAGGTTGAAACCGAAGCGTATTTCGTAAAATATATGCATTCAGCATAGAATTATTTAGAAAACATGAAATTTGTTTCATTTGAAATAACAGCATTGTGATCTGCAAGATGAACGTGCATCCAAGTTGCATCGCTTTATTCAACCGTCTCTTTCGCTCTTTTTGAAAATTGCTCTAAACGTGTGAAAAAGACAGTTAGCATTTCAATATAGACGGCTCTACGACAATCCACATTGCATAATAACTTTCTTTTTACGGAAATATTAAAGTGTGCCACCATCGAGATCGATCATACTGCAACAACCGCAAAATTGTACGATCTTAATCAATCGGCATGTCATTCGAATGTTTCTGTAAATCGTGCGTATATCAAAATGCACTTTTCAATATTAAATATTATAAAATGGAGTTATCTAACATTAAAGATAGTTAAATAGCGTTAATTTTCTTCTCGTCAAATGAAAATTTAGTGACTTTTGCGTACGAGTGCATCTGTATTGATCGGCATATTAATGTTCGATACAATGTAGTATGATTGCTTATAAATGTTCAATTTATTTTAATTAAAATAGTTAGTTCTTGAGAAAATGAATCGATTTCAAATAAGTCATTATTGCAAAACATATACATTATGTATACCTAAGTTATGAAATAGATTTTTTTTTCAAATTGCATTAGAAATTAATAAACTTTCATAAAAGTAAATTAAACCGCATTAGTACATTTGATAATCTATAAATTATTTAAAATGTCGAATACTTTAACACAATCTAATACATAATTATGTTACAAAATGGATGAAAACCAAATAATATTTACGAAACATTGTTAATTTATTTAAATAAAACATTATTTTTGTGACAGAACTAATTGTTAGTTTATCGCTTTAAGCTAGGATGTAATAAAAATGCTTTATTATCGTCATCATTGTATAGTGAATACAGAAAAAACGAATAAAAGCTTTTTAACTGGTACTATGCAGTTAAAAGTAAATATGAATTATCTTCCCTTCTTTTTGTTATAAGCTTTATTTATGTTTGCATTATATATTATTATAATTCAAGTGTTTATAAGGAACGTTTACTTTGTTTACAATTTCTTTTGCTTTTTAATTTTAATTTTAATAAATGATGAGAATAGTAATATTGATATTTTAGGCCTAACAATGAAATATGAAATTCTGTTCTTATAATTCTGGATTAATCAAACGCTGAAAATCAATGTATTTTCATTACAATATCGATTGACATAACACGATAATTTTCCGAATGAAACAAGGTCTTGTGCGTGAATGAAGCGTGAACAATGGAAAAATTAATTATTAGCACAGAAGGCTTCAATTTCGATATGGAAAACCCACCGATTCATAGTGTTATAATGTAAATACGTGTTTACGCATTAAATACTATTATTTTTTTAATCGATCACTAATTATCTTATTTTTAAAGCAAATCCAAAAATCATTTGAAAAATCAATGATAAACGTGAAAAAAAGAAAATCCAATTTTGTTGTATTATTGAATGAATAAAGAAACAATCGAATTATTTTTTGATGAATATTTAATAGAATAAATATTTTTTTTGCTTACTCAAAATTTTAATTTCTACGACGATAGAGGATTATATTTTAACTTTTTGCAGATTTCACCGTCTAAGCTTATTAGCTTGAATATCCTTGAATATTGATTCAAATCATTCGCGATTTGACGATTAAATTTCAGCCGCGAAAAAGCGCAACATTGAACGTCTTTCGCGACTTACCTCGAAAAGCTTATTTTCGCATACGAAAAACCGAATCATAATTTCGATTTAATAAACAATACGACGGATAAAAAATCGACACGAATTCGAAAGACCCACAAAACACAAATAAATCAACCGACGAACGCGGCACCGACGACCACCGATTGCATCACTAACCCGAATCTCAAGCACTCTTGTTCGTCTCTTACGATTAGACCGAGTCGTCGAGATGGTTCATACAAGAAGACGGGCTTCTTTTTTGCAATATGTTTGGGTTACGAATTGCGAAATGGAAAACTTCCTTCGCGGTTCGAGTGGAACTGTTTTGGCTCGTCAGGATACTCGCGGACTTGACGATTCTTTCATTTACGAACTGTCGAGTTTCCCGGTAGGTGACGAATAACAAGGTCAGAAGTATGTACTTATGTATCCATTTTTGTCATTCGGTAATCAGCCGAAAACTCTACGGTTCGTATTTGAAGGAATGAGTGTTTAGTGATATGATTATTGTTGAACTAGGCTAGATCTTTAAATTGTATCTATGTTATAGACCAGTAAAAATAGAAAGAAAAAGATTTTGCATCGTTTCAAAATTTCATTGTAGTTTTTGATGTAATCTATCAATAGCCAGATTAAGTGACTTTTTTATCATAAATTTTCATTGATTTAAACATTTAAATTAAAAAAATGGATAATGCACACATTAATTCCAAAAATCTTTTTAGATACTAAATTTTAATATTTCATATTAACATTTAAATTGCGATGTTTACATAAAATTTAATTTCATTGCAAAATAAAATTCAAAACTCTTATATTTGCAAAACTTTTTAAGATAAGAACTTAATTTTTCGATTTATCTTTTTTATAAAAGACTTAGATCCCAAAATAATATTTATTAGAATTTTATCAAAAATTATGCGTCACGTCTATTAAATGACAATATTCATGGAATTAAAAAACGCTGAAAATATGTCAGCTCGATATGAAAAATCGTGAAGACTCGTTCTGTGATCACCAGAGTATAACGCAACGAAAACACGTATAAGTTATTATTTATTGACACATTATCTAGTGGCGTGTTCACAATAACATAATTAGAAAATTGATGTTGAAAAATAGCGAGTTTCTAAACAATCCGTCCGATCTTAAAAAAAAAATGTTCCATCTTTCAAACAACGGTGGTTATCGTGAGTGTCACGTTTAATTCGCTCCCAATGGAAAAATGTGAATTGCACTCTGTAATATTATGTTATTCAATAGATTTGAAATTATATATGTACAAACAAACTTCATATACTAACACGAATTTCTATAGTTCGTTATTTGCAATATTTCTTCTATATCAAGATTTTAATTATAATTTTACACATTTATAACTAAAAAAATCCGATTTTTTTTTCAAATAAATAACTACTTCATTCTAAAATACGTCTTGCACTTTAGATACATATTGTTCTACTATATGCATCACGTCCTTCTATATTACACTTAACCTATATCCGCAATATATTATAGAAGGGTCATCTGTACCGTGCGGATATTCAGAGGCTTTTCGCGGAAACTTGAATGGAAATTTTCTTTGTTTGTTAGTCAACTGACGTATGATAATGTAAAGTCACACTTTGCCATCGAAACGGATGGACTTCGAGTGCAAAGATTGTTCGAATCGATTATCATTAGACGAAATTACAATTTTAAGATGATTATTCATGCGAATCGAAAGCGAAGATTATTCGGTATTATTTTGAAAAAAAAAATATTTGTTAATCCATTCGTTAGAGAATAATCGGTGGATTTTTAAGAATAATTCGTTGTGCTTGATTTGCTCATAATCAAAATTATTCAATCTGCGAAGTAATTAAATTCTTGAAAAAAATAAAAATATTTCACAGGTGTAAACATGAAAATCGGTTTTAGCGCTGTGTTGATTCTATTCGGTTGTTCTGTGTGTTGATAATAAAATGTTTATTACGTAAAATAGTGTATTTCTTTGTTTTTTAAAAAAAAAGTTCGACAGACACAAAATTTTGTTTTTTTAACCGTTTCGTAAATTTAGGACTCAATATCTCAATAACTAGTAAACTCGATATTTCTGTCATTGGGTCAAATGAATTTCAGAAACAATTTTATCGTGTAATGAATGAAATCAAAGCATATAAAGTACTATCACTCGTCTATATTTCGTCATATTTTTCGGTTTTGAAAACGAGTATATTGACAACAATTTTTCATGTCAATTAAGGTCATTAAATGAAACGATAACTTACATTTTTGCAGTTAAATCAGCCGAATAGTGCATTACTTTTTACAGAAGGTGACTGACGATGAGATTCACTAATTGAAAATGCAAGTTCAATGAAAAATATCAATTTCTTTGTATTGACAATTGAAAATTTTTCGGGTCAAATCAAAAATAATGATTGGTGAGTGAAATTAATTAGTTTTGTGTCTATGTGTATTCATCATCAACAAATATAAATAAATGAATTTCCGACAAATTTAACTAAAATCGAACTACATATGAACTTTTACGATCATACCTACTTATAAATTTGAATAAGTGTAAATATAGAATATTGTTTTATTTCGGTTCACATTATTGTGTTATTGGTATTTTTTTAACTATTTAGAATCCATATGTAGTTATATCTACCTACATTAAGATATCAATGTCTTTGATATCACAAGTAACAATTCAAAAATTGTTTAGGTGCATTTAGTGAAATTGTCAATAATAAGTTTTCTAGATCAAAGTATTTTTCTTTTTACTTCGATAACAAATGACAAAAATGACATGTTTTTAAACATGTGGAATATTTTTTTATAATTAATATTCTCGATGACCTTGTATGCGAATCTAACATTTGAACTATTGAGTGCAGATAACAGAAAAAAGAATTTCATTATAAAGAGTTGATTGAACTTAAGTGAATTTGTCCGTATCTAAAATGAAGTATTGTTTCATTTCTCATCATTTAATTCTTGGAGTGTTAGATGAATTTAGTTTTTATATCGTTTTAGGAATAAATTTAAACGAATAAATAATCTATCAGTTCGAAATTAGTATTATATATTTTTTTGTTATGTAAAGTACATAGTTGTATATATGTAGGTACATTATAAGAAAAAATGTTAAAAATATATATTTTCACGCCAACTGTTTAATTATTTATTTCGAGTAAATTTTCCTTGTTGCATTTGTACGCAAAACAAAAATCAAACATTTCTTCAAGTACATATAGTCAAAAAAATATACATTCTTTGAAAATGGATTATAACAGACGAATATTGTATACCTACGAAAATGAACATTGTGTATTTGTTCTGCAAACAAAACATGACTATTCGAAATCCTTGAATCTCACAAATATGTGACAAATCTCCTGATTTAGACACTAAAATTCTGCTGTCTAATTGTACTTTTTTGAATAATATCGGTTCTGGTTCAGAGTGAAAATCACATGGAGAATTTCTAAATCACAAATTTTCTTTTCAATAAACTTCTCTTAATCATTTCGAAACTACAAGAAATCTATAGAAAAATTGTAATATACAAAATATATTTTCTTGCAATTAACCATTTCACTTGTACTAAATCACATATATTTATGTATATACTTTTGTACTAATGGTACTTTTAAGAGAATACACGACTTATAAGTGCACAATTTGAAATGCTCAGAGAAGACTGACAAATTGTTTCTTGAAATTCAGGGACTGAAAATTGAAAAATATATCACGTTAAGCATTAATTTAAAATTGTTGAAGTATTTGATTATTGGTTTGTTTTTTTTCATATGATTCTTTAGTGAAACCGTACTCATTATCTTAAAACTCGTTTATTTCATTTTATAATTAAGTACAAGCCTAAAGAACATCAAGTTTTCTCAGCCATGACATGGATTAGTTTATTTTCTGTTGAGTAGTGACTCAGTGGACACTAAACAATCTGTTGCTTTAATCACACAGAAGAAAAAAAAATTTTTCAAGACTTTAGAGCTTCTGTCTTGTCTCAATTGACACGATAAATCACAATGAAATAGTTGAGTCGCTTCACGATGATCAATTGAATTACATACTCAATAAGAGTTCAATACTATGGAATTAACCTCGATAAAAAAAATGTTCAAACTGATTAATTTTTATATACAATTCATATTACATATATGATAGTTATATGGATAAAAAGCTATCGCTCAAGTTATAAAAATCGTTATAATTAGAGACATCTATTGTTTATGCGATATATTATATTTTAATTTGAGTCACTTAATTTATGGATAACTTATACATCGTTCCGTTGTATTATTAATCGCCCGTATAACATTGCGATTAATGTGTATTTTTATAGATTTTCATGATGAAACGAAGCATAATTGTTTATTGAATTATTTAATTTACTCTGAATCAATCTACATTATTAATCGATTTAACATGAAAACTACTTAACCGAAAGAATCACTTGTAAGCGTTTTCTATCAAAGGTTAATATGCAACAAATAATTGTTTTTGCATTGACAATCAGCAATTATAGGCAATTAATAATAATGTGACTATAGTTCGGGTCAAGGAAACACATCTAACCCGCAGTCGTTTTTACCACACCATCGATACACCTTTTCATTCTTATTCTAACAACCGTGGATTTTCACAACATTTCATGACAAGTCAAGTTCTCGGTACGATTCGATTGTATTTAGCGGAGAAAAAAAATCGAAAATCGTCCATCGTTAGAAAACAATAATATTTAATATACGTTTCTGAGTACACTAATGAATAGATTTAATTTCGCTTAATGGTTTTCCGGGGTCAAGAAATATATATATTATGTACTCTTTTCTCGGCGAACGTCACATTCAAAGATTGCCGACTAATGATTTATTTATGCGTTTTCATTTCAAGCAACCACAATTAAAAGGATCGCCTCAATGTGTGACCTTTTTCGCTGAAACAATCATACGGCTTCAATACATTTTTTTGTTTGCTCTTCGTTGTCAATTCAACGATGGCGACAAACACGTGTACCTATGCGTGAGGACTTCATATATCATTTGTTGTAACACTCGGTAATTTGTCGTAATATAGTTTAATAGAAAAATTGGCGATTTTACTGTATTGAGAAAAACAGACATTAGGTAGTCGTCAGTTTTCGTGTCCAAGTCGCCAGCTATGGCTAATGTGTTGCTGAGGTCAGTGTTACTGTTTTTACGCGGTGGTAACAAAACGCCATTGGTATAGGTTAAAAAACGGATCTTTTTAACTCATGATGGCCATTCATTATGGACATAATGGCGTTTCTCATTCGGGACCGGGAAATTACCACTTTTTCATTCGACTTGAGGTGGTGGAGTTTCAGAGTTGTTGTTGAACTTTAATGATTTTGTGATAGTTAAGGTTTTTTCCGCAAGTTTTTAATGGTTGCAAATGGAATTGTTGCTCATGCAATTGAAATTCAGCACTTTATAATATTTGTAAGGTTTGAAAATGATGCATAAAATAAATTGATATAGATATTTAAGTATATAATTTTTTAAAACGTTTTAATTTTTATTGAAATTATTATCATTTCATGGATTCCAGTGTAAAACGCATCACTTCTCATTCGAAACTATTTTATTTTTTAACCATAATTATACGTATTTAACCTTGCATTAGTGTCATTTGAAAATTAAATAAACTCATTTCCCGGAAAAATAATTCAACCTGCTTTACAAAGAATTTCATGTCGTTTAAGACCACGAAAAAAATAAAATCCTTTCAAACATTGCACTGAATAGGTTTGTTGACGAACCGTTCGTTCAAATCTTCAGGTTTTCCTTATGAAGTTCCTCAAAAGAGTATTCAGTATTCATTTTTCATTATGAAAAGAACAAACACATACATATTTTAAGAAAATGTAATTTGCAGTTCCCAAAATTTATTTATTTTTATAGTTGAAGTTATCATGAAATAGTTGATTGATAAAAAAGTGAGAGGAACTATTAAATTGAATACATTTAGTAATCTATACTTATAGGCAATTTCATAAATTAAATAAAAATAGTTATCGACAATTATCGGCTAGATTCAATATATTCAGTTTACATGAAACTTGCTCCAGTATTTTCATTCACGTGAAAACAAGTCAAAGATCATCCACGTGAGGTAATTAACAATCGTTTAATTGTAACCGCGCGACGGTAATACTGCACAATTAACCCGAGGGCACGTTACTTTACAAGTGTCACATCGTGTTGAAAAAAAATCAGAGAAACAATATTGATTATATAAAGCGGTCGTTTGTGATCTCGATTTTTTGCGTATTTACCATTGGACTACTTAAAACGGGTAAACATTTCAGTGACATCATAGGATCAACATGGCGCCGTAATTAAATCATTATTTTCGAAGTACAGCCAATTATTTTAAAGTTGAAGTGATGCTTATGTTTGTCGCTATTAAAATCAAATCTTGCCCTTGACAATGAGAAAAACGTTTAAGATTTACGATCATTTTGCTATGTTAAACTGCGTTTTATTGTCCTTACATTGTTGAACTGTAATATTACTGTATCATTGTAGATTATTAGTAAATACAAAGATCATGGATATACCTAATACAAAAATCACAATTTCAATAAAGAAAAGTATATTTGTTTATTTTTGAAATCATCAAGCTAATCAACCAAATTTGATTTTAATGAGATTGATTCATAAATCATCAAATGTATCTCAAGTGCAATGATTGAATGGAAAAAAATCACAAAAGCTTTGCATTGAATCTTCTTTTTAACTCATGTCTTGCTCGACAAATGCGTATAGTTTATTTTTATGACACATGATTGCCATTAGTGCGAGAAATTCCCTCGGAACCAGTACATTATATCATTGAGTACTTCGCGTGTAACAGTAAACTGGGATAAATAAATTCAGTTCTTGTTACACAGGTTCGACGAGCGATTATTGTGTAAATGAAAAGTGTAAGGATCACGCCATCCCTGTGACATACTTTCTAGCAAATCGAGAAAATTTGCGAAAATCGCATGATCTTTCGTGGCCTCGTAATTTCAGATTCTTGTAGATCATACGATGACTTTCCTTGAAATGATCGTACGATTTCATATTATGTTATTGCTTCACGAAAATACACTATCCTCTGATTGAAACATCGATATTTTCATTTAAGTTGAATGTCACATATATTTTTATTTTTGTTTGTTTTGAATTCAAAAATTCTATATTGAAACGTTTCTTATGAAAAATGTTAGTGTAATATCAAATCAATTTTTGAAAATACGAATTTTAAAATATTTTAATTATCTTGATTTCATTGACTGGTTCTTCATTTAGTTCATACGTATGTGTATGACTCGAAAGTTTTCAATATAAATGATATAAAATATAATATATACACAAATATTTTAATATTAATAAAATGTGAATATTTTCCTCGACGATTTTTTACAATAAGGCATCATTTTAAATTGCAGTTTTTTTAATATTTTCTAAAACCTTTATACATATCATGATTTGAAAATCAATTATATAGAATTAGCATGTATTATTTTTCCATATCCTTCATGAAACAACATCCGAAACGCATTAGTAAAAACCCTACACAAATCGTAAATCCTACAATTATAGTTGCAAATTATTTCACGAATAGATTAGATGATATTCAAATCATTCAACCGCACAATAAATTTAAAATTTGAACGCAATGATGCCTGTTTTTTTGTTTCATTCTAGATTTGAATTTGAATTTTTTCAAACGTACAAGAAAAACATTTTCCGGACATCTGTGTGTTGAAGGTACAATGTCTTTTGAACTTTCTGTATTTATTGTGAATAAATGCTGAAGTTATTCTGTTATGAATAACAAAATAATATTTTATTCATAACAATAATGTTTCATTCTTTATCATGTAAATATTATTAAAAAAATAAACGATTTCTAATTTAAAACTATTTGTGATTTTATAACTAATCGATAGATGGACTTTTTTTAATTTCAGAATACAACTAGCAGACAATCAATAATTCATGAAAAAAATAATAAATATCACATTATAAAATAAGTTGAAAATTCAGTTTTTCTTAAAAAAAAATTATGCAAATCACATTAATCAAATCATATTGAAAAATGTTTCCAATCCGATTTAAATTATAAACAAAACAATAAAAAATCCGTATATTGCAACACAATTATTTAGCTATACCACCTTGAATAATAACAAATTCAATATTCATATATTAAATAATTACACTTAAGCATGTACGTTGTAGATGTAGAACAATTACGGTCAGAAAATTTATTAATAAAATCAAACATGAACATATTCACGTATGAATATTTAAGCATTGCTAATTGCACCACTAACAAATCGAATTAAGTACCCACTCAAGAAACGGTTCAGTGTTTGAAATTATAATATTAGTTAAAGAATTTATTTAGACAGATTCACAAGCTATCTTTATTACATGAGATTTCATACATTTTTTTTTTCACGTTTCAGATCATCGCTGAAAAAATGGAACATGGCCGATGGTGGCTGAGCTCGCCTAAGAGTTAACTGTAAAAAATCCGTGATAACAATTAGTCGATTATGCATATTGTACGTGACTATATGAACCTCGACACATTATTCTATTGCAATAAATACACGCATTCGTGATATTTAGGTGACCTGATGTTCCAGTGGCTTATCTCGCCGGCATGTCATGCTAAAAGTGAGGGTAATCGCTTCTACACGACGATTTTTCAATCGATTCATCTAAATCGTGTGCTCACTGTGGTAATTGGTCATCTAATTGTCGCTAATTCGATCGATGTACTAGTTATTCGCATTTGATTATCATTTTAGCGTGTATAAATCGACGCTTTGAAAATCATTCTTGTTATCTTTCGATATGATTCAATGTTGGTATTTTAAAATTCTATTCGTATACTATCAAGGACTTCGCATGAAAGCGTGGGTGAAAAGTGTGTTCCACATCTACTATGTCAAATTATGCAATTCGCATCTATCGAAAGTTGATATAATAGATCAATACATCTATATTAATAAATAATAAATAATTCAAATATTAGTGAAAATATTCAATTTGAAATATCATGTGAAAAAAATAAAGATGCTTAGCTACCTTTGAATCAATATTCAATAGAAAAATGAACTAAAAAGAAAATCGCACATACTTAGCTCACTAATTTCTAATATTAAATTAAATTGTAACTTTTTATATTTTATCAGTTATTGCAGATCAACGTTCAGTACATTTTTCATCTGCACTAGTTAAAACGTTTTTTTATATATTTTATTCGGTTATGGCCGTATTATTGCTATTACCTTTACCTTTACTTTATTAAATGTCATTTTTTATAATCAAACTTTGACTTGCAATAATCGAATTATATCAAGACTTGCACATTCATTCTTCGACATTATTTCTCATCTACACTTCACATAACTTCATCAAAATCTTCAATCTAAAATACACATACTTTCTTTTCAAGTCGACAATGAAAAATATGCCTTCTCAGAACAATGATCGAACGCGACGATGGTTCAAGATCAGCGCATGAGCGAAACGACCTCAAGTGCGCCGCGTCAAAGACAACAACCCGCAGATCTGTCACCGGCGGAGGTCCACCGGAGACAATGTCACCGAAAAATCGTCACAGACACAACAAACAACAGAGAAAAGCATCAATACACCATCGGAGCATCAATCGAACCGGGGACCGTGACACGGTAGCACAGTTTCGGCGCGGGCGTCACGGTCGAAGAGTCGTCACCAGAAGCGGAGGTTCGATTTTTCCCTAAAGTCGTCTTCTGCTCGATGGTGTCATTGTCTTGTTGGTGAAAAGAAAAAGACGATTGAGAGAGTTTACGATGGTGCGGTTGTGGCCTTTGGCGATGCGGAGACGACCTCGACGGATTCGGAGTTTCGTTGTGGAGTATGCACTTATGTTATGCGCGTTAGAAATGAAATTTGTATTGATTAATTATTCTAATGATAGGTTTTGGTGTTTTAATAAAAATTATCTTATTATTGGATGGAAAATTATATATTTTTTAATATTTATATATGAAATATCTATATTAATTGTATAAATAATAATAAATGTGAAAAATAGAATATCCTAAAATTTTCATAGTAAAACCACTGATCCTTTTTATTTTACAAAAATAGTAGACTATAATTAAAATTATTTTTATAAGCAAATTAATGAAATAGTTTGTAATAAACGATAACTTTAACTAACTTCTAACAACCATAAAGTTCGAGCCCTGTTCGAAACACTTCACACAAGTACATCGATGATAATAAATCGCTTGATTTAATCAGCAGTAAAAATATTGAACGAATCATTTAGTGATCCAGGAATCTTTCAATTTTAAATTCGTATAAAGGAACACTACCGCATGTCACATTAATTGAATGACACACCTTCTACAAACTGATATATCTGTTTATACCGAAAACTCCTTACAATATTTTTTAATCATTTTTCGATAGTTAAAAGCATTTTATCCTCGTTTCAAATTCTCAAAAACCGAAGTCATCAACCTGTCGATGAGTCCGAGCGAGGGTTCATTCAGATTCCATTGATCCAGTAGCATCCATTCCACTTACACACACACGAAACCCGAATCCTCCTTCAGCACCAATTATCCGCGGGCCCTTGTGATATAACCGAAATTATCGAGAAAGTCAACTCGCAACGTCGTTTTCCTTACATGGCGACCGCTAACATTGAAACCGCATTAAGAGGACCTCGCAGAGGCAAAAGGACGGTCCTTTTAGATTTATTGACCCTAAGAAAAGAAAGTACGCGAACTCGTTTCGTAACGAGATATGATGTGGAAAAAAATTCGGGATCGTTGCCGTTAATTCGAGCCGAGAGAAAATTCCGTCGAGATATGTACAGTGTAACGCGAATTTTATGTCTCACCAATTTCACCCACATTCATTATTAAGAAATCATCGGACGGGCCCCTCGATCGGAGACCAGTTCTGCAGCATGTATGAGATAATGATGATTGAAAAAAGAAGGTTCTGATGGTGTTTCGAGGGTGTGTTCGCGAAGGCGAAAATAGTGTGCGCGAAATTACGCTGCACCGAAATATGAAACAACGGTAAAGACGAGACTTTTCCTGTTTCGCATATTTATACTTTTGAATATATAAAAACCAGAATTAAATTGAATTTATTTTATTTAATTAATCAATTGATTTCATTTAAACTTTATTCATTCTAGTTTGATCCAAAACATTATTCGAACTCCGTAATTTCCTCTTAAGAGACATACATCGATGATTCGGTGGTCGGTTTCGAATGCAAATGCAAGTAAATACCGATCGGACATATTGACAGAAGGTAAATTTATTTGTTTAATCGCTTATAAGGCTGTCGTGACATAAAGAACGACCGATAAAGGAGCTTTTACCCATTTTCGAGCTCGGGTTAAAGTCCAACGGATCCAGAAGCCCTTTAACCGATACGAGTCGCAAACTTTATGCTTTTGCGACTTGAACTTGCCGAAATCTTATAGAAAACTTCTTCGACCCTTTAAACTTGAAATTGATATCAGAAAGAAAGTGAAAGTGCGACAAGTAAGTACATTCTTCGATATCCTTTCGAGATTGTCTCAAGCTTTATTCTCGTATACGTTTCGTGTTGCAGTATTACATCATCGAATGCCGAAATTTTCGATTCGCATCTCTCTTTTGTAAGTAAGGTGTCAAGCGAAATTCGAAATTGATAAAAAAAAATCTTGAAATTCTTCGATAATTAAGCAGTCAAACTTCAAATTTTATTTTGCGCGTACATTTTCTAACCAGTGTTGAAAGTTTCGTTATCTTGATAATTTGAAAAAAAATGGGTCGTCGCCAATAAAGATTGTGGGGCAAGGTTTATTGAGCTTCGTTTGGATGATATTTAATAATATATTGCTTTTTGCGGATCGAACACATGTACGTGCATAAAAAATAGCGAATTTCATCGAAAGTGAATTGAGTTGAAGGTCTTTCGATGTAACAATTTTTATCTATATTCTATAAAAAAATTGGATGATGACATATTCCATAAGTTTACGGTGAGCTTCGATACTTTTACCGTCTTCTTATAAATGAAATGTTTTCGTATGTACGTTCATATAAAAATGAAGAACATCGAATATGATATAACGAAGTTCAATGCCAATCATGGTCGTTCGAGTATATTTACCCCATATTCAAATACAGTTTATTGTGTTATTGTGTATTGCGCATATCGATACAATGCACTCCCTTATATGATAGATTCAAGTGCGTGCGATGAACTTCGATGTTATTGCATTGTTACTATATTCATTTAAAAACACTCGCATACTGATTTCATAAAAATCTAGAAAAAATATAATTATATGCATTTGAAAAAAAAACTGCGATAACTCTATTTGAATATTTTACATAATTCAGTCATAATTTGCGACCTAGTTGCTGAATACTATTAATTCGAGTCATTGTCAAGTGTTTCATATGTAAATGGATTAACTGTCGATGAACATATTAACAATTGTAATTGAAAAAAAAATACACATGTTGTTTCGAATGTAAAATTGGTTTTATACGATGTGATAAAAAAAAACATAAAATTTATTTACACACGCATTTTTTTGTATTTTGCAGTATTTTGATAAGCAATAATTGTCAAATATTTATAAAAAGCTATATTAACTCATTTTTATTGCAATGATGTAATATATTATTAAGAGAGTATTATAATGATTTTATTCAGAACTATAAAAATCGCAATACATATTTAAGAATGATTTCATAAAAACAATATTAAAATGCACTCGATCACCTCACACGTGTCGCGTACAATGAGCGACGATTCCCACAGTATTGATCTTGAAAAATTTCCATCACACTCGCAATTAATCTTCATCGTCTTTTCCATGCAATTAATTTTTTGATCGAAAACGACTCTCATGTACATTCACATACCTTAACAAGCAAAAGTCAACTTTTGGAACGCGGAGCTTTCAAAAGCTCCGTCGTGCGGAAGTGAAGCGCGCCGATAACCCGACACCGTTTCGCGAAAAACCTCATCTCGACAGCCGAAAAATGCGATAATATCTCCCTTCATCGTCGTCATTATATCTTGGACATGTTAGCAATATTAAATTTCGGACGACGAGGAGGAGGTGTGGCCGGCCCGCATGTTCTTCCACCGATGCATTTTCGTTGCTTTTCCAACACTCGCGCACGAATATCGCTCTTTTTCGATACGCGTGTGTGTTTATTTTTCGATTTTCTTCTTTATGGTGGTGGCGGTTGTGGTGATGGTGTTGTGCAAGCGAGGCCCGCTGCATAACCTCGACTGTCGGTGGATTTAAGCAGCTCCTCATCATCAGACTCTACACAGTCCACTTTCAGACATCGCAGAGGCTCATTCGCCTCCTGTTTGTGAAGGATCGATATTCTGTAAGGATACCATGTCGATCGTATTGATTTTTTTCCGAACTGTGTTCAGTGGTTATTTCAAATTATTAGTGTTTTGCATAGTGTTCATAAATTCGATAGATTTTCAGACTTCATTTTTCATTATATTGGTGATTCGTGGATTTTCATTATATTTCATTTGGAATGAAAAAACTTATTTTTTTTTAAAAAATCACGACTCATAAAGTTACATTACACTGAATTTATAATAGAGAGATATTTTTCGAGATGTCTAAATCTATTATTGCTCAACGATATAGATATGTTCATCGAATTTATAACATATCGTTTCCACGATCATTTATTTTTGCATAAATATAAATTGTATATAAATGACTTTAAGCAAACATATAAATCAATGAAAATCTATCGATAAACTCTTGTATCAATCGAGCTATCTTATCAGTCACAACCTTGACCACCAGCATGTGCAACATTCATCAATAATTTCCACTAATTACAGAATTGTTTCATGAAATCAATTAAAATTTATCCATTTTCATCATCAGATCACAGTCTCAAGATGATCTTAAGGGTATGGAAGAGCTTTTCATCCACCTGGTTCTTCTTGAACGCATTACTAGCAACTTACACGGAAGGAGCTTCGAGCTTTTACGACGGACGCCAAGATCCCTATTCCACCAATTTTTTGAGAGGATTTGCTGTTCATCCAGTGTATGACGATAACGGATCTGGATATATTGAATGTGGTACAAGAACTGTTTCATACGAACCAAGGAGATTAGCTAAAATCGTCGGAGGCAGTGAAAGTCCCTATGGGGCTTACCCATGGCAGGTTCGTTTAAAGATCCAAAAATTTCCCGAATGTTTTGTAGTCATTTTTTCCTCTTGCGCGATGTTAATCGGATCATTCAGGATATATTTCATGTAAAGTGCGGAAGATAAGTCCATTCATCTTGTATATCTCTGAGATCGTTTCTTTTTAAAATTAACTTTTATATTTCGAAAATGTACATTCTTTAAGTTACATATTGATTATTACTCATGTCTAAAATTTAAATATAATTAGAAATATATTGATTTCAGGTAGAAATAAAAATGATCGATCCTGAAAGTAGAAAATTCGAACATCATTGCGGAGGTGCGGTAGTCGGTCCGAAAACTGTCATCACTGCGGCACATTGCTTTGACAAGGTAATTGCAACATGTTTAAAATAGACACATGTTTGTATAAAATAAAACAAACAAAACTTGCATGTTTTCGAAGGTTAAAATATGCCGTTTCGAAAATCGTGAACTCTTGCAAAATTTATAGATCATTAAGAAATCATTTGTTTACGTTTTTCAATATATTACTGACAGAAAAGAAAGTCTCAAATCAGGTTGAAACGTATTTATAAATTGTGAAATTTTTATTTCTTATCAGCAACCGTTGAGAATAGAAGACTACAGAGTGGTGACTGGTGATCACGTATTGAGGATAAGAGATCCTCATGAACATAGTTTTAGGATTAGAAGAATTTTAGTTCATCCAGAATTTAGAAAATGTAAGTGAAATTTATTTTAACTATAATTTGATTTTTATTTTGTAATTTCATTTTTTTTTTATATTTTAGCTGGACCACATAGTAATGACATTGCCATAGTTAGCATTGGAGTAGGACCAGAAGGAATTCCGTTTTCATCTCACGTTAGACCAATATGTTTACCAAAAGGACCACCTCCTTCAGGCACATGTGCCGTCACTGGTTGGGGATCACAAAACGGTAATTTTCATTATAAAATGTATCAAATATATACTTTTTTTCAAATCACTAATTTAAATTGTGATTTCTTTACACAATTAAAGAGGATGTTGATACCTTAGCTCCCTCTTTGAGAGTTGCGACTGTTCCAATCGTCGATATAGAAGTTTGTAGGATGTTAGGAATTTATGGTGGAAGACAACAGCCAATACTCGATACTATGTTGTGTGCAGGTAAATACATTATTTTATAAATATTCATGAAAATCGAGATAAAAACTGATATTATGATTTATTTAAAGGAGTTCTTCAAGGAGGAATCGATGCATGCGGTGGCGATTCTGGAGGACCTCTTGCTTGTGAAAGAAATGGTCGTTTTGAACTTACTGGTTTAGTTTCTTGGGGAGATGGATGTGGTAAAAGAAATAGACCAGGAGTGTACACAAAAGTGCATTCTTATATCAGTTGGATCAAAAACAGCATTCGACAGTTGGGAGATTGAATAGTCTAATCTGTGCCATCGCACATTATTTATTTAAACTCTATGATGTTTGTCTATTAGCTAATATTTATTATACCAAAGTGATATGTGCCAGAATTAATGTTTTGGGATTAAGTTATATGTCACTCCTAAGCGAGATTTATTCTCGTGAGAAATGTTCCTCTTTATAATCAATGTTATTATTAGGCTAAATTAATCGATTTATGGGATTGAAAATTATGAGTACAAATATTTTATTTCAATTTTCTTCAGTTAAAAAGTGTGGAATATAAAATACATAGTCAATATGGAAATTCATGTTAATTTTACTAAGAATGAGATAATAAAAACATGTTCACTTATAATAAAATCCTTTCTTGTATTTATGGTTTAAAATAATTTATTTAAAAAATGTTTATAAAATATTTGTGGTAAAGAAATTATTATGAAACAATTGAATATTAAAATTGTAAATATCACAACTGAATGAACTTTACTATTTAATAAAATATTTGAAATAATATATTTTTAAAACTATGTATACAATAAAAGAGTCTTTTCATTCAATATAAATTATATATTACACATATGAGCAATTAATACACATTTTAATGTATTTGTGCAGACACAAAATACAAAATAAAATAATGTAACACAATTTCAAAATTGTGTGATAGACTTGAAAATGATTGAATAATAATATTACATGATGACAAAATTTAATGACAACTTAAATTTTTTCTAAAAATATCATGTCACAAAACATAATTCAAACGACTAAAATAATTTACTTACTTTAGTATGTTGATTATATAATATTTGTATATTATATTAATTAACCTAAATAGAATGCACACAGATTATATTTCTATTGAAGATAACACAGTTTTAGTTGGGGTTATTGTTGTTGAATTTTCATTTTTGAATATGTAATTATAAAACATTTCAATGTAATCGCTGAAAAGCCAGATGAGCAATGCAAAAAATGCAAATTTCGTCAGCTTATCCACAACGTACATTCTGAAAATATACAATTATAATTATTTACAATAATATTTTTGATATTTGATTATTTTATTCACATTATAAAAAAAAAATACAAACACTTTCATGTGTCTTCTTGCAGCTGGTAAAGTGTCTTCAGGTTCTTTAAGAATATAGAGTCTAGCAGCTCTAATACAATCCTCAAAGTATTTAGCAATGTCAAGACCTACGTTAACAAGAAATCAGTTTTTTTTCTTTCATTTGATTAAAATATTAAATAAGATTAACGTTTACCGCTTCCGTCGATTTTATACAATAGTTTTTCTTTAGCATTTAGCTTATCACGAACAGTTTGTATATTATCTGACTTGAAATCCCACTGATTATTAGCATAATACTCAAAAACTTCAAAACCTTTATTTATACGCCGTTGAACACGCATTAATCTGAAATTGTATTCATTTAATTTTAATTTGAAACAAGATGAAATGAAATTAAAATAGTACCTATAGTGAACACAAGTATACTCACACTGGCTTATTTCCTGTTAAGAACAAAAGACAATCTACAAACATGGCTGGAAGCAAATGGAAAAAGAATACACATATGCTGTGTGATAGCCTAGAATTTTTCATAGAACCTCCTGGATACCTAAATATTTAAAAAACGATCATGAACTCTATTTTTGAATAAAACTATGTTAATTTATTATATTTTTTCTATAATCTAGTATTTACCAAGCAACACCATTCAGTGGAACTTTGTTGACAATTATACCTCTTCCAATATCAATCATTTCTTGCCATGAGACTTTGACTTCAGCAGAACTTGTCATGTTATATATTGTTTTTTCAGTATCTCTACAAATAAAATATTATTAATAAAACGCAATATAATTATATTTAGATGAAATTTATGTATAAACATTTAATACTTTTCAGCAACATAGTTCCATGTGGTAACGAAAATTCCATTAACTGCAAGATCAACTGGCACATAATCAGCATAGCCATTGGAATTGCAATACATAGTTCTTATTACTCCTTTTCCTGCACCTATATTTAATTTTTTTATAATTTATTACATAATTTATCATTTACGTATATTTATTTTCATAATAAATATCATAAATTATTTTCATTACATATTTAACTGAATCAAATAAACTAACCAATTAACAAGCCAGTTGGTCCATTTATATTATCAGTCCATCCCGGTAAAGGTTCTTTCCAAATAGGGATCACTGTAAAACAAATAATTTTAATTTTATTAATCATCCATTCGAAAAAATATATTTAAATGAACAAAAAATACCTATAGATGGCCTCAATATGATAAGTGGTATATCTTTCATGGCATCTACAGCTAAACCTTCAGATAGAGCTTTGGTAAAAGCGTATGTATTTGGTAGTGTATCCAAAATCCTGAAAATTCAAAAATAATCAAAATATAATGATGAATGATATTATTATTATTATTATCATTATCGTATCGATAATACTGCGATCTATTCATTTGTGTCACAACATCTATATTTAAAATATCGATAGTTTCGAAATATATCAGGAACTTACTTTTCTGTCATAGAATTTACAACATCATCGCTAAGCCATTCAACACAGGAAATAAGATTGTTTGGATCTACTGGTGGAGGATATGGTTTTTCCAGTAGAAGTTTCTCATGCAGATGACAGTATGCGGTTGAAATGTGACAAAAGAGCTGTTAAAACGATATTATGTTTATTATCTAATTAAAATATAATTAAAAATATTATATATTATATTAAATATATTATAAATAATTTGAATTATTTAATAGTGATTATTACCTGTAATTTTTTACATTCTCTAGCAAGTATAAGCATCTGTTGGGCACCTCTGGCATTCATCAGCACGGCCTTCTTGAGCTCCTCATCAAATCTGCAATTATTTCTTTTGTTATTCACAGATGTTTAAAATTTTCTTATTTACATAATTTTTACTTGACACGAAGAAAAAAATAACATGAGACATTGTTATTGCTGAGGTAATCACTATTCAAATTAGTGCAATACTAAAAAGTGATCATAATACCTCACTTAACATCGAAGATTGAAAAATAAAAATTTCCTTTAAATACACACTATTGTAAAGGTATCAAAATCATTAGGTATTAAAATAAAATATCCAAATTTATTCTAGAGAATTGAGAAAAAATAGTTTTTTGTTGAATGCAGAATGCAAATATGTATTTGCTTTACATTGAAATACAATATGCATTAAAATAATATTATTATCAATAAAATAACACTAAAAGATATTGTAATATACTTAATTGCATTCAATCTTCATTCGTTATATATTTATTGCAAATAAATTAATCGAAATGAAAAAATACATAACGAGACAGATTGCAAATTATTGTAACTGCCGCAACATGCAGATATCTTATTTTCCGAAGCCAATTTTGTAATATAATGAAAATTCGCATTCATCTTAGGTGTGAAATTAGTTTAAACAGCTTTTAGATAAATATTTTTCAAATATAAAACCATCGTTGGAAAATTGGCTTTTTCGAAAGTACGCAAACACGCACATTTACCAATTGAACATGATGAAAAATCCGTTCATCTCGCGCAATGTTTTCGACTTGTGTAAATTGTTCATGAAATCGACCGCGAAAATTGAATCAGACCGCGTCAAATACAAAATGACGCAATCGAATCGAAATAACGAAAATTTAAAAAATATACATATATTTTATTGAAAATTAATAATTGATTTCTAATCTATATGCTCAGTTGAATATTTCTTTCGAATTCGAATTTTGGTCTAATTTTCAGGAATTTTTTTAATATATTTGAAAAAAATATTTTTCACCTGATAGTAGCAGCCGAATGATATATGAAGTTAACATTTTCGATGATCAATTGTCTGTCTTCATCAGATATGCCCAAACCGAGAGAAGATACGTCTCCAGCTACAAAACGAAATTTGCTTGTCAATGCAGCAGTTCCTCCTCTTAATACTTTGACTTGATCAAACAGCTGAAAAATAAACAAAAACATATTAATAAGTTTTGTAGTAGAAATAATATTTATTCATAATTCTTAATTAATAAATTCATAAAAAGATAAGATAATCTACAAGTATTTTATATTATTCGATAGAAGCGTTCTGTAATATTTTCGAATTCATTATTTTAATACAAGTTTATGATATAAATAAAAATATATTTCACTTCAAATTCAAGATAGTTTACCTATTCAATCAAAATCGATTAACCTCGATTGCACCAAATCAACTTCGATCGAATCAACGATTATTTTTTCATCAAATTACTACTTATCTATCTATTTATTTTTTATGATTATGCGACTATTATTTCAATTGATTAACAATATTTTTCCAATTGTAAACTTATTATTTATCAATATATAGCAAATAATCGACTTATATAAATTTTCACGAGAAACTGGAATCATACAGTCTTCGAATTCCACCAGTCGAAGAATTCGGTCGACATTATCGAACGCATTGAACGATCGGCCCATACACGTTCTGCGTTGCACAATGAAGAATAAATAATAATTATATAACAATTTCCAAGATATTTTTCGAGCGACCGACGCGACCTTAAGACGAAAATTGCCCAACAGAGCGTGTTGTGCCACTTATTCAAAAACTGGTAAACGTATTCGCAACGAACGCATCCACCTACAAATAATATTGAAGAAAAAACGTGTTCAGTCAAAATCGCAAGGTCCCCGGATCGTGTTTAGATCCTCGTCCGATCGTCGCAATTATGTAAACTGGGGAGATAAAGTCTGTCAGCTTTTCCTAACTCAAGGTTGTCGATTGGAAACAATGCGAAATGTGTAAAATGTCGCTGGTCGTTTCCGCGACGACGAAAACCCGGTGACATTTGAAGAAAATCGATTCGACTCTTGGCGAATTCGGGTATTCGATTTCGTTTAATATTCAGATTCTTATCGGCGATGTTATTGACTTTGGACTTTTTAAAATATTTGGATTCGTGCGAAATATCACGGTTTAAAAATAGGTTATTAGCTTCCTATTCGACTCACTTTTGATATGTTTTAATACATGTATGTATATCTATACACATACATCGAATTTAATCAATAATAAAAATTTATATGACGAGGGGTACAAGTGACTTCGAGAAAAGCGCGTTCAAAGTTTACCACGTACCTACACGTATTAGGAGGTCGAGTGATTTGATGATATATCTTGGCACACGTTTCGAATTCATTTATATCCTTTTGCCACCAAATAAATGAGCATGTATAGAAGCGATTCCTATGCATAACTCAATTTCGGTAAATATGTCACTTGTACCCCTTGGACTTTTCGGTCGTCATATTAATTCTATCTTCTACTATTCTAGAACTGTACGCTGATTACTGTCGTATACAGTTTCAACCGAAAATTGTTAAAAATTCTAACATTGCATATGTATTTTTTGAAAGTTAAACCTCGAAAATTTTCAATGCTTCATATGATTAAATACTAATCTGTGTTAATTAATATAATTTAAACGACCTTTCGATCATAGAATCTCCCGCGATAAAAAAAAAACGACCCCGCTCTTATAAATCGACCTAACGGAACCGAATCCGCACCCAGCAAGCACCTTCCACTCCTAAACTAGACACTCGAACTTTTTCCACCTCCTGCATACGTCACGACGACGACGCGTGCGGCCACAACTCAATCACCTGACCATCATCGTCCGAACATTCGGCCAAGAGGAAAAGACCTTCGCGGCGAAATGGCCACCTTGACACCGTTTCGCGAATGTGAGAGGCGTCGTCGTCCGAATGGTGTGTGTCGTAACCGATTACACCTCAAGCCAATTTCACTTTCTCGGCCACCGAGCGCGTCCTTGAGGCACAAGTCGACTTTCGAAGCCGCTGCCCGTTGTGGTGCAACAGAACGGGCAAAAGAGGTCCGGCGTCGGTTGCTGGATTGCGCAAAAGAGAAAGCGCCTCTCCTGGTGATAAACGGCGAGTCGAGAGGCTTTCCTGGTGTCGCGGCGACCTTGAGACACGTGTCAGAAACGATTAAGTTTGGATCGAAAGTTTTTAAAAGAAGTTAAAAGTGTTAATTTCTCCGCAAATAATCATCACCTGCACCTTTCATATGTTTCGATTGAATTCGAACTATTTAGTGACACCTATGTGCACTAATTTACTCTTCGGAGTAGCTTGCCTAATGAAGAATTGTCTTCACTATATAGTGAATGATATTAATTAATGATAATTGGAAAAAAAACTAACTGTATAATAAAAAAAAATGATGCCCATTTACATGCTGTCGCTGCTGCTGCTGCTGCTATTGCCAATACGACTCGCGTTGTCGTTAATTTTCTTGCTCTCGTTCTTATCTTTCTCGCTCTCGTATAAGCAAAAAAGAAACATAAGAGTGAGGAAGGCAATGACAACACGATCGGCAATAGTTATACACCTAAGCCTCGACTCAAGCAATCACAGATTTACTAGACGAAAATTGTCAAAGCAAGGCAAACTGAGTTTGAGATCTTAAAGATTATCTCACTCTAACAGCTTTCGTCCGGTAAATCATCGATTGCCCAAGTCGAAGACTGGTGTATTTCAATTATCCATAATGCACGCATACAAGTGTATGAGAAAGATCGAACTAAAATACCGGATTTGGCCCTTTCTTGCATGTATGCAAAAGAGCTATATGCAAGTGCCAGAGTGTAAAAAAGGCATCAGATGTGCGAGCTGTAGTGGCAACGTGTAAATGACCTTTGAGATATTCGATGTTAAGGTAGAGTTTAAACAGTGCGACCGTGGCAAACAACCGATGCACTCAAAACAAAAAATGCAATGACCTTTTATTGCGGTTGCGATGCTCGATTCCTATCTAAAGATATTCGATATTGGAATATTCACTATCCGGATTTTTAAACTACGGATGTGCGAAAAGTTCAAACCTAATAAAAAAGAGGAAATTAATTAAAAAATCAAATTTTCTACCGATCAAATATAAACACCGGCTTGTTACTTGAATTCTTGCATATGCACAATTTTACTCCACAGCTATTTTTCATCTCGATTAATAAACAGAAAATGAAATCGTCGTACATATTTTATAATATCCACTTCGCTAAAATATATTTTTTTATATTTTAAATATCTTAAATAAATATACGTAGAAAGACAAATATTTTAAATGAACTTAAATATTATTTGATGTGAAAACAACATAATATTAAAACATAATAAAATCTGAATATTTCATATTAGTCAATCGAATGATTTATTTTTCGAATATTTGATACCCCTAGTGATGATATCACATTCGATAGCATGCAATTTCATATGACTTCATTTTTCATGATCATCTGATTTTTTTATTCAATGATATCCTTCTTTACATCATCTAATAATACATATTATGTATGTATATGATATTTGATGAATGAAATATGTTAATGATTGCATTAAATGGATATACGTGCTCAATCATTTATGACATTATCCAATTGTTTCATTTCATTTGTCACATTTTTTTGTTCAAATATATTAAAATTTATTTGAATTTTAGATAGTGCTATTGTTTATCAAAAATTATATGTAATATTTCGTTTAAATCTTATCTCTATTTTGGCATTTAGTCAAAAACCATACAATCGATCTTCACAAATTTTCATGATCAAATACTCATTGAAATTTTGAGAGTTTTAAACTTTTTATAAATCTTTATACGAAAATTTATGATAAGTTATTTTTTTTTATAATAAACAAAACTTATAAGTCTATGTATATTTATCAAATGATTGCAACTCAAATTCAGTATCCATTCGAATCTCATCTAGTACCTACTGGAAAATCACGATACAGAAAAACTAGAATGTTTGTTCTCTTGGACTCGGAGCAAGAAAATAGCATTGCATAAGAAAGTACGTCTTATCCGTTTTGGATTCGACCCACTTTTGATGCAAGCGAACATCACCACTGCAATATCGTTCCTCAACCACGAATCTCACAAAAACGACAAATCTGAACAAGATTATTTCATCGATCGATCAGCAGGACAAGGCTTTCATCGAAGATTCCTTTGTTTCGGACGTATCATTATCGATTGAGCGTAGAAAACGAAAGGCTTATTAGGAACACGAACTAGGAAATGCACTATTCGCTTCGAACGAGCACGGCTTATTGCAACGTAACACTTTCGTGGAATGCATCGCTTGTCATGAACCTTTTCGTATTGCAACAATTTATCGATTTAAAATTTCATACAAAATACAACGAAAAAATATCAATATCACTCAATGACATTTCGGTTTGACGTTAATGATATTTTCAATAATAATAAAAATAAACTTTACTGCACCAAATGACTGTGTTCTTTTTTACAAAAATAGATTTTCTCCGATCGATTTACATTTTATTACCTTTTTATAGAGTCACTTCAAGGTTACTACAGAATTTAAGTGCTCGAATTTTATATCTCAATACATTTATCATAATAGCTTTCGATTGTAACATTTTATAATTACACAACGTGACGAAAATCAGTTGCTCAAATATAAGATTGAAAAGATTGCGTTTATTTTATTAATCACTTATCTTGAGGACAGATAATTAGCTTCGGGTAATTTATATTGCATTATACTATTAACTTCATTTAAGTGAATAATATGGAAATTTTTACACACCTAAAACGTGATCATTCAATTTATTTTTGATCCTTTAATTCAAGGACTAATGATTAGTTTCGCACAATCGATTCGATATTTGACACTATTACATATGTTTGTTTTAAAAAGATTATCTCAACGTTGAATTGAAAAGCAAATTGGTGACAAAATCTACGTAATCATTAACCGACAAGAGTAAGGCACGTTTTTCGTAACACTTACCCAATTTCAATTAAAACGTGCACAAACACATGTTCCAATTGATTCGGATTTTTTTGCAATCATTGACAGTATTAATAATTACAAAACTCCTATATTGTATATGAATAAGGCATAAAGTATCCGAAATAATATGGTTTCAATGCGTGTAATTCGTGAAACCGCTTATTTCCATTTTGGATGCGTATACGCGGCAAACGCAGTCGTAAAATATCGCAATTTTGAAATACAAAAGTTTCGTAAGATATTATTTTGAGTTTCGGCCCTCAGGTAGTATGCACACGAAATTCTGCCTAATTTATCGACGAATCATTTTTTCGATCGTAAAAAAATACCAGTTTTCGATGTGACTCAATGACCCTTTGGTACTTTGATCAACGCTTTGTTCGATTCAACATGATTGTTTCAAAAATCATCGTGACTGAATCGTAACACATTCCTTGTTCTATAAATGTTAATTGTATTGTGAATATTCATAAGATTTTTCAAACAATGCTATTCAAAATGCAATCGAAAAATATATATTTAGACCACATTTTTAGAGCAATCTACATTATCAGTATTGACTATTTATTTTCTGTTAAAAATGTTTTGTGTTGATATATTTTATAACGCACTATAACAATTATACTTTTTGTGATTTTAACTATTGTCCGTTGTTTTGGAGAATGCGTAAACTTTTTAATAGACGTTTGATCTGTTGCAATGCGTTCATTTACCAAACATGCCCAAATATTTAGTAATCGAAAAAGAACCAGTTCTTGTGTAACACACGTGGTGGTGGTTCCAAACTATACTATTTTTCACATTTACATGTTAAAATGAAATTACAGAATGCATCTGAAGCGGATACGCCCAAAAACTTTGTAAACATTTAATAATACTCACAGGGTTGCTGAATATTTCTTCGAGTCGCTGTTTGGGTTCTTTTCCTTTTTTTGGTCTGATCAGAAGATATATGGTGCGAAACTCGTAACATGTTCTGAAATGAAGATAAAAAAAATTCAGTAATCATCATTTATCTTTTAACAAAACTCGAAAATGACAATTTATATGTATGTATACAATTTTGAATAAACATGCATGCAATAAGCGGGATGTTGGGTTTCCCCTCATAATGAATAAATTCGCAGTAATGTAAACGAACTTTATTCAAACATTAAACTCTGCGGTCAAAAAGGACTTTTCATTGAACGTGATAGTCATAAAAACTATTAAATTTCAACTAAAATAATTATTTCTCAGAAAAGTTTATTATCAAAAGCGTCATTCAAGCTATGATGAGTGTGGAAGTAATTATAATTGTTTTGAAATAAGCCGATATTTTCCGTATCGTATTAAGTCATTTTTTTCTGTCAAACGATAAAACAATTTAAAACGGAATGCCATTAGATTAAAAAAACATACATTAGTGAAAATACACAAGAAAAAAATTATGGCTATAACACGTCATTTGCAAAATACAGAGATTTTTTAATGGATGTATCTGTGATGATATAATGTGCGATTGACGTGATTCCGGACTATGAAACAACGGGAAAGAAAATTGTGCGAATGTAGATTTTGTAAACTTTCATAAATTCCGTGAAAAATCACGCGACGTCTAAACATGGAAAATTATGTAGGAAAATCCAAAAGAAATGTATGAACAGGAAGTCTCTTGGTTTTCGTCACACAACATTGCTACGGTCAATGAATCACCGTAAAGTTACACTCGAGCGAACAAACGTTTGCAATAATATACATTTCGCTGAATGCTCAAATTTAAATCTCAGATCATTTATATTATTTACGAATCCATAAAGCGTTGAATTCAATTATACATAAAACCAATACAGAATTGAAAAATTAATTGCGAGATTTCACCTGATCGCACATCGAATCATTCACTCAAGGTTAATTTTTTTCTCGGTTTTGATTTGAAGATGCAAACCGATTTGTTCACAGATGTTTGAGTAACATTTTGAATTTTCTTTACGAAAAGCATTTTCTCGTTTGTAACATCGACGCGTGGTTGAGCGGAAAACCAGTACACGCTAAATCCACAATTTCATAAATTTAAATTACACACAATGTACAAAATCACCGCTCAAATCGAGAGTGTTAACATATTTAATTTGCTATGTATAATTGATATAATTACTTGAATAAATCCATCCTAAAATACCTCAAAAACTTCTCGATCAATACTTTTCCGAGAAATCCAGTTCCGCCAGTAATCAGAATGTCTTTCCCTTTGAACATTTCGCCTATCCTGTCTGGCAGGGCTTCGATCGACGGATCCATACTGGACATTTTAGCTGAAAAATCATAATCAATCATAATTTTAATATCAAACTAATCTGAATCAAATTGACACAAATAATTAGAAAGATGGAGCAAAAAACGGTATATGCCCTTGTGCGACGTTCCATTCACGAAATTTTAAAAACACGAGGCCAAAACCGGCCAGAATCCACTGCATTAAGATACACAAATAAAACGATCATTAATATGTTAAAACATTTTCCAAATTTGTAGCAAAAACACTATTCCGTTCTAGGATTACGACATCGCATTTCCATAAGGCACTCGAGCGAGCTCAAAGCTCAGTTATCGCACGTCATGTCGATCTTCAAGCTTAATCCTTTCACATACCTAAAGGTGATATCCTTAAGTATTTTTTTCGACACAATTAGCGAAGATGACACCCAAAACAGGCTGTATTTTAAGAAGACACGACCGAACAAGTAGCGCGCTCGTGATAGACTGACAGCGCACACACCCGTACTCGACCAAGAGTGGTCAAACGAGAGGTTGTCGTAATATCTTCGTACATCAGGTGTGAACTACCTTTTTACAATTGAAAGTGACTGAAAAGATAGATGAATAAATGTAATGATGATTCACGATTGCAGAAGAAATTTTGTAATGACAATAACAATTGACGTTGTACAAGTGTATATGATTGTGTATTTTTATTGATATGACCCGATTAAAGGTAGAAAATAGCATTTGAATCCAAATTGTTGGGAAAATGAATGTAATGATGTGCGCTTTTCCAAGAAATTGCACAAAGATCAAAGGTTGTATGTAGACATGTTTATTTGCAACGCATTTCACTTTTTAACATTGTACTGTCTAATTTGCTAAATACGAACATACGCAGTACATGAAAACTCACTATTTTTACTTAAATTGATATCAATTTCATTTTTACTAGTTTGACATACCTGATCTTCCAAATTTGTTAGAATTTATCACGTCCTCTTCGCGCCACCGGTTTATCGACAACCATCAGTCAGCACGACTATCGATTCCGAAATCTGTCGAAATTTCCTGCGAGATCAAAACGATCATTTTCGAAAATTATCAAGAACATAACATATTCTATGCACGTACTTCGAATTTTCCGCGATATTTTTTCCATACGTACGTATTTCGAAAACGCGAAGGCCGCGCTCTGATTTTGCGCACATACGAAATCTTCGAGATAATAAAAAATTTAAAAAAAATCAAAACCGTTGAATCGCATACGTACATACACACACGCTATTACCACATTATGAAATGGCTTTTCATTGTTTGGAAACGAGTCACTTCTACCAATTGACAATGGCAAATCTCTGACCATTGACCTTTGAAAGAGGCTATGGCGGTCGATCTTAGCACTGGCTGCAATTGTTGTTTATTTTTTCTTTTGATATATTATGGAGAAAAAAAATGATTTGCATTTATATACGATATTAATTTGCTTGACATGTATCAATTTTTTTCAATCGTATAAAAAAATCATTTGACGGTCTTCGTCAATGATTAAATTTATCATTTTATGCAATTTTTTCTTAAATTACACAATTCAGTGTCCTTAAGAAAAGGACATTAATAGTAATCATAAAATTTGTGAAATATGCAATATCTACAAAATAAAAAATTAAAATACATAAATACGTATATCCTTTTCAACTTGTCGAACTAGAATTATCAGTTTCTTTCTATTTTGGACTTCGCATCAAAATTAAGTCAACGTTTCAATGTTATGATTTTGAGTTTTATAAAAAAAAATACGAAACAGAAACTAGTTTTGCATTAATGACCCCGATATATTTGATACCATTCAGAAATATGTATATTATATTGTATATCGGTTAAGGAAAATCTCCGCAATCAATTAACTGAAACGGATGTATGTATGTACGTAAACGTATTTATCCTTTTCAATTTTCAAGTATATGTTTGTGCATATTACAATTAGACGATTTCACTGTGTCTATTATGTTTTGAAAAAATCTTAGATAACATTATTATTGAGAACATTGTAATATACGCTGAAAAAAATCAGATAAGTATCATTTGAATCTTCGAAAATTTTCCATTTTAGTGAAGATAGTCTAACGAATATTATAATATGGAAATCCCAAACGTAATTTTTTGCATCGAGGTCAAGTTCTATTTCATAACAATCTTTCGAATACCATTTGATCTTGACACACGCAAATTCGCCAGATACGTTTTTTATTACATATATCAGGTTTGTAGACAAATTCGCCTTTCAGCATATTTATCGCTAAATTACGATGAAAACATCAAAATCGTTTACTTTATTCGATATTTCTAAAAAAAATTTTGAAAATGAGTGTGATTCGTAATTTTAATTCGAAAAAAAGTTATAAGTGAATTAATTGAATCTTTTTTACTGACGATTATTTTCTAGTAAATTGAAACGTTTAAGATTTTAAAACGGTGATAAGGATGTGAGCAAATTATGTTTATTTTGACGGTGTTAGGAAATTCGTGTTAAATGCGTTTTATGAATGTACTATGATGCTACTGAAATATCTTATTTCGAATAAAAATATAAATTGAAAAAAGGAAATCTGTTGTTCTCGTTACACAGTTTCGCACACAAACTCCGGTATCGCCTGTGGAGTAACGCTTAAAATTTGCAAAAATGAAAATCGTACAAAGATTATTGTTTCAAAATGTTATTTTACAATTTCAAAAATCGTATATTGCAAAATAATCTGTCTGCTTTCTAAGATTAAATGTGTGAATTGCGCTTTTAAGACACATGGAAATATGTAAATAAATAATCTTTAACTTGATGGTCATTCACAGTGTATACCTATTCAATATTAAATATAAATGTTCATTATTAACAAGATTACCTAATAATGTAATACTGACATTACTGTAAAGGTAGTAATTGAGAAAAAAATACAAATTTGTAATAGGTATACGAGTGATTACTCATAAATTGTTAATGAAGTTTCGTTTGACACATCAATTAAAAAGACACAGATAACGGAATACAAACATTAATTTCGACAAACTTTATACGACAACCTATATTTTTGATGAAAACATATAATATAATGCAATTTCCGAATAGCATGCCCTTGCTGAAACTTCTTTATGTAATATGTAGGTACGCAATCTTAATTGAAAATTTTATACCTAAATCATAAAAATCTTATTCAGATGCTATTGCGAAAATCAGATTTTACCAAAATCATTTCATAATAATCATAAACATGTAATTTAATGAAAATTCAAGAAAATGTTTTCAAACTCGGATATTTCAGCATTGATACCTATCAAAATTTAAAAAAACGCTGAAATACACCTTATCAAATTAAAAAAAACCTAACCTACATATAATTGAAAAAAATATTAGATATATGTATGTTGAATCTAAATTCTCTTGAATAATAATAAAAATGTAAATTTTCTTTATCATCCGTGAATATTCATAATTCAATGCTGATTTTTAGACGCACTCGAAAATTGGCATTTTAACCATGAATAAAATATATAAAATCGGATCAATTATTATTATACCAACATTCAGCTCATAATTGAACAATACAGTTCCGTAATCAATTATTCAGTCCGTAATAAAATCAACAATTGATGAAAAAAAAATCACTTTCTCAACAAAATTTTTCTCTGACCAACCAAGAAGCCACTTTACACGGCTCCATTCTTATGATAATTGGACAAAACTAATTGTTCGAATCTAATACCATCGTATGAAAAATAAAAGCAACGAAATAACAACAACAACAACAGTGCACCAGGAAAACACGCAAATGGTTCATCCATTGCACAACACACTCTTGCTTAACATAAGCGCCGCACATACACATCAGGGGAAATAAACGCTCTTACGTGCGATGCACCTGTTGCACTTTTACGTAAAAACTGCATTTAATCATCGACGAAGCTCGTTTTGGTTAATTGCTTTCGTTTCGGTTAGATTCGATTGTGGGTTTGTTTGCACAGAAGTGCCTTTCGTACGAATTCTGACCGATTTTTTCGAAGTCGTCACTTGACTAATTAGTCTCGGTTTTTATTGTTGGGTTTTGCGAAATTGAAATTGAATTGTGTAATTTTTTTTTCGAATTGATAAATCCTTCGAATTTTGGAATTTGAATATTTCAAGGCGAACGAATATATTAATGTGTGATAGATGAGTTGATATATTTGCTCCAGGTGCGAAAGCTATCATTATTGGTTTTATTTTTTGATCCTTGTGATAATTTTTAAATAAAATATTGATTATTTAAATTGATTGATGATATTATAAGGTGGAAAGAATGATGTCAAATTCAAAAAAAATTTTGATCTTAAATAATAGGTTTCGAATAGAATCTGTGCTTTCAATCTGAAATATGTACATACGAGATTTATGACAATATTCGTTCTGCGAAAAATTAGCGCTCACCTAAAATTATATTAGTGCTTTATTATTCAAAAGTATTTTCCCCGTTTTACAACTTTTTGAGAAAACACCTGCAGATTTTTTGGTAGTAATAAACAACGAAGCTTTATCATATAATTAAAAAAAATATTTCACTTGAATAAAATATATAATATTACATTACGGTTCATTTTTAAAATAATATGAATTAAATAATTTAATCTCACATTAAAATGGAAGTCATAGTCAGCATTTAATAATGAAAACATAATTGAAACATGTAATTTTTTTTTAATAAAATATCTTTGATTGAATTTTAGAAAAACTATATTAAATCTTTATATTAAAAGATATATTTAAATCTTGTACATATATGTATGTACTATGTAGATAACTATGTATGTATTTCCTACATCAAGATATTTATTGAGATAGATAACCGTGTCTACATATCCGTTTTCTTCAATTTAAAGTGATTTCGAAATATTGTGAAAAAATTGTTGTTATTATATTACGTCAATAAAATCAAAAGATGTTGATATTTTTTAGCGAAAAATAACGGTAAAAAATTCCCTTCCAACAGTGACTAAATGAGTAAGTACGTACCTTTCATTTTTTTTTTTTTTGATTTTGACTTAAAGTAAAAGTAAAACCTCCATCTACATCATATCATGAACGCTGTGAGAAAATTTCCGTAGTTCTAAAATTGATGTTTTTTGAAATTCCTAGATGTCGCTTCAATTTCAAATAAATGAGTTTTCATTTATATATGTAGATAAACAAAGATTAAAACAAGGATTATTCATATTCTCTTAAAATAAAGATGAAAATAATAAAACTCAAAAACTCGTTTAATTGTTATTATTTCCCATAAAAAAACATTTTATATTCGTATTACAAAAAAATACATAGTTTTATAAAACCTAGTGACAAATTCACATAAGATCACAGATATTCGTTTTGGGTATAAATACCTACAAGTGTGTTTGATAAATTTACTTTATTTGAAAAGTTTACGAATTTATGACCATGATAATAGAATATTAACAGTCAGTAATAATATATAATTTAAAGAAAATAATGTATAAAACATCTTAATTATTCATTGAATATTTATATGCTTTTTCTCAAATTTTATCGATTGGTTTACATCCATAATATAGTAGGTACATACAATTAAATATTTATACATTAAAAATGTATACAAACAAAGATAATACAATAAATAAAAATTAACATGTGTTCATAAATGCTGATAATTTTCAATCAAAACATTTTTTGAACATTTCAAAATTATTATCAATTATTACTCTTATTTTCATGTATTAAAAAAACTATAATATGTTATATTATATCATGATAATCTGTCATCATATACATATATTTTCCGAATAATCATTGCAAAAATATATGTTGACTTTTTCCGTACTAATACTTAATAAACTTACACACTAATAAGCATTATCACTTATAAGAATTGCGATATGTAATGATTGAGCTTATAATAAATTTACTATCAGTACCAATATTGAATAATTTTCTAATTAAAATGCACTTTGCACACTTTTCCCTACATTTCCACCGTTGAAAATATTCAAGAAGCTATTGACTCCGAATAAAATAACAGCGAAATTCTTCCATATGAAATACAAAACGAATCCATAAAGCGCCAAAGCAACGGCTTGATCCAAATAATACAACCTGAAAACGTTCAAATTAATATTTCAGAAAAAATTAAAAAAACAATGCATATAATATAATATGAATACAATAATGAACCTTTTTAGTATAACTCTCGCACGAGGTATTGTAGCTGGATCTTCTTTGCAACAATATTCCCTAGCACCGAGTATGTAACGCATCATGTAATTATCCCAGTTGATTTTTGTGACATCGATATAGAATAATTTTTGATCATGAGGTGAAAGCCATTGTGGAATATTTCTCAATGTGTCATTTTTGAATTCCCAATTTCTTGTTGTGTAATACTGTAATACGCCTAATCCACCTGATATTCTCTTTTGAGTCTTCACCATGCTAAAACGTTAAAAAAACTTATCAAAAATTCATTAATTCAAAATTTGATTTTTTTAATATACTTTGTAAACTTACAAAGGTTTTTTTCGTAATAATATTAACAATAAGTCTATGAAATAGGCAGGAATAAAATGGAAAAATATAACACTTAAAACATGCAAAATCCAACTAGCTTTGATCGATCCATCTGGATACCACAATGTTAGAGTGAAGGGATTATTATACAGATGCTTTCTTCCTGCAATAAAATAAAATTAATATTAGTTGTGATAAAAATATTCAATTATCATTTCAAAAAAAATCACATACCCAATTCCAAAGCAGTACCCCAAGTTATCGGATTATTTCCTGATTCGGTTACGTTGCACACTAATGGTTTTTCAGGTCTGAAATTTTAATATAATTATTATATTTATATAAGTATTTATGTGGAGATTTAAAAATTTTTATTTACTTGGTAGTTCCAGACTTCCAAGCCAAAGCAATAAGAGCATTTGCACAAATATCAACTGGCATAATATCGGCGAGATCACCTTCTCTACAGTGCATCGAACGTATAACACCTTAAATATTAACAAAGTGTTCATTAAATAAATTATCACTCAACGTAAAGTATAAAATTAAAATATATTAAAAAAAATATTTCACCTTTTCCAGCGCCGACAAGAAGTCCTGTTGGTCCATTGAGATTTTCGATCCATCCAGGCATTGGATCTTTCCATGTAGCAATAACTATATTTTGAAAATTAATATTAATATTATTGAAAACTTTTTTTATAATACGTAAAATATATAAATATGTGTGTTTTAATATTACCTATCGATGGTCTTGAAATAACAACTGGGAAAAACTTAGCGTGTTCCGCAACTAGTTGTTCAGATAAACTTTTACTGTAGGCGTAAGTATTGGGCAAATCTCCAAGTAAACTGAAATTAATAATAAAATATTATTATTTGTTAACTATTGAAGCATTTATTTGATTCGAATTAATATAAATTTTATACGCTGGAGTGATCGACGATAGCATATCTTGATCCATCCAAGAGACCATATCGATGATCTTTTCCGGATCTTGTGGTGCTGGATAAGTAACTTCTTCCAAAACTTTTCTATCACAATGACAGTAAGCGGTAGAAACATGCACGAATGACTGCAAATACAAAAAAAAGTAACATACCTACATGAGAACATAGTAAAAATTACGAATTATTTTGTACTGCATTTCACTTTCCCACAACATAATTTCTGAGCAGTAAATATTTGTGCAGCCACATCGTAATTGAATCAATTATTTTCTTACATCGCACTGCACAATCGATTTATCTTTTCTCACAGTTAATTTTCTAATGTTAAATATAGTCCACACGACATCATTGAACAATAATTTCATAAAAAAATCTACCTACTTCCTAGAATACGTAAATAAGCTCTTATTCAATTATACTCACATCCAAATTGGTCATTTCTTTTGCAAGCATCAAAACTCTTTTCGTTCCCAAAGTGTTTGTCAGAACGGCACCTTTCAATTTCTGGTCGAACCTTAAAACATAGAATAGAAAACGCTCTATCAATATTGATCGGGCAAGATTAAAGTGGTCAATATGTATTCCGGTCCGGTAAACCGATTAATTATGATTTCAAATCAGGTGCTTTTCAGTTGCGACAACGACTCGAGTCAATCCCACAAAGTCGATAAGTGAATGTCCATCACTTGAGCTTCTTTGAGGTCAGTTGTAACAAAGTAGACGCACCGATAATTTTTCGAAACATTTTTTTACGCTTATTAATTTCGAATAACATTTTAACGACAAGCTAAAATGCTGTTTGTACAGCTTAATCGATTGAAATTAATAAAAAGCTGCAAAACAATTTGTCGAATTCCTCAGTTCGATTCGACGAACGTACGACATTGAATCGTGAACTTTGCAAATAAAAAATGGTAATGTATTGTTTCGCAATATGAATCCTTGATCAAGCAACGATTTTTTAAATATCTCTTTTTATTTTTCCGCTATAACATTTGTAATCGTATTGAGGAAATCCGACTGTAAATTATAATAGTGCATATATCGTGTTTCGAAAAAATCAATTTGATTTTTAAGTTTTAAATAAAGTGTTCGTCTATCGCACGATTGGATTCGTTCTCAAAATACAATAATTTGCATAAAAAAAGATCTAAAAAATTTCGAGGACACATATTTATTGTAGTTTATAGTGTAAACGTGATAGATTTGAATTGCAGAAAAGCTACTATTCTAACGAACCGGAATCACGAAAAATGCTTTCGTGCCAATATCTACCTCACGTTTGCAGCACAATGAAACACGACGTTACATTCTTTAATCAGTTCTTGATGATCTTGATCAGATAATCCCAATCTGTCTTGATGAACGTCACCTTTGACAGCATTGATGATAGACAAGCGTTCAGGGAAAGTGTCCCTCAATCCATCAAACAACTGAAAATAAAAGTTTATTAATTGAATATCCAATATTGTAAACTTCTTGATAACAATTGACACGGACAATGTAAGGCTCTATTTGTAGGAATCGTTTCATAAATAATTAAATTGACTCTATTTTTTAATCAAATGCTACATGCTCATATTCCTTATAACAAGAAGCAACCAACTGGCTACATACTTAAAGTAAAAACGATCGACTCACTTGTGAGTTCAAGAAGTCCTCCAACCGCTCTCTGATGTCTCTGCCTTTTTTGGGTCTCAACAGCAGGTACATTTTCTCGACAGGAGCCACCCTGAGGATCCTCTCGACAAGGACCTTCCCCAAGAAACCAGTGGCCCCCGTGACCAAGATGCTCCTGCTCTTGAACCACTCGCCCACCACCGATATGCCATCATCGTGTTCGAAAGGCTCGTATGCCTTCGACATCGTGATGTTCTCCTTCGGATTCAAGTCGTTTTTCATCTGTGTTTAGCGACAATGCGGGATCGTATATTGATAATAAGTGCCTGAAAAGAAATTAAATTCATAATTATTATAATATCATATATTTCTAACTTAATTCATTTGAAAATACGTTATAAATTATATTATAATATTATTTTTGAATACATAGTATTATATTAAAAAGTTTGAATCAACGTTTTAAAGTTTTTCTTACTTCGATTGAAAGATAGGACGTAAAAAATTCATTTGCATTCAAAATTTCATAATACAGTTGCACTTTTACAAATAATCAGTACACATTTGATCATTAAAATTTATTGCAAATTGGGAAATTATTTCTTCACGAGCATTACACGAAAAGAAATGATCAATTGAATTTTGATCCACTTTCAGTGTATAAATCATTTATTTTTATAACGATATCGACACGGTTATAACATGTGATTTTTATCATCTACACGTGATAGTAAGTACATAAAAATAAAAAAACGAGTTTACAAATTCAAACCGAAGTATGTGAGATGACCCCGAATAAAAATTGACAGGTATGTAATTAAATATCACAAATTTCTCAAAAAAAAAAACTAGATCGCTTTAATTAGAAAATTACCCTATTGCAAATAATGCAGACTGTTTCATTTTTTTTATAATATAACACAAGCAATATCATTACGCCGTATTAAAATTATAAGGTTTCACACCGTAGATAATTATCGAATCAGCACCGTTTTAAAGATAATACGAGCGAAATGAATCGAACGACCTTTGTCGATTCACATACTTTTGCACGAACCGTGCTCAAATTTTGTTTTTCAAAAATAACGGATTGACTAACAGCCTGGTCAAGTTTTTTTTGTATAAATCACATACATAAAGATCAATATGACCCACTTATATGAGCGAAATTGCCGATGCCCGACGACCTTCTAGCTACACGTCTTGTATCGTGCATGTTACCCACAATGGCATCGATTATGCGAACGAAACGAAACTACACTCACATGATGTATCATATGACGACAGAAAAGGCCAAGGGGTACAAGTGACATTTTCGCCAAAATATGTACAACAATAGCTTCTATGTACCCTCATATATTTGGTGACAAAAGGATATAAATGAACTTGGAACGTGTACGAAGATATGTATATCATCAAATCACTCGACCTCCTCCTAATACGTGTAGGCACATGGTAAACTTTGAACGCGCTTTTCTCGAAGTCACTTGTGCCCCTTGGCCTTTTCGTTCGTCATATGTATAAAACCAAAGTTTATTGTCCTTTGTTTGTATATTGAGAAAAAAATACGACGAAGATGAATAAATTAATGATTACAATCACAATTCTGTACTGCGTTGTTTTCGACGAAATTAGTAGTTCAGCTGATCGAAGGTTAGGTTAATGTAGGTATTTAAATATTCAGTTTTTTTTTAATCGTAAAAATAGTTTGAATATAAAAATAATATTTCAAATCGATATGCCCGTGAGAAAAATAATTCAATGATCGTATTTTAGTACAAAGCACTCTAATTAGTTCTCACAATGCTTTTTTTTCATCAAATTGTCGTTTTCGATCAGATATAATCACTCGAAAACACGGTTCATTTAAATGAATTAATATATTTTTTTGATGTTTTTGTATTATTTTACTCATCAATATAATATAAAACGCATATTTTGAAATGAGAAAAATATGATACATTCATAATTCAAGATGAACGAGTTCATAAACCCTCTTTATTGTCAGTCTGGTTTTTCCCTCTCAACGTAATGACATGGCTCTAGATGAATTTGCAACTTATAAATCATCCATCAAATTTATTATCATGAAAGAAAATTCATGAATATTCACGTATCTGATATTTAATAACAGTAATCTACCTTGATCATTAAGATACACGTATTTCACGAATGAAATCGTAAAACGATTCATAGTCTTTGTTACATCTAACGATTTTATTCCATGTGATTTTATTCGTATTCGGTTTTCACTTCAATGTAAACAATGTAATAAAACAAAGGATATAATAAATAAGCTCTTACATTGAATGTACAAAATTATAATTTTCGAGATTTTTGCATTCAGATCTACGAGCAATCAACACGGAAACCCACAAGGCACGACATTTCTAAGGACAATAACGTAATAAATTCACACAGAGAATTATAAAATATTAATTTACGAACACACACACCAGTTTCATTACATCTATGTACTGCTACATTATTCATGGGATCGCGTTTAACGACGACATCACCACACATTCATGATGTTGCAATTGAATGACTGAACGAAAACTGTGCTTTATCAGAGCTAATGGTGATACTTTTTCAAGGACTGATGGTTAGTCACCGAATGAAAGTTTTAATCGAGCTCTTAAGGGGTTTTATTCTTAATCTTTATAGGAATGTTTATCGAGTTTGTTCTTTATATTCGATGAGGAAAAACTTGAATTTAGGTTCATTTTAGTTTCAGTGAACCCACATGTTGATGATGGATGATTGATGCAAATTGAAATACAATTTCGGTGAGTCATAAAATACAGGTCATTTCTTTTCAATACAAAATTGCTGATGCATCTTCTTATATATAATTGATGTAAAAAACATTATTTTTTTGATTAAGAAGAAATATAATTGAAAACACAAGCTTAGGCATCGATCCAGACATGGTCCTCGTGAATGGTGAACGAATTGCACAAGCAAGGAATTAGCATATAATGGCGATGGCAAGGAGCTATCGGTCGTATTAAATAATACGCAACCGGCATAGTAATGGTTTTAAGTGAAAGTGCATACCATCGAGTTGATGCTCTTATATGAACCTTTGAAAAAACGAAGTGAAAAAAAAGAGGTGGCCATCAATTCGGTTTTCAATGTCCGTGGAACGAGAACTTGATTGCATCTAGCGGATGTAAAAACTGGTATTAGAGTTCGGATTTATCATTGTGTTCCGACAAAAATAGCTCGATCGTCATAAGAGATTTTGAATGAGAAATCTTTCGTCGAATTTTCAGTTTGCATTTTATTTATTTCGGAATCATGTAAGCTGGTTTAGTTTTTTATGTTCGTTAGGTCATAGCAAAATTACAGTTATCGGTGAATATGCAAAAATGTATGAAAAAAAATACTAATAATGGATTGAGGATGGCCAAATCGATGACTAGTTATACGAAAAATTTATTATTGATGTGTTTATAAATCCAATAACCAGTTTGTTTTATAACTATCAATTCAATTTTCAATAGATACTAGCATTTTAAATTTCACAGATTCAAAGCTTTCAAAAAAAAATATTCAATAAATTTTCAATATTTTCATATCAAAGTTCTGAAAAAAGTCAATAAACTTATTTTATTTATTACTAAATTTTAAATTTAGAACATTTTCACACTTCTCGAATAAACACGAATTCATTTCCTATTTTATGAGAGCATGATTTCCAACAAACACAGAATAAATCGAACCATATTTGAACAAAAATTTACAGCAAATTTCTAAAAGCTACTAATTCAAATGCACATTCGCCACTCGTTTGATTGATTCACTTTGATCACAATCTGATTTCGACTAAACGCCGATGTAAACGAAAATATTTTTTCGACACAATGAGATGAACAATTTTCATGTAATAAAAAATACAGTCGATATGAACTCGTTTACGAACAGAAATTCAATATCAGACGAGCAATCGACTTTTTAAAACCGAAATTGATCGAGTTTAACATTCTTTCTGGCCACCGCAACACGTCGATTTGCGCAACCTCGACTTCTTTAACGGAAAACTGTTTCGAAGAAATGGAACTGCGATACGATTTTGTTCAGAAGTTGCGCAAAGAAAACATGGCGTTTCTATACGGTTTCGTATGATGATTAAAAATTAAAAATCGGTAGCGTTTCCGATCGTTTCGTTGCCGGAAAATCTGATGAAAATGCTTTTGGCCAATCTTCCGCAATTAATTCCGATGTCGAATTTTTCCTTGATTCTTACTTTTGCTAAAAATAATATAATATTGAACTTGATCGTGCGCTTTGACGTTTTCACAATGATGCGCATTTAAATGTTATAAATAAGTTTTGATTAATTCATGATGCGGAAAAAATGTTTTTCCTTCTAATAATATCAATATTGAATTCGATTAGGTAAATTCATAAATTTTCTTTCAACATTTGTAAATGTGTGAATTTGAAATTTGCACAAATAAAATGTACCGATTTCATCAATGTATATCAACATTGTCGAATTCAACAGTGAAAATATAATATTATATAATATCACAGTATTTACAACACTTTGAAGTTCATTTTGTTACAGTTAAATTTCCGTATTGAATTTTCGAATACGGAATCAATTTTTTAATAAATATATTAATATGTACCTTTATTCAAATTAATTAATTAGTTAAACAAAATATACATACACATTATGAATTTAAACAGTTATTTACAGTTGTTGCGTATATTAGTCTGATGGCATTGTAACGATAGTGAAATGTTGTTTAGCTTTTTTGGCAAATCTGGCCTCGATATGTAAAATCGAGATTATTGAACTGTTTATCAGTGGAAGTGATTTGAACTTAAAGTCCTTACGATTTTTTTTAAACATGATTTTTCAACGTATACACTTGATAATTCAGAATGCCGATTAATCACGTTGATATGCAAGGTTGAAAAGGAAATACAGATTACTAATCGAACTGTACATTATTGAGTTTGTTGGTAAATACTAAACAAAAACAAATTGAATTCTAAGTTCGAAAATTGAATATCTATTGCACACGTGTATAAAAAATGCTCGTACCTTCTCAAATTTTTCATAGTGAAATAATTCAAAATTATTGAAATATTAATAGATAGAAACTGGAAGATCTGTACAGATTTATGTAATATTTCGTAATAAAAAAATATAATCAATTAAAAAAAATAAATTAGTTAGTAAAAACATGTATTATACAATACCATAAATCCATAAACATTGATCGATATAATATATCAAAATTTGAAGGTTTTTTTTTTAATTTATCTTATGCATGTCAAGGAAAGATATTCGTTGCAAAAATAGATAGTTACATTTTTTTTATCGATGTACACACTTTTGTTTTGTTCGTAATTAACGTAGAGAATTCGAAGATTACAAAACGCATCTAATGATTTTTGTTTCAAAAAGAATCGTAAAACATTTAAAGTTCACACATACATATGTATGTAATTCGTTTGCAAATTACGATGAGGTTTTTTTTCACTTTTCATATTAGTTTCACCGAAAATATTTCACTGAACTACTTAAAGTTGTAAATTTCGATTATACTCAATTTACAAATATAATTGGTTTATTGGTCGCGTTGCACGATATGTAAATTTCAATGCTGTTGATCAAATTTATTAGGTTAAATGAAAAAAGTGGACACCTATCGAAAAGGTATTTATGCAATTTATATCGAGTTTCTACAAAATATTTTGACCGAGAAAAAATTGAATTGCCCTAATTTTAGACACATTTCAAGTGAGCCACTTTTCTCAATACACATTCATATGTAGGTACTTGCATATCAAATTATAATCTTTGTAATGATACGTTACACTTTGAAAACATTAATTTTCCGGCATATTTTTTAAGTGTTTTCTTTTGCCATTAAAATAAATATTATGAGAAATAAAACGAATTGACAATGATTTGTTTTATGACTAAACGATTATTTATTTAATACGTCATATCGTATTTATGGTATTTAATAAAAAAACCATTCATGTATGCATAATTACATTATACTTTAGAACGATTATCAATTAAATTTGTATAATTTTCACGATCATATTAAAATATTAATACACTATTATTAAAATATTTAGAATGAATTTATTTTGATCATAAATGATAAATATTAGGTACGTATTATTCAATTATTTATATGAATATAACCTGATGTTATTATTATTATGTATTGTACGAGATAATAATTTATGTAAAACTGACGCATAGGTTTTCACACGATTTAATAAGAATGTTTAATGTGAATTGATTTTTACTTATGGGAAGTTGAAGGTAACCTTATTTTAATTATTCGCATAATATCGACATAAAAATACTAGACACTCTCCTATAAATATTCTCAGCCCTAATTAGAGCACTATGAAATTCATTAATAATTAAACAGTATTTAACAATTTCCACCTGTCATGATATCCACATTCTAAATTAATTAATTTAGCTAGACTTTGCAATAGATCAAATCATGCATAATTTTACTAAAAACGTTCGAAAAGCTTTATTTATTATTAATTTTAAGTTTTATTTATTTATTTTTTTATATTTTTATTCAAATATATGAATTGAAAATCTTCAAAATATTATAATAAGATTGAAGAATGTTGATATGTTTTATTCTATATAATAGAAGTTTATCTATGTATGAATTGATCGAAAACTGGTTATTTTTAAAATAAAATTTTAATGAAGATAATTAAATTGATATGAAATGTATTTTCATTACTATTGTTTTACAAAAAAATATACTAATATATATTTTTTAAAAAATATAACGTACGGAAAGATTCAATTAAATAATGCATCATCGCTCAACACGTAAATATACGTCATCAAATTAGATATTAAAACAAATGCACGATTCATTAAATTAATCAAACTCACAATTAATCTAAATAATAGTATTATTATTTCAATATAAAATAAATATAAAAAAATGAAATATAAAAAAAAACACTTGAAAACCCCAAAAGCACACAAAAAACCCTCAATCCGCCGAAAGCTACGAACGACCAAAAGCACAACTCGAACCTCACACGAACCTCGCACGAAAACCCAACTCTCCCCTTATCCAGAAAGCAAAACCGACCGAAAATTGAAAATTCAAAAAAGGAAAAACCAACTAGGAAAACTCAAAAAAAGTCAAAACTCCACCTGCTGTACGAGGCGACCGCTCTCGGCCGCGCTGGTGCTGCAACTGCAAACCGCCGACGCTCCGTTCCTCGGTAATATAACCTGCAGGCCATCTTCGGCACGTCCACCACCTCGAAGGCAGATGGAGACGACGACGACGACGATGATGGCCAGGCCATCCTTCGTCGATGAGGTCGCGTCCGTGGTTTTCCGCGCGCTTTTCCTCATGAGCGCGCATTTTCCGCGGGAAGTCGCCGTTAGGTTAGAGTTTTTAGTTTTGTGGGAAATGGCTTTGTTCCGGTTTTAATTGAGTCGTTAAGTGAATACAGTAGAATCTTGATTATGAGTGTTTTCGTCTAATTTGAAATTGGAAAAGAATTCATTGGTAGAATCATAGTTGTAATTGGGACGTAAATCATAGGTTTTTTTGTACTGTTTACCACTGAATGCGTAAATCCCACAAAAAGATTGAGTTGTACACCAAACTTTTTTGAGCTATTTTTTATAAGAATGTTTAAAATTCATGGAACCTATCTTCATTTTTTCTATGTATTTTGTATCAGAGCTTTTTTGTATTTTTTTTTTCGTGCATATATTGTATAAACAAAGATTTAGATAGATTTTCAAAGTTCAAATTTCATGATAAAATGATAGCATTTAATACTGAAGACCAAGGGGTACAAGTGAATTTTTTGCCAAAATCGAGTTATGTACAGGAATCACTTCGAAGTACACTCATATATTTGGTGGGAAAAGGATATAAACGAATTTGGAACGTATGCCGAGATATGTCATCAAATCACTCGACCTCCTCCTAATACATGTAGGTACAAACTCATCTTTGAGCGCGCTTTTCTCGAAATCGCCGTGAAGTCACTTGTACCCCTTGGCCTTTTCGGTCGTCATATACTTTCATGTAATGTCTTCATATGCAATTAGTTCGAATAATTGAGGTTCTACTGTGTGCTGATTTGAGTGTTATCACTTATCAAATATGCACGTTTAATTGAAAAGAAAAATGGCTAACGTTGATATGAAAAAAATTGCAAGGTTTATGTGTTTAATTTTTACGAATTAAAATAATATCAATGATGAAATTTTTATAAGATTAGAAAATATTATATCTATTGAAAATTTTATGAGCCGTATCTAAATGTGTTTTATTTCAATTTTCGTTGATGCATTGTTAAATATTCAAGATGATACATTCAAACAAATATTCATCAATTTATCGATTTCCAGTTTTTTTTCATTCGCTTGTTTGTTGTTGCTTTGCGTTTTTCAAAGGTCATTCTATGCAATTTTCATGCTGCAATTTTTCATTGTCATTACTTAATTTGTTTACATTTTTATATACGTGAAAAATAGCTGAAAATTTTGTATAAATACATTCCATTCAGTTTATTCTAGGAAACAAAATAAAACAAATTTGGTTTGTTTCTCTTTTTTTATAAATATGACAACGGTTTTCATCTGAAGAAAAAATGAATGTTTAAATTAAAAATATTAAACATTCATCAACATTTGATAAAATCTAAAATTCTGCTAATTCGAATCAGAAGAAGAAAATTTTTATTTTGTAAATGATCAATTTTATTTTTATAAATGAATCATTTTTGTTTAATATTTGAGTACACCCATTACACAGTTAAAACAAATATAGTTTCCAATTAATCAATATTCAAATAAATCGTCGATTACCATTATCACGAATCATCTAATTGTCATCACAACTGATAAACTATCAGCAGTTATTATACAAAGATTCAATCAAAATTAAATTACAAAAATACAGACAGATAATTTGATTACGATTGATGAATATCAAATGATTTTACTATTACTTGCATTTTCAGAAATGAAATGATAGATTATCTAAATAGTGCCATAATTATGAACAATTACATAATTACCTTTTGTGAGAATCGTTGAAAATATGCAACTAAAGTGAATCGGTCACGTAACGAATCGTTGCATAAGATGTGCATACTGCAATTGTGCACGTACAATGAAAAGAAGGTTTTAAATTTCGGTTTTTCTTAGAAAAAATTACTTTTTTTTTGTATTATAAACATTATTTTATAAATTACATACAATTTGTATGTAAAAAATATTAATTGCATAGTCAATTTTAAAAAACAAATTATACTTTTTACATGAAATCATTGGAAGAAAAATAATGCTTTTAGCTCATTAAATCGTATTTTCAAATCTTTAATTCGAATCATCAATTACAAACCAATAATACGAGATAACGATAAGATTTTTCCTCAAAATTTAACAAAACAGGAAAGACGCTATAAAATCGACGATATTAACAGTTATACCTCGATACATCCACAATAACTACATAGGAAAATAGTTTTTTTTTTTAAAGGAAAATAATTTCATAGACTCGCCCCGCCTTCGTCGAATGAATCACTTGCACAAAAAACGTATTATCGAAGAATTTTTCCTACAAAACGTACGCGTTTATTGGTTTTGCTTAGATTATACTCGTTCCAAAACGCAACATCCACTTTTTCGCAATGTCGTCCGTTGACTTATCCCATCGTAACGTTCGGTTTTCGCGAAGTTGAAGGCCTTCAACCTTCGAATTTTCAAATTTACGATCCGATCTCGAGAATCTCCGGATATCCTTCGAATAGATCGCGTCTTGCTATTATTTCGTGTTGGTTGATTCGCGAAACCGACGAACTAAGCACCCTTGGCATTCTGCGTGGTAAGTCGTCATTAGCATAATATTTTTGATATCTGTGTTTCGGAGTTTTTTTTTTTTTTTTGGGGAAAAATTTGTTATATGGATGATTCGTGGAAAATTTTCCAATTAATCATATATAGAATGATCATTTTATGAATATACTTGAAATTCTTATAACGCATATGTACGAAAATGGGGTATAATAGGTATCAATACATGTTCTGAGATTTTTTTATGCAATATAAATATAATCCTATATTCAAAACTTTCAAAATAGGGGCTTTAATGATTTAATATCTATAAATAAGAATCGTACGAGGGTCGTTTTTTTTACAAAGTTTCATCTAGGAAAATATAATAGTAGAAAAACATTATATTTATTCAAACAAATTCCATTTTTATGTGAAATATTATTTCTTTGGTTGGAAAAATTATTTGGACATTAATCATAGCGAGATATCGATTTTTGAAACTATCTAAAAAAACTCATAAAACTCCCTCAATATATGCACCTTTTTTGCATAAGATGTATGTTATACATATGTTAAAAAAAGCGTTAAGCAAAAAAATACAATTCATAAACCGTGTTTAATTAAAACAGTGCTATATCGAACTGTTTTAAAACAAATCTCGAGTGTATTTTGAACTTGAAATTCGGCATCGAGTTGAAAAAAAATTTCAAATTCTCACAAGGAATCCGAATTCGGTCGTATTATATCATTGAAATTTTTCGCTAACCGTTGATTTCGCGAATACTATATTCGCGTTAGTTTTGCATATTTTTGCGAACCTGTTCGCCAAAATGTCATTGTTTCCAATAAAAGTTCATTCAATCCTACAGCATCCACGTCCGGGTGTTTGTTTTCAATGTCTGTTTGCGACCTCTGACACTGAGGAGCTTTGCAACTTCCTAAAATAAAGACGATTTTGCAAATGGCATTTGACATGTCCTTTTCGGACGATTACGTATTCGCATTATCTTTCCGCAATTTTGGCGTTTTATTAATTTACGATTCGATATATTTGTATTTTTTTCGTATCGCATTCGATCGGCATCGTGAAAACATCGCAGATGGTTTAGTGGTTTACAATTTGTATGATAATTAGTTTTATGATGTTCCTTAATTCAGAAACTATCATTTTTGGTATCATATCGAATTTGAGTTGTAGTTTCTTCTTGATTCTTTCTTGATTATAATAATAATATATTCGATAGTGGTGTGATTAAAAATGAAATTTATAATTCAATTCGGTTAATGTCATTGAAAGAAATATGACTTAAATGGTATGATAATTGAAAAAAATCGAAACCTAGCCTATTTTTGACGTAGATATTTACTGGCAAAGGCGTATTATATGATTGCACGTGCGTTGGTGGTGTTCACATAACGGATAAGCACCCGAATTCTTTTCAGATTACACGAGCGATCCAATGATTGAAATCTGGCAATAATAATCGACTTTCAATTATTGCAACATGCTGACAATGACTGAAAAAACCGTATTTTGCGAAAGTCCATGTTTTATTAATGAACCAAAATATGTATTATGTATGCGTACACGCATCCGACACTTATTTGATAAATTGTGCAACATCTCACTGAAAACTTGTTTCTCTTTTTTTTTCAATACAACATAATAGACCCATCATTATTGACGAATTCCTCGAACGATTTTCGAAATGACTTTATCATAATCACGCTCACGCATCCACCTCCTATCGTCGATCATTTCACTCCATTGCATCTGTGTTTCAGTAATTTTCAACTTTTTTTACCGTTTCTATCAGAGTGATTATTTCGTAATTCGTCACAAAAAAGTAACATAAAATGATTTGCGATGTCTGTGTCGTTGAAGTTACGAAACGAGTCCAATATACAGGGTCATACCCCAATTGCGAATATAAACAGTAGTAAAATAGTATATAGTTGGATAAGTCGATTGTGTAATTTTAATTGGTATTTTACCGAATATTGTGAAGGTTAAATTTTTAGTAGAAACAATGAGGTTTAAATAAGTTTAATTAATTTTAAAAACATATTTTTATTAATAATAAACACAGTGGATTAAAATTAGCAATCGATAACAATTTAAATAAATAAAACCTACTACATCTTTTCCTAAAATCTTATTTAGAAATAGCCTCTATAATCACATATCAAACAGATTTGTCTTTTTGTTTGAAATAGTTCTGAAATTTCATATTGTTCATTATTATTAGATGAACATCTTATTTAATTTAAATTAGTAGCATATCTTACCTCTTTAGCAATTTCATATAACTTTTCATAATTACTTTGGCCCGTTTGTATTAAAAGTGATTTAAACATTCCATTTTTGATAGAATTGTCAGATAAAAGTTCATAAGGATGACAAAATTCCACTACGATACCACTAAAATTTAATTTCATTATTTTAACATGTTGATTTTTATTTTTGATATGTAATTCGATATTTACTTATCAATAACAAGAATTTTATCAGAATCAATCACTGTATTCAATCTGTGAGCAATCGTTAACACAGTTCTATTAGTAAATTTTTTCCTTATTGTATTTTGTATCAAATTATCAGTGCTGAAAATAAAAAAAAAATAATGAAATAGTTAAAATTAAAAAAAGTATTTTGATACATACTCAGGATCAACATTTGCAGTAGCCTCGTCTAACAAAAGAAAATGAGTATCTTTCAATATGGCTCGTGCCAAACATAGTAATTGACGCTGACCAACTGAAAAATTTCTACCTCCATCAACAACTGCAGAATTCAAACCATTTACCGAATTCGATACATATTTTTTCAATTCAACCTAAACAAGATGAAAGCAATTATATATTTTGAAAATGATTATATACAACTCGCAAAATATTTGTGACCTCTTCCAAGGCTTTCCATAATTCTTCATCGGTATATTGATTCCACGGATCCAAATTTTCACGCAAGCTACCACTAAAAAGCATTGGTTCTTGTGGAATTATACTTAAAACGCCTCTTAACTGATGCAATCCCAGATTGTTTATATTTATACCATTTAATGTTATATTCCCATATAAATTAGCTAATCTGTTTTAACGAAATTCATTCAAAATATTAATATTTTTCTCATTCACAACATTGTGATTTATTATCATCACATAAAAAAAATCAACATTTGAAACATGCCTGAAGATTGCTGAAATTATTGATGATTTTCCAGCTCCAGTTCTTCCGACAATTCCAATTTTTTCTCCACTCAGGATATCAAAAGTAACATCTTTCAAAATATAGTGAGGATCGCTCATTGAATTGTTGTAATGAAGATAAACATTTTCAAATCTCATGTCACCTATTTTATTTTTGTGTTAATGAAATATACTGCACTCTATTTTTCAGAATAACTGATTTTTATACCATCACTGGGCCATTTAGAAAAATTTAGATTTGGATGCATTTTTTGAATATCATTGGAATCAATATGTAATGGTGGTTCTGAAGTCAATTGTGTATATTCTAGAACTCGTTCAACCTTTTATAACATTAACGATAAATTATTAATTAATATTCAATTATTTACAGTAAAAAAAATACTAACCGATGTCATTAAATTTTCAACTTCAGCTGTTCGTCGCATTCCCCACTGGCACATTCCAACAAGTCCCAACACTTGCGTTATAGCTAATCCTACTTCACCTCCAAACACATCTAAATTCATAAGTATCACACATTATTTGTCTGTTTTTAATTATTTTTTTCAAAATATTAGTATTTAAACCTTCTCTAGCAAACACTAAAAAACTAAAAACAACCAAAACTAAATAGATCCAACATGCAATGTCCATCCAAAATGCAAATGCTCTACTTGTATTTAGAATCAACATATATGTCGAAGAATATACATTTAATAATTGATCAAATTCATTGATTAAAATTGGATGTAAAGAAGATGAACGAACTGTATCAAGACCATTTAATGTTGCATTAGAATGAGTCAAAATTGGTGATCTAGCTGAAATTTATTTTAATTTCATGTAAATGATAATTACTTTTTGTATTATGAGGAAATTTATGAAATAAGATACATACTTATTCCCTCTATTCGTTTGAGGCTTCTTGCCGTGGAAATGTATATTTTTCTTATAACTATTAAAATGATGACGATGAAAAAAGTGGGAATCAAAAGCCAAACATTTACAATACATACAATTACGAGGATACCAATTGTTTCAAGAAAATACTGAAAAGGTGATAAAAGAAATTAAAAAAATAATACTTTATAAACAATAACATGTGTGAATTTTCAGTGTAGGCAAAATATGATTAAATCTATCTAAATTGAAAATATATAAGTACTGAAATACAATCTGCCAAAACAGGTGGAAGAGAAATATCAATAGTGCTTATGTCTTTGGAAAATCTATTGATTATTCTTCCAGAAGCATTATTATTAAAAAACCACATTGTTGCACGTACTACACCACTGAAATTTATAAATTAGGTAGGTATTAATTAGTAAAAAATTATGTCATTTCATAGTAATACAACCATTTGAAATTTTTACCTGTATAATGAATTATGTAAGTTGATGGAAGTATTTATGCAATTGTTATAAAACAATATTAATGTAGATATAGTGAAGAAAATACACAACATTATTAAAATTAAATATATCATGATGCACTGTTCTCTAGATAGATTCCAAGAACTTGGTCCTGAATATAATAAGAATATTATTGATTCATTCCACTTATTAGTTTCTTCCAAATTAACCCTATATTTTGAATGTTAAAGAACAATTATAATAACAAGCATTTTTAGTTGCTCAAATTGAATGAAATTCGAATCCATACCATACGCTTATCCACCAATCACACGATGAATATAATATTTGACTTATTATGAAAAACATTATAATAATTGCTAATATGTATAACTTATTTGCATTTATATAGGCTTTATAAACACCAATGTCAACGGTACCAATTTTTTGCTCTTCTTGCAATCTTTCTTGTTTCTCAGTTGCATATTTTTCGTTCTTAAATGTAACAAATTATTAACATGTATATAACATAGTTTAATATTATACTACATATAATAAAAAAAAAAAAATAAAATAAGAATACTTACATTTTCATCAATCACAACATCAAGAGTGTTTCCTTTTCTAGTCTCATGTGCAATTGTTTCATATTCAGAAAGAATCCCATCAGTCAACTAACATTACACAAAAAAAATGACTGAGCATTTAAAATTTATTTGATTTATAAAATGTAATATAAAATTAAAAATATAATACTTGACCATTTTCCATAACATATATTTTATCTGCCAATTTAACATGTTCTAATTGATTGGTGATCAGAATCACTGCACTGGACTTTAAAAAATCCTTAATACAGAAATTCATCAAATTGTTGGCAACTTCAACATCAACAGCAGATAAAGGATCGTCTAAAAGATATATATCTGCTTGTTTATAAACGCATCTAGCTAAAGATATTCTGGCCTTTTGTCCCCCAGATAATGATATTCCTGATTAAATATAATAATAGGTACAAACTTTTTTTCTTCTGATTTAGGTACACGTGTTTAGTTAGTTTTAAAAAATACCTTTTTCTCCAACTATAGTTTCATCGCCAAATGGAAAACTTTTTATATCAGTATCTAATTGACAACATTTGATTACTTGTTTGTAACGTTCCAAATTCATAACTTGACCAAACAAGATATTTTGCCGCACAGAAGCTTCAAAAAGCCACGAAGATTGACTACAGTAAGAAAGGATACCGTTTGAAGTTATCGAACCAGAATCGAGAGGTATTTCACCCAAAATAGCGCTCAATAATACGCTTTTACCAGATCCTACATGACCGATAATAGCAACAAGTTCACCTTTCAATATCTGGAGAGTATAAATTCAAATTGAAAATTAAATTCAAGATTAATTTCAATGAATATTTACGTACCTCAAATGAAACATCTTGTAAACCAATTATATTCGAATGTGTGTTTGATTCCTTTGAGAATTTCCAAGAGACGCATACATTCTTTAGCAATAAGCCAATTTCTTTTTTAATGTCATAATTGTTTATATTTTCATTCATTATGATTTCTGGCAAAAGTAAATATTCTTCAATACGTTTTATTGCTACTAGTGCTTCCATTACAGACATAATTGCTAAAGGAAAAAATTCTACCACCGATAGTTTTATCAGATCATACAATGAATATAAAACGAAGATTTTATCAGCGGAAATCTCATTTCCAAATAATACATATGCCAAAATACTTATAAATATTGCGATTCTTGTATTCAATTTTACAAATGTTAATAAAATAGCCTTAATCCAAGTAATTTTGCGTACAAATCCCATTTCTTTCCTACAATATTGAAAAATATATATGATACTAAATGATAATTTCAATTGATAATTTTTTTTATATAGGTATTTTACTTTCTAATTTGTCCAATGACTTTCTTAAAGAACAATTCCCAGGCATACATTTTAATTATTTGAATACCCGATACTATTTCATTCATCATTTTAATTCTACTATCAGTAATCAATGATGTTTTCAATTGTAATTTAGCATTAATTTTGCTAATCCATGCTGAAATAAATTTATAAAAAGAAATATAGATATCATCCATTGTTTAATGCGATTACTTCACACCGTTTTTTTCAATACACGTGCAATATTTTTTCGAAAAAATGCATTGACATTATGAATCTTATTAGAAGTGATCAAGTCTAAACGTTTTTTCATAAAAATATCAGAAGTGTATTAAAAAAAACGTGTTGAGTAATAGCGTTAAACAGGGGACAACTGTATAATCTAATATTTTATCATTACAAAAACAAATTTACCTTGAAATGGAATGAAAATCAATATGAACGCCACTCCTATCAAACACGATATACCAATTTTAGTGTACATGATATATACTGCTATAATACCTTCGATCGGTGCTCGCCATAACTCCACGAAAAAGAGCAAACCATATTCAAATTTATTTACATCATTTGATAATAAATTCAAAAGTTTTCCATTCAGGTTTTTATCTGAATCACCTGATTTCACGTTCAATTTGATTATCTTGAAACATAAAACTTACATATTAATTCATATGGCTATTGATGTAAATTGCAATCTTTCATACCTTTCTATAGATCGTAGAAGAACAAGTAACATTAATTATCAAGCTTATGAGAGAAATTTCGACGACAAAAGGATGAAGTATAAATATATGTAAAAGCATACTCAATACTAATCCTGCAGCATAAATATATGCATCATCTTTTGTGATTGAAGTTTGATTCGGAGAGAAATATTGAATCAAATACCCCAAAAAAATTGGTTGAGCAACTCTTTAAATAAAAAGAAAATTACTGATTGTGAATCGCATTGAAATCAATTTGCATTTTGCTTGCGTTCATTTATTTTACCTAGAAACTATTTCAAATATAGAATAAGCTATACTGATTATTAAAAATTTACAACCATGTAATTTCATCAAGACTGATAATAAGGAAGGTTTTTCTTTTTTTAATTCCATAATCCATTCTTTTTCGAATTGGTTTGATAAATCACAAGCAGCAAGTTTTTTCTGAGGCAAATATAAGTCTTCAATTTCTAATCTTTTTTTAAACCCTTTATAAAACAAACTACGCAACCACCTGTTAAAACAAATTCGAATTTATTCTCACAAAAAAACGTTCTAATAAAATAATAAAATTATATCGTTATCATATCATAATACATTTATTGAAAAAATTCTCGCTTACCAGAATAAAAACACAGAAAAATAATTTGCTTTATCTCTCGGATTCTCTTCATATTTGATATTTAACAATTCAGGATCCATTTTCTTCGTAACATGAATGTTTCATGTGATGTTTTAGATGCGTTGATTTGAGTAATTATAGCAATTCAATTCGCGATTAATTTTTCAGAACAATAGAATGACACTTACATAAGATGAAAAAACAGATAAGATATATAAGAATGTGACAATATATTTCGGATGGCAGATAACTTATCAAAAACCAGTTTCATCTTAAACACAGATAAATAATAGGAAATAGCAGAAAATGCATACAATTTGTATATCTGAATAATTTATTTTCAAAAAGAACAGGTACAATTCAAAAAATTCTATCAGCATTCAATTGTGAAATGAGCCAATCGATAAATTATATTCAATTAATACTTTTTGCAATCAAAAATGAGCATAGCTTCTAATCACAGCCACTACTATTGAGATTTCAATCCATTTTTTTAACAGATTGGCTTTTTTCATAGCTCTGTAAAAAGAATCAAAATAATAAGATTAAAAAATATACATTTGTAAAAAACATTTAAATATAAATTAACAGAAAAGCTACCTTTTCAGCTATTTCGAATAACATATCACTTGTAGGCTTTCCAGTTTGTTGTACTAGAGATAAAAAGAAACCACTCTTACTATTAGAAGCGTTTTCTGAATTAGTTGATATCTTTTCAACTTTAAGTGAATCGCCATTTAAACTATTATTAAGTAAGTTATCTTTTGAAGTTAATAATTTAAATGGGTGTCCAAATTCCATAACTTTTCCTCTAAAAAATAAATATGTATATTTGAAAAAAATGTAACTTTCCCAATTATTCGAAATCATTGTTTACCCGTCCATAACAAGAACTTTATCAGAATCCATTACAGTATGTAGCCTATGTGCTATAGTTAAAACGGTTTTATTGGAAAACTTTCTTCGGATAGTTTTCTGTATTAATTGATCAGTTCTGAAAAAAAAACGTTTCTTTTAAAATGAAGATGAAATTCTAAGAACATACATGTTTTAGACCTACTCAGGATCTACATTAGCTGTCGCTTCATCTAATAATAACAACTGAGCATTTCTCAAAGCTGCTCGAGCAAGGCACAATAACTGACGCTGACCAGCAGAAAAGTTTCCTCCTCCATCAGCTACTTTTGTATCCAGTCCTCCAGCCATATTAGAAATAGCAATCTTTAACTCTACCTTTATTTTAAAAATGAAAAGTTTTACAATTTGTTCACAAACAAACATATGTATGCGTAAATGTAAAACAAATACAGACTTCTTCTAAAACTTCCCACAATTGCTTATCACTGTAGTGATCCCAAGGATCCAAATTTTTTCTAAGGCTTCCACTAAATAGCATTGGTTCTTGAGGAATAATGCTCATTGCCGGTCTCAAGTCATGAAGTCCTAACGCTTTGGATTCCACTTCGTCCAAAATTATTTCTCCTTCAGTATCTGTTAATCTAATACAATATTTTTTTAGCAAATAATGGTTGTTTATTACCTAGTAATTTTAATTTGAGGACAAACCGGAAAAGTGCAGCAATTATTGATGATTTTCCAGCACCAGTTCTACCTACGATACCAACTTTTTCACCTGCTTTGATTTTAAAATTAATATCTTTAAGTACATAGTTTTCTTCATTTTTGTCATATCGAAGAAACACGTTTTTAAATTCTAAATTTCCTAAAATCAAAAACATATTATGCTCATATAACTGTATCAATCATTAACACAAAAATCAAAATTACCTTCACTTGGCCAATTTTTCAACTTTATATTAGGATACAACTGACCAAATTTTTGAACATCAGTTTCAAGAGGAGGTTCTGATGGCAATTTGATATATTCTGATATTCTTTCAACAGAAGTCATTTGATTTTCAACTTCGGCTGTTTGCCGCATTCCCCACTGGCACATTCCAACTAATCCTATTACTTGAGTAATTGCTAAGCCAACTTTTCCTCCCAGTATATCTAAAGTGAGATTGTGAAAGTATCTATTTCGTTTTATTTAAAGTACTTAAAAATCATATAATTCTCACCATTACTCGACAATAATAAGAAACTATAAGTTACGAGTGCTAAATATAAACAGCACACAAAGTCCATCCACAAAGCAAATGCTCGATTGGTATTCAAAAACAACGTCCACACAGAAGTGTGCAGATTCAGATGACGATCGAATTCTGCAGATAACAATTTTTGGGATGAAGATGATCTGATTGTTTCTAAACCGTTTAATGTGGCATTGACGTGAGTGAAAGCAGGTGATCTACCTAAAATTTAGATGTCACTAAGATGTTTTTAATTGCAATATAACGTATTAAAAAAATATACATACTTATTCCCTCCAATCTTTTTAAACTTCGACTAGTCGAAATATACACAGCTCTAATCATCATTAAAATTATTGTCAACCCAAGAGTTGGAATAATTAACCAGTAGTTTACAGAGCAAACAATAACCAATATTCCAATTGTTTCAAAGAAAAACTAATGATACAAAATTATTATTACGTTCAAAAAGCAAATGTGTATTATATTTAAATCATACCGATAAACAATCTGCAAGAGCAGGTGGAAGCAATGAGTCAATTGTTCCCATATCCTTAGAAAATCTGTTAAGAATTCTACCGGATGCATTATTATTGAAAAACCACATAGTTGCCCTGATGATTCCTCTGAAAAAATAGTTTTTGTTATTAATTATACAATTCTATACAAAATATACATATATTATATGTATCAACTCACTGAAATAGATAATTATGCAAGTTCACAGATGCAGCAATACACATGTTGAAAAATAATATTAATTTAGTCAATGTGACTATAATACTTATAACGATTAAGCCAGAATATATGTAAACGCATTGATCTCTAGTTAAACTCCAAGCACTGTTTTGAGGCTCATCAGAAATTTTGGATGAATTTGATTTCATCAAATAAGTCTCATTGAAATCAAAATTTTGAGATATATTAAAATTATCTATCAATGTGGTGTTATTTTTCAGAACATTCGCCATTTCTTCTAAATTCACCCTGAAATTAAAAACCATTTTTCTAAGAATTAGTTAACAATACTTAAGTATCATTTTCAATTACGTCATTTACCAGACACTGATCCACCAATCACACAAAGAAAACATAATTTGGCCCATAACAAATAAGGTTAAAATAAGCAAAAGCATATGGACTCCTCCAGCACTATTAGCAAAAGATTTGTAGACTTCTAAAGTCACTGCTCCTGCTTTTTGACTCTCACGCTCCATTACTTGGTCTATTGACATTTTCGAGCTTGTTGATGTTACAGACATTCGTCTATTTGTGTGATAATCATCCTGAAATCAACAGATTGCGAGTGAAAATGTAGTAAGTTTACTATCATACTTTCGAATTTGTTATTACTTCCTGATCCCATGAATTGATATCTTTTTGTTCATTTTCATTTTCAGGTGTAAATAGTTCAGCACTATTGAAAGTAGATCTTTGAAAATTTTTATATATGTCTTCAAATACAATCTGTTGTTGATATTAAAAAAATATTTTAACAAATTGTATGTTATTATTTAAATATACGACTAGAAAATGCACACCTTTCCAGAGTCCATTACGCATATTTTATTTGCTCTAGGTAAGTGTTGCAATTGGTGTGTAACAAAAATTACTGCATTAGATTTCAAAAATCCTCTAATACATGAATTAAATAATTCATGAGCAACTTTAGTATCCACTGCAGATAAAGGATCATCAAGAAGATATAAATCTGCTTCTCTATAAACACATCTAGCCAGAGACACTCTCGCTTTTTGACCGCCAGATAAAGAAATACCTAGTAATACAAATTCTCCAATATAGCATAGGTAATATTGAAATTGATTTTTTTAATATGTAATGTGATTGAAAATCAATCTATTTAATACCTCTTTCGCCAACAATTGTTTTATCGCCATAAGTGAAACTTTTCAAGTCAGTTTCTAATTGACAACATTTGATGACTTGACGATAGCGGATCGGATTCATTTTTAAACCAAATAATATATTTTGTCTGATTGAAGCTTCAAATAACCAAGGGGACTGACTACAATATGATACAGTACCATTTATATGAACAGATCCAGATTTCAAACAAATTTCTCCAATTATTGAATTTAACAAAACACTTTTTCCTGAGCCTACTTGACCTACAACTGCTACCAACTCACCGGAGAACACCTGAAATTCAAAATCATTTAGAAAATTTCTAAAGTCAAGAGTATTTTATGTGAGAATTTAAAAAAATATTAACTAACATTTAAAGACACATTGTCCAATGCTACATTTTCCTTGATGTTTTCAAGAGAATCTTTAGTGTTCCAAATAGCATTTAAATGTTTCAATTCAAGAATAGGTTTTTCTGCTATGTTTGAGTTTTTCGTTAAAACTTCTTCTTCTTTAATAATATGTTTTGATAAAACATTTCCGTTTTTCATTAAATCATTATTTATTATCTGATTTTTATTTTTCTCATTGAATTTTATCATATTCAAATCTATAAAACTTTCACTTATACATGTTTTGGGTGATACTTCTGGCAGTAATAAGAATTCTTGTATACGATTTACCGACACGTATGCTTCCATGGTCGATAACAAAGACAATGAGAAGAATTCGACCAAAGTTAACTTAATCAAATCGTACAGTGAAAACAAAACAAAAATCTTAGCAGCAGTTATTTGATTATCAAATAAAACATATGCTAAAATACTAATAAATATTGATATTTTCGCATTTAATTTAATACAGCACAGTGAAACAGCTCTTATCCAAGTCATTTTCCTAATTAAATTCATTTCTTTCCTAAAATGAAAAATATAAAACATATGTACATATCTTAAAGAATGACATAAATTTTATAAAAAATACTCACTTTCGTGCAAAAGCTATCATTTTCACAAAACAATTCTCCCATGCATACATTTTAATCATTTGAATTCCTTGTATTATTTCATTCATTATTTTTATCCGATGATCAGTTTTTAAAGCTGTCCGACCTCGAAGACCAGCATTAATCCGACTGAACCAAGCTAAATGTTTAAAAAGACAAAATTTTATTAAAAAAAAAAAAAAAACAAAAAATTCAAAACGGATTCAAAATAAGCCAGTAAAATTAGATTATAACTAATAGGGATTATGTAGGATCGAAATCATTTTTAAAATAATGTTACAAACTGAATAAGTTTAATTGTGATAACGAAAAAAAAGTCAATCAAAATAAAACAAACCTTGTAGAGGAATGAAACACAATAGGAAAGTAACACCTATTAGACTGGCTGGACCTATATTTCTATACATTACATATATTGCAATAGCACTTTCGATCGGAGCTCTCCAAATTTCCATCAAAAATATACAGCACATGTCGAACCTACTTACATCGTTTGTCAATAAATTAATTATCCTACCATTTAAACCTTCTCCTTCAGAAGAAGCGGTTTTCATATCCAATCTTAAAACCTGCAAATTTCAATAAATCATATAAAACTTACTGATATCTATAATAAAATAAAATAATTTTTGTAGGTATCACCTTTTTATAAATCACTGAACAGCAAGAGACTCTTATTTTTGTACTGATATAGAACATTTCCAATAAAAAAGGATGTAAAAGGAGTGTGCTTATTAACATACTCAAAATAACACCCGATGCATATAAATAAGCCTCGTTTTTCGATATAGATGTTTGACCCGGTGAAAAATATGATAGTAGAGATCCAAGGCAAAGTGGCTGAGAAATTCTTCAACAAATAGGTATATGCACTTATTATATTGGTGAATAAAGGTTTATAATCACTAATTGAATATGGTACCTCAAAAATGTTTCTACTATTGAATAAAATATATTAATAGTTATTAACCGGACACCGTACATTTTCATCAAGATACGCATAAACGACGGTTTATCTTTTTTAAATTCATTGGACCACATTTCTTCACATTGATTACCCAAAGCTTCGGCATGATGATCTTTTAAAGGCACATATATGTCATTTATTTCTAATTGCTTCTTAAATCCTTTTATAAACAATTCTCGTAACCACCTGAAATTATGTGCAAACATAAATAAATCAATATGCGTGGAAAATTTCTTATTTAACAACTAGTTTTATGTCTATCATATTTCATCTTAAAGTAAATTTTCACAAGTTTTAATGACTGTTTTGATGTTTGTAACAACATAAATTACTTTATTCCTCTTATGCATGTGATAAGAAATATACAAACATGAATTTTTGTTCATTATGAAATTTTCATGAATCAAAGAATTTCAATGAATAAAAAAAAAACAATTTAACGAATATTGAGTCTTTAACGATAAAAAACACCTTTCATTTATCCAAAGATTTAGATAAAAATACAGATAATAACTGATAATGAATAAATTAGTTCAAGGCTATTATTTGAAACATATTTCTTTTGCATATTACTAGAATCATTTCATTGCATACATATTCGAAAATCGATAAAATTTTCACGCATTCGAAATATTCCACATTCAAAAATATTTCATGAAAGATGAAAACTTACCAATATGAATAAGCAGAGAAAAAATTCGCTCGAACCCTGGGACTTTCATCACGATCGTGTTTATAAAATCCAGGATCCATCTCAACAAAATATGGACGGAAACCTTTTTAATACTTTTCCTTAATAAACTATATTGGTATTCGAAATCTGTTGAAAATCGAAAAATCTTAAAATAAGTCAAAGTTCAAAGAAATCCGTAACTGCAACAAATCTACATTAACGAGTGCTGAATAAATTGAAACTAAGATACATAGATTAAAATAACGCAATGTTAATATTGTAGTTTTTTTTCATATTTGAAGACCTAGATATGAATTATATGTTGCGCCATATTGTGCAATACTCGATCTTCGAAATTGTATGTATTTCATAGTTCGATTTCATCAATTATGCTTCTACAACAATTTATATCTCGATAAAACATCATTAAAGGGTTAATATCAACAATTAGTTATGCATTTTTCAATAAAAATGAAAAATTTAACTCGAACGAGTTTTAAAATTGGTTGTGTATGTATATGTGAAATCGTAAAAATATGAGCTCTTTAATTTATATGTTAAAAATAATTTTGAAAGCTTTTGTTTTGGTTTATTTTCAAGATATTTTTCAACCCTATTTTAACCTCAAATTTTCATATGTCAAACGAATCTATTTTAGTCTTGTTATTTCAAATAAGAATAATAATGTAATGAAACATGTTAATAAATAACTGAAAAATGGAAAATATAAACATAAACAATCGAAATTGTATTAATTCCGAATGTAAGTGTAAATTTACAATCGAAACGAAACGTCAAATGACAAACTCACCTACGCTTTTCCGTTGAAGCAGTAGGTACCTAGGCTAGGTCAAAGGTAACCATGTACTAACGTCGTTGACACACTTTTTTATCAAAACAGGGAAAATATGAACAATTAATAAGAAAATTTCGAAGAATTGTCCAAAATAATGATAAATCACATATTTCGACTAATCAGTTCTATAAAAAATGAAAATTTAACTATTGAAACAGAAAAATTTGAAAAAATCAGCTTTAAATAGGTGTGTAAAGTGACTAGGTAACTATAAGTATTTTTTTAAGATATAAATGAACTCTTATATTTGGCTACCACCACAATTGCAGATCGATAAAAGCTCATTGAAATAATAAGAAAATTGGGTTATATTAGATATTTTATCAAAAAAAAATTTTTTTCTTGGTCATTTGAGAGTTTATCAATGGGTGAGGTGAGTTAGGAAAATGGCTTTCGTAAAATAAGAAAATATCGATATACGTAAACGTAATTTTAAAAGATAAAAGTATTAATCATATCATGTTTGCAAAATAAAAGAGAGAATATCAAAAAAATTGAAAAAATAATAAAACGAAGGATCGTTCTGTTAAATGAAGGATGTGTGAAATTTTACAAATGATCCGTAAATAATAATATTATGCAAACATTTCGCAATTATCTAAAAAGTGAAAGGTTTGACCGCATTCACTTGTATGTACATAATAACACACGATATTATTTCGCTAATATTCCGATTCATTAACAAACTCACAAAACGAAAATGATAAGCTGATGGATAGTAATGAACACCACCGACTGGACGAGAGATTCTATCCGAACTGCAATATAAAATTATGTACATAAATGAATAAGCGAATCATTCAACCGTTACACCATTTTCTAGTCTAGCTAAACAAGCGCAGGCTATGTAAGTAATTCTCATTTTCTCTCCAGTCTAAAATTGCTTAGAGATAATTACAAAACACTAATGGGACGAATAAACTGTTGTGAAATGTAAAATTGTAAATACGAGCAAGGAATAAAAACACACGCGAGAATTTTCAATGTTTGCTCATGATTATGACAGTGATTTAAGTCAAAATATTAAAAAAAAAAATAACCATGAATTTATCCCTTGATTTCAGTTCACATTGTAAGAAAACAATAAATCGTATTTCAATTAAAAAAATATTATAGAACTGAAGGAATTTTATTCAGTTTTTTTACTTTCAAAACCGTAACAAAAAATCATGATTTAGAACTTAGATCATCGTCATAACCATGAGCTCGTTTGCTCACATAATGTTTATGAAAACACATTGAACACGTGTTCTCGAATATTATTATTCGTATCGATTACTGCTCCAATAAAATAAAATAAATCGCAGGAAAATACATAAATAAGTCATAAACTGATATGTGCGATAAATTGCGAAGAAAAAACTATAAAATGAACTGTATCGCGTATCGAATGGAAAATTCACACAATTTAACCAATGACGAATCCGTTACGGTCAACTCACTGAGGACAATTGATCAACTGATTGATTTGACAATGCTTTTTCGAAAATTGTTGGGTCATCAATTCGACGATTGCGAAAGTCAGAAATTTAGAATTATTGGGTCACAAGTTAGATATTCTGTATCGAGATTATAGTGAAAAATAAATATTTTTTCCTATTCAAGTCTCGAAAATGAGAAATAAATAAACCGAATCTAAAAACTCTCAATAACAGTATTTTTTCATTTATTTATTACATTTTATTTTAAAATTTCACAGTAAGTAAATAAAAATTTCGCTTCTCAGGAATCTATGATTTATGGATAAGATTCTCAGATTTCGAAAATTTAAAATTCCTTGTTACCTAATGACTAAAAATTGATTTGTAATTAAATATTCATATCATTTCAGAAATTTCATAATATGTATATGTTTGTGAACATTTCAATTAGTTCAACCTTATCGATCCTAATCGAAATAACATAGTGTCAGCATTCTCGCATAGTTATGTGTATTATAATTTTACTAGTTATTGCAATACATTGTTAGATTAGTTGGATTTAGGTGCTGAAAAAAATAACAATCAATTAAAAACCATTTCAGTAACACAGGTACTTAAAATATGTACTTATCATGATTAGAAAATTCTGTAGATTTAGTAAATGTTAGGTAGGTAGGTATATAATAAATTTGTCGAGTCACAACCACATTTCACAATTTATGATCAAGATAAGAAGATAAATGAAATTTGTTTGTGCTTTTGAATATTTTTATTCAAAAATTTTAAATACGATTAAAATCACAATAATATAAACATTATAAATTTCTCAACATATGTTATAATTCATATAATATTAAGATTGTATTCGACAAACAATATAAAAGAATGAGAATATCACATACCTATTTTTTCATCTAGCAAATTATATGGGAAAACCTAAATTTTCATATATTTTTCAAGCAAAGAAATAAATATATATAAATAAAGATTAAATTTGGACATTTACCATTGTATAACAATATTTTTAAATAATCGTATTATCACAATTTAACAGTCCTTGCACATTCGAGGTACCTAGATATAATCAATTAAAATGGCCTTACTGTAAACAGTAATGTTCATAAGACATTGCTGGAAGTTAGATCTGTAAAATGATGGTATAGCAACACTCTTTCATACAATTTGATACCTTAATTTTTTATTACTGTAAATAAAATCTGTATTTCACTTGTAAGCATGATTATCATTTTAACACAAATTAAAAATTTTGTACATTACAAATCCATACTCTTATGTATAGAATACTCTTATAGGAATCAAAATTTAGAACAAGAAAGTGCAAAAGTTTAGCCTAATATCTATAAATTTTATATTATTTTGGTAACAAACTTTGTAAATAAAAAATCACAATGAAACATTATAACACTAATGTAATCTATTTTTCTTTAAATAGTATTGGAGTAAATAATATAATATAATGGGCATGAACATGTATTTATTCGTTGCAAAAAAATAAATAGTATGCTCCCCTTATGATTATGACTTATAATTTAAAATTATCAATATTTTTGATTATGTAAATTGTAAATGTTATTTTTATTGTCATATGCTTCAATTATGGCAGACAATAAGGCAAGTTTTATTTATTTCGGAAATATAAAAAAAACTACATATTTCTAAAGCTGAACATTTGGTCAATTTCAAATACCGTAAGATAAATAAAATAAAACATAAAAGCATAATATGTGTCTATCTTCTACACTAATTCAATTTACTCAACTATGATTAATTCAATCAATATTATTGCTATGGGAATTTTTTATTCTATACATAATTGAATAAACACTATTTCCAACTAGAAGAAACTTATTGAAGATTGGAGGAAAGAAGATAATTTAAATATCTAATAAGAGAATAAACATCTTAACATATTATAAAAGAATGTTTTGAGAAAATTGAATATTTAAAAATTATAACTGATGAATCTAGCAGTCAAGACAGATTGTTTTGCATTTGCAAATCTCTATCTTCCTTCTCGGAAAACAACCGTGTCAATATAAAATAAGCTACATCATAATTGTTCCAATAGCTCGTATGAGATGTTATTGCCCAAATATAATTGTTTGCGATTCCAGAATCCTTCAAAGAGTAATCTATTCGATAAGGTAAAACTTCATTCAAATTATGTCCAGAATTAGATGACTCCTCAAATTGATCATCTTTCACTTTATAGTCATTTTCAGAGATATGTATGTTTTCAATAACTGTAGGGTTTAGTACACTCGATTTTTCATTTTCCACATCAGAAGAACTAATGTTAGATGGATTTAATTCATTTTCCATACTGAAATCAACAGAATTTTCATAAATAATTCCTTCACACTTTTCAGACGTATGCAATTCTTTCTTTGGAGAATTTTCGTAAAATTGAGATTTCGAATTGATACTATCGGTCAAATCTGAAGTATTTTGCAACTGTGGTAACTGAGAACCAGATTCGGATTTATGCCAAGGATGCTTAACATATGACCAAATTTTCCATGGAGCTGAAAATAATCATATATTGATGTAATACATCCATCAAAATGAACACTTATTTGGATAAGAAAACTGATAACAAATTAACTAGATAAGTGATACAAACTAAGTAAGTTATTGATTTATACTCATTATCTTCAATCATTTTTGACACGTTTATGTGCTTTATTAATGGAAGCTAAAATGACTTATTATTCAAATTTGGTTAAAATTTTATACATGAAATGGAAAAATATGAATTTTTCGCTAAATAAACATATATTTTGAAAGCATGTAATGCAGTGTAAGTAAGAGAAACAATTATTTATGAGAAAAAGTAACATAAGCCCATCATATTAATACACAAGCTATATAAAGCATTTCCATTCAATTTTGGTATTGATTTTAAAATTTAACTTACAGAAAAAAATAAGAAAACTGGATATATTTTTTGTCACTTTATGCAGACTCTGTTGCGACTGAAATTTTCGAGTTCTACCACAAGAACCATTACGCCAATATTGACAAATACAAAATATAACTTCCAAAAACAAACTCAAAAATTTGCTATACATAACTGGAAAAACATCATTTTTTGTCTTCTCATATAAACAATATTTCAAAAGCGTGAATTAAAAAAAATATATGTCGAAAATTTTAGTCTGTATTCAATTTGATAAAAAATTTACTGTTTCACAGGTGAATATTACCAAAATACTAACCTTTGGCAGGAGAATTTTGTGTACTTGGACTAGTGGATGGTGCAGCATAATGAGGAGGAATAATCAGCGGAGGATGCTCCGATAACCATTTAGCTATTAGTGGCTCTAACCTGTATCATTTGCAATGAATTTACTAACATTTTAACAATTTGAATTCATAAATAATGTACAGTTAATATACCTATATGCAACAGGATCAGAAAGATAAAACACATTATAAATGCGTGTTTTGAATCCGACTGGTAAAACTTGGGCAGAACTAGAATTTGCTTGTCTCAATGATAAAAACACTCCTAAAGGTGAACCGAGGAAAAAAACTTTTTGCAGTTGAAAAAGCAATCCATTTCCATTATTTGATTGGTTTTCTTTATCCTTCAATAGAACGTATATAAAAATTAAACAAATTATGAATGAAATTAAGGCTTTATGATCACGATTATTATACCATGTTGATACAACGCTCACAGCCAATTTTATGACCAGTTATAATATCATAAAGAATCACACATCCCAATGAATGAGCTACAGCACTGAATTGTCCTTTATAATTAGGATTCCTTGCCATGAACATTGTGTACAAGCGATTTAATTCCCGTGTCAAATCATCTTGCACCTATAAGTAAAAAATATGTATTGAATAGTGAAAGAACAACAGTAATCAAAAGATATCAAACAGACTTGTTTTCCATATACGGAGCTTGTATAATACATAACATCCATTGCAGCATCATTAATGGCACGGCGAAGAGAAGGAGCACCCGCTGGAGCTGCTGCTTCAAGCAAAGCTGCAGCACTGCCTCTTTCACCTGCTCGCCATCTCGCTGGAAATAGTTCTGCACGTTCTTTACCGCTGCAACTCGCATATTGTGCTCTTAACCAATCACAATTGGCACGTAAGCTGTTAAATGGAAAAAAGTGATAAAAAAGTTTTAACATGATGTAAAAGGCAATTATTAAATTTATACTAACGCATTCGTGTTTCTTATTATTCTACCAGAATCCATTTTTTGACCGATACCATGAATCACAAACACCACGTGGGTTATATCCGGGGGCCGCTCAAGAGCAGATGCTTTGTTTTTGTAGCCCCGTCTGAGTCGATAACCAGTAGCTACAGATATTATTTTGTTAATATAGTTAATGTTTAGTGTACCTAATATAAAAATTAAATTTTTAGTCTCACTAACATTGATAAAAGCCTAATTTTTGAGTAACACTCCGGACAAGTTGCCGGGGAGCACCACCCCAGTAAAGATACAGTTCACAAGCAGATAACCATTCCACGTGAAAATCGGGAAAATGATGAGAATAAACAGCTACCCCTGTTTTGTTTTGAAATTTTGTTTAAGTTAAAATCTAATATATTCAATTTGATAATTTTCATTAAACATTACCCGGTTGAGATATGGAATTCTCAGAAAAATTTTTAGCTCCATATCCGTATAATCGAAGATGTTCTTCTTCTATGACCTCTCCATAACATCCTTCTAAAGGTTGCCAACTACCGTCGTAAAAATATAAACCTCTACAATTTAACAGTATTTTTTTAATCTAATCATGTAACCTATTATATTGGAAAAAGATGAATAACAATATCACCTGGTAATAATACATTGCTCTCCGGGCCAATAAATAGAAGCACATGTCATAGTTGCTAAATCAACTTCATACATACCTGAAACATAAATTTCAAGCGTGAAAAGGGCAATATCAAAGACCTTTGATAAAAAGAAAAAGCAATGAACCAACCTCCTCTTACAACAATTGTATTAATATTATTCTTTGTTTGATTGTTTTCATCACAATTTTCTATATCTATCTTATTATGATCTACTTTTGCATAAAAAGCATCACGTTTTTCAGATTCAGGTATTTTATTCGATAATGCATTGAGACTTTTTCCATTCACTTCTTCTTTTAAATCTAGTTGCACTTGAGAGTGCTGAAAATTCGTTCCATCTTTTGTGACAACTTTGTCGATATTTATCAAATCTACATAATTAGATCCATCATTTTCAGCCTTATTTTTGTATTCTCTATACTTATTTTCTATGAGAAGAGAATCATATCCATTAAATTCAGACCATCCTTTATCATCCACAGCTTTATAAAACCATCTCACCTTCAATAAACGAAATTTCATTATAATGCTGTGAAATTAAACAATACATAAGTAAAATAAAATCATACATATTCAGAACTAATAGGTTCTATAACTGTTGGTAATTCTGGCACAGAAGTATCCCACGTTAAATGAGCATTATCAATTTCGCACATTAACGTATCATCTTCAACTCGCTGAGCATATTCAAACTCAACGGTCGAATCTTCGGAGATGCTTTGAATCTTTGAATCATCAGATGGTTCACCACCGAAACTGTCACACTTTGGTGAATCAAGATTATTCTGTTGCTCTCCGGGATTGTAAAATCGAGAGAAGAGCTTTTGGTAGTTCATTTTAAACTAAAAAGAATCTAAAAACAATAATGATATTGCTGAGTTATTCGAAATAGATCAGAGATCTGGAGAGGAGTGAGGAGTAATACGTTTTACTCGGTATTTGCTAAGAGTTTAATGAGATATGAAGAAATCTTGTACATTCATATGTTCATAAGATGGTTGTTTTTTATTATTGTAGTTTGATTAGAAATCTGAAGTAAAGATTTAAGTGATAGGATAGATAGATATCGTTAGATGAGAGAATGATACTTATGGGTATTCAGAGGCATGCCTATCAATAAAGTTTCAAAAAGAGGATCTTCTAGGATGTTAAAAGGGTACTGAACATGCAAATGTCAGTAAGTTTTCAGATCTGTTTGTTTTTTGTGCGAATGAAAATTATAAAGAACTTAGAGTCATATTTATGTATGGGATTGTCATAGGAAGTATAAAAAACATTTTTTTACACATTACTGAAATTCACAATACATGAGGAGTAATCACCTGGAGTACGATCGAAGAGCGAAGACGCAATAGTAAAGTTGAAAGATGGCCAGATATAAAGAAATAAGATGAGAGCAAACTGTGACTACATTGTGTGTATGTGTAATCGTAATGTTGCACTGCTACATACGCGTGACGTCATGCCTTCGCTCTTTCTCTCTGACATCTGTCAAAATCGCTTTCGTGCGCCTACGACACCTGGCAACATTCATTATGTATTACAAACACAAAAAATAATATAAGAAAATGGACTGGAGAGACTTCTTCTTTAACTCCATTTTGAAAAGAATAATGCCAAAACACTATGAATTTCATTGGGTTTACTCGGTATAAGTAATTTTTGACACATATTATTCATTTCTAGATAAGTAGTCTGTAGATTTTTAAATTAATAGTTATTTGAAGTTTTGAAGAGCGAGAGGTATTTATGAGGAATCCAAAGTGTGAGCGAGACCACGCCGCGCGTATGGAAAAAACACGACTTACGCGCGGGAGGTTTGTATACTCATACATAGTAATAATCATTTATAAAGCTCCGATCGTTTTGAAACATAATATACTGATTAAATAATAATATGAGATGCCTACAAATAAAAAAAAGAGTTAGATCATTTATAATAAATTAAAAAAAAAAATTGAAACTTTTTGAAGCAGGAGATAAAAATATTACAGCGAGAAAAATTTTCATTTTAGAGATAAAAAAAAAAATTAAGCAAAAAAGTTAAAGCCAAAGAGTGAAATTTTTCAGGAAAAAAGTCAAAAAAATATAGTTATTTTATTTTATAAATCATAGTGTTTTTCATATGAAGTCGATCAGTAAAACAGCTGATATGCTTTGAAGTTTATATTTTGAAAACCACTATAATTTAAAAAATAAAAGAGATTTTTTTAGTTGAAAAACATTTAAAGAATATACTGATATCAAATCTGATTTTTGATAGAAAATTTTTAAATCCCACATCACTTTTGTGTATTCATAACTTATCAAACCTATGTAAAATATGTATCTTTCCATAATAAAAAAGACGAATTCCATTATATGACAAAATTTGCTAAACTACCAAATAAAAAAATCATTTGAATTATTTCAGTGGGCACTCTAATGTTAATATACTATCAATGAGTCTGTATGAATTTATTATTGAACGAACTTACATGAAACATGTTAGAATTTCCTGCATATATTGGTTTTAATTACTTTATTTTGAATATTCACCTATATTTGGGTGTACCGATATCATTTTACTACGCATCAAAAAATTTCAGCTGTTATGCATGGTTCTGCAAAGCTACATAAATTATGTATAGGTACAGTCCCAAAATTTCATAAAGGTAAGTGCCTAGGCACCTATATTGGTTGATAAGTCTGAAATAGGTATAAAAGACATACCTAACATGAAAATAATGAAATATGACTTTTTTGTTTTTACAATGGTATTTTTCATCATGAATTTTCTTCTTTCACTATTATTAGGTATAGGAGTTTAAATTACAATTGAGCTGAATCCTAAAACAAAGTAGATCTATACAAAAAACTAGTGCAAAATTACAAATTTCTAATGTTTATCAATTTTTCTTCAAATCTCAACGATCTTATATGATCAAAAAGCATCCTCGTGCTAATCTGAACAATTTTTGTCTGAACACTTTTTTGCTGTGTTGTATATTTTATTCAATATAACCAATTTTAACATAAAGTGCTGCTTTTGACTAGATTTAACTCTGGCAAAATATCACCAATACATACAGGTAGGTAGTCAGGTGGGAACAGTACACACACACTCCCACTCACACAAGCCATTCTTTCTGTGACATCTATAACAAATCTGATTTTTGATAGAAAACATTTAAATCCCACAGCACTTTTGTGTATTCATAACTTATCAAACCTATGTAAAATATGTATCTTTCCATAATAAAAAAGACGAATTCCATTATATGACAAAATTTGCTAAACTACCAAATAAAAAAATCATTTGAATTATTTCAGTGGGCACTCTAATGTTAATATACTATCAATGAGTCTGTATGAATTTATTATTGAACGAACTTACATGAAACATGTTAGAATTTCCTGCATATATTGGTTTTAATTACTTTATTTTGAATATTCACCTATATTTGGGTGTACCGATATCATTTTACTACGCATCAAAAAATTTCAGCTGTTATGCATGGTTCTGCAAAGCTACATAAATTATGTATAGGTACAGTCCCAAAATTTCATAAAGGTAAGTGCCTAGGCACCTATATTGGTTGATAAGTCTGAAATAGGTATAAAAGACATACCTAACATGAAAATAATGAAATATGACTTTTTTGTTTTTACAATGGTATTTTTCATCATGAATTTTCTTCTTTCACTATTATTAGGTATAGGAGTTTAAATTACAATTGAGCTGAATCCTAAAACAAAGTAGATCTATACAAAAAACTAGTGCAAAATTACAAATTTCTAATGTTTATCAATTTTTCTTCAAATCTCAACGATCTTATATGATCAAAAAGCATCCTCGTGCTAATCTGAACAATTTTTGTCTGAACACTTTTTTGCTGTGTTGTATATTTTATTCAATATAACCAATTTTAACATAAAGTGCTGCTTTTGACTAGATTTAACTCTGGCAAAATATCACCAATACATACAGGTAGGTAGTCAGGTGGGAACAGTACACACACACTCCCACTCACACAAGCCATTCTTTCTGTGACATCTATAACAAATCTGATTTTTGATAGAAAACATTTAAATCCCACAGCACTTTTGTGCATTCATAACTTATCAAACCTATGTAAAATATGTATCTTTCCATAATAAAAAAGACGAATTCCATTATATGACAAAATTTGCTAAACTACCAAATAAAAAAATCATTTGAATTATTTCAGTGGGCACTCTAATGTTAATATACTATCAATGAGTCTGTATGAATTTATTATTGAACGAACTTACATGAAACATGTTAGAATTTCCTGCATATATTGGTTTTAATTACTTTATTTTGAATATTCACCTATATTTGGGTGTACCGATATCATTTTACTACGCATCAAAAAATTTCAGCTGTTATGCATGGTTCTGCAAAGCTACATAAATTATGTATAGGTACAGTCCCAAAATTTCATAAAGGTAAGTGCCTAGGCACCTATATTGGTTGATAAGTCTGAAATAGGTATAAAAGACATACCTAACATGAAAATAATGAAATATGACTTTTTTGTTTTTACAATGGTATTTTTCATCATGAATTTTCTTCTTTCACTATTATTAGGTATAGGAGTTTAAATTACAATTGAGCTGAATCCTAAAACAAAGTAGATCTATACAAAAAACTAGTGCAAAATTACAAATTTCTAATGTTTATCAATTTTTCTTCAAATCTCAACGATCTTATATGATCAAAAAGCATCCTCGTGCTAATCTGAACAATTTTTGTCTGAACACTTTTTTGCTGTGTTGTATATTTTATTCAATATAACCAATTTTAACATAAAGTGCTGCTTTTGACTAGATTTAACTCTGGCAAAATATCACCAATACATACAGGTAGGTAGTCAGGTGGGAACAGTACACACACACTCCCACTCACACAAGCCATTCTTTCTGTGACATCTATAACAAATCTGATTTTTGATAGAAAACATTTAAATCCCACAGCACTTTTGTGCATTCATAACTTATCAAACCTATGTAAAATATGTATCTTTCCATAATAAAAAAGACGAATTCCATTATATGACAAAATTTGCTAAACTACCAAATAAAAAAATCATTTGAATTATTTCAGTGGGCACTCTAATGTTAATATACTATCAATGAGTCTGTATGAATTTATTATTGAACGAACTTACATGAAACATGTTAGAATTTCCTGCATATATTGGTTTTAATTACTTTATTTTGAATATTCACCTATATTTGGGTGTACCGATATCATTTTACTACGCATCAAAAAATTTCAGCTGTTATGCATGGTTCTGCAAAGCTACATAAATTATGTATAGGTACAGTCCCAAAATTTCATAAAGGTAAGTGCCTAGGCACCTATATTGGTTGATAAGTCTGAAATAGGTATAAAAGACATACCTAACATGAAAATAATGAAATATGACTTTTTTGTTTTTACAATGGTATTTTTCATCATGAATTTTCTTCTTTCACTATTATTAGGTATAGGAGTTTAAATTACAATTGAGCTGAATCCTAAAACAAAGTAGATCTATACAAAAAACTAGTGCAAAATTACAAATTTCTAATGTTTATCAATTTTTCTTCAAATCTCAACGATCTTATATGATCAAAAAGCATCCTCGTGCTAATCTGAACAATTTTTGTCTGAACACTTTTTTGCTGTGTTGTATATTTTATTCAATATAACCAATTTTAACATAAAGTGCTGCTTTTGACTAGATTTAACTCTGGCAAAATATCACCAATACATACAGGTAGGTAGTCAGGTGGGAACAGTACACACACACTCCCACTCACACAAGCCATTCTTTCTGTGACATCTATAACAAATCTGATTTTTGATAGAAAACATTTAAATCCCACAGCACTTTTGTGTATTCATAACTTATCAAACCTATGTAAAATATGTATCTTTCCATAATAAAAAAGACGAATTCCATTATATGACAAAATTTGCTAAACTACCAAATAAAAAAATCATTTGAATTATTTCAGTGGGCACTCTAATGTTAATATACTATCAATGAGTCTGTATGAATTTATTATTGAACGAACTTACATGAAACATGTTAGAATTTCCTGCATAGGTATATTGGTTTTAATTACTTTATTTTGAATATTCACCTATATTTGGGTGTACCGATATCATTTTACTACGCATCAAAAAATTTCAGCTGTTATGCATGGTTCTGCAAAGCTACATAAATTATGTATAGGTACAGTCCCAAAATTTCATAAAGGTAAGTGCCTAGGCACCTATATTGGTTGATAAGTCTGAAATAGGTATAAAAGACATACCTAACATGAAAATAATGAAATATGACTTTTTTGTTTTTACAATGGTATTTTTCATCATGAATTTTCTTCTTTCACTATTATTAGGTATAGGAGTTTAAATTACAATTGAGCTGAATCCTAAAACAAAGTAGATCTATACAAAAAACTAGTGCAAAATTACAAATTTCTAATGTTTATCAATTTTTCTTCAAATCTCAACGATCTTATATGATCAAAAAGCATCCTCGTGCTAATCTGAACAATTTTTGTCTGAACACTTTTTTGCTGTGTTGTATATTTTATTCAATATAACCAATTTTAACATAAAGTGCTGCTTTTGACTAGATTTAACTCTGGCAAAATATCACCAATACATACAGGTAGGTAGTCAGGTGGGAACAGTACACACACACTCCCACTCACACAAGCCATTCTTTCTGTGACATCTATAACAAATCTGATTTTTGATAGAAAACATTTAAATCCCACAGCACTTTTGTGCATTCATAACTTATCAAACCTATGTAAAATATGTATCTTTCCATAATAAAAAAGACGAATTCCATTATATGACAAAATTTGCTAAACTACCAAATAAAAAAATCATTTGAATTATTTCAGTGGGCACTCTAATGTTAATATACTATCAATGAGTCTGTATGAATTTATTATTGAACGAACTTACATGAAACATGTTAGAATTTCCTGCATATATTGGTTTTAATTACTTTATTTTGAATATTCACCTATATTTGGGTGTACCGATATCATTTTACTACGCATCAAAAAATTTCAGCTGTTATGCATGGTTCTGCAAAGCTACATAAATTATGTATAGGTACAGTCCCAAAATTTCATAAAGGTAAGTGCCTAGGCACCTATATTGGTTGATAAGTCTGAAATAGGTATAAAAGACATACCTAACATGAAAATAATGAAATATGACTTTTTTGTTTTTACAATGGTATTTTTCATCATGAATTTTCTTCTTTCACTATTATTAGGTATAGGAGTTTAAATTACAATTGAGCTGAATCCTAAAACAAAGTAGATCTATACAAAAAACTAGTGCAAAATTACAAATTTCTAATGTTTATCAATTTTTCTTCAAATCTCAACGATCTTATATGATCAAAAAGCATCCTCGTGCTAATCTGAACAATTTTTGTCTGAACACTTTTTTGCTGTGTTGTATATTTTATTCAATATAACCAATTTTAACATAAAGTGCTGCTTTTGACTAGATTTAACTCTGGCAAAATATCACCAATACATACAGGTAGGTAGTCAGGTGGGAACAGTACACACACACTCCCACTCACACAAGCCATTCTTTCTGTGACATCTATAACAAATCTGATTTTTGATAGAAAACATTTAAATCCCACAGCACTTTTGTGTATTCATAACTTATCAAACCTATGTAAAATATGTATCTTTCCATAATAAAAAAGACGAATTCCATTATATGACAAAATTTGCTAAACTACCAAATAAAAAAATCATTTAATTTTTTCAGTGGGCACTCTAATGTTAATATACAATCAATGAGTCTGTATGAATTTATTATTGAACGAACTTACATGAAACATGTTAGAATTTCCTGCATAGGTATATTGGTTTTAATTACTTTATTTTGAATATTCACCTATATTTGGGTGTACCGATATCATTTTACTACGCATCAAAAAATTTCAGCTGTTATGCATGGTTCTGCAAAGCTACATAAATTATGTATAGGTACAGTCCCAAAATTTCATAAAGGTAAGTGCCTAGGCACCTATATTGGTTGATAAGTCTGAAATAGGTATAAAAGACATACCTAACATGAAAATAATGAAATATGACTTTTTTGTTTTTACAATGGTATTTTTCATCATGAATTTTCTTCTTTCACTATTATTAGGTATAGGAGTTTAAATTACAATTGAGCTGAATCCTAAAACAAAGTAGATCTATACAAAAAACTAGTGCAAAATTACAAATTTCTAATGTTTATCAATTTTTCTTCAAATCTCAACGATCTTATATGATCAAAAAGCATCCTCGTGCTAATCTGAACAATTTTTGTCTGAACACTTTTTTGCTGTGTTGTATATTTTATTCAATATAACCAATTTTAACATAAAGTGCTGCTTTTGACTAGATTTAACTCTGGCAAAATATCACCAATACATACAGGTAGGTAGTCAGGTGGGAACAGTACACACACACTCCCACTCACACAAGCCATTCTTTCTGTGACATCTATAACAAATCTGATTTTTGATAGAAAACATTTAAATCCCACAGCACTTTTGTGTATTCATAACTTATCAAACCTATGTAAAATATGTATCTTTCCATAATAAAAAAGACGAATTCCATTATATGACAAAATTTGCTAAACTACCAAATAAAAAAATCATTTGAATTATTTCAATGGGCACTCTAATGTTAATATATTATCAATGAGTCTGTATGAATTTATTATTGAACGAACTTACATGAAACATGTTAGAATTTCCTGCATAGGTATATTGGTTTTAATTACTTTATTTTGAATATTCACCTATATTTGGGTGTACCGATATCATTTTACTACGCATCAAAAAATTTCAGCTGTTATGCATGGTTCTGCAAAGCTACATAAATTATGTGAAGGTACAGTCCCAAAATTTCATAAAGGTAAGTGCCTAGGCACCTATATTGGTTGATAAGTCTGAAATAGGTATAAAAGACATACCTAACATGAAAATAATGAAATATGACTTTTTTGTTTTTACAATGGTATTTTTCATCATGAATTTTCTTCTTTCACTATTATTAGGTATAGGAGTTTAAATTACAATTGAGCTGAATCCTAAAACAAAGTAGATCTATACAAAAAACTAGTGCAAAATTACAAATTTCTAATGTTTATCAATTTTTCTTCAAATCTCAACAATCTTATATGATCAAAAAGCATCCTCGTGCTAATCTGAACAATTTTTGTCTGAACACTTTTTTGCTGTGTTGTATATTTTATTCAATATAACCAATTTTAACATAAAGTGCTGCTTTTGACTAGATTTAACTCTGGCAAAATATCACCAATACATACAGGTAGGTAGTCAGGTGGGAACAGTACACACACACTCCCACTCACACAAGCCATTCTTTCTGTGACATCTATAACAAATCTGATTTTTGATAGAAAACATTTAAATCCCACAGCACTTTTGTGTATTCATAACTTATCAAACCTATGTAAAATATGTATCTTTCCATAATAAAAAAGACGAATTCCATTATATGACAAAATTTGCTAAACTACCAAATAAAAAAATCATTTGAATTATTTCAATGGGCACTCTAATGTTAATATATTATCAATGAGTCTGTATGAATTTATTATTGAACGAACTTACATGAAACATGTTAGAATTTCCTGCATAGGTATATTGGTTTTAATTACTTTATTTTGAATATTCACCTATATTTGGGTGTACCGATATCATTTTACTACGCATCAAAAAATTTCAGCTGTTATGCATGGTTCTGCAAAGCTACATAAATTATGTGAAGGTACAGTCCCAAAATTTCATAAAGGTAAGTGCCTAGGCACCTATATTGGTTGATAAGTCTGAAATAGGTATAACAGACATACCTAACATGAAAATAATGAAATATGACTTTTTTGTTTTTACAATGGTATTTTTCATCATGAATTTTCTTCTTTCACTATTATTAGGTATAGGAGTTTAAATTACAATTGAGCTGAATCCTAAAACAAAGTAGATCTATACAAAAAACTAGTGCAAAATTACAAATTTCTAATGTTTATCAATTTTTCTTCAAATCTCAACAATCTTATATGATCAAAAAGCATCCTCGTGCTAATCTGAACAATTTTTGTCTGAACACTTTTTTGCTGTGTTGTATATTTTATTCAATATAACCAATTTTAACATAAAGTGCTGCTTTTGACTAGATTTAACTCTGGCAAAATATCACCAATACATACAGGTAGGTAGTCAGGTGGGAACAGTACACACACACTCCCACTCACACAAGCCATTCTTTCTGTGACATCTATAACAAATCTGATTTTTGATAGAAAACATTTAAATCCCACAGCACTTTTGTGTATTCATAACTTATCAAACCTATGTAAAATATGTATCTTTCCATAATAAAAAAGACGAATTCCATTATATGACAAAATTTGCTAAACTACCAAATAAAAAAATCATTTGAATTATTTCAGTGGGCACTCTAATGTTAATATACTATCAATGAGTCTGTATGAATTTATTATTGAACGAACTTACATGAAACATGTTAGAATTTCCTGCATATATTGGTTTTAATTACTTTATTTTGAATATTCACCTATATTTGGGTGTACCGATATCATTTTACTACGCATCAAAAAATTTCAGCTGTTATGCATGGTTCTGCAAAGCTACATAAATTATGTATAGGTACAGTCCCAAAATTTCATAAAGGTAAGTGCCTAGGCACCTATATTGGTTGATAAGTCTGAAATAGGTATAAAAGACATACCTAACATGAAAATAATGAAATATGACTTTTTTGTTTTTACAATGGTATTTTTCATCATGAATTTTCTTCTTTCACTATTATTAGGTATAGGAGTTTAAATTACAATTGAGCTGAATCCTAAAACAAAGTAGATCTATACAAAAAACTAGTGCAAAATTACAAATTTCTAATGTTTATCAATTTTTCTTCAAATCTCAACGATCTTATATGATCAAAAAGCATCCTCGTGCTAATCTGAACAATTTTTGTCTGAACACTTTTTTGCTGTGTTGTATATTTTATTCAATATAACCAATTTTAACATAAAGTGCTGCTTTTGACTAGATTTAACTCTGGCAAAATATCACCAATACATACAGGTAGGTAGTCAGGTGGGAACAGTACACACACACTCCCACTCACACAAGCCATTCTTTCTGTGACATCTATAACAAATCTGATTTTTGATAGAAAACATTTAAATCCCACAGCACTTTTGTGTATTCATAACTTATCAAACCTATGTAAAATATGTATCTTTCCATAATAAAAAAGACGAATTCCATTATATGACAAAATTTGCTAAACTACCAAATAAAAAAATCATTTGAATTATTTCAATGGGCACTCTAATGTTAATATATTATCAATGAGTCTGTATGAATTTATTATTGAACGAACTTACATGAAACATGTTAGAATTTCCTGCATATATTGGTTTTAATTACTTTATTTTGAATATTCACCTATATTTGGGTGTACCGATATCATTTTACTACGCATCAAAAAATTTCAGCTGTTATGCATGGTTCTGCAAAGCTACATAAATTATGTATAGGTACAGTCCCAAAATTTCATAAAGGTAAGTGCCTAGGCACCTATATTGGTTGATAAGTCTGAAATAGGTATAACAGACATACCTAACATGAAAATAATGAAATATGACTTTTTTGTTTTTACAATGGTATTTTTCATCATGAATTTTCTTCTTTCACTATTATTAGGTATAGGAGTTTAAATTACAATTGAGCTGAATCCTAAAACAAAGTAGATCTATACAAAAAACTAGTGCAAAATTACAAATTTCTAATGTTTATCAATTTTTCTTCAAATCTCAACAATCTTATATGATCAAAAAGCATCCTCGTGCTAATCTGAACAATTTTTGTCTGAACACTTTTTTGCTGTGTTGTATATTTTATTCAATATAACCAATTTTAACATAAAGTGCTGCTTTTGACTAGATTTAACTCTGGCAAAATATCACCAATACATACAGGTAGGTAGTCAGGTGGGAACAGTACACACACACTCCCACTCACACAAGCCATTCTTTCTGTGACATCTATAACAAATCTGATTTTTGATAGAAAACATTTAAATCCCACAGCACTTTTGTGTATTCATAACTTATCAAACCTATGTAAAATATGTATCTTTCCATAATAAAAAAGACGAATTCCATTATATGACAAAATTTGCTAAACTACCAAATAAAAAAATCATTTGAATTATTTCAATGGGCACTCTAATGTTAATATATTATCAATGAGTCTGTATGAATTTATTATTGAACGAACTTACATGAAACATGTTAGAATTTCCTGCATATATTGGTTTTAATTACTTTATTTTGAATATTCACCTATATTTGGGTGTACCGATATCATTTTACTACGCATCAAAAAATTTCAGCTGTTATGCATGGTTCTGCAAAGCTACATAAATTATGTATAGGTACAGTCCCAAAATTTCATAAAGGTAAGTGCCTAGGCACCTATATTGGTTGATAAGTCTGAAATAGGTATAAAAGACATACCTAACATGAAAATAATGAAATATGACTTTTTTGTTTTTACAATGGTATTTTTCATCATGAATTTTCTTCTTTCACTATTATTAGGTATAGGAGTTTAAATTACAATTGAGCTGAATCCTAAAACAAAGTAGATCTATACAAAAAACTAGTGCAAAATTACAAATTTCTAATGTTTATCAATTTTTCTTCAAATCTCAACGATCTTATATGATCAAAAAGCATCCTCGTGCTAATCTGAACAATTTTTGTCTGAACACTTTTTTGCTGTGTTGTATATTTTATTCAATATAACCAATTTTAACATAAAGTGCTGCTTTTGACTAGATTTAACTCTGGCAAAATATCACCAATACATACAGGTAGGTAGTCAGGTGGGAACAGTACACACACACTCCCACTCACACAAGCCATTCTTTCTGTGACATCTATAACAAATCTGATTTTTGATAGAAAACATTTAAATCCCACAGCACTTTTGTGCATTCATAACTTATCAAACCTATGTAAAATATGTATCTTTCCATAATAAAAAAGACGAATTCCATTATATGACAAAATTTGCTAAACTACCAAATAAAAAAATCATTTGAATTATTTCAGTGGGCACTCTAATGTTAATATATTATCAATGAGTCTGTATGAATTTATTATTGAACGAACTTACATGAAACATGTTAGAATTTCCTGCATATATTGGTTTTAATTACTTTATTTTGAATATTCACCTATATTTGGGTGTACCGATATCATTTTACTACGCATCAAAAAATTTCAGCTGTTATGCATGGTTCTGCAAAGCTACATAAATTATGTATAGGTACAGTCCCAAAATTTCATAAAGGTAAGTGCCTAGGCACCTATATTGGTTGATAAGTCTGAAATAGGTATAAAAGACATACCTAACATGAAAATAATGAAATATGACTTTTTTGTTTTTACAATGGTATTTTTCATCATGAATTTTCTTCTTTCACTATTATTAGGTATAGGAGTTTAAATTACAATTGAGCTGAATCCTAAAACAAAGTAGATCTATACAAAAAACTAGTGCAAAATTACAAATTTCTAATGTTTATCAATTTTTCTTCAAATCTCAACGATCTTATATGATCAAAAAGCATCCTCGTGCTAATCTGAACAATTTTTGTCTGAACACTTTTTTGCTGTGTTGTATATTTTATTCAATATAACCAATTTTAACATAAAGTGCTGCTTTTGACTAGATTTAACTCTGGCAAAATATCACCAATACATACAGGTAGGTAGTCAGGTGGGAACAGTACACACACACTCCCACTCACACAAGCCATTCTTTCTGTGACATCTATAACAAATCTGATTTTTGATAGAAAACATTTAAATCCCACAGCACTTTTGTGCATTCATAACTTATCAAACCTATGTAAAATATGTATCTTTCCATAATAAAAAAGACGAATTCCATTATATGACAAAATTTGCTAAACTACCAAATAAAAAAATCATTTGAATTATTTCAGTGGGCACTCTAATGTTAATATACTATCAATGAGTCTGTATGAATTTATTATTGAACGAACTTACATGAAACATGTTAGAATTTCCTGCATATATTGGTTTTAATTACTTTATTTTGAATATTCACCTATATTTGGGTGTACCGATATCATTTTACTACGCATCAAAAAATTTCAGCTGTTATGCATGGTTCTGCAAAGCTACATAAATTATGTATAGGTACAGTCCCAAAATTTCATAAAGGTAAGTGCCTAGGCACCTATATTGGTTGATAAGTCTGAAATAGGTATAAAAGACATACCTAACATGAAAATAATGAAATATGACTTTTTTGTTTTTACAATGGTATTTTTCATCATGAATTTTCTTCTTTCACTATTATTAGGTATAGGAGTTTAAATTACAATTGAGCTGAATCCTAAAACAAAGTAGATCTATACAAAAAACTAGTGCAAAATTACAAATTTCTAATGTTTATCAATTTTTCTTCAAATCTCAACGATCTTATATGATCAAAAAGCATCCTCGTGCTAATCTGAACAATTTTTGTCTGAACACTTTTTTGCTGTGTTGTATATTTTATTCAATATAACCAATTTTAACATAAAGTGCTGCTTTTGACTAGATTTAACTCTGGCAAAATATCACCAATACATACAGGTAGGTAGTCAGGTGGGAACAGTACACACACACTCCCACTCACACAAGCCATTCTTTCTGTGACATCTATAACAAATCTGATTTTTGATAGAAAACATTTAAATCCCACAGCACTTTTGTGCATTCATAACTTATCAAACCTATGTAAAATATGTATCTTTCCATAATAAAAAAGACGAATTCCATTATATGACAAAATTTGCTAAACTACCAAATAAAAAAATCATTTGAATTATTTCAGTGGGCACTCTAATGTTAATATACTATCAATGAGTCTGTATGAATTTATTATTGAACGAACTTACATGAAACATGTTAGAATTTCCTGCATATATTGGTTTTAATTACTTTATTTTGAATATTCACCTATATTTGGGTGTACCGATATCATTTTACTACGCATCAAAAAATTTCAGCTGTTATGCATGGTTCTGCAAAGCTACATAAATTATGTATAGGTACAGTCCCAAAATTTCATAAAGGTAAGTGCCTAGGCACCTATATTGGTTGATAAGTCTGAAATAGGTATAAAAGACATACCTAACATGAAAATAATGAAATATGACTTTTTTGTTTTTACAATGGTATTTTTCATCATGAATTTTCTTCTTTCACTATTATTAGGTATAGGAGTTTAAATTACAATTGAGCTGAATCCTAAAACAAAGTAGATCTATACAAAAAACTAGTGCAAAATTACAAATTTCTAATGTTTATCAATTTTTCTTCAAATCTCAACGATCTTATATGATCAAAAAGCATCCTCGTGCTAATCTGAACAATTTTTGTCTGAACACTTTTTTGCTGTGTTGTATATTTTATTCAATATAACCAATTTTAACATAAAGTGCTGCTTTTGACTAGATTTAACTCTGGCAAAATATCACCAATACATACAGGTAGGTAGTCAGGTGGGAACAGTACACACACACTCCCACTCACACAAGCCATTCTTTCTGTGACATCTATAACAAATCTGATTTTTGATAGAAAACATTTAAATCCCACAGCACTTTTGTGTATTCATAACTTATCAAACCTATGTAAAATATGTATCTTTCCATAATAAAAAAGACGAATTCCATTATATGACAAAATTTGCTAAACTACCAAATAAAAAAATCATTTGAATTATTTCAGTGGGCACTCTAATGTTAATATACTATCAATGAGTCTGTATGAATTTATTATTGAACGAACTTACATGAAACATGTTAGAATTTCCTGCATATATTGGTTTTAATTACTTTATTTTGAATATTCACCTATATTTGGGTGTACCGATATCATTTTACTACGCATCAAAAAATTTCAGCTGTTATGCATGGTTCTGCAAAGCTACATAAATTATGTATAGGTACAGTCCCAAAATTTCATAAAGGTAAGTGCCTAGGCACCTATATTGGTTGATAAGTCTGAAATAGGTATAAAAGACATACCTAACATGAAAATAATGAAATATGACTTTTTTGTTTTTACAATGGTATTTTTCATCATGAATTTTCTTCTTTCACTATTATTAGGTATAGGAGTTTAAATTACAATTGAGCTGAATCCTAAAACAAAGTAGATCTATACAAAAAACTAGTGCAAAATTACAAATTTCTAATGTTTATCAATTTTTCTTCAAATCTCAACGATCTTATATGATCAAAAAGCATCCTCGTGCTAATCTGAACAATTTTTGTCTGAACACTTTTTTGCTGTGTTGTATATTTTATTCAATATAACCAATTTTAACATAAAGTGCTGCTTTTGACTAGATTTAACTCTGGCAAAATATCACCAATACATACAGGTAGGTAGTCAGGTGGGAACAGTACACACACACTCCCACTCACACAAGCCATTCTTTCTGTGACATCTATAACAAATCTGATTTTTGATAGAAAACATTTAAATCCCACAGCACTTTTGTGCATTCATAACTTATCAAACCTATGTAAAATATGTATCTTTCCATAATAAAAAAGACGAATTCCATTATATGACAAAATTTGCTAAACTACCAAATAAAAAAATCATTTGAATTATTTCAGTGGGCACTCTAATGTTAATATACTATCAATGAGTCTGTATGAATTTATTATTGAACGAACTTACATGAAACATGTTAGAATTTCCTGCATATATTGGTTTTAATTACTTTATTTTGAATATTCACCTATATTTGGGTGTACCGATATCATTTTACTACGCATCAAAAAATTTCAGCTGTTATGCATGGTTCTGCAAAGCTACATAAATTATGTATAGGTACAGTCCCAAAATTTCATAAAGGTAAGTGCCTAGGCACCTATATTGGTTGATAAGTCTGAAATAGGTATAAAAGACATACCTAACATGAAAATAATGAAATATGACTTTTTTGTTTTTACAATGGTATTTTTCATCATGAATTTTCTTCTTTCACTATTATTAGGTATAGGAGTTTAAATTACAATTGAGCTGAATCCTAAAACAAAGTAGATCTATACAAAAAACTAGTGCAAAATTACAAATTTCTAATGTTTATCAATTTTTCTTCAAATCTCAACGATCTTATATGATCAAAAAGCATCCTCGTGCTAATCTGAACAATTTTTGTCTGAACACTTTTTTGCTGTGTTGTATATTTTATTCAATATAACCAATTTTAACATAAAGTGCTGCTTTTGACTAGATTTAACTCTGGCAAAATATCACCAATACATACAGGTAGGTAGTCAGGTGGGAACAGTACACACACACTCCCACTCACACAAGCCATTCTTTCTGTGACATCTATAACAAATCTGATTTTTGATAGAAAACATTTAAATCCCACAGCACTTTTGTGTATTCATAACTTATCAAACCTATGTAAAATATGTATCTTTCCATAATAAAAAAGATGAATTCCATTATTAATTGTTAATGGTCGTTCCACGCGACTTCGGAGCAAATGAAACAAGCGCGCGATTTGCTGATTTGACTAGACGTCAAATGTCCGGTTCTTGTATAAAATCGACGTTTCCTTGTGAAATCAGCATATAATATTATTTTTTGGGAGAGAAAATGTACCACGATATCGATGAATTCGAATACGATGGCTTCTACAGTGATTCAGACGACTCTGGCTGCGAAACATCGCAGGTATTGTGCATTTTACATAACCTCAAAACCAATGCGTTCCTGTATTTCACTAAGATGTGTAATCAAATGTATTCTGCTTAGAATTACACAGTTCTATTGTTTCACCAGATAGATCGGCATCAATACATCTTTTTCAGAATTTCAGATCTGGTTTTTTTATTATTTTTATTTGAAAATTCCACTAGCCCTTAATTTCTAGGTATTTCATGCAAAGAATAAACCGTATCAAATCTTTTTTCAAGCTTCGCCTTGCTTTTAGCTAAACACTAAATAAGACAAAGATTTGATCAGGTCAATTTTTTTCGAATTAGGTTATGACTTCTATGTAACTATTAAGCTGCAGTGGGGAAATGGAACAAGGTAAAATAATAAAATGCATTTAATATGATTTTTTTCACTGTTTTTTCATATTTATCAAATATAAAATAAGATATTGTTACAAATTATAGTACAATTTTGATATATTTCATTATTCTCGTTTTAAATCCCTTTTTTTGTATTTCTACCCATATTGAAAATAATTATTTCAGGGAGTGAATAGAAATTCTCCACCACCAGATCCACGCAAACAGTTAGAAAAACAAATTCAAGATGCAGCCACAAACGGCCGAATCATCGATTTGCACCAAGCGCTATTTGATAATAGTGAGCAGAAACATTGAAATACAATTATAACTAAGTCGATTGCACATGCTTGGTGTGATTATTTAATGATTGATTGAATTTATCAATAATTCCGTTGTAGCTATCAACGTTGATATAGAATCTCCACTGGATGGGGGATGGACCGCTCTTATGTATGCAGCATTTGCTTCACAATCAGAAATTGTTGCATATCTCATAGAAAATAATGCAAATGTAGACAAAGATGGAAGTATGCATTACAATGTCGTTTTTTGATTGGTCTTTCCATATCTTACTTAATGATTCATTTTAGATGGTTTAACACCTTTGATGTGTGCCTGCTTGAGTACAAATATGAATGAAATTTCGAATCTATCATGTGTGAAAAGACTTTTGGAAGCTGGTGCTACAGTTAACTTGTTTGACAAATCTCGCCAAACTGCTTTAATGAAAGCGATAGAACATGGAAAAGTTCATGCAGCTAAGCTTATAATTCCAAAGGCAAATTTAGAAATGACAGACAGTTATAATAGGACGGTAATCTTTCTCACCTGTATTAATAATTTGAAATAATTAACACAAAGTTAACTTGTGTAGGTAATCTGCCAACGTGTCTTTGATTATTTTTCAGGCTGTTTTTTATGCTGTGTTGAATAAACAAGATGAAATCTTAAAATGTTTAATCGAACATAAAGCTTCATTGGATAAATTAGATAAATTTAAAAACAGTATTAAAGATTTAGCAATAATGAAAAATCATAAACCCACAATAGATTTGTTGCAATCCTATTTAGAAGAAAAAGAACCACAAGATGTGTTCATCATGGAAACTATGAATGATTGGACAGAAATGTTTCCCGGTATCCTGAATAACAAGAAGTATCACCCTGTTTTACTGTCAAAAAAGATTATTATGTATGACTTTCATTTTACGTGTCTACTCTGTATTTTCAGACCTGCTTATTGGTATGAAATACCTTCACTTCTTTTCGGAATGCATTGTGAAAGACTTGTTAAAACTTTAAAAGAGGCTAATGTAGATTTGTACAAATTTTTATCTTTAACTGAAGATGATATGAAGGATGTAAATATAAATTTATCCTACTTGAGAAAACGTCTGAAACTTGGTCTGTATAAATTTCATACCCGCAAATGGAATATGAAAACAGTTTTAGGATACTCTTCAAATGTCAAAAAAAATATGGAGTAAGCGATGATGATTGATAGAACTTTAGTTGTGTATTATGTTGTTAGTGTAATTTTTATTTTAATTTCAGCTTTAAATTTTGTCTCGATCACTTCAGTTCCCACATGAAACATATGGTAGTGATGAGATCTGCTCATACATATATGATAAAAAGCGTTAAATTGAATAAAGCCACTTTACCACTTGAATTGGAACCAAAAATTGACCATATGATAAAACAAATTCATAAAACAAAATTAGAATTGGAACAATTAGGAATATTTATTAAAAATGTGGGTATTTAAATATGTATGCAAATGAAATTGTATTCTACCACTGTAATTGGCAAATTTTTGTGTTTTAGATTAATGAACTCAGCCCAATTCCAGCAGATTACATAGGGCCACAAAAAAAATCATATCAGTATATCTCAAAAAAATGTTTGTTTTACGTAACCACACTGAGTGCAGTTTTGATTATCTCAGCAACTAAAATTGTTCAAAGTCAAAGCATAAGCATTATGTTGAAAACTTTGCCGATGCCCAGATTTCTCCTCCGTTAACATTCCATGTACCAAAAACAGCTTTTCATTACAGAAATATTTTATTTTATAAAGTTGTATTGTTTATAATTTTTATTTTTTTTATGAAAAATAAAAGACTAATAAGTTATATGTATTTACATTTTATTAATTTTGCAATATAAATAATTTTGAGTTTATTGAATAAGGTGATTGCAAAATATTGAAAATATTATTTTCGATATTACAAAACATTAGTAGGTTAAGACGCATCAATTATAAATATAACAACAATCGCTTCACAATTTTCATTTAAATAAATAAAAAAATAAATTTGATTTGGAAAAATGGTCCAGAGATTCTATCTAAAGAAGAAAGTTCAAAAGACTTAAATAACACAGAAAAAAAGTGCTAATATTATTTAAGACCGATGAACACAATATCAGCTGCAAAAATAATATCATGTCACATCTGCAAAAGCAGATAGTATTTTTTTTTAAGCGAAATATGCCATTTTCAACATCCATATTCCCGTTTCACACAAAATTTCTTCATAAATAAAAAAAGCTCACTAACGGTTTAAATTTGGTTCGTTTGTGACACGTTGAAAAATTTTGATGCATAGTCATCATTCTCACCCAACTCAACAATTGCACTGAACGATAATTTATTACATAGCCACACAATAACAACTAAAACATAGATTTTACATCGGTGTCGATTAATGTTAATAATTTTAGTCTTGAATCGTAATTATTAGTTTTGTTTGATTGGGATGTTCTTCTCAGTGATGGCTAGAGTTGGGAGTGGAGCTGTTACCGTCAACACGCCGTCTTTAGAGAGTGAAGATTTGATTGCTTCCGGATTGGTTCCTTTCGGTAATAAGAATTCTCTGTTGTATTCTCTGTATACGGTTTTTGATTCAGAGTTTTCTTCATGTTTAGCGTGTACCTGAAAATAAACAAAAAATGGATAAAAATAAGTTTATCAATATATAAATGCATAATAATAACTAAAATGACACATATGTATTGAAAATTTAGAATAAAACATAATAATTTCTGAATTACATAATTAAGAAAAAAACATTGATATTCATAGTGAGCTATGTATAATACATATTATCTGGCAGATGGCCTAAAGTAAATGCAGTAAAGATTGAAAAACGTAATTTTAGACATAGTAAAATAGATATTAGAACATAAGACTTTATTTTCAGATCTCTAATCATAAGTGTAATTTTATTGAAAACTAGCTTCTGTCACCCGGCGTTGCTCGAAACTATTAAGACTTTAAGCCGATTGTAAATTGTAGTATATTATTTCCCGTTCCAGATTCAATATCTGTTCCCGCTACAATTTCGGTGAAAGAATCAGTCATTTTGAGATCTAAAAATAATGTCAATCCCGTTGCGTATGTAGGCTTTGCATAATATTGGCTATGTATAAGCTTCCCCTTTGAAATGACAAAATTTACGAAAAAAAATGTTTTTTTAAATTCAAAATGTAATGACGCAGAATCCTTTATAGTTATACGTTCAAAATTCCTGAAAGTTTCACAGCAAGCGGATCAGTCGTTTGGGAGTTCAAGTTAATCCCGTTGCCTATGTTGACTGTTATATCTAAGGGTCCCCCCTTGCAATTTAAAAATTTACGAAAAATTTTTTTTTCTCAAAATCAAATTTTTTTTATCTCTAAACCTTTTCCTACATGCAGAGAATAATCCCTGAAAGTTTCGCGGCGAACGGATCAGCCGTTTCGGAGTCTATAGGTAACATACATACATACATTCACTTTTATATATAATATATATATAGACAAGAATGATAGACCCACCAATAATTTGTTATCAACTGTTTTGACTACAATCTCTTCTGGTGCATATTTGCTGACGTCGAATCTGAGCTTCAAGGATTTGCCATCTCCTTCGTCTTGAATGAGTGGAGAGTTGATATTATCCAACCATTGATTAGATTCTGCCAATTGTCTGTTGTCACTGTGCTGAACATTGCTAGATGTGGTAGAACTAGAAGAAAATATAGAAAATTTAATAGAGTTGTTTACATATATCAGAAAAAATAAATTATTTAAGATAAATTAAATAAAAGACATATTGAAAAAAAACTCCTTAAGATGAAAAAAAATACATGTATACATATGTATAATATATATGTATGAGGAAAAAGTTTAATCGTAAGTATAAAAAGACTCGTGCATGGAAAAAATATGATTAAGAAAAAAAATTCAGAACGAATAGACTATACAATCAGTTCTAATCAAGAGACTATTAATACAGGTGCACAAACAATAAATAACCCAATCAAATTAAAACTTTTTTTCCCACCAAATGCGAATCTATTCAAACCGAACACACAATTGATGACGCTATAAAAAAATCTTCTGAAAAAAAGTCTCAAAACGGAATAGCGGTAAATTTAATCGCTCCATTAGCGGACTTCCTGAATTCGGAATCTAGAAAAGTCCACGAGCAGAAATTACTTTACACATAATACATATAATATGCGATGCACACGACCTTCGACCAGAGTGTGTGGACACACCTTTTGCACGTGTGTGTGTTGTGTGTGCTTATGCTGAGGTGAAGTCACACCTTATTTTTAGCCAGCTCGCGACCTGGACTCCTGCATTTGAAATAAAAAGTGCAAAACTACATCTTTTTGTTAGTTTATTTGAGAGAAGCAAGTTTGTGAAGTTCAGATTGAGCTATGGTGATGAATATTGATTGCTCGATAAGCTTAAGTGGTTTTAAAAAGTTCGTTCGATTTTGAAATATTTTCAATTAATGTGAAGAAGAATTATTGAATTAATTTTTGGGTTTGAAATGTATTATTTTCTTCTAATCAGAATCCATTAAGATTCTCACAAGAAAATATATTAATATCTAAACTAAATTTTTCAAGATAATTCTATTCGCACAACAATGTACGGTTTGTGGACATTGTGCAAACAATGATTACAATTTACCAAATAGCCCATTTGCTCTATCAATGTGGTACATCTAAAAAATTGCACATCCCAACGCGAGATAACGTCACGTATATTTATAACTTCTAATGCACAATAAAATTTTGCAAACCGGTCAAATGGAACAGTTCGTTTCAACATTTCAAAACATTCTTTTACACTTTCGCTAGAACGTGTCCCTGCATCACAAAATATATAAGAATTTGGAACCGATCCATCACACCGCATAGCTCGAAATTACGAAACAATTCCGAGAGCGAAACGCATAGGACTAATTGAAAAAACATAAAATCTTCTTAAACAAGCGTATTTCCTACGACAGTATCATTTCCCAAAAACTCAACTGACGCATGTGGGTCAGGGATTCGTCGAGGCCATCGTGCGAAACCCGCCGTCACACACTTATACTTCGAAGATGCCCTTTTTTGGGGAAGACGAGGTCGAACGAGATTAAAATTTAAATAAACGAAAAACAAGAAGCATGCGAAGAATCGACTTCTACGATCGGCATGCACATAGGGGAGATTCGGGGATGGGAAAGAGAGCTGTGAGCCACTACAAAGCCAACGAGCGAGCTCTTGGATACTGGTACTTCTCTCCTTACCTGGTCGTTGTCGTCTTGCTGGCCGATGTCGATCCTCCGGAAGAAACGGATTCGTAATTGTAAGACATGCAAAGATCAAAGCAGCTTCAGTTAGTCATGTTAGTAGTGTTAAAAGTGTAAGCGCTCTGTGGGAAAAGTCTAGAGTCGGCAGTATTTTTAGACAGGAAACACTCTGAGGTTGAAATACAGTTAGTCGGTTAGCTTCCCGTCTTCGGTGTTTGTTAGCTAAGCTATGAGTGAAATGAAAAAAAAAATAGCATTCTTCGGATATCGAATGTCGCTGAAATTCCTTCAAGATATCGGCTGACGCTTCTCTGTCGATCATAAAAACTCGGTTATTCACATCCGCACATGAAAAAGCAAACAGAATCGAGCGGTGCCATCGACCATTCTTTCTCGATTAACAGCTCTGAAAACACCATCTGTGCACTCAAACTGACCACCTTTCAAAATTTCAAAGCACCTCTCATCATCCAATTCGCCCGAACGGAAAAAACACCGTCTCCCGAACATAATAGAGAGACAAAACGTTGATTCTATGAGATCACGAAAACCCAATTGAGCCACATTCTATATTTGAACGATTCGCTTCCCAGAGACCTCGTTTCCTATCGTTCGCCTTTCAATATCGAACACATTTATACGTATCGAATATAAATAGACCCAGTTTCGTGGGAGGTCGGCTTTCTGGTGTAAGAAAAAGACGTTTTAGCCATGTATTATACAAATATATAGTTTTTTATATTATCGATCATGGCACACGCGTTTTCGCGGTAGCACGAGTCCAAACATATTGATCCTACGCGTCCTCATTACGTGCGATCAATAAACTACGACCGAAATCCGATACACAAATAATGTCTGGGAAAAGTGGCACAAAACTACCCTGAAAGCATAATAAAATGTACTCATAAACGACTGTCGTTAAATCGAAGCAATCTGTGGATACATTTAATCAAACTATCAACGATGCCACAACAACCCAGTTAAATTTTAACGCCATACAGTTTCTCATTTCCAAATTAAACTCGAAACTTCTAAAAAAATCTAAATTCAAGCTAAACCACTCTCTCTTTTGAACTTTTACAAGCGGCATTCTAAAGGTTAAGGAGTAGAATACAACACTAGAGGAATGCTTATCGTTCGTTTAATGTAAAATTATTGCCTTTCTTGCTCCAGTGTTTGTTAAGAGCGAGAAAGAAAATAGTTTATAGCGGGATAGTATGAAAGCACTACATCTTTGTTTTAAGGAGGCAGTCAAAAATTGCACATCGACCGATTTATACAAAGCCAAGAAAAAAGCAGTTGACATATCGTCTGGCAGATTACCGAAGCAGCAACAGAGGTGATGTTGATTTGTTGCACACGTCATATACGATAAATAATGTATGTAAGGTCGCAGACGAAGTCGATGCAAAAACACGATCGTAAAAAAACCGATAAAACGACGAATAGTGCACACAAAATGATTACTTCATTTCGCAAATGGAAAACGAGAAGTTGAAATGAGGTAATTTTATTTCTATGTACATAGTGTATTCTGGCATCTTTCGTTCTCGTTAAAAAACGTGTCTTCACCGAAAACTCTTCAGTTCGTGGTTGTCGGGGATAAGTGCACACACTCGGGACAAAAATAGGAAACAGATGTACAAAATAAGTTCACATGCACCTCGGTTACGAGATGGAACTTCTTGCATCCCACACACGCCCACTCTTCGAAACAGAACTTTCTACATACGAATGTAACGAAGGATGACCCCACACATTCCATTCAACGGTCACTTGTGCAGATAGCGTTTGATGAATGTTCTCGTTTTAGCATATATTTTTTTCGTATGTGTGAATTTAAACGAGAGAGTCCTTCGACCCTTTCTACATCGTGAGACCCTCAATTATTATAAGACAAAACAACGAGACGTTTTGTCGGAACATCCATCAAGATTGTAGTGTGTATGTGGCTGATTGTGAGATCGAGAACGTTTAGTTCGGTCTGTAATTTTCGTCGTCGTTATTATTTTATACGCTGTACATTATTTAGTGTTCCTTTTTCGACCGCATTGCGTAGACGTCGAATGTTATATTATTAATGTTGGAAATATGTAAAAAAGAAAACGTTTCGTCATTCGGTTATATTTGCATTTCCATGAACGGAATCTTGACTTTCGACCACGCGTTTTTTTTAACTGTTCGTGTCGCCGTTCATTAGAATATTATTATTATGGAAACATAAATACGTATGCACTGAGGATAGAAAACACTTAAAATTTTCACATAAATCATATGAACCACTCAGTGCACGAAATTATTAACTAATTATTTAATATATTCAATGCGTTTTTCAAAACTACCATACAATTGATTCATTAGATCAAAATTAATTCATCGAAACGATATGGACATTTAGATTCATCAGACGGATATTTTCAGACGAAACCTGCTCCTTTTCAGAATTTCAGGTTTTGCGACTACATATCCATGTTTGGAAGCAGTAAGGTGAGCCTCGCATGTAAGCCAAGGCTGACGAGACCAGTTGAACATTATTATGATGCTGAATTTTTTTATCTCCTTGTATTTTTTCAGTAACCGAACGTGCCAGACGAAGCTGAAACGCGACCGAAAGATAAATGGCCACCTCTTAAGATCTTTCGCGTATTGTACAAATTCCCACGCGATTTTCGTCTACACGAAAATAAAATTCGTCCAACATAAAAAAATTTCAGAATAAAATACGATAGGTATCTAAAATTTATCAATATAGGTACTAAGAGTATCATTTTTGTGGTGTTTTATAACTACCCTCGCCCAAAATTTTAAAAATTCTAAAATATATATAAAAATCTATTTATAGAATTCGTACTTCGAGACATGACGAAAAAAATGGCCAAAAATAATTGTCTTCGAAAAATTATTATATTTGAAAAAGTAAACAAAGCGAACGCCGCTGGCCTTGATATTCGAAAATGCTACTATCGATAATCGACGTTAAGGGTTAGATTTGTATGAATATATTTATATAGATTTTTTTTCGAAACATCCAAACGACACGAATGTAGATCTTATCGCGAAATCCATAAGATCCAAATTAACATATCTATTATTATTTTTTAGCTTCAATTTAAATGCAGTGCAAAGCGCAAAGATGCTATGTTTTGCATCGGTTGGGTACAGAATTACAAACAGATGGACAAATACACGTTATTAAAATTATAATATTGATTACTATGATTTAATTCGGTTCGATCTATTGATTACAATAGTATTGAGCACAACCTGCCGGAAAATTGCTCTTTCGAACTACAATTAACTTCACATGAACGAGCAGTTGTTCGTCGCCCATTCGAGTGTAAACGCATTGTGTTCAATTTCTGTACAATGAATTAATCCCGTTCAATTCACGAATTAGACACGAATTTCGATTGATGAAAAGTGAAATGCGGATTTAACTCCGATGGCGCCTTCGGACTTAAATCGACATTCGAAACACGGTGCCAACTCTGTGACGAAACTGCAGAATCGCCTCTACATATTAAAATCTAAATTTACACAGATTCGTTCGATTGATTGATATGCAACATTAGCGAATGAAGAAGTTTCCAAGAAACCGAGTGGGATTTGAATTCGATGAACACAACGACCAGATGCCGAACTGTCACAGCAAACTCAATTAGCACATCGATCAAAGTTTGTTCACTCTAATTGTTTGCTCGGACGAAAATTGCGCATTTACTGTTCGACATAGTCATTTATGTAAGTATGTATGTTCTGTAATGAGTTTTTGCATTTGTAACCGAACGGTGACAGAACGTTCGAGGCATTCGTGACTCACTGTTTATTATTATTCAGAGTTTTTGAAATTATAAACGATGACGATTGTTTGTGCTTAAGTGAGGATCTGCCCTTTTTCGTGCGGAACAATTCCACATTTGGTCTGATTAGAATCAAAAAACACAAACAGGGGAAGCGAATGTTCAATTGAGACTAATTGAAGCAGAGATGAATGTACATTTTTGTAAATAGACATTACGAATGTTTATTTTGGATATTCTTAAAAAAATCTAGACATAAAATATTTTATATTTGTATCTGAACGACATATTGATCAAATATAATCCCAAATCTATAGCTAGCTTAAAAAACGATTTTCCAGCAACATTATCTACTTTCTTCATAAAAAAAAATATATTTTCAACAAATTATGAATGGCTTCTCATACACAAGTCTAAAGTATTCGATTTATGCAAATCTAAATTAAAAATGAATTATTCTAGAATAATCTACTACACATATATACAATCACATCGACTTCCTCCAAATTACAAAGATAATCATAAGTTAATTTCTTCTTATACCGACAAGGAACGTCCAAATGGATACCGACCACGAACAATCTGACCGTTCTAAGAAGTCTTCTCATCTGAGGAATTGAATCGTCGAAAAAAAAGCCACGAAACAAAGAGCATCGTGTCTTCGGGGTCATCGTCGTGGAATTGTGTGGAGCATCGCAATTCCACGGTTTAGAGTCAAGATAATTTTCAATGTGAGCATTGTTCGAAAGAAACGTTAAACGGAGGAGGTTTTAAATAATTAGCGTTTCTACGTCAATTTATTTTTCGTTAGTTCTATGGTCGAAAAGGTGGGAGCATACTCCGGTGACGAGTCGCGAGAAATTAACGATTTACTCGGTTCGTTTGTATAACTGATGTTAAGTGCATGTTTTGTTCAATGTAGTCGTTGGTAAGCTTCGTTAATTTTCGAAGATAAGTGAAAATTAGTAGCGTTTCGATAATTTAAATGACACGTAATAATGATAAACGCAATCGTGGCGAGTTTAAATTCTAATTATAATGATGAATCGTTAACGATGAAATTGAATATTAAACACGTAATGATTCTTTTTTTTTTCAAATGAAATCGTAGGTATGAGTAGCTTATTGGAATCACGTGAGATTCAAATAAGAGCGCAGCCATTTTGAAAATTTTAGAAATGAAACATTTCATGGATGAATTTCATAAAATTTCATCAATTTTAAAACACGGTTAAGTCAGTGCATACATGAATTGGACGATGTTAGACTAATGGCATTCATTAAACGGACGAGTGACCACACATTTCCATCGAAACAAAACACACTAAATATCCACAAACAACACCCAATTTCACCACACAAAACAACATCAATTCCAACAGAATTAAACCGGAAACACAGCCACATACATTCGATAGATTCGCGCGCTCTTCACTTGTTGCTAGGGCGACATTTGTAAACAAATTGAAAAACTCAAATCGCAACGAATTTAAAACGGAATTCACACCAAACCATTCGTTTTATTGAAATATTCCTCAATCATTTATTGTTTACATCGAGCCTACCTTGTTTTAAATAATTTTGATAAAAATGGTCCATTAGTAAATTAGCCATAAGATTAGTACCGAGCTTACGTTACGCGAGCCTCGTTCGCAGGACGAAAATAGAAGCGTTCGGACGCTTCCAATCCAGAAATAGTGAACCGATATATATTTATATTATTATATACCTAGTGGTCGACTTGAAGAAGTTGTTCGTCTCCCTGTTCATCAGGTCGGAGCGGAACTTGTTCATCTCCTCCTCCATCTTGCGCATTTCGGAGTCGAATCTCTCGCGAATGCTCGAGAACTCTGTGTCGATGACGGAGAAGTCGCCCAGCTTGATGGGCACGTTGCGCTTGATGCCGGAGTCGGACATTTTGATTCAATATTTCTTTGCGGAACCGGAAATTGAAGAGATGCCGGTGAACCGGATGCGAGCGCAAGGTAAGTACGCGTTCACTGTACTGACGCCGGAGCGCGACTGAGCGATGCGAGCGCTTGCGGATCGTTACGTCGGTTTTGGATCGAGATCTTAAATAAGCGGGTTCGCGCCCATGCACTGTTATTTTTTAACCCTGATTCGACCGATGTTTTTGTTTTCAGGGTGTAGAATTGTATAAAAATATCAATTCTGAATCGACAGTCGATTATGAGTAGATTAATTATTTTATCGATTTGGGAATCTTATTGGAATGTAAAAATCTAATTAGATTTCATTTTAACGACTTTGAATCGGGAAAAGCGCAACTTTGTTTTTAATAAAATATTCTCTAAATATCTCAGTTACACGAAACAGTTTTAAAATTAAGATCGAAAAAAAAATACCTACATACTTATTGGAATATTCAAATGTCGCCATTTTCGAAATATTTTTGAGCAACAATTTAAATTCGCTGATCTTTAAACGCAAATTCTTTATGATTATAAAACAATACCAACTGATTTAATTCAATCTGTTAATCATTATGTTCAAGTTATCTAGTTTAATTTTCACATTTAATATCTATAGTAAAAAAAGCGAATCAGATTTCTATATCATTGTGATAATCGATATCATTGTTGTTCATGAAGTACATAATATGTAAGTATGTATTTTAATAACAAATTGATCTTGAAAAAGTAATTCCAACAGAGTTAATATTGAAAAATTGTCCGTCTCTCGTAAATTAAATGACCACTTCACTAAACGCGTATGTAAATTCTCAGACAGGGGGAAAATATTTCTCGTGAAATTACTGAAAAAAACATCGTTGCAGATTTTATCAGACATTATCAATATTCAGTCATGGAACCGTCTACGAAAATTCCGAGAATATCAAACTTAACGATCACGCCACGATGAAAGAAAAAAACTAGAATAACCCTTAACAACATCAAATAACGTTCATTTCACATGCAATAGAACAATCACCATAATCAACATTGAATCGAACATGAAAATTTATTAAAAACCTAAAAAATTACCAGAAACTGAAATCAAATCTAAACAGAGCATCATTGTTTTTAATTAGACGCCAATTTCAATGCAATTTTACACGAAAACATCTCAATAATATGGTGATTTTGTTTTTCAAAAATTGTCAGGTGTATCATAATCACACCTATCATCATTATCATGGTCAAAAAGAATATTCTGGACCCAAGAAGAATTTAAATTGGGCTGCAGCAGTGTTGAAGCGTGGGAGACGCCCACGTTCGGCGTGTGAAATCTATTGGATCCATAGTAGATCAGCATAGATCGGTGATTCATGCCTAGATCCAGAATAATCTATCTACTATTCCTAAAACACTAATTAGATTTATGTCCGAAAAATGACGTCCCATTTGGCAGGCGTTCGAATTCGCGTAAAACGCGCGGCAAAATCGTAAAGACGTCGTTTTTGAATCGCACAGCTTATTTAGTGCTTTTGATAAATCCTAAACTTTCATTTTTACATTCGATGTATATGTTACATTGAAATTGTGATTTAACTGCAGTTTTAATAGATTCATACCTGATTACATTTAAATCGTTTGATCGATGAAATTTAATCTCAATCTAGACACAGTCTATAGAAATTTCGCAATGAAGAACACTTTTTAATTTTTGGATTGATAGTTAATGTAGTTCACCTTGCATATAAATGCAATTTCAATTTGTAAATGAAATAAATCATATGTATAATTGAAGACGAAAGATAAACATAAAATAAGATATTACTCTTTCTCGAAAATACTAAAATAACAAGGTTGTCTGAAATTTTTGTGATCGTTTGTATATCATTTGATTCTATCATAAAATAAGCAAATATATCATCTATTTTAATTTCATATGAAATTCTGAAAAAATACATTAATGTATGCTAAATCCAAATAAATAGAATGGAATTGATCGGAGTCGTGCATGATGCTATTTTCAGATCCTGAACAATATGTACGAATATCGCTATTTCGAGCTTCGACTAGAAAATGTTTCAGCACTTAAGAATGTCATTGAAACGTCTGCGTCGATTTTCAGAGAAATCTCGACGATTCGACGAAAAATGAAAGATGCTGCTTTCGAACTTTCCACGTGGGTGTGTTCAGTTTTCTGTATCCAAATCGTATTCATGTTTTCGTATCGATTTGTGTACCATTTCGATCATTCGATGATAAATCTTCGAAGCATTTTTATTGCCGATCAAATGTGAAAACAATAATAACAGCTTACGTATAATTTGCATATTTATAAATGGAAATGTTTGAATGGTTATTATAGTCTCGAAAGTTCGAATTTGTCACATAATATCCGCTCACTCATTTAATTTCAAAAATAGCAAATCCAGAAAAGGATTATTCCGAATATGATCGTATTTCAAATTCCATTTAACTTACGTTAGCAACAGTCACACAAGATGTTTCAGACTATATATGAACTTTCAGACTGTTTATGAACTCACAGACAATATTATATGCTGTTAGACAAGGTCTGTGTGAACAAAATTACAGAAAAAGTTGCAACAATGTTTTCAAATTGAAAAATTCAAGCATCGAATTCCAAAGCTATTTCCATATACCATAGACGATCGTAATTTAATTTCGTCACGGAATACCTTCGTTCGCATTCCTCATCGAGACTTCCTTAAACGTCTATGTACCGATAGCTGGTCATCGTCACCGATGATGACGTCTCCATGCGAAGGAGTCAATCGAAACGTGGTCACCTTATATGGCCAATGGAACTGGATACACCCACGACGAATCAAAGCAGCATTCACTTGCATTTTACTGATTATATTAAATATAGTCGATGAATTTATTGAACATGTTCAGAAAATTTATGTTTTGAATGTTTGCAGATTTATTTGTGAGTCAATTTTGGTAAAAGTTTAATTTTGTCGTCGGTGATTCTATATGATTATGATATAATCTTTGATTATAATGAAAGAAATAGAATCGTTCTCATTTGATTTGATTGAAATTTCTCTCAATAGACATAAAAATTGGTTTGGTTAGAATTTTTGCCAAAAAAAAAAATTTTTTTTTCATAAGGTTAGGACTTTATGTCTAGTTGGAATCGATTGATAAAAATTATTGCAAACTAATTGTAAGAATATGGGATAAATCGAATTAAATTCATTGATCTTATTATTGAATTGATTAAAATGTGATCAAAAATATTTCGATCGAAGTCCAATCGATGCGTTTTTGCTACTCAGGGTCATGATACAGAGTCACAGAAAAAATTAACCGTTCGATTCTTGCTATAAGAATTATATTTGTATAGTTGGTTCGTATTTATTTTTTTTCTTTAACTTCGTGTGATGACGTGATTTTTTCAAGTTCTGGTACATACTGAGTCTGTGATGTTGGATTCTCAGTAAATATGTACGTCATATAACCTTGGGAATCTTCAATGCTGTTTTTAAAGTTGTATAGCTGCTCATAACTATAAAGCTTAATGTTTATTTACATCATAAAATATTGTTAGCAATTTATGAGGATTGAATAAGCTCAATTGTAAATCTAACTATAAGATTTAACTACTCTAAAACAATGATTAATATGTTTATGCAGTTCAGTTATCAAATTTAAAAGTTGGTTTTTGCAAGCAAAGAAAATAAGAAAGATGTAAAAAGAAAAAATGTAAATTACGTAAATAATTTGCAAAACCATCACCAATTAATATGTACTTTATCAGAAAAAAATGTGTAGCATTGCAGAAAAAAAATAGATAAAAATGTAAGAAAAACGCTTAGTCACATTTAGAAAGAATAAATGGTTTATATTCATTAACAAATTAGTACAACTATTTTTGGTATTTCATAGGAATAATTAATAAAGTAACAATTCGTAAACGTTATGGCAAATGTAGTTCATAATGTACATACAAATAAAATATTTACAGTTTGTCACCATTCATAATAATTTGAACAGTGAGAAAATGTTATGAAAAACGAAAATTTGAAATTTAACTGTACATAGATACATTGGAACATGCAACTGTACATAAAAACTATGTATTATCAGACTTATTAACAGGAAATTTCAGTTTCAGTAGGTATGTATTTACATATTTGAAAATGAAAAGCCCACACACCAAAATGAGATAAAGCCTGTTAACCAGCAAATGATAATGAATACAAGAAAAATTTCAAATTTTCACATCAAACATTACAGAGCTTGTACTATTAACATGATTCAGAAAATATTATCATATAAATATCTCGTTTGATCGGAAACATACAAATAATAATAATATTATATGTATACATAATAAAAAATTATGTACAAATGAATTAAAGCTTAAAATACACTAAAAATCATACTATGTCAATTTTATTATTCGTAGTCTCTTTGAGCGGCTTATAAGTATTAGAATGCGTTTTACTAAAAGTCACATACGTATAAAAAATGCTTCCGATCACGCTAATATTCAAACCGATAAAATTTACCCAGCTAAACGTGTAATCACCTCCGATAACCATACCTAAATATGTCACGGATATATTTTTCAAACATCCAATTATGGTGGTCGTTAAGGCACCATTGAACAAGGTACACAGCACAATACTATAAGACAACACGAATCCCATAAAACACGACATCAAAAATTGCACTAGAAATGCGACGTCCGACCAATTCTCGTACTCGTACGAATTCCTCAAATCGCCGGTGCCCCATGCCACCAATACGGCCGGCACGATCATAAATAGACAATTGTAATACATCAACCCGTACTTCCCCAAGTCTTTGGTGTCTAGTTTCTTTTTCATGATGACACCGTTTGTCGCGGTAAAGAAGTCATTTAATAAAACTAAGACGTATCCTGTCAGACTGAACGTTAAATCGTCTAAAGCTGCCAGTAGAGCTCCTCCGACCATCGAGAACACGCACAACTTGACCGAGAGCGAAGGGTCGGTCGCTAGAATTATGCGTTCGGCTATCATCGTCATGAGGATGCTGAACCTCCTCAGAGCGGTGAACATGGGTAGACTAAGCTGCTGAGTCCCACCTAACCCTGTGATCATGTTTCCTAGATATATGACGGGCAGAGGCCATATCCTGCGAAAAGTGTGTGACTCGAGCGGGGGAAAGTCTAGTATTCCGAATTTCTTCGACGCGAGCAGCACCAAAATCGTGGCTATCATCTGACCGAGTCCCAGCGCTTGATACGAAGGGAAGCGGTGGGTGGTGAGCACGTTTTTGTTGATGACCGTTATCATGAGCGAGGTGGTTCCGTAGAAGAGTGCCGCCAGCATCTTTTTGAGGTAGGGTCGTCGCTCGAAGAGGTCGAGGGCGGATGCCGCGGGGGCCGTGAGCCGCCGGAGCCCTCGGAGCGCCATCGCGTCTCATACGGAACGCGCTCGGCGACGGCCGGAGCCGTCTCGAAAATGACAGCTGTCAAAAATGACAGCAGATCAGTGCTGCCAACTCAGACCACTCATATGTGAATAAATTTTCATTTTTCTCTTTTTTATCTATTCATTTATAGTTTTGATATTTAATTTATAAGCAGTGATAGTGTTAAAATAGTATTAAAGAATAAGCAATAAACAACTCTCAACCAACTTTTCATTGAAATGATAATAAAATTATGATTCCCCCAAATTCATTTAAATGAAACATAAGTATGAAATCATTGTAAAAATATGGTTTGTTCAGCAATCCAAATTCTATTTGCGAAAATCATAATGACTTATCGAATAAGTTTGGTTGTGGTGAACAATTTCTTCCAATTTTCCTCGTTATTGAAAAATACTACACATGTTAAAAATATTACACTTAATTTATGTAAAGGTTTAAAATATTCGAATTCAATTCTGTTTATAAATCAATCCTCTTATTTTTTTTATATTATTTCCAATGAACTTATCATTGTCATATAAATCCCCAATAAACAATAGATTATACGATGTATCCAGAGAATGGGCATTGTTTTCAGACAACAAACATTATCTAATCTAATCAATTGGCAAGAGGAAAGAATATTAGTCATTTATAATCTATGCTTACGATTAAATTCTATAACAAAAAAATAAATTCAATCCTCTCATCTCACCCCACTATTATGGAGAGTCGAGGGTTGAAAACCTCATACCACCCCCAACAAGAACAGGGGTAGCCAACATTTAAAATTTTAACTGTAATACTAGATGATAAACGATGCAAAACATAAATGAAAAGAATATTTAAAATATAAATAGTTTATTAGTTTCATTCATGTAGGTAACAAATATAAATATTCTTAGAAAACACATGTAAAAAAATATAACTATGAATACTTTAATTTAGCATCAAATACACAGAAAAAAATGCAAACATTAATAAGTATATATCAAAGAAATAAATTGTGATATATTTATATACATTATTATAAACAACTTTTACAAGTTGCCGGCGCAAATCAGTCCCATTAACCTTATTTTTACGACACAAATAAAATAACGCTTGAGATGTGATAAATATGAATTTCACACACTCGGATGGATCAAAACCTAAAGTACACTTATAATAGAGAAAAAATAAAATTACAGATAATTGTGCAATGATTTGCGCACTCATGAATGAACTGAAATATATAGATTATATAGGAAACAATACTTTTGCATCGCTACGTAAATTAGAATATCACGAATTCAGAGTAATCATGCTACTCGAATTAGAAAAAAAAACAGACTTTGGTCCGAAACGATAAATTTTCACAATGATGTTAATTTTTTTTTTATTTGTAAAAACCCTGAAAATTTAAGGCACAGGAGTTAAATTGTTTGGACGTGGAATATTTGGCCCCGTTTTTGAAAAATAATTGCATCTGTTCTTTCGTGACCCAAACATTATTAAGTTAATTTAGAATACACATTAAGTTAGTTTGATCAGTATTTATATATGAATTATAGTTTTTTCAGTATGTTGTATTTCACTACTTAAATTGAACGGCTAATATTTTTTTTTAAATTGAATATGAATTCAAGGGTGCAGTAAAGATGTTTTCCAATAAATAAATCTTTTCGTTCAGACAAAAATTAAGTAAACTTACACAAATGATGATTTAGCAGATATGTGAATAAGCATAATATTTGGCTACAATTAGAATTTTTTACATTCAATTTTATTAGGTATGCTTTTCTTTTCAAAATTACTAAATCATCACACTTGCGCAATTTCGTATTAACAATTAGCCAATACGTATGCTAAAAGTCTGAACAAAAGACAGAGATAAATACTGATATCTAGTGTTCTATATGGACGATGTTATGAATGAGAAAAATGAGCGGAAAATCTCTTCGAACTGGATGCCCGAATGAAAACGAGAACTTATGTTCGGACGACGACGGCCGATGATATAAATACTGATCGCTCCAACGGAAGGCCAAGACGAATGCTAGAGAGAGAATGGAATCAAGGAGAGTGCGTAGCGGACTGAATCTCTTTGGGCTGACTGTCGGAGCCGGAGCTGGAACCGGAAGGCGTGGCCCACCAGATGATGAGGATCAGCAGCACGGTGGCCAACACCCCGATGATGATCATCATCTTGAGGTTCTTCCACCAGTACTTGCGCTTGAGCTTGGTGGCCTGCTGCTCGAACTGGCTGGCCCCGTGTTGCAATGCGTCGGCCCTCGTGTCCAGCTCCGAGAGTTTCTGGTCTCGCTCCAACACCTTCTGCACGTTGACGCGCATGATGCCGACCACTTCGTTCACCTGGTCCTGGGTCTGCTGCAGCACCCTATTGTCCGAGGAGACGCGTCCCGACGATCCACCCTGTTCTTCCATCTTAGCCTCTTTTTCTTTTTCTTTTTCTGACTTCACTCTCACGACAGCCGCGCCGACAGTTGTCAACTCCTCGAATCGAGGCAGGCAACAGGTTTCAAGATGGCGGACGGCTCACGTCATTCGAGTTGCTTTTTTCTAAAACGTTCTAATTATTTATTAAACTCGCTCTTCACTCGTCGATATTTGTTGACTTTTATTATTGATTTAAAATGTTTTTTATTACGTTTATTCAAATATTACTACTTTAAAAGTAATTTCATTTTCATTCTAATCATTATTTTTATTTTCCATAAAAATTTGTCGTTTTATATATACAGTATAATATTATTGATGCAATATCGAATTTTTATCAAAAGCGATTTAATACAAAAAGTCTACTAAAGATGACGCACTCATGTGTCAAATAGCACAAGTAATTTATTACGGCATTTACGACTTTATGTTTTCTATATTTGAATGTTATTTTCGTATGTTTACATTTTATGTTTTTTATAATTCAATATGCAAACAATTATTTATCTAATGCTTGTTATTACAAGAGTGTAAATATTATACCATGGTTAGTTCAAGTTTATTTCTTGTTAAATGTGCCGGAAATCAAATATTCTAAACATATGGATTTGCATGAAAAATAAACAATCAAACATAATTATTATTAAACTAAGCAAATAAATACAATTGAAGATGGATACTATCTGAAACTCTCCTCTCCCCCTTTTCTCTGGATTTCTTACTCGTACGCAAAAAAAAAATGGGTTGCTTCTCTTTCTTTTTCTTATGAGGTCTGAGAAGTTTTCAGACCGGTATGTTCTCAGAATGACATGTATTGGTACATTACCTACTTAAGAGTGCAATTTTCCAAACATCTGTAGGTTGGTAACGCTCTAGCTGTCGTTTTGACAGTTCTAATTTTCTACCTTTCAATATGTCTCTATTCGCTGCGCCACTTCTTTCTAAATTAATAAGGGTACACTTTTATTTAAAACATATTTACACTTGCATTTTACTTTATTTTTACATTTTATGTACTCTCTTAAAATCTATGATTTCATGCATCTATTTTTTTTAGAATATCAAAATAAATGGAATCGTGCAGTTAAATGCTCGTTATTCTAACGATATAATTCACAGAGAGGATGATGATACAATCGAAATACCCAAATATGACATAGAGAGGCAAGAAACTTTAGAAAAACGCAAAGCAAGGTATTGTTTGAGATCATATAATTCGGTTATTTCCATCTTAATAATATCTATATTGTTATTTAATCGCTTTTACAGGCTGCTATATCAATCCAGAAAAAGGGGAATGTTGGAAAATGACTTATTACTGAGCACCTTTGCTGCCAAATATCTTAATAATATGACAGAAGAACAAACATTGCAGTATGATAAGCTTATAAATTTGCCTTCAAATGATTGGGACATATATTATTGGGCAATAGGACACAAACCAACTCCCCCAGAATTCGACACCGAAATGATGAATCTTTTCAAAAAACATGTTGCCAATGAAAAGAAGGAAGTCAGATTGAGGCAACCAAACTTAAATTGATGAAATTTACGTTAATACGATTAATGTACTTAATTAAACGGTCGAATATTCTCATTGATGCTTTTACAATTAGTTTATAACTTATTGTGTACAAATAGTGAATGTAATAGATTAGTGTGTATATTTTATATGTATTACATAATTAGTGTCTATTAGTTATTTGAAATAAATATTGATGTATTTATATGCAAGTTATTTCAGTTATGTTATCTTATCTCTGTTCTAGAAGTTTCCTGAAAAATAAAAAAAAGTTTTTCATAAAAATGATGGTATATTCAAAGTTCGTTTTTAATATTCATTTCAGTAAAAGCGTTACTTTGACCCACCTTAAATTTATGAGAAGCTTTCGTTAAATCATGATTTACATCCTGACAACGGCTTCATTGCTTATTTTATGCTGATATTTTTTTTATCTCCATTTATGCTGTTAAATAAATTATTTAATTGACACTTACCATGTATAAATTTTATTGTTAGATAATTTCAAACATATTACTATGTAAAAACACTTTATACATATGTAAAATATATTAGTACATTTTTTATTCAAACAAATGCCTACTTTTATCGTTTTGTCAGTGTGAAAATAAGTTAAAAACAATCAAATTGTTTGATAATCATATTTTTTGAAATGCATAAATTTTGAGTTAGGTTGATATCAGTAATAAATTGTTAGTATGAAATTTCATATGTATTGAATATACATTTCAATACACATATTCAATAGCTTCGATGTATTGAATAAATATATGAACAAGTGTTTTGGTGCAATTTGAAATGTTAAACATTTCAGTATTTTCAGTTTGGATAACCTTGTGATGAAATGTAATGTTTATTAAAACGTAGCAAAATTTTGAGCTGAGCAAATTTTTGCTTCAATATAAATTTGCAAAAACACCTCACTAATTACAAGGTTTTAGCATACAATCTTTCGCATAAAAGTTTTACAAGTTTAAAAGTGAAATTTTCTCTAGGCTATGATTGTATGTTAATTATTCACAAAAGTAGAAGGACATAGCTGAATATCAATAGATCAATATGAAATATAAAATTTTATACTTAAAAAAACAAGTATAGAAAAAACGATCAAATTATCCAAAACAGTTTCTTCGGATTCTGTTCAAAAGCTAAGTGATTGAGATAACGAACACGTAATTGTCATTGAAGAAAAATACACATTTGTGTTAAATGTTTTATTTCGCTTTCTAGAATTAGACGTAGGTAGATATGAACGCGCTATATGAAACTGTAAACAACTTCAAAATTAATTCAAATTATGTATGTTTTGAAAATACGTATGTGTTATAAATTTTACCAAAAAACAAAATTTTACATCAAAATATTTTGTACAGCCTAGTTGTGTATCAGTAGCACTAGATAAATCTGAGAAATTCATGTTTGTTTTTTGGGGAAAAATACACGAAAAAGGAAGAGTCTTTGAAATTTTCATGAATTCGCGAAATCTACACATTTTTCAGATTTGTGGTAGTACCAATAAACGTTAGTCTGAAAGTGTATTTTAATTTTTTTGAGTTTGCTGTGGTTTTGTCAATGAACGCAGTCGATATTTAAATTAATCATTGTTCGTTAAAGAGTAGCAGAGAGGTGTGTATTTTTTGCTATAAATTTATGTAAATTTTGGCATTTCACTTCAATTCTTTTTTTTTCAGCGTCGTTGTACCTTTTGTTGACCCATTGTCACTTATCGATTGGTTAAAATTATTCAGCTATTTTAATTTCTTTCCTACGTATTCGTACTTGACCTACGACATTTTTTCTATTATTCCATCGAATATTATGTTAACCTATTGTAAATTTAAATTTAAAGTTTTTGAACTCGTTACGTTTATCTTTTCTTCATCATTTTTTTTCACTAGAATTTGTAAAGATAAATGATGATAATTACTCTTTAAAATTAAATCGTTATGCATAAACAAAATGGTTGTAGGTACGTCACGAAATGGTGTCCATGCGCAAACGGCTCCTGGGCGAATTTTCGCGGCAATTTTCAAAGCTCTGTCGTTTTCCCGCGAAGTTTTAAAAACGAAACGAAACGTCCGTCGGGCGAATTTATGATTACGTTTATCTTCACATACGTATGTATAGGTTATCGTGCATCACAGACACACAAACAAACGTCGCGTCAAACGCCACTCCATTTAAATTTATAATCGCGAGTTCGCTTTCCCGCCGTTCACTTCAGCTCGGGACGCGCTGAAAGTAAGCAAGTTGAAGTTCCCAGGTGTTTCAGAAGTTAGATTTTGAGCTAATTTTGAGTTTTCGGAATCGGTGATAAAGTGTACGTAGTTATTGTTGCACAAGGAGCTCGAACAGTCCAGGATTCAAAATGGTCATTAGGACGAAGGTACGCAATTTCAGTTTCGATAATTTGTATGATTTTGATTTTCATAAATGTATTTGATTCTTTCTTCAATCGATTTGAGAAATATCTAAATTTTCTATTTAAATTAATGAATTTTTAATATAAACGATTTCGTTCAAATATAATTTTTGAGTAGATATTTTCGTAAAAACCGTTTGTTGAAGATTTTCATTGAGTTTTTTACTTATAAAATTAAAAAAACGTGGCGATGACGATATCAGAGGTTGTGTTGACTTATTATATTTATTTGACCCGGCGATACCGAAAGTAAAACTTCGAATCATAAATAAGTGTTTTGTGTCATACTTTGAATAACTTTCAAACAATATATTAGAATTTCATGAAAGTAATAAAATAATCAGTATATTCAATTTCATATAATAAAAATGTGTAACTTATAAAAGAAATTGCACTAATCAAAAAAATGACAAAATTCATTAATTTATTACATTTCTTGTAAGTCGTAATTTAGATAATTTCAGGGTCAAGATAAAATCATGCGCTTTTGTCGCTAATTAGCAGTTGGTATATATCAGTTGATCTTTATCACAAAAAAATTCAATGTCAAATTTTAGAATATTTCAAACGCATCACGCCATGAAGCATTTGAAAAACAGGAGCTTACTTTATTTTTGCGGTAAAAGCCAATGACTTAAAGCGTTGATAAGATATGTAATATAAAAAAAAATGTTTATTCGTTTTCGCATCGATAAGGAAAATCCGGTGGGTGTGATTTTTAAGCTTTTTTTGAAGAAAAAAATAAGAATTTTCAACGTTGACAGCCGAGATAACTTTTAATCAACCCAAATTTTTTATTGTGCTAATAACGCAGTTATCTTTTAGTATTTTTTCGATGAACTTATGCAATTTTATTTCGCAATTTACTCAGCTTGTAAACGAAATTATTGAGAGAAGAATTCACTTAATCATTACAGATTTTGATAAACAGTTTCAGAATAAAATTTGTTTCGAAAACGAATGAAAACAAAGCGAAGACGTCAGAGATAGAAACGTTTTCTGTTATTTTAGCTGTTGTCTGTTGACAAGTTCAAGAGTTTATGAAACTTGTTTATTACAATAATTTAGATTTACATTCATCTAAGACGATTTATAAAACAACAGATAAAAATATCAAATGACACACATTTGACGATCTCAACTATTTTTTAATAGGTGTCTAGTCGAGGGCTATTTTTTCAAATCGATTTATTTACATTTGATCATCCATTGAATATTTGAATGATTTCGTTTAATTCGTTCAATTAGAAGTCGTATGATAAATACTATTGATCAACATGCACATGTGAGTTTATGCATTTGCAATCTTTTGACCTGTTGTGTTTATTATTCACTAGTTTTCATGACAGCAATCGTAAGATTCATAACATTTATCATAAAACCAGTAAAGATGATGAAAATAATCTCAAATATGTTCATTAATTTTATCTAATCACAGATTTCCCTCATTTTATTTATTCCGATTTATTTATTTCATCATTGACAAATAATAATAACTTAACTGCATGTTTTTTCATTACTGTAATAATATGCAATATTTTTTTTTACATAAGAATGAAATGTACCTATTGATACAATACCTAGTTAATTCGTTGAAATAGCACACTTGAGGATGAAATTTCGCAAAAAACGATGATAATGCAAAAACCTACATTTTTCAGAATTTTTCGTGAATTGTCGACGATAAAGATATTTACTCTTCAAAAATAACACCTACGTAAATAAAAAAAACTCTTATCAATAGGTACCTAACAAAATAGAGTACGCAATTCCAGTCCACTTGTTGATGTCATTCTTTATTTGCGATTAATTTATTCGTTTCAAGTTCAAATTGGAAATTTCTATTTAAAATTCAACAGCATATTTTTAAATTTCAGCTATTGATCAAACACCTGTTTGAAAATCAGCACAAATTCAAAAAGGTCGTGAGACTATGCAGCTCATCGTTGCGAGTTCAAGAAATCGAAGATGTCTCCATCAATGAAGAATACAAAAGACCAGATTTACAAATACCAGATGCACCATATTTGAAACCTTTACCGAAAGAGAGGAAACAGTTGACTCCAGACGTTTCTTTTAAGGTTGATCGTCAATAAATTTACATTTTAATGTCAAATAATGATAAACTAATCTGTTGAATCTTCAAACTTCAGTATTCAGATTTGGACGTCAAAATATCAGAATCTCGAGCTCGATCCAAACCAGACCCTAGTGATTTGCAATTCGGCAAATACTTCACAGATCACATGTTTAAAGTATTTTACTACAAGCAGTTGGGAGGATGGCAAAAACCTCAAATAGTACCCTTTGAAAATCTCGTCATACATCCAGCTGCTAAAGTGCTTCACTATGCCATAGAAGTAAGAATTTAACCAGTGTATTAATCGAATGAAGAATTACTCACAAGGCTTTTTGTGACAATATCTCAATTTAAACTATTCGGTTTCAGCTATTCGAAGGAATGAAAGCTTATCGAGGAGTAGACGATCGAATACGAGTCTTTAGACCCGATCTGAACATGGAACGAATGAACGTTTCAGCGATTAGAGCTGGACTGCCGACTTTTGATGAAGACGAAATGATCAAATGTATAAATCGCTTGATCTCAATCGACGAAGAATGGGTTCCACATTCTGAAGCCTCTAGCCTTTATATACGACCTACATTAATTGGGATCGACGTAAGTTTCCGAACATATTCTCCGATTCCTGAAAATTCCTGAAAATTTTATTCTAATTTGACTTTCAGCCTACATTGGGAGTAGCATCTTCAGAATCTGCGATGTTATACACGATTTTGAGTCCTGTAGGATCTTATTTCAAATCTGCCAGTGATGGTTCAGTTTCGCTGATGGCTGATCCATCATACACCAGGGCTTGGCCTGGAGGTGTTGGAGATAGAAAAATGGGTTCAAATTATGCACCCACTGTAGACATACAAAATAAAGCAGCTGAAAAGGGCTTACATCAAGTTTTGTGGTTGTATGGAGATGATCATCAGTTGACTGAAGCTGGAACGATGAACATATTCATGGTATCCATAGATGAAAACGGAGGTAAATCTCATTGGTATTGTTTTTTGATTGATCATTTTTCAAGATAATTTTTTGACTGCTCAGATAACCGATCACTGTTAAAAAATAAGATAAAGTCTTAAGCGTATCAAGGCAAAAAATATTTGGATTGTTCAAATATTTTGCGAAAAATTGTCCAATGAAAAGTTAAAAACGTTATCTTTGTGACGTTACGAGCACGTTGTTTATTTTTCTGAACTAGATTAAATATTCTTATGCAATAAAATGCTCACTAGTATCATCCGATATTTTCCCATTTGATAGTAATTGCGAAGTCGACAATAACACTTCTCGTAATTGAAATGTTTTTTTTTTCAGATAAAATTCTATCGACTCCTCCTTTGAATGGTTTGATTTTACCTGGAGTCACTCGTCACTCCATCATACAATTGGCTAAACATTGGGGATTGAGAGTCAATGAGGCTCCAATAAGAATGAGAGACATCAGATTATTGAAAAATCAAAATAGAGTAAGTTGAATAAAATTATAAGGTTCTATCCGTACTCTAGGCTTTCCGATGAAAATGGTCTTCTCAAATAAAAAGAAAGTAGATATTTATAAGTGACAACTTGTGAGTAGGGCTTTGTGAGATAGAGTACGGAAAGTGTATAAGTAAATATATGAGATATGAATTAACTTATGATTACAAACTATTTATTTTTTCTAGTTATTGGAGCTTTTCGGTTCTGGAACAGCTTGCGTAGTCAGCCCAGTAGGAATGATAGATTATCTCGACGAAGCGATTCCAATTCCAACTTTACAACAGGAAGACAGTTTTTTCAAGAAAGTCAGAGAGACTTTGCTTTCCATACAGTATGGTCACGTGGAACATCCTTGGGCAAAACCGATTTGATCTTAAATTATCCAAAAAATAAGCGCAACTCAACATAAAGGAATCTCTTTCTCTCGTCTTGGCGTAGTCCATGATGATGAAACGGTGCGAGATTATTTCTTCAAAATGGTCTTATTATACAGCGATAGCATATTTTGACGACCTCATTGTCGGGTTATCTGTTTAAAAATGGTATTTATCTACGTATACACAATTAAAATAATATAATATGTATTTTTTAAACATAGTTACGTTTGTAAATATATGCAGAGACGAATGAACGGTTATTGCGCGAATGCGTTTTATTTTAGAGTCAGTCTTTGATGATCATTCAGATTGAACAATTCATTGGTTCATATTGGTTTTCGTTCATAAATTGTACTTATCTTTTTAGCGTGACTTCAAATTGAATGTGTGTTCATATGTATAAGCTGTACATAGGTAGATGTACGAAATGAATAAGCAAACAATAAAATAGATAATTGGTTAATTCCAGGATGAGTTTGCTTATGAATTTCAATTTCGTATCGAGCCTCAAAAATGGGTGAAATGATGACTGGAATTTATTTGAAAAAAAAAATTACACACCAGTGATACAAAAGTATTAAATGTAAAAACTGTATAGCTTTAGCAAATAGTAAATGAATTGTTATGTATGGATAAGTATGTTTATGTATATTTGTGATTTTTAAAGACTTAGGACGAGATTAATTTATTTAACAGTTTTTTCAAATGATTTGTAATTTATTTGTTAACATGAGCCGAGTACGAATGCTGAAATAAGTCAAACAAGATTATTTTGTGTATTTGTAAGTGGTGATTTCAAAAAATCAAGTTTTAATCGTGTGCCTATATTAATATTACCTATGTAGATACACATTTTATTACAATGTGGTAGTTTTGTTCGTTTTTAGGCAATATTATTTATGTTCCAAAATTTATTTATTATAAATTAATAAAATCTGTAAAAAAATCAATAAATTTACTACTTGACATGCTATTGGCGGCTTTTATTAGAAAATACACACATGCATTTTCAGCACATATTTTTTTTACAGACAAAACCTGAAAACCGTTTTAAATGACGTTTGTAAGTACTTCTCATCTAAACTCAATTAAATTCCGAACTTTTCGATACTATTTTCATCAAAATCTAATTATCAAAACGAAATTAGAGGCTAAAAACAAAGCATAGCTCAATGTGTCCCCAGTCTCCTCTAAAATTTTACAAAATTAAAATGAAAAACGGAAAAACAAACTAGTGAAGAGGCAACTTTAGAATGGTAGTATAGTACTCGCGCGCGTTCGTCAAGTTGGTCTTTCTGGTTTCGGTCGCTTGAGCTGACCGCCATCTTTCTCTTGGATCATGCCGCCGAAGAAGCCCGCGGATAAACCAGGTGAGCTTCTATCGATGGAAACTCTCGCATTTCCGCAATTTACGGACTCCGCGTCAATTTCGTCAATAAATACAATTTCCGGCTTCCGTCCTGTTAAAGCGGAACAAGTGACAGAAGCTCGCCGATGCCATATCGAAATCCGGCCACGCGGTCCTCTCACGTGTCACTTTATTTTCTGTGCATTTTCAATGTCGAAATGTCTTAATCTCTACGATTCCTCAAAATATGATTGTGATTCTTCAATTCTGTCAGATGTAATATGGTTTGACCTCGTTCTCCACAAATTGTATTTACTCTCGAACATAACCTATATTTTTCTTGTGACATTTTGTTCTCTTCTGTAAACGATCAATAGGTTCAATTTTTGGAAGTAAACGTTTTTATGTTATCTAAGTTGAAGATTTTCGATATTAATTATACATTTTGAGTCAAAATTTACGTGGAAACAGTGTCTAGTTATGAAAATCAAATGTTTGGTTGTTAATGAAATGCGAGTGAATATAATGTTTATCCACTGAAACTAGTTAATTGTATGGAAAAGAAGTGAGTTGGTTTAGTTTATATTATTTATAAATGAAATTGAATACTGAGTTTATACCAAAACTGGCTTTGTTTTGCAGATTTGCAACCGTGGAGCTTTGATGCTCAATTTTTAAAATGAATAGTATACAGTTATATAAATAGAGTCAGAGAATCATTTTGAGAATTTTCAAAATTAAAACATTCACTCCTTTTTTTCCATGAAATAATTATCAATATTTAACTCATTCAAGCATTTTATAGCTATATTATTATAAGTATAACTAGTAACTGTATGACTTACATGTTGGTTTAATGATTTCAGCCTCCGGCTCTAAAGCCGGAGAAGGCAAGAAACCTAAAGCCGAGGGTGCGGCAAAGAGTGACGCTCCCAAGGCTGAGACATCAAAGCCCGCTGCCGCTCCTAAAGCAGCAGCGGCGCCCAAAGCGGCTCCCGCTCCTAAACCAGCCGAAAAGAAACCAGCAGGCGATAAGCCTAAAGCTGATAAACCTAAAGCCGCTCCCGCTGCCAAACCTAAGGCCGCCGCCCCAGCCAAGGGTAAAGCCGGAGATAAGGCCAAGGACAAGCCGAAGGCCGGTGGAGTAGACAAGGCGAAGGCTAAAGTCGCCGCCAAGCCCAAAGCTGGAGACAAGAAACCTGCTGACAAAAGCAAGGCTGCCAAGAAACCGGTCGCAAAACCTGCCGCCAAAGGAACTAAGGATGGAGCGAAAGCCAAATTGGCCGCCAAGATCAAGAAGGCTTCTCCCGTTAAAGGAAAGAGCGGTGTTAAATTGACTATTGCTAAAGCCCGCAAAACCCAAACTAAGGTATGTATTTAAAATTTTTATGTGAAATGATGACTTGAATATAAATTTTTATTGTAGTTTTCAATGCTTTTATGGGTATTTTAATTCATGATATGTAATTTTCAGATAATCAAAGGTGAACATGGCACCCGGGAAAGAAAAATACGCACATCTGTTCACTTCCGTCGCCCAAAAACTTTCAAGCCTCCCCGTAATCCTAAATATCAAAGGAAATCGGTTGCGAAGAGGACACGGTATGAATGAGATTTATGATTTTTTTTAATACTTGGTGTTTGAAACAATTGATACTAAAAGTATTCTTTTTCAGAATGGATATTTGTAATATTATCAAATTCCCCTTGAACACCGAAGCTGCGATGAAAAAGATTGAAGATAACAATTCATTAGTTTTCATTGTCCACACGCGGTCCAACAAACATCACATTCGTCACGCTATTGAAAAACTATATGATGTTAAAGTGTTGAAAGTTAACACGCTCATCAGGTATATTTCCAATTGTGATTTTTTTCTATACAATCACCTCCTTTAATATGATTTATGCTTTCGATATGAAAATTATTGTATCTTTACTTAATCTTAAATATAAGTTTGATGTGAGTTTTGTAATTTTTACATGTTTCATATTTCATGTTATAGGAGGGTTACCTATATTTACTTATTTATATGATGAATACTTTTTAGAGAATCTCTTTGATATCTTTGTGAAAAGAAATTTAATATTCTGATTTCAATTTTGAATTTTTTCATATCACTTGTATTTTTACATTAGGTTAATGTTTCCATTTGTTTTTCAGGCCCGATGGTAAAAAGAAGGCTTACGTGCGATTGACAAGAGACTATGATGCGCTGGACGTAGCCAACAAAATCGGCATCATATAAAAAGAAGATCCATGTCTGTTTTATTTTATATTTGTATTTTTAAGACATGAAAAATATATGTAAATGGAATAAAATCTATTTACAACAAGTCTTTTGTATTTTTTAACTGACCTTATCGCTAAAATCAATGTGTAAATTCGATTAGGTTAGATTAGGTGAAGAAACAAAAACATACGTTTTGGACGTAGTTTATTTACTAAAAAATATAACACAACTTTCTAAATTTAAAACAAATGTGTGAATATCATTCAATTTTGAAAGATTCGAGAGGAAGGTTTAATGCTGATAATATACAGTTGATTTGTGTGTTCATGGCTTAGCTTTGTTGTACTGAAAATAAAATTCATACACAATTATAATAAAAGTAAATAGAAATCGACTTCATAATTAAAGATTTTGAAAGAAATTACTTTATTTAATATCCATTCTGCATCTTCTAAGCTTTTTGCAATCATGGTGTGTACTCTTTCGGGATCCGATTCGTTGACGTGTTGTTTAAAACTCTAAAAAGATACCACAATGATAAATAAAGAAATCACTTTTAGCCCAATATAATGGTACCTGTCTAATAGAATGTTTATAAAAGTTTTGAGCGTCTCTAGGTAGTTTTCCGCATTGTCTCAGTAAATGTCTATACAACTGGAGAGAATTCATCGGAGGTTTTTTAACGGAGCACAAAAGAACGGACGAGAAAATCATACGATAGCAGAAAATTTTAGACCTAAGCAGTCGATGAAATGAAGCTTACATAACCTCAAAACTTTTGACATATGAGACCCACAAACGATTAAAAACTGCAATAGCTATTTGAAAAAAATATATTTTCAATTGGGACAGTTTATAATCTATTAAAAAATGACAAAGCATTAAAATGCATTTGATTTCTGGTAAATTTTATGAAATTCAAAAAAAACAAAATAAAATATAATGGCCGTAGAACGTTCGATATTATGGCCTGTTCGAAATAATTAAAAGCTGTATCCAGTTTGACATATTTACCGTGCGGGGAGGGTGTCGAGGTGTCGAGGTGTAAAGTGTGAGGAGTGAGTGGTGAGCGGTGTGGTGAGCGCGAACGTCCTATGGCGCTCGTGACCGTCCAGCGATCACCCAGCGCAGCCTCCTCGCCGACCTCTGCGCCATGCACAACTTCCTCGACTTCCACAACTTCCACAACCTCCTCGACGTCCGCGACATCTTCGATCTCCACGACCGCATTCGAAGCCGATGCAGTTCCACACGCGAAGACGGAAGTCAGTATTTCCATTCATATCCGAATTCTCCGCGCGTTCAGCTCAATCGAAACATGACAGTTGAAGAGTTTAACCTCACATTTTACTCTGTATTGTGTCGTTCATCATCTTCAGTGTTGAACAGTCTATTCAACGTGATGTTTTATGTTAGAAGAGCTGGTTTATTTTCTACATTAGGTTGAGTCTTCTGCCGTCGATGTGCCTATTCTTCACATTAGTTTTCATTATGTTCATATAGATGTTGTGTTAAAATACTCAATCGTTTCTGTGTTTTTTCATTTGTAAGGTTTTTTTTTGCTCTATTAAAGCGATCTTTCGATTTATAGTGATCACATATAAGAGAAAAATCCTCTATTATACCAACTCTATTGTTTAGCTCTGTTAGCTTTGAATGATGTCTTTGTGTTCTTCATTAGGTGAATTCAACTCATGTTTTTCAATTAAATTTTTATTATTGGAAATCATTAAATCTATCTTGTCTTTTCAATATGTTCTTATTGTATTCTAATACATTATCAATTTATCCATATGACAACCATACGTTTTGTATTTTAAGGAGAATATTTTATATCATCGTACAGTTAATTAATTTTGTCAATTTTTTAAAATTGACTTTGTGCACTTTAATTCATAAACTCAATCCATATCGAAAACATACATTCATATCAATCGATATCATTTTGATAATATGTATTTTAAAAATAATCATTTTTTTTCGATGTAATATCATTTTCATTTTATCAAATTCAGCTTGCTTCGCATTATAATTATCGTTGAAAAATCTTCTTTTTTATTATCAATCGATAATCGATTAATCATGAAGTATTTTTTGCTCAAAATAGAACAAAACAGTAGAAAGGATCGTAACGTGTTTGTCGTTTCATACAGTTCACCGTCCATAGATGGAACTGCATGTTTCTTTGTCAAAATTTACAATTATACTAAAAAGTTCAGTATAATTTTGTTTCAATTTTTTTCTAGTAATATTTTTTGAATCAATATGATTTCGTATTTTGTAAACGAATCATTTTATTTTCTTAACAATGTTATTGAATTTTAACACTATTCGTATTCAAATGCGCGTTCTATAATTACTCACGTCTAGCTACTATAAACGCGATTTCTTTGTTTGTGATTTTCTGACATTGTGTTTGCTAACAGAATCGTTTTTCTTCTATGAAATATAGAAATCGTTCAAAAAGAATGTGTGTAATAAATATCATATGGGTATTAAAAAAACATCGTGGATTAAAAATATAATATTATATATAATATAATATTGGGATGTTTTGAAGTTTTTCGTTTCATTCTGAAAAAATCAAAATGACAATGGTCGTAAAATAAGAAATTATCGATTCGTTCCTTGTAATTTTCAAACCTCAAGAAATACAATATACCATTCAATTTTCTTTTCATGTAGTCGCGAAAAATTTCAAATAAAATTCGGAGTAATTTATTTTAAAAATATCCAAGGATCTGAAACAATTACTTTCCCGAACTACATGCAATACTTTGCTTCAGATCTAAAGCAATGTCCCACGAAAGTTGTTGACTTCAAATCTCCAATTTTCAGTTGATAGAACTCACAAGTTATTTTTAATGTATTTGTGATTGTATGCTTGTGCCTTATAGGTTCCTCAATCGCATATTTATTTCGTATTGTGTGCACACTTGAGAATATCATTTCACAACCATCTCAAAGCCCATAGAATTTCGAAATCGGAAAGGTGTGAAGATTTAATCCTTCCTTTAGTTTTTCGCCTCTAATTAAAATGGAGTCAAAATCAACCTAATTAAATTTCGAATGTACTAACATATAATATGTTTTCAAGATCAACAGTCAAGGGGTAAAAAACAAAAGGAACGATCGAGTCACCTCATATTTTCCTTACAATCGAACAAACAAAACAAAAAAAAAAAAAAAAGAATCGCATGCAATTTTGCACCGAAACAAAAGGGGGTTGGCGAACGTGCGCGGGGGTGCGGGTGGCAGCACGCGTGCGCCTCTTCCGTCCGACGATAAAACATCAGTTTGCGCCGATCGGCCGCGAGGCTCGGTCGTGCGTCTCGCTCTCCCCCGTTCACATTATGCTCTACGTGCTGCCGGCGGGGGGAGCGCCCCCCGCGCCCTCCCCCTGGCCCCCCATGCCGCCCCTGCCCGACAGGCAGCCCCCGTGGAGGCGCAGGCTCCACCGCCCCGTGTCCACGCAAGTCAGTACATACTCGTTTTTTCAGTACACTCTGTCGATGATGATGATGATGATGGTGTTTTGTGATGATCGGACGATGAGGAGTTTGTTTTGGTCGCGATGTCGCGGCGATTTGGCGTGTGATTTTTTTATTCGTTTGACAATGAGAGGTTACGTTTCGGTCGGTGTGCGTTTGTTTTTCTTTTGTTTTATTTTGAATTTTGTTTCGGCGATTTGAATCTGATACGTTTCTATTATTGGATTCAGAATTTAGAATTTAAAATTGTGTTATTAATTCGAAAATGTGATGAATTTTTAAAGAAAATTCTGTTACTCATTGAATCGATGTGATTTTATGTAAATATACTAAGGGTCAGTTTTTCATTGATAATAATATTTTGATGGTTGTTTATTGCTATCATTTCGATAAAACTATAGGCTTTCAGTTGTTAGTTAAACCACTCGACTGTAGTTAACCTTTTTCATCTATAGAATTTGACAGTTATAAGCAACGGTAACTACTAATTGACTGTTTATTTACTATTGAAAATCAATCTTCAATATTAATCAACTTAAGATTTTGAAGAACCATTCATGATCTAAAGTAGAGGCTCTGTTGTATTAATCGTTTAAAATGTGTAAAAGTTTTTATCATTTTTATATGCATTTCAATTTCCATATCATCTTAATAAATATACTTTAAAATTAATAAAATATACTCAATTTTCAGATTAATTTTACGATTTTTTTTATACGAGAGCTTGTCCGTTCTTCCCTGTGATAATTTTTGCATTATTAACGCATTCTCGAGAAACCTTCGTCCTTGTCGTCTCGTTAAATTTGCAAATCGTCTTCTTTTACAAAAAAAAAAATCTTTTTCATACATCAAAGACACGTTACGAAAAGCAATTTCACCGCGCAGTTTTACGGTATTTTTTAATTGCTCTCTCGAAATTATTATTGTAATAACACTTCGACGCATGAATTTTGTTTACATACACCGGCCGAATCTAAAAGTCATGCGCCGCTGGCTTCTCTACATATATCGTTATATATTAATTATTATTCAATCCGAATATATTACGGCACATATAAATAATATTATTTTTTTTCTAAGGCACACTGCACCGCGATTGCATTAACAATATGGAAAATTTTCTACGAACGACCGTTTCCTGTTGGCACGTACCGTAGGCAATCGCTGTCATTGCATATCGTATGAGCTACGTACGTATGAATTCGAATCGACGTTCGAGAGTATCATTTTGTGCAATAAATCGTAATGGATTTTGTGGAAAAATCGTCGAAAATTATTCGTCCGAATTTTCATTGTGTCGAAATTGCGGCGTCATGAATAACGATGCGATGCTCTTTTTGATAACGCATATGTTGGCGTAGTTGAAATTTTGGAGTCCATATTTTGATGACCTTTTTATAAATGATCAATAATTTGGTCGAAGTCTTGCTTCTATGTTGATTGAGGATCGCATTAATCGTCGTTAGAGTGATCGGTGTTGGTTGATATTGTTAGAAATTTATATTTTTTAATATCAATGAACCATTTGAATGTTCATGGGATTTATTGCCATCATTTGTTTTTTTTATTTTTTCAATTTTATATAATTATTTTTAATTTGAAAATGTTTGTTTAGTATTTTATACACTTCTTTCAGAACCGTTGCTGAAAAAATCATAATCCTAACCTGAAAACATTTCAAAATTCACAACAAAATTATACGAAGCGTTAATTTCACCATATCAATGACTATCGATATGTATTGAAGCTACTTATCGACAATACTATTGATCTAATAAGACCGAATTTTTAATCAACAATTACTTGACTCGAGTGTTAATTGATTTTTTTTTCCGTATAAAATTTCAATCATTTTATCATTGACGCATTCAAATTCTAGAGGAAAAAAATCAACTTACACTCGAATCGAATAACTAACGATCAAAAATTCTAAAACGATTCTCATAAGATAGACAACTAGCTGCAATACATACAGTCAAGTCTATAACACGTAACGCATATCAGCGCTTAGATTTCGCACTCGACGATATTTGCATTTGTGATTCTCGACGAACACAAGTGCATTTCCGTTCTTCATCACGAATTATCGCATTCGCATCGTTTTATCGCTTCATTCTAAGTACGAAAATCGAACTCGAACGCACATCCAATAATACGTGTGCAAGACCGGTCGGTCCACCTCCGGAGATAATTGGCCATATAATTGCATTCGCTGTTAGAAATCTCACAGAGAGCTGCGACCGGTTGCCTCTTCCAAGACACGTATATATCCACGAAAATATCCCTGAGGATAGATAGCCTCGGTATCTATAGCCTTCGAACTTTTTAATTGGGTCCGACTTGTGAGGCAGTCCGATAAAGATCGAGTCTTTTGTCATTTTGGTGTTTTCAGATGTGGAAATGTTCTCGTGGATCATCATTTCAGGTTCGAAGGGGGAGTTAATAGGCTTTGTTTTCTGTTGGATTGAGCCTTGTTTGTTTTAATTTTTTCAACGATTTGAAAGGGATATCGGAATGGCTCATTATATTGTTCGTCGTGCATGAATCAATTCGGTCGCGATTGTTGTCGAACGCCGATCGCTTCCGCGATGCATTTTTTTGTTAACATTATTCGAAAACTTTCTCTGGCAGTCGTCGAATACGCTTTGTGTCATTTCGAACAAACGAAAAAAACATCTTCGAACGAAGAGGACGAGGTTGAGACCTTTTGACCCAAAGCCGTCGCTTACAATGGCACTTATTTACATGAGACACCGTCGAAGCGTCTAATTTTTCAAATGCATGCGCGCGAACAAAAGCGAATCGCGATGATCTAACACATTGTTATATTGAAAAATACGACGAAAAAAAAAACACGATCGAATGGCCTTGTCGATCGATATCGATCTAGCCCAACAGTTTTCGATTGGCACTGCTCTATCGGCTGCATTCTATTTCCATGTGTGTGACCTTTCTTTGTGGTCCATCTTCATCGCTTCGGATGCCTGCGGTGTCTCCGCCTAAATAGCATTCGCTTCTTCATATCTCAATACGCAATCGGACCGATGACAATTTCTAAGATTGTGGCGTCGAGTGAATGGTCTATGTTTGAGTATGTGTTGCACCAAGTCGTGGAACTTGTGGACGTTTCCGTTATAGTTTCGGATTGCATGTCGATTGTGTTTGCGGTCGTCGATTTAGATTTGGATTCGATTTCGAATCGATTCGACTTCTACAATCACACATATAACGTACAAGGTCTTTTAATTGAAGCACGCTACCTATGTGCATTTCGATTCGTAAGCAATTGTATAATAATAGAGGCATTGAACTTATTTCAGAACGATCTTTCACTTCGAAAAAATAATCTGTTCTTAACTAGAGTAAGGTTCTTCGAATATATCATTCGAATTGGACTCGTACAATTTTCTCGATTAACTTTTTTTTTTGTATCATCTCGACAATTGAGCGTTTTTCTCGTCCAATTCAGTCCAGTTAGTTGATGATTTTATTATTTTCGTTGACAATTGCCCACAATACAACCCGACAATGTCACTTTCTCGGCAGATGGCTAACGAATGCATCCATTCATTCAGAAGCGGATATGTGTTCACTTTCTTTTGTGCGTGGGCGATATTTCGCTTAAATGTGTATAATACAAAAAAGTGACAATTCACACAGTTTTCGTCGAAAAATCTCACTTCGATCAGCGACGAGATCCTCGCCTTCGCCGCCTATGAAACGTTAGATGTTTTCAGCTAGATTACGCTGCTGTATGTACTAGGAAGCGGTTTTCTAGAAGCGGTTGCACTTCCTGGTTGTAGTACGCCTCCTTGTATACAGTACCAGATCCTGTGACTGCTGCTGCAGCAGCAGCACCGCTATTAACCACTTGTGTCGCATTCTTAATGGGTCGCATAATTGTGGCCGCGACAGATACCGGAATATTTTAACCATTCGAGTAATTTTAATAGGAGAGACTCGGTGGGATAGCGGTGAAGTTATCAGAATTTAGGCAAAATTACATAAAAATTGGAACTGTGATGTCTAATGTGAAGCGAGAACAATTCGGAATTGATCTGCTAGTTCCTGGTTTGGTCAAGTTCTGGTAATATGTGCTAATCCTAGTCAAGTCTATCGGAAAAAACTGACCAATGTTCAAATCATCCTTGTTTCAGATATTGCTGTCCAGTAGAATGATTGACCTGACTACAGTATGCACCAACTCCGCTTATCCTTCCAATCAGATTCAATTAAAAATGGAAAGATAAGCGGAGTATATACTGCTGTCAACTCAATTAATCTATCTGATCATACTTTGAATGAAACAAACAATTATTTTTTTCAAATTGGAAAATGTCAGAAATTAATATCGACACATTTACCCTATTCCTATCCAATTCGCAAGCTTTCAGAACGGTTCGATTTTTAAACACCGGTTGATATTCAACGGGCCGTACAGTCGCGTTAAATGCTAGTTTTGTAATGACATTTTTTGAGTTTAAACTGTCTCGTTTGACTCGAGTGGACGTTGCGCAACTCGAGCACGTAATATCGGTGCATTTTATAATTACATCGTTTCAGATGTAGGTGCATTGAATTGAACGCACTCGGCACTCAGCGGTCCAATTAAGGTTTTTCGTCTGCGAGACTCGGCGACGTCGGGTTAACTCGATTTAATCGGGTGTTTTATGGACTGTTTTCACAATTTCCTGTGAAGTCGAAAGGTGAACGCCTTGTAATGGATAAATATGCAAAATTAAAAAAAATGTATAGAAAAAAATACGCAGGCCGTTTCGAAATTGCGTTTTTAAACGAGATCTTCGATCGATCGATCGTTTTTGATGAAAATTCGACACTTCAAGGATTTTAGATTGGATCCATTGTGTGTGACGGCTCAGACGTGAGATTTTTTTCTTCGATGCATTATATATCAAGGTATTCTTCGATTGTTTTTGAGGTAAACTTTGGCGAATCAAACTCGCACGGTCAAGTAACTGGAAGTGTCACAGTTTCGGTTTGTTCGTCCGTCAATCGGAGAACCATCTGCTCGAGGTTATTTGTGGTATAACTGTGCAGCGACAAAAAGACTCGGTTTGGTCTCCAGTCGGAAAATTCGCTTTTTTTGTTGTTACTGATTAACTGTTTCGTACTTTTTTTTGCGTTTTTCCAAACCGCGCCATTATAATATTCTACCGTTTTCGCCGTAACGGTTTTCTATTTATCATAAATATGACAGTATCGGTTCAAACTTTGCCACAGATTCGCAACTCTTTTGTCAGTTTTCGACATGCGAACGCTCTCATTAATATATGCTCGCATCTATTCAAACATCGAACTGTTCGCTTCGGAATTCGAAACACTGAAAACATCGGTCCAATTCAACGCAATGATTCGTTTTATTAGACTCTGCGAATTTGAGATAATTGCCGTTTCTATAGCACAGCCGCATTTCCCATGACCCGAATGAGGTCTTGTAAAAATTTCAATCCTTCGGAATATTCTTTCATTCGCGATCTTGTGCAACTCGAATCGTGCTCGATCTCACCTTTAGAACGAAATCCCGAGTCTGCAGACGAAAGGGAACGCTTCTCGAGATTTTTCGCGAACGTCTACGTTGCGAGTGTGTGTGCAAAGTTGGCGATTGTTAAAATGTAAGCAGTTGTGCAAGAAGTCTTTGTGCATCGCTCCGCTGAAGACTGCACCCATTTTGCGGTCGTGAAATGTTATTGATGCAATCTGCTCTCGCGTTCGCGGCAACAGGTTTGTTTATTGCCATTGACGAGTGTTTATTTGTTGAAATTTATTGTGAACGGTCTCTAGATAATCCGAAGGTTTGAATTTTCTGTATGTCGAGGAGTTTTGAAGCGGCTTCGTTCGATAATGATCTGTTTAGGCTCGATCCGAAATAGCTATTGAGTGCACTTTGTTGTTCGTAGTTTCTGTAATGGCGCGCTTTTAGTTTCAGGAATTCGTTATGGGGTTCGGAATTTCTTAGATTGTTTAGCTAAATCCGCGTCGAGTCACGTATCGTTGTGTGTATTTTCTTTTTAAGCGCACACTCATTAGGTGTGTTTGAAAAGTCTGCAAGTTTGTACGTATGTGTTCGTTGTACGATATGAAAGTGTTTCGATTTATTTACTCTCGCTTAATCACAGTGACATTGTACGAACGTATTCGTTGAAAGCTCAGACGTGTTTTCTATTCTTCCGTTTGAAACTCTTTGTTCTATTTTGTCGTTTTAACGAACGTTGTCGTTTTTGCTTTACATTCAAACGTGACACTCTTGTTTGAAATTGTGAAAAATCTCCGAGGCAAAGAGAAAAAAAAAGTACGATTCGTCTATTCCGTTATTCGATTGCAAAGTACATTCATATTATACATTTGTTTTTGTATACGTTTTTTTTATAATGACCACCCAATGGCGTTCACGACAATGATAAACGACAGTAATGAAAAAAATATATAACTATACATTAAAAAAAAAACTCGCAAGTGCCGATTGATTGTGAATGATGCAACTCGAACGTTACCGACAACACTGCGCTGTGATAATACGTCTAAATTGATGGCAATACTCGACAATCGTGACCGTTCCTTTCACGGCGATTTTTTCCAATCCTCTTCTCGATCTCGAAGCGATCACGCTATCGTGTGGTTCGATTCATTTTTGTTAAAAGTGAACCGACCGATCGCCAATTCTCAGTGTAAATGGAAAATCTGAGTTTCGTAAGTCTTCCGTAGATGTACGTTTATTGACCCATTTCAAAGTTTTCCACTTAGAGTTCGGTTTGTACAGATTGAGCTCGAATTGGGCCAGATTTTTCAATTATAGCCGAAGTTTAGAAAAGCTTCTAGTTTTTAGTACGCAGTTCCGATATCGCGTCCTAGACATGCGATACTGTTGAAAAGCGAAACTGACACTTCTCACATAACGGTTAACCGTGTCAGTTAATTTTACAACGAATCGCCTTTACGATCTGTTTACGTCCGTCAAATGAAAAACAAACGGATCACACATTGTCGATCACTCTCCATCGTCGTCCTTCTTCCACTGTTGTCTTCACCTTCGGCCGTTGTCTTCTCGGTCGACAATGATCGTGTGCCACTTCTGATGCCGGTTTTCATACGACCCGTCAAACGGTACAAGCGGATGCTCTCTCGGGTTACGTGATCCGACTCGAAGACCCACTCGACCTGCTTCGAAGGCAATGCCAATTTTCGATCAGAACCCGAGATGATCGATCGATCGATCCCACTTACGATTCGGGATCTATCCGTCGATCCGTCATATTCAACGCGTACGCACTCATGGAAAAAATCGAAGAAATTTCATACTAGGCGCGATTCCGGGTCACAGTGCGTCTTTTAGTTTCTTTGTTCGGACCGAGTCGAGTTTTATTATCTTAATTGACTCTTTTCGCGGTCGTGCTCATCTATCGTGAATTCGGCACGATTTTGATTATTTTTATCTCGGCGATCTCCAAAACAAAGAATCGAATCGAAAATTGTATGTATTTTTTAAAATTATCGAATCGTCTCGCGAATGTTCCCGAATGCGTACGCGACTTAATCGTACTACCTGCTGCTCTGTGCTCCACCTCTCGTCGAACAAAAAAGGATTGTGTCGACGAGGGGAGGCAATACACGAACATTCGTGTTCCCACGAAAGCTACATTTCCCCCCCGTTAGGCATTCATTATTGCCCGAAAGTTGAAAAAGAATGCACCACCCACTTCCCGCCCCCTATCGAATTGAACTGTCGAAAATCATCCCCCAGTTTGAATTTCCCAATCGATTTTTTACGGACTAATAAATGCCAAAGTCGAAGACTCGAAGCGAACCCTATTTATATTCGAATATTCAGCTATTTTTTTGACATTTTTGCACAATGCATTGGAAATATGCTTTTACTTTTTGGAAGGTAACCGCTTAGACGTACCCGTGTCTGATCCCGCGTTTTGTGTACGCTCACATAAATAAACCTACGAAAACTCGGTCCCCCGTTTATTTCCTTTTTACTTCATTGTGTTGGATTACGACAGGAGAGGGAATCGGCCCTCGAGGAGCAGATGTTCTGATGCAGGTCTTGTCTGTGATTTGAAACGGATTCGAAGTATGCGCGTATCCTCGAAATGAAAAGGATCTTACGCATACTTTCGAGGGTTCGTATTGTTTTTTTTTTCTTCATATTCGAAGTCCAATCTCATTTTAATAGACGTCGATTTCGTTTTGTTTCTCTCGCTACGTTAACTTTTTATTCGGGATACGTGTTTGACCACTAAAAACACGCTAGTGTTCTAATCACGACAGCCTCTAACCGAACGCTCTACGATCTAGCGAATGAATATATTAATATTATTGCGTTTTTAAATATTTACGTTTCGCAGAGCGGTCTGTTTATAAACTAATCGACTCAATGCCATATGAATATATGATATGCGAACAATGGAGTAAATCATTTCTGCGCATACAGATGCACGTTCGTCATTTTTAATGTCGATGACGTCGGAAGGCATACGTTTTATATTGCGTCTATTAACTAAATTTTACAATCCAGATAAGACGGGTTCGTCATTTTAAGAAAACTATACTGAAATCAATCGAGCGATATTGACCTTAACATTTGATTAGATTAGATCGACGCTATCATGAAACGTTTGAACTAATCGGCTTTCAATGTCGGAGCAGTTAAACTGAACGTTTCATATTGCATCCTCGTCGATAATGTATCACTTGCTTATATTGACGATGAACACTTTATTTATCGACTATCAAGTTTTCAGTCGATCGAACCGGTATATTATCTGAAGTCGATGATTAATATGCTTCTAAAGCACTTCATATCCATTTTTTTTTACCAACCCTCATACAAGGTTTTAATGATAAATAGACTAGGGTTCAAACGCATCCCTCGCAACAATATTCTATATTACGATTAACATAATTTGCCACGCGTATCTCTATCATTGTTGCATATTCGTGTTAACGACATATTAACGTCGCATTAACGTATGCGAATCGCGTCTCTTATGCAATTCTAATGCGATTGACAGCCCATCGAGAATTTCCATTCAAATCGGTTTTCCTATATGCACTTCTTGCACAGATATCGAAACGCATTTCGAATTTTAAACCGGCCTCCGTTTCGAGCGTGCGTTTCATTGTTCCGCGCTTGTGATGCTGTTCGGTGAGCACGCATGCATAAACGAAATGGGTCGAAAAAAGCAGGATGTGAAAATGAATCACTTTTGTTCGGTTTCCGTTTTTTTCGCATTGTTATCGCACCAGATTTATCAACGCGGCATTATATTATTATCATCGTCGTCGCTCGTTCCGCTCTGCACCTGTATGATTCAAATGCGTTATGTCATTCACAGAATCAATCTTGCACATTTTATGAAACGTTCGCATATTTTATTCATCGTCGTTTTTTTGCAGAGTTGGAGTCATTTAGCGATCATCGATCGGCGGTGTATTTTTAAATACCTGTTTTAGGAAAAAAAAGGTGTACAGAAACAAATCGATTAACGCAAATCGGAAATGCTCTTTACACGTCGTACATACACGATTCGAATACGGAACGAGACCTACAAACAGTCGATAAAACCGCCTATTTTCGTTTTAACGATTTAATTGATATACGACCTATCGACTAGTCTTGTAGTTTCTAGGTTTTTACCAGCCGCGGGCATAAAAAGCAGTCTGTGATCTCTGTGTGTCTGATTTACATCCAAAATCACATGGTTTTCGTCAAAAATTCGACACACATTTCTCGATTTTCGCAGATTCGTTGACATTTAAAATTGGCCAATGTTATGAGTTAGGGCACAACACAACAGCCTCATGAAGAACCGGCTTCGAGTTTTCAATCGACGACACCCAGATACCCAGTTTTGCGTCACTGTTCCGATATCGGGCAACTGGTTTCTTTGTCGTCTGAGAAAACACAGGACAGCTTCATCAAGTCGAGGAAGAGTCGTCTCCGAATTTTGACCCATCTCGCCACGTGGTGAGGAAGCAGGGGACACGAATCTCAAAGCCTTCTTTTCTATAACTACATTTGAAACCATCCTAAAGATTAATGTATGAAAATGAATCCGTTTATGATGGGGAGGAGTGCTACATATATCACCTATGCCATTTTCCCTGAATCTGCCTCTGCCCCTCTTATTTTCCCGAGTTTCCCAAGTTTTAAATGGGAGTTCGTTCGGACGTCAAGTCGAAGTGCTTTTCGTAATTACGTTGAAAGGATCATAATTTGTGACACTTTTAATTATTTAGAGCTCTTTTTGGTATATGTTTAGATATGAATGTTTGATCAATTCCCTTGCATATATTCGACTGAACCCTTTGCGCCCTTAGTAATAGATTTGACGAAACCCCTGCTGTAATTGAATTTCAACCCCTAATACACTTCGATCTCGCTCAGTGGGTGTCCACTCGCTAATTACGAATACCGTCCGAACTCCCGCGGGGATATTTACTAAGGGGATGAACCTGTAAATATAGGTATTGCCTTTTTTTCGATGAACAAAAAAATAATTTTTATTCACGAATACCGCAGATAGCCTCGCTTTTTCATGACCGGCGTTTTTAGTTTATTAGTATGATGCGGGGCTGGGATTTTTTCTAGTCAAGGTTGAATATTTGATTAAAAATTTTTAGTTATTGTTCATTTGTTGTGAAATTTTATATTACTTTTTAGCGTTGTGTTGTAGTTTGTAAAAAAATATTTTGTTATTGATTTCTTGATGCCGTTTTTATGCGCTTTTTATTGAGACGAAATTTTAATTTATGGCGAAAATGGTACTTAATTTTTACGGGTCATTTACCACCACCCGCCCTTATAAATAAGGTTTCACGATATTGGTTCTCGTCGTCTTTTGCAAACAACCCCTAAACCAGCTACGAGCTTATTTCTCAATTTTGCCACAATGTTTTCTTACCCTACTATAATATTGCCCAATAGTATTTTATATCAGCTTTTCATTTCGGAAAACTTCCAACCCCCATCCGTGCGAGTTTTTACAACTCGGTGAGTAAATTGTGTGTCTACGGTGGAAAGCTCGTCCCTGAAAACTTTCCCCTTTGTCACATAAATACAATGAGATAATTGGATTAGTTGATTTTGATTTCTGATTCGCAAAGTTTCTCCCTCGCTTTATTTTATAGTCGTGTAAATAATTCAAGTGTACGCTCATTAGTGCGAAAGCATCTCTTTTCGTTGGTTGTTTTGTATTAGTATGCAACTTTTTTCTCCTCTGTAAATCTCTAAATTGAATATTAACTTTTATATTCGTCGTCGTAAATTTCAGACGCTGCTGTTGAACACTTTCATGTATATTTACGACTTCGGCTCGCTATTAATTTCAGAAGGCGAAATAATCACATCGTAAATTTTTTGAACTGAATCTAATATCCATGCTCGTATATATCACGGCGTTTCCGAATATAAAACGATATTTTCTGAATTCAATTTCCTTAACTATTTTCACATTGCACATTTAACGGATATAATAATTTTCAACTAATTTCGAATTACACAGCTTAGCTCTTCCGACGTTTCGTAAGTTTATTATGCTTGTTCCGGATTTCGACTTCGAAACATTTTTCAGATGTACACAAACCAAAATTGCGGCAACGGATGTTTTCAGTTTTTAAAACCCTAATAAGTCACGTGATCCACCCTTCTTTGACATTTTTATCTAGGGGCGTTGACATTTTGGGGTGCTTCTACTACAGTTAGCTTTCAACGCGTCTTGGCTCGTAAAAAAAGTTTCTAGAGAAATAAAATAAGCTTTTTGTTCCTCTTTCGACGTCTGGAATTTACGATTACACGTGTTGTTTTATTCGTGGTGAATTTGGCTTGTTTGCTCTAGAAAATTGATGAAACACTTCATCGATTGGGTTCTTCGTCTAATTGAAAACCATTTTTTTTTCGCCTCGTATTTGTGGTTCGGTTAATTCATTATTAAAATCATCCCGGTTAATTGATTTCGTGATTGACGGTTTCGAAATTATTTTGCCATCAATTTAGAAGCGAAGCGGTCTTAGCTCGGGGTGATATTTGACGTGTCATTTTTCAACTCGAACTTCACGTGCACATTATTTAAAAATTGTGTTTTTCCAAACCGAAATAGACTTCTCTAGATCGCCGAAATTAATTTTCGATCCCTGAATGGTCTATTTTTTCAAATCGCCTATTATTACAATCATAATTAGCAATTATCGCGGACCTTGGTCGTTTCGATTGTTGCGGCGCGGTTTTAACAATCGGTACACACATGAAATCGATATCATAACGCGTCTGTTTTCATTATGTTCATGTGCGAAGGTCGCACTTTGCACAACTGCTTTTTTCTGCAAATGACGTCGAATGTATATGGGCGTTTCGATATTCAATTTCAGTCATCGAGCTAATAGGATTTCGGATAATCGAAGGATTACCTCTATCCGTTAAAGTCGCGTTAATTAAGGCCAGCCTCACACCATCTGCATACATATAAGGTCGCATATGCATTTTGTTTCATGTGTTTCGTTTGATATGTCGCTTTCACCCTCTGAAAACGCCATTGTTATCAGAATTTCGATGCAATATATCATCACACTATTCGCACCCTTCAGAAATAACATCTCTCTCCGCTTTCGACCCCCACGATTTACATTCGCACTAAAGAATGATACATGGTCTATTGTCATTTTTTTTCAAACAAACTATTCAAATACTAACCGATCGATCAGACTGCGTTGAAAATCGATCTAGAAGTGGTCAGCGAGAAAAAGAAAGACGCGAACGAAAAAGAAGAGGCATCGTCGACATGAACATCGCCATATATGGCGTGAATCTTTCGCGCGCGTTCTCACTTTCGAGCGAATCTCTCTCCTATTAACGTTTTACTTGCGGACTCGAATCGTGTAAATTTGAAGTTAAGTGAGCCAACTGCGATAACTAGACTCGGCGGTAATTCAAGCGAGCGCAACGAGAGCGTGCAGAGCCATGTGCCAAAGCAGTAAAAGGAGAGAGAACCCATTGAAAGAGTCGTCGAAGGATTTCTGCTGATTTTTAATGGAGAGAAATTTTCAATATCGATTCAATCGTTTCCCGATAGGGTTTCGAAAAACGGCTGTGAAAACTTGATTTTTTGCCAAAATTTGATTGATTTGACATTCGGTTTTCCTAACGAAAAACTGGCATTTACTATTTTGGTGATTCCAGGAGAGATGGCCAACGGTCATCCTCCGTATGGCGAACACTTCCGAAATTGCCCAATACTAAAAATAGATGTAATAGATGATATCGAAGACGAATAAGAAAAACACACCGAGTATATTAGCAAATCGATGATACCTAAATACACACGATTATTTAAACGAAAAATATACAGTCATATTGCTTATAAAGACTGAATTTTTTCTATCAAATTTTTGATTAAGCTTGTTCTTCAGTTTCTTTTTAGTAGTTGTGATAAAAAAATCGCTATTTCGACTATTTTCAAGAAAATCGACGACCGGTTTTATAAAGTCGATTTTCGTATAAACCCTACCTATTTCCTGCTTTGGGACGTGTAGATTTATCGAAGAAAGCTGGCAGATAAGCGAATCGAAGGTGGTCCTCAGATACGCCTCTTCCGTTGATGCCAAATACGATCGATCTGATGTGTTTTTTTTCTCTTAAATTTCGGCGGTTGTGTGTGTAAATATAATTGATCGTTCGGCACATTGTCGATTTCACTTTTTTCCTGCTTTCGGATATCTGGTTTTGTAAATAGACGGTTTTCGGTCCGCTCTTAATCTGCCGACAGATCTATTTAGGTGTGCATAAATTAAAACTGGATCGTTACAATGTATCAAGTGCATCGTCTGATTAAAATTAGTATGAAAGTTTGCGCAGATTCGTTAATATGTAAACAGGTTTTTTTTCCCGAGTCGAAGATCGAATTGCCTTTCTAATATTGAATTTTAGGTATGGCGATTTTGCCATGTTTATTTTTCAGAGGCGCTTCAATTTTATATATTGATTCTATTAAGATAACAGCTTTCGCCTGCGTGCCGAATCAATCGAGAACTTTCTTCCCTCTCGATGACGAACGCCTCTAATTTGCGGTTGAATTTAGCAAATTTGTCAAACGAAAGGTGTTGTGTTCGTCGTTGCAAATTTGCACGATCATTATGCATCATTAGAGCAACAACAATAGTCTGTCTCGCGTCCGGATAATGTTCCGATTAGCGTCAGGACGAGTTATAATGGCACTTAATTATGTGCACGTCGGTGCGATGCACTTTTGCCCACCGACAGATATACTCGGTTGCATTTCACTTCGATTCACCGTGGGTGGCTGAGATGTGTAAGTCTACTAAGTCTCTTCCATTTTCAGAGAGTTCTCTCTTTCTTCTCTCCGAAGGGGATTTTCTGATTTATGCGACCCTCCTGGCGATTTAGCATCCTGTCCGTTGCGTCTCGTACACTCATCGGCTGCTTTCTCCTGTGCTTTTATCGCTTAGTAGGAGGCGATCGTTGCTTTAGGCGCCGAAGAAAGTTAAGGACCAACGAAAGGATCGCTCGTTATTGTCTATCTGTATGCGCTTGGTTTGTTGTCGATGAGCGGCGACCCACTTTATGACAGTCCTTTGATGTGTGTTCGTATCGATCGTATATCAACGCTGTGCTCGTTCGATGCTTGGAAAATGTTTGATTTGTCGAATGCTATGAATGAAGTCTATTATGAATTGATGGAAAATTTTGCTTTTTATCGATTAAACTGTTGGCTGGTTCACACTGGAGACAGTAGCAAGTCAAGTGGACATTAACCAATATGAACATTGTTCAGTTGATTGTGTACTGTCTGCTTAACACTAAGTAAGATGGCAGACAGTCAAATGGACTAATTTGACATCAAATCAAGATCGAGTTGAATTGTTACTATCCTCAGTATGAATCAGCCTTAAGGAAAATTTTATTTACGTGTTACTAAAAGCTTGTTCCACTCTTAGTTCCTGAACGTGATTTGATCGCCTCATTAGTGTTTCGGTGGGCGTTTTGATACGTTATCTACGAGATGACAATGCACACGAATACAAAACCCGCCCATAGATCGAACCTCGTGAGTTCGTGTGGGCCTCGCGCAGTCAGTACAACAATTGCATGTGCACCGTAATGATGCACTACTGCAACTTTGTATCGGGTCGTGTCGGGTGCGTAAGTATACGCTTTTGAACCGTCATTTTGTCGCACACAATGAAGTGACACACTTGTTTTGTGAGGAAGGCAACTGGGTCGCCATCTCGTATGACAGTTTCTATGCATACTCTGTTCAACGACCGGTGACATTAGGATTTGTAGGACGCATGCAAAATGTCCCAAAACGTTTCGCCACGCGTGCATCGCGCTTCGTCGATGACCGTTATACGTATCTCAGTTTTTATTTTCGTTTGCCATTTCATTCTAGATTCTAGATCTGTCCCGTTTCGGTACAGCGATTGATATCGCTACGTGTGAAGCTCGATGCTGTGTTCCGGTCGAGCGAACCTGTCTCTTCCCATGACGATATTTTTATCGCGGTCGTTAAAAATTGCATACGTTATGAAAAGTAGTCTTATCGGTTTAAAATTTGCATCTGTAATTGGAAAATTCTCGATACTGATACGCATTGACATCTTTTCATGGCACCGATGCTTCTTTAGAGGTTCCGGCGCGTCACTTTCTCGGTGATTAGCGTTTCAAATGCTCGACTCATCTGTCATTATATGATACAAAAGTACATTAAACCGAGGCATCGTTCGATGATTGTAAAAAGGAGCGTTGAACCGATCTCGGTTCGGAACTTTTTCACAATAAATAATAAAGCGAACGAGGCCCGGACAAAAGCCGATTCGAGCTAGTCTCATTTTTTTGCCCTTGCCGTTTGTTACTCAAGAGCAATTTTCGCGTTGGTGCGAAGTTATTAAAGTGTCGATTTCGTCGACGATGGATTCGCTACGTCTCTGGGATTCTGTATAGAGAGCAAAAAACACCTTCTCGACTGTGTAATACGTTGTAATGTGCTGCAAGTCAAGGATTTGTTACAATTTAGACACACTCGAAACGGCGATTGTATTATTTTTTGGCTTCTTTTCATCTCGGAAAATGCAAGTCGCTCGAATCGATTCGATTAATAAGTGTACATACACGAATGCCATGCATTCGAATGAGTAATCACATTTTGATGCGATTATAAAAATTAAGTTCACCTTGAAATTTCGATTTCGAGCAATGCATGGCACATCTTTCGATCGACACACTTTAGAGCGAAAATGCGATTCAGTACGCTTCTTATCCTCAAAGATTCGATTCGTTCCGAATTCGAACGCTTTTTTTTCCATTTCAGTCATCGACAATGGCATTGTTTTTGTTTTCGCACTGCGGAAACATCGTTGTTTCGGAGAAATATGTGTGTCGCCTAGAAAACAAAAGCCAACGGTATCCTCACGTAATACGTTGAACATTGAATAATTCATACGAGGCGAAATGTTTGCTTTTTGCCGTCGGCTGAAAATGAAATTTTACTCGTTTTGTAACGTTCGCTTTCGTAACGTAAAAATTTATTTTTTGCACGCATCGCACACGTTTTTAACATTTCGTTCTTTTCGAAACGAATCGTTGAACCCTTCGATGCATCAGATGATGAGAATCGCGAACGTGACGGGTCCAAATGAATCCGAATAGTCGAGAGAGGACATTCGAGTCGAATCCCTTACGATTGTCCGTCGTGATCACGACCTAACAACATTCGTTACGTCTGCTCTATTTGATGATGATGATGATGATGGTGTTGTAGACGGTGCACGTTCCACAAATTGTCATTGTCAACGGACACAATTACCGCGGTAGTTCTTCCCGATGCAACAGTCTATTGGTTGACTTATCCAGAGGAATTGGGTGTATGTTACAGTCAAAGTGTTTAGATGCTTCAGTGTATACTTCGTTTAGTCATTGTAGGGCTATTGTAGAAAAAGATCGATAAAGTTACCTTGATAAATCTGTAGACAGAATAGAAAATTGTGCACGGAAAAGCGAGGCATAGTCATGCAGTGTACTCTTAAACTAGACTAAGTGTACACTGACGCATCTAAACGCTTTTCCTGTGACATTATAAACAATATGTTTTCTCTTGTACGAGTTGACAAACCGACGAATGTCGTTGACTCGAAATTCACAATCGCGCTAATTGAAACGTGACCGGCACTCATGTCAGTACTGCGGTATCTCTTTGTTTATTCGTTTTTTTAATTTCGAAATCGGGATGAGAGACCAGGTATGGATGAAGCCTCACACGGAGCACCTGCCCTTAAAAAATAAGTAAGAAAAAGCCGAATGAAACATTAGATGCGAGGGTCCGGATCATCTTCACGGTCCGCCGATCGCCAACAGTGAACAGTGCCTGGATGGACAATGACTCCTCTCGAGGACGTTCCACTGCGAGCTTCTCCTTCCAATGATCGTTTCTTTTGAGTTTGAAAAAGTAGAAATCGGTTAAAATATATATTTCAAAATGACGACCTTGTGCATTTCCTCCGTTGTCCCGTCGAGCGTAAATTATTGCTCTTTTTTGCTCTTTTATTAATTGACTTCAATGAAATCATCGGAAATTGACGTCTCTATATGCTTTTTTAAACTAATGAATTTTTTCATTGTTTCAGGATACGAACACTTCAGCTTCTATCGAGGAAGATGACTCGTCAAAGTCCGGAAAAAGGTACGTTTGATATTTACTGATACGATCCAAGGTTCGAATCGACAGATTAGTTTTATTGTGTCAATTGTAGTCGTGTTTGAACTTTGATAGTATGTTTTTATTGATGTTGTTTTGGGGGGCACGACACACCCACTGCAATTTTGTCGTCAACCCAATCTGTATTGCCTTTTTAGATAATTTCGTACTCAATGCCATTTCGCGATATTCGCAATCATCGTGTGCGACCTTATCGAATAACCCCGATCGCGAGTTTAGTTCCATCGAAAAACATTCAGTATCTGTCTATCTACTTTCAGTGTGTTATCTCTTCGGCTATTGCTCAAGATGTTTTTTGCACGTACTTTTTGCTTAGATATTCGCAAGCGATAAATTAAACTTTTTATACTTTCGATATAATATATGGAGATATTTCAACACATTCATATACGCGAGCGATTTAACGAGACGCTCTATTCACACATGATTTATTCGACCTAAAGATAATTTTCGTATGAGGTCATAGAATAACGACAGTTTTTCGCATTATCATTTTCATCCGCGATTCGATTTCGAAATTCGATTACCTACAGTTTCCGTCTAATTTCGTTCCGACACACATTCGGAGGTGCTAAAAACGCCTTCGCACTGTAATGTACATCCACGTACTCTAATGTACTCCGATGTGGCACCTCACTGTCTGCTCGGTTTGACACTCGGATGACTCATTCGCCTGTGTGGTCGGCCGTTTGAGTGACGATCGTCTTGACATGATGATGTGTTGTGTTTGTGTGCTGCAGAGGCTTGCGTGGCCTTAATTTTAGTTCTCGATTGCATTACACATGTACTCGTTGCGATATTCATCTATGTCAATCGTACGATGTGTCTTTCGAGAGCTAATCGAGTTTCGCTGATGCGTTTTTGTGTTTATAAACAGTCTCGTTCTGTCTCTTGAAAACGCTCGAATTTTTGAGATGAAACGACTAATTGTTTTGCGAATTGGATGAAGTTAGTTGTGCAAGTCACGAGCGGCTGTATTTCTTTTGTTCAAATTACGATTGAGAGTTTAATCTTTGATGGAATCACGATTTTCGTGTAATTCAAATGACAATAACGACAGCCGAAATTAATAACGAAAGCTTTGCGGTCGCAAATTGAATTTGTTGTCGACTTTTACTCGATGCACTGTGTGTGGATGTGTTTTCCTCCTTGAACTTTCTAAAGTAGATTTTCGCTTTGAAATTATTCACACAGCCCGAGGTCTCTCGTTTTATTGAACGAACGAAAATTTTATGTCATCGTTGTTCCGCAGCGGTGTTAAAAATATGTATTGCTTTTTTCTACGTACAAGAAGAGACCACACGTGCTTATTTCTTTTCTCCTTGCTTTGACTAATGATGGCTCTCTCGTCTTACCTTTTATTTGTCAAGAATTCCTCTAGCGCTGGCGCGAATCGTTCGTATTGTCTTCGTCGAGAAAGTCAACCGCCATTTGGGATTTTTTTTTTCATTTACCTTTTGTACCGCAGGGCCAAAACGTAATTAATCACGGTGTTGGTCTTTTGTGTCTCGGTGAAAGTGACCGAGGCACTTTTGGTTTCCATCATTCCACTCACCTACCATATCATCACACGAGTTTAGCGCTACGCGATCGATTATGGTAATGATTCTAATGTCATCACTCCCATATCGAAAAGTGTTCGAATACACAATGATTCACGATTTCGTTTCGAGAAACGCACACTCCGCGAATAAATCTAATCTTTTCCATCGCATAATGACTTCGCCATATGAAAAATATAATAAATCGACACGGGAAGCCGCCGAATACGATTTCGTGCAAGATTGACCAACGCATGCGATCGATCAATCAGATCGATTGCATCGAACTTAATTCACGATCTGTTTAACTAAGATTTTCGTCATGTACGTATCTCATTCGCATTGTTATTATTATATTTTGCGCAAGTCGAATCGAAAGACTTCCGCGAATCGGATCGTGACTCGCGCACGATGTTCTCGGTTCGATTCTTCGACATCGTCGCACAACTCCCGAAAAGAATACAGTTAATGACGGAGTGGTTATGCTAATGAGGACACACATCTCGTGTGTCTTTGTGGTTACATCGAAGAGAGCATCCGGGTCGTGCATATCGCGAAAATCTCGAAAATCCACGGATCCTTCAGGAAATCGTCCATCTTCCCTTCTTTCTTCCGAGGAAAGTTCGTTTCTTTATTTTCTTCGGTCTGCGGAGCTGAAATCCCTTTGAAGACGTCGCATTTATATTTGCATGCGATTCGAAAAGGACGCTGTCTCTCTTCAGGGAGAGTATCCGTTCAATCTCTTCGTCGATCTAAAAAGGGGTTTATCGAATGATGTTTGTGTATACGTTGCCGGTTTCGTTATGTAAATATTAAAAATAAATGTAGATGTATGCTTATTTGTAAATTGATTTTATATCGAGACGCTTACTTGCTCTAGGATGTAAATTTTCTCCAGTAACCCGGATTTTTACATAGTCTATAACGTGACGAGTTTCTAGAAACTGGATTGTTTATTTAGTCGTCGCGGCGACACAGAGGTTATTTACTCGAATGCTAAGGTCATAATTTCTCCGCGAGACGAGATTATCAACATATACGATTAATCTTTAGAAATGAAATCGCACATATTATTCGATATATTTCATTAGCACTCTCATTACGATTTCGTACACCGTTCGGCAACCGGGAAGTCCGTTCGAGAGACGGTTCATTCGTCTTCTTTTGTTCTATCCGATTACGAACGGCGGCAGTTTCGATCTGTTCTCGTGCACGTAACAGGCCGTGAGAAAAATGGTAATAGCGACAATAAACGGCGATAATATGGTAACGAATGTGCAATACAGTTGGATAACGCAAGTGAACTTTTTTTTGGTGGACGCATCTTGTGATTAAATCAGGTCGACCGATTTGTGTTTGGCGATTGAATGATCGATCGTATGTTGTACAATTTGAGTCATTCAGTGCATATTGTGGTTAACTTCATAAAATAAAATATGTAGAAAAATGATGTGTTTATCAAAATTCCCTTCATGTATCTAAAATAATAAACTCCTATACCATATTCGTTTATAATTAGCTATGGATGTGGTCAGTTAAAATTTAAGTACATAATTAATCAAATTGACATCTGAAATAAATGATTAACTATTCTGTGGTCAAATTGTTTTTGTCATTTAATGGTATTTATCTTTGTTATTATTGAGTTTAGATATTTTACACATGACATTTAAATCTCATTGATTAATTAAAGTACATATAATGATTTTCGTATCGGAAGGTTTTATTTGTGTTGTGGGATTCGTCATTCGTGTCGTAGTTTTTTTCTGTTGTGTGCATTTAATAGACAATTTTTTTATAATGTTAGCGTGATTTATCTCATTTAAAGATAATAGTAACAACAAAAAACTGATATTTTGATTTGATCTACTTTTTTTTAGAAGCGATCTACGTGACCTTTTTCGTGCAGTCAAATGTTAACGTGATCGTTACGGCATCTTTTTTTCATTGTACTTGAGTTAATTGCAGTAAATTAGAATAGAAAAAAGAAACACATTACTCTGTTGTCAGAGATGATTGCTTTTTTTTCCTGAGTAGTAGTATGTGTTAATTTCAAATTAAATTTATTCGAAAACTTTCTTACACTTGTAAAAACATATTCACTCATTAAATTATTTTCATTTTAATTAAATCTTCGTACTATTTATGCATCGAGTGTGTACTTCAATTATTTTTTTTTTCGAACATTTGTTACAATACAATCACGCACTTTTTGTTCTGGTTTACTGTTAAAACTAATGCACATATTGTAGGGGGACCGTGCGAAAATGCGAAAGCACCCATCACGTAACTAGGTGAAAAATACGATATTTACACAACGCATGTTTTCCTTATTCACAACATACTTTTTTCACCGGCGTTCGCATTTTGTAATAGCGTATATTTTTTCTAATTCGCTGTTTAGATAATAAGTGGGTCGACTCACCGATTCGCGTTTTCGTCAAATATTGTATTAACGGATGCAAAACTTGTCAAGTATAGAATTTCGCAGTTTTTGCAAATATATTATTTTTAAAATTTTCGATCGGTTCATCAAATGCATGAAAAAGTGCATAGAGCTGCATTGTTCCCTTTGAATTCGAAATGAAGTGCGAATGGAGTTGCTCTCGAGTCACTTGTGGGGGTTGAAGATTGAAGTCTCTCAACGACCCTTTCGAGAGCCTCTCAACAATTTCAGTTTTTATTCATCAGAATCATCCATTCACTAATATTTCGACGTTACAATGTATTAAAATTTTGCTTTGCTTTTTCGCGTGAATGTACCGCAATCTTCTGCGTGACCTTTCAACGTCGTTGTTGTTTCTGATGCGAAATGGCGAACTTTTGCCGTTTCGTCCTGGTTTTAATTTCCGGATTTTCGAACGTCTTTCTGACTTTGACTGACTGACTGGTCCAAGTGGGTCGAGATTCGACTGTCCGTCTTTCGACACAATTAAGGTAACGTTTCCCTTCAGATTGTTGCGAAATTCGATCGCGTTTTTCATTCCCGTCGTGAGAAAGTAATCTTATTTTTAATGGAACAGTATATGTATGTGTCGAAATGTTGACGTTTTTTTAAAAAAATAATAAGTTAAATACCCGTATAATCTTTTCCTGTGTAATACGAGAGATCGCTGTCGAGATTTGATAGCTTATTGGCAATAATATGGTTTTATTATCGATGTATCCGACATTTGTAAAGTTTTTTTCGTGCATAATCACGATTGTTTCCCAATGTGATTAATCGGCTGTGAGCATTAGTAGCGATCGGGAGAGGAAATTGTAAAACGTTTTCGTAATTGTGTCTTTGTACGTTAAAGTTGTTGTTATTTATCGGCTTTTATTGTACAGTAATTTAATAGGCGCTGTTGTGCAGTTAATTGGTTCGAATTGGATTTAATTTATTCCACATCCTTTACGTGATAATTTTTCTTCTTGTGAGTCATTATTGAAAGTAAATTTCCGTCCTTGGTTTGTTTTATAGAATGTCTATTTTACGTGATTTATTTCTCGTTTCAATTTATTTCAGTAGTTGAATGCTTTTTTATTGTATCCATCGCAAATTGCATTCTTTTTTATATTTATCCATTGTATTAAATTGTTTACTATTATGCATTCAAACATTTTCTATTCACTACCGTGGTTTTCACTTTTTACACAAGCATCAAAGAACATTTTCATAAACGAAACTATACACATTAAAATCAGTTTTAGAAAATCGTACTTTTTATTTTTTTAAGTGCAACGGATCCGATCGTTTCACTTTAACGACATAATAAATATCGACTATTGTTGAAAAGCGTAGTAGTAAAATTTCGCCTTCACACAAAATGCACAATCGAACGAATCCGACATCTGCTCGCGGTGAAAGTATCACAATACTATTATGTGTGCACGAAACGATGTCTCAATGTTACAATATTGCATCGAAATCGTAATTTTAACGAGAGAGAAAAAAATTACGTTTTCGTAACGATCCGGCAATAATGATACATACGAGGAGGACAGTTCGGCGAAGAAATCGCACGTACGAATAGCCGCGATTTTGCCACAGTGCACCGTTACGGACCTTTGCGCAATAGGAAACGTTTTCAATTATTATCTGGTTGGATGCTGTGTTATTATGGTGGATTTGGGTCGTTTCGATCGTATTATCGGATTTATATATCGACAGACACCTGACAGATTTTCCTGACGTTTCGCAATTTTCGAGGTGGGGTATATTGAGTCGGTAATTAAACGAGATTGGTTTACATGAAACACAAGTCTTTTTCAATAGCTGTTAATCCATTGCAAATTTTGATTAACGATTTCTTATCATATAGAAATTTTAAGAGGAACTCATCATTGATAATTCATTCAACGCTTCCTTGATTTTCAGTAATTTAGTATGATTAGAACGTATTTTTCTTATTACATCATCGAGTCGACTAATCGTCGATCTGTAGACGTAATTCGTATCGAATATTAAAACGACTCGTTTAAAATTCCCTTTGTTTCTTTTACAAAGAGCTACAAATCGTTCGCGCTTTTGAGTGCGCTTTGACGACAATCGTCCAACCTTTGTGCCGCGATAATGAGGACCCTAATGGAGCTTTCGCGTGACCTACGAGTGCCAACTTAAATATTGACCCTTTCGCCCAGTAAAAGCCTGCCCGTCAATATTTTTTTTTTTTTACAGAAATCGAACAGTAAAAGTGTATAAGCGACTCTCGGGGGATGAGTAGATCGCTTTGTATTGTTCAATTTTTCAGGGTTTTTTTCTATGTTCGAGCTCGTGACGCAAATTGTAACATTTACCTTTGGCGAAGATCGATATTGTATATATAATACGTACCTGTGACCGGTTTTTCATTGCGAAATAAATTCCATTAATCATCGCCGTTTAAGATGAAGATATCTCCGGTAGAACTTAACATATCACGATTCGCTAACCTTTGCAAAACCGTTAATTGGTGCACTTCTCGCTTCGAATGCAAAAACTCTAATATTGCATCATACACGTGAAATGTCCGTTCGGATAAAGACATGAACTCAAAAAACAAGAGAGGTTGAGTAATGCGTCGTATCGTTCGATCTATCATATTTTTTCGTTCGTTCGCTCCGAAGTTCCTGTTATGAGCTCGAGGGTAAATTTTTGAGCAAACAAGCGTCTTGTATGTATTATTTATGTACGTGCATATAATAATCAGACCTTTCCGAATCATTGTTTTGCAGCGCGTTGTTGTTATCGTCGTCGACCAGTGAAAGTGTGCGAACGAGGAGTGTGTGTTTCGCTCTGTGTTATTATGCAAATCGGTGTCCGGCTATCAAACTGTGCTACCGGTAGATAATGGGTCGTTTACGATAATTTTGTCGAGCTCTAAACCTGTGATTTTGTCCCTTGCTTTTATGGTTTTTGCTTGCCGAACACAGCCGTCGGCACTTTCTACCGCAAACACAAATTGATACTCATTTTTTTAATTAAACGTCACTCGATCGATGCTTTATTTGACATATTTCACATATAGTCATGTAAAATAAGAATGAGATTTCCTCTCGTTATGCAGATGAAAAATCTACCGTATGATATTACTTTTCATAATTTATACACGCTCCGTGTAGCGCTGAAGATTTTTCATTTCAATACGCACGATACATTATTCATGGCTTTCGGCATAAAAATTTCCACGTACCTTTTCACCCTTACGTCGAATTTCAACGTTTTCCTCATACGTGCTTATTTTTTTTCTTACAATTTGTACAATTGTTAATGCGTTAGTGCAGTCGTTATTAGTGTCGTCGGTTATGTAGTACATCGAAGCATGTAACTCTTGGTCCGCTCATAACCTGACAATTAACTCTGTCGACGTCGGGGTTAATCGAAACCGATTATTTTATATTGTCGCATATTGCGATAACTCGTGTATTATGTGTAGATATGCGAAGATCGCGTGCCGCCTTAATTGAACGGTTTCGAATTAATCGCCGCCGCCTTAATTGAACCGTGACTTATTTTAACTGCCTATTGAACTTATTTTGTTGCATTCTTTTAAGTGTTTTATTTTTCGTTTCAGGTGAGTCATCTGCGTATTTCCTGCTTTCTTCGCAATTGAGGTATTTTTTTAATCGAACGAATTAAATTCTATTTGTGTTCAATTGAAGACATTCGATTCGGTCCTAATTTGTCGTGTAATGAAGGTATTTGACGATTCGATAGAAAATCGAATCACACGCCTCAACAAAGGCTCCCCTTTTCGAATTCGGGTCGAATTCAGAAAATGGTCAGGGGTGGTTCTTTTGTATTATATTTTTTTCTGAAATTTAATCGTTTTAATAGTTAGTGTAGAGATTATATTTCAAAATGTCAAATCACATGTTTTTTTCTATCTTTACACCTATATTTAAACTTATCTTAAAGCCTGGATAAATAATTTAAAACCGAGATTAATCACTCCAGATCGGTGCTTTAAAATCTCCACCGTGCTTCAAGTAGATCAATAAGATTCTCATATGATTCTGAATAGAAATCTACAAGTTCAAGAGGCTACCATAGCACCCTTGAAACCCCCTCAAATCCGCCCCAGTTTAATCGAACAATTCACACAGAAATAGAATTCCCTCGCAATTGTTTGGGCGTAAACGTTAATCGAGAGCTCCACACAAATCGAAGGGAGCTATTATATCATCGGTGACTTTTTAGGTTTTGATATTATTTTTCTTATTTGACCATTGCGAAACGGAGGCTTAACAAACGCGCCGAGCCGGATTGCATGTCTGCACGTTGGGTAACAGTCGGCAATAATTCGGACCAGTCACGCTCTCTTAAGCCCCGTTCCGAAACTGGGCTCGTCTACACATCTTCCTCGAAGCCTAAAATCACCGATGTAGTCCTGGTTGAGTCTATTTTGTTCCATGGGTAGCCACTTTGAAAGAGCAACGAGCTGTGTAATGTACTGTATTCATCTTTCATGTCCCATACCCTCCTAGGGCGTTGGTGACCAGTCTCACCCGAAATGCTAAGTATTGCAATATGCTTAAGGAACTAGTTCACACTGTGTTCAGTCTAGTGATTAACGTGAGAGAAATGGGTATACAGTTAACACATAGTCACTTCGTTCAGAGGTCTTTATCGTTAATTTCTAGACTGCACGCTTGTGCTTAGGTGTTGACTTTGAGCTCTCTTATGTGAATAGGGTTCATGCATATGTGTTGCACAATTTGCTGTTATTTTAACCAAAAAATGCCTTGCTAGGACTACTTCGTTGCCTAAAATAGATGTCATTTTCGAAAAAATCGAACCCCACTTCCTTTCCGCCACTCTGCGCACTCAGCCTGCTAATGGAACGAGGTGGACACACAGCGAGCTCGTAAAGATAACGCTTCGGATAAACGATGCGTAGAATGCCTTCAGCAAGAAAACACTCCTCGAATTAACTTCCATTATCCAATCTTACGCAGCAGATGGGTGCGCACTCCAAAGGACATTGATCCTAGTCCTACTTCGCACTGCTTGCTCCAATTCGCGAACCGAACGTCTATAAAATTAGCAACGTCGACGATTTTCATATCGACCATTGCCAGAAGGATCGACTAGGATCTGATCAGCACGATTCCATTTCGACATTTATTAACCTAATCTGAAACTAAAAGATTTGGAACAATAATCTTAGTGAATCAGTACCAATTCGCACTTTGTCCGTGTTATACATAAGATCATATCGAATTCAATTTATTTGAAACTGCTCTCTGCGGAGCTTTCTTCGAGACTCTCCAGAGGAGTTTCCTTATCTTAACGACTCCGATCGATTCCATCGGTTTATGTATCGAACGATATTCGACCTGACGCACTTGGGATTAGCTTTTTTTCTGCTGGCAGCGAAAAGTGCGTGGGTGTCGCGATTATGCCGCCTCGTTTCTGTGGGAGCCGACTCCAGCAGACTGCTTGGCGTTTTCAACACCAACACAAGCCAACCCTCGTCTCGTCTGTGCAAGAAGTTGGAATGGTGTTGAGACTTCTGTTGTGATTCTCGCGAATCCGAGCTGATGGTTTCCTTATGATGCAGCCGAGTTTCGCAATCTACTCTGTGTGTGTGTGGATGTCTAATTTGTATCGAATTGCAGTTCGTTTTGCGCGATGCGAATTGTCGGAATTGCGGTATGTCGCAATGGAAGCCGGGTGGGATGTTTGTTCTGAGTTATTTGATTTATCTCCCCGCGTATAATTAACGTCGATTTGTGTTGAAAAGTAACGCAATTCAGTTTCGTCGCCTTTTCTCAGTTGACTTTTTTTTTCATTGGTCGTTTTTTACGACTGGACAAATAACCGCAAAGTTGATTTATGCTTGGAAATGGTCGTTAAAATTAAGAATCTTCAACGTTTTTTTTTTTAGTTTTGTTTACCGAAGAAGTGTTATTTCGTCGTTTGCTGAATTCCTGTTTAACCGTTTTCTGTTCGCGAGTTCGCGCACCTGTGCAAAACTGATGTCATCGCGAGTGTGCGATTCTAGGTACGAATATGTGTTTTTAATGTTAAGTGCTGCGATGGAGATTATGGTTCTATGTTGTTCTTTCGTTACATTGTATGTAAGAAAATGTTTCGAGTGAGTTTCGATGTGAGATTCGGATGCACGCATAACTCGTTTTTCTGCTCACAAACGCCTCGGGCAGGTGTAAAGAACCCGTTGATTAGATCTCGTATGTGGCTGATGATGACACACCTAAATGATCGTATAATTAAGGACGTGAAAACTCAGTCTGTTGTGAATTGATTATTTCAACGGTGTCAAGACAGATTATAAATTGACCGAGTGAAAAATTCACAAAAAAAATTAGAAACCGATCGGTTTAATCTGTACATTTTTTTATTTATTAGGCAACTTAAACGCTTTGATAGATTTGTCGAATGTTTTCTAACAAATTACACTTTTTTCTCACTTGATTCGTTGTCGGAAACGTTCTTCGATAGTCAAACTACGATTTCTCAAGCCTATCGATTCGAGGACAAATCTTACGAGACATGAGCGAAAGAATCGAGTAATTATTTGAGACGTGAACGATTTGGAAACGATTCGAGTGGTTATTTTGGATATTTTCAAACGCTTCTTAGTCCATAGCGAAATTCGGTTTCACAAAAGTGCAGCAATGTACCGCACGAGAGAAAATTGCTTCGTCGTTGCTGTACGTCGGATTGCTGCAGTCGTTTATGGCATAATTGAAATCGCGAGTGCGTAAAATTGTGTGTATCTTGCCTAACGGCCCCTGGCTCATGGTTTCTTTGAATTATTGAAACTCTCTTTGCCTTTTGTATTATGAGACGGCCGTTGTTCCCTCGTTTGATCTTTCGCTATTTCGGTTCGTGCACATATCGAATTTGCGCTGCAGTAATTTAATGTTCCGGCTCGCATTGAAAATCTCCATAAAAGACCTCGTGCGACACGTTTTATGTACGAGACGATTTGTTGATATCGGATGCTCGTTAATATTGTTAAGAAAATACGACTTTATCTATGCACTCGCTACATTGTTGCTGGTGATTTTGAATTTAATTTTTAATGCGATAATAAACGTTTCGTAATGTCTAGAATAACATATGATCCGCGCCATTATTTTGGCCATAGTTAACCTTCCCCTTCATAACGACAAATGTCTCCCATGGGATCTATGTATAACGACGCCAATTTCGGCTTGAGAGGAGGAGTTCTCTTATTTACTACCAAAGGATTACATTTATTATTTTCATATAAAGAATTCATACGCAGATAAATTTTCTAATTAATCAAACTCCATAAAAGCACAATGGGCGTATACACGCCATACGCATCCTGTTTCCATTTGAAATGCCACCATTACATGAGCGACCTTTTAAATCACGACTCACGAAACGAACCATTCATATTATTTTGCACCTGTTTTGGTTCTTTGATCCGAATCTGGTCGTGTGTACAGATTCATCTTACGTATAATGTACCTTTGGGTTATGCGAACGAAGGTCATTTTAGGTCGTATCCACGCTGTCAGAACAAATCTTACTCGAGCCATTCCATTAATTGATATAGGTTGTTGAACATTCGTTTTTATTGTATTGCATTAATATTAATGATTCACATGTTTGAATTTCATGTATCGTTTGATTATGTTATTATGTAGGCGGCCTCATCGTTCGAGATTTTCGTCTTTCCTTCTGCTTCTTTGTTCGAAGGTCATTTTCGCATGAGGTCACAGAAGGAAATCTTCAATATGAAAGTTGCGTCATTCGACTGTAAAATCTTCATCGTTTCGGTATTATCCGTTCGCGAATACCGTTAATCTTGAGTGTGTGTGTTGCATTTTTTTTTCGCGTCGATAATGGCGTTTTGATTATACCGCGATGGGTATTATGTTCTCTGTGTGCTTCTAGCGTTTTATATTCTTTCGTTTCGAAAAAGACATTGCGTGATTTGTGCATTTGTATGAAAAAATACAATCACAATGGAATCGTTCTTCATTAAATATTTCGTATGTTGCGTTCTCTTATTCGGAGTATGTTCATGAGCATAATTAAGAAAATTGTGAAACTGTCCTCTTTTCGAAACGAGCCATAAAAAAATCTTTGCCTTTTTTTGTACGCTATCTTTCTCTAGTTTCTAAGGTAAAGTGGTCGCTCATTCGTCTTCTCAGGTACATTACTGATTGGTTGTCCTCATTCGACCAAGATTAATGACACGGAGACACATACATACATTGCTTTCCAGCTCGCGTTGATCGATACCGTGTAATTTCAACCCTCGTTCACCATCGAGGGTGTCTACGACAAATTCCAGCGACATTTTGATTAATAGATTTAATTTGGCATTCACGCTAAAAACACCTCGGCATGCAATCGTCCAATGTGTATTCTTCAATTACGTTTTCGAGATAAGCACGAAGGATAAAGCCCTCGTCCTTTGTTCCGTCGAAAGAGGCGCGACAAAGAACATTGCGCTCACTTTTTCAAATTGAATTTTTATCCTCTCTTATTCCGAGATGAAATTAGCGACGTCCTCTTTCTCGCAAGACATACGCACACCTTTTGTCCGATGAACTTTCCTGCAACGAATGAGTCACAACCGGTTGAGTCGCGGTCTACAATTAAGTGACCGGTGCTACCGTAATGACGAGGTGCTTCGAACCTGACCTGAAAAAAGGAAAAATACAACACTGCCATCTTCTCTGAAGAGATATCTCTTTGTCCGTCGTCATCGCCGATATAAATCCCATAATACGTCGTTTCTCGTTATCGTCTCTGCTGGATTTTCAAACGTTCCATCGACCGAGTCCTTCGGCGGATCTCGAATAGAGGATCCTTCACGTGTGTGCAGTATATAATGAGGGCGAAATTATCGAGAAACGGCTCGAGGTGCTTCGGTTTCCTTCAAATTGCCCACCGGGTTGCGTGACTGCGGAGATCTACGCGATCGGTCAGAAATGCATCCTTTCTTTTTTGCTCGTGCCGTTCATCTCGGGCTAAATTATAGGTATGTACCGAAGAGTCTTTTTCGACTTGTTTCGATACGCGTCAGCGGTCTTTAAGCGAATCTCATTGCGCAGTTTTTGATAATCGTTCACGATTTTTTCAGCTAAGGATGTTATGGTTAGAGTTGTATAAGAGCAGTGGAACCTTGACATTCGTATGTCTCGTCATGCATAAACTCGACATACGTACTTTTATGGGTAGCGAAAAATGTTTTGCTATAGTCATACTGCCTCGACATCTGAACAAAATCCTTGAAATTTTATGTTATTTTTATCAAAAACAGTACAGAAATATAATAGATCCAGAAAAGCCTAAACGTAATGTGATGAGTACAGTAGATTTTATTCATTTGTCAGAAACTTGATGCGAAGCTTGAAAAAGGAACTCGTTTGATAAACTTTGTAACTCAAAATCAGTATACATACCTTGGCAATATCTTCCATATCGTTATAGTTTTATAGAAATAATCATCCGTGATTATGAAACGGATCAATTCGTACATTATTATGTATCATATGAAAATGCTTCGACATTCGTACTGTTTTATGAAACGAACTGTGTACGTATGTCGAGGTTCCACTGCAGGTTATATTCGGAACGGTGCCGCATTCGGTTTTGTTGCTTTTTGTTTATGATATCGCATTACATATTTTATGTTGCTTGTAACCGCACAATATGAAAGTTTACTCTGCAAGAAAGGTCTATTGTAAATTAAGCCGACTTTCAAACGGCTCACATTGTGTTGGATTTACGGCAACGGATGAAAGTGGCGTTCGTCGAGGACGACGACGGAAATAAAACAAAAGCCATTTTCGCCAGGACACTTTTAAGAGCGTCGCTCATGCATTTTAAAATGAGTCTGAGCGATTTTTCTAATTGAATTCCTCTTAGAAAAAGGAAGTATCGAATTATTGCGCTTAATTAACATTCAAAATTATACTTGATGCGATTCGGCAAAAGTTTTTTCAATTGGCGTTATTAAATTCATCACGAATCGCGTAATAGAACTTGTCACTTATCTCGCGAGACGGTTCTTTAACCGAACAATCGCAATAAATATCACAATTAGAGACCCTAAAGGCGTGCCAATTTATTCGCGACAAAAGCGGTCAATTTTAAAGCGGATCAGAGGTTAAATGAAAACACGAGGCCGTGATTGAACTCGGCGTGGTACTAGAATAATAATTACATACACGATTGTATAAGAGCCGTAATTATCAAACAATTAACTCCGACGCTTCTATGCACTCTACCGTCTGAGATGAGAATCATTTTATGCACTTCAAAAGATAAATTATTTCTTTCTATTTACAAAAAAAAAAAATAGATAAACGACGATTACGAACGTTCAAATTCGGCGACGTCTAATGGTGTGCAGCACTCATTGTCGACAATGGCCTCGTAACGGTTGCTCGCACACTTTCGGCAGATATTAGTGTGTGATCATTGCGAAATTTGCACGAGCGAACACTGGGTCGTTAGTGGGTTCTAATTCTAATTATAAATGTATGCATTGTGCATTTTGTGCGTAAAAGCTCATTGGGAACTGCGAAACAAAGGGACACACATACAAAGGGAGTTGCGCAAAAACGAAGTTGCAAAGCTGCGTAATCCGACGCCGGATTGAAGGGTCGTAAATTGGTACGTTCTTTTTTAATTTCATTTTGGATCGTGCACGAGAAATACTCGTTATTTGTGTAAATGTACGTGAAAAAGTTCGTTGAACGCTCGTGTGTACTTGTCGATTTTTTTTAATGAATCGTTTGATAGATTGCACAAATGATAGATTGTGTCTGGCTTCCAAAATATGATTGAATCGTGTCTAGACTGTATTGAACGTAGAGAAATTAATGTTTTCTGTAGTTCATTGTGAGAGAAATTCGCGGTTGTACTATTATCAGCTTATTGATAGAAGATCATGTATACGATGCTTAGTAAATTGAACATCGAACGAGCTTCAACAATCTTGAAAGGAATTCCAGTAAAGTTTTGTTCATAATCGAGTCTAAGCGTTTTACTTTGACACTTGAAATGAGAAGCAGTTTTCACGTCGCGTCAAAATTACGATGATTGCTCTCGGTGCAGTGTCAAATTTACATAATCGTCTAAAGATTGGTGAATATGTTTCAATTTTCTTCAAACGAGTGAACTGGTTTTTTCGTAATGTTTTCAAATGGAACCGGTCATCTTATTCCATCGATATTCGAGACACGTAAAAAAAATACTAATGAATATTGCCGTGCGCCACCGAGAAATTGCTTAATAAACTCTAACCGAATATTAAGTGGCACTTCGTTAAACGACAAATTTATCGAAACCTCTCGCGGCGATTTGTGACCTACGTTCGGAATTATCATCGAGCTGAATTGTTGAACATAATTTATTCCGTTACTACGAACCGGATTCAAAAGGATAACGAACGACGTAGATGTGACGAGACGACAAAGCTGAACTGTGACAGTTGTACGTTTTGTCGAGATGTACTCGACGAAGTTCGTAAATCGAATCCCCTCTGATATAGATGGGTAATGACTCAATTTCTCTCTAGGTTCGTTTTACGACAGACAGAAGCCATGTGATCTTGTCTGGGATATATTGTGTTTTATGATCGATCGATGTTTGTTTTGATATCGATACGATTGGTTTCAGTATCAAATATTGTACATCTTCGTCAATTATCGTAATATTTTTTTAGGTTTAAAAAAACAGGAAGGCTCTCGATTCGGCGAAAACGTGTTGCGAATCTTAGAATGGATATAATCAACAAAGAACACATGTTTTTAGAATATATTAGATTTCTTTGTTAATCGTTATTCAGATCGCGTTCGTGCGGTTGTCGGAAACAATTGTGTCATCCTTTGGTTACTGAGTGCTTATCGTTTTGTTTCGCTGTCGATGGATTTGCGCTTCTGTTTGTTTTTAATGGCGTTTATCTTTGTTTGATTAATTGCGCATACACGTTTTAGTCATCAAGAATCTGCGTATCGTCCTCTATTCCGAACAAGAAGTTTGTCGAAATATCGTGTGTGTGTTTTATAAATCACTCGTGGTACTTTGATCGTGGAGAATTTCATTACTTGGGTTGTTAGAATATTTTCTTTCGCTACCGCACTTTTGTACTTTGTGATGTAAACGACGTGTTCTCTCTCCTTTGATGGATTTTTTCCTTTTATTTCGTTGTGTAATAATGCGGTACGTGGAAAAGCACGTTGACGTAAATATACAGATCATAATGCCGTAATACGTACGTCTTTTGTGAATTTTATTAAATTTATAATATCTTACAGAAATTCATTATGATTCCCGCATACAATTTTTTCGCACACGTTTCGAAAGTCTTTTATGTTTATACATTTTTTTTTCAAACAACTCTTAAATTGTATGGTGCAAACAGACGTTCATCGACACAATTTCGTCGATTTGTTCCTGTTATCTCGTACGAGATTGTCTATAATAGAAGCCTTTGTAAGTAATGGTGTCAGGCTCAGAATATGACTAGCGCTTTTTCCGCATACGTAATGATACGTCGCCAGTTCGTCTGCGAACGAAATAATAATGTATGCTGTTGCAAAACTGCATCTGCAACTTATTATCTGTGGATTAAAAAAAATAAGCGAACGCAGAAGTTTTCCAGTAATTAGTCTGTGGAAAATCTTCCATTATTCATTCGAATCATGGCGCATCATTGCGTTTTCTGCGATTAAGCATGATCGTTATCTGCGATGTAATATCGGTTTCTCATCGAACGTTGTGTTACACATGAGATGTAATGAACGATATGGTTTGATTGGCGATGAGATTGAAATTCATAAGACAAGTCTTTTTGTAATTTAAAAAAATTAACAGGTTTTCTATCGGAATCAGATTCTAGTTTTTCAATATGATGTTTCTTTTAACCTGTAAATTTTATCTATCAAATCATTTGCACAACTTATCCATTGTCGCTCGCATATTCAACTTTTTAACATTAATTTCGTTGACAGATTTATTCTACAATTACCCATTAACACGCACAATTCCCTACCGGGAATCGCTCGTCTTCACGTTCAACCATTTTAATATTTCCTCTATAGATAAGCTCGATTCCCATAGATTAATTTTTTCAAGAGCAATTTAACCATTCGATGCCACACACAGCTATCGGATCGACGATCTTTTTCGTCTATTCTCGAATTCGGTCGAAAGTTGACGACCGTCACCGTACATTTTCCACCGAATGGATTTAGTCCTTTTAAGGCAGCTTGTGCTCGAATGCGGAAATTGAGATTCGCACGTGTGCGATTTCGCGACCTCTTTTTATCCGTGGACTACTCCGAAGAATCGAATAGCACTATGACTGTGCTGAATTCCCTCGTCTTTGTGGAATCAGCGAAAGTGTCCATGGAAGGATGCTGCGGATCGATCGAATAGGAAGCTTTTGTTGTTCGTACTCTAGAATTTCTATAGGAAATAGTCTGTTCGAACGAGAAGATGAAAATTGGTTTTTTGTGTGACGTTTTGTGGGCAGAGCTTCGTGAGGTAGAATAGGATTTATAATTAAATAGAGTACTAGAGATGTAGACCGTCCAGTCTCGTGTGAATGCCTCTCATTTTTTATGGTTTTGTAAATCTATCTAATAAAAGAGTTGTCATTTTTTTCTATGAATGAAGTGTTTTATTTGATTAAATGAATTCTTAATGAAATCATCATCTTATTCATACATTTTCACTGCAATAATTTCCATAAGATGACGTTTATAAAGTCCAACGCTTGAATTTCTTAAAATTGTATTCAAATGTATTCATTCATTCGTGTTTTTGCAATGATTACTATTGATCCCGTAATCTATGATTCATTATGTATTTATCATTTTTTTTTCGTTTTATTATGCTTTTTGTCAATGTTATCTTTCGTTTCCGTTCAATTCAACGATTCACCTTTGTTATGAACACATTCGACGATCAATCGTATCATTTGAACTTTCCAGATGCACATTCAACATAAAACAAACGACTTTTATTCTACACAACAAATTCATTCTATCCATTTCATCAATACACGTAATGCGAAACTAAGCGATTTTTTAGCACGAGCGACTTTTAAAGGGTGAAAGAACGACACATGCACCCCTCGTACTACAACACGAGTATATCGACCCACATAACACAATATTAAAAATACAACAGCCAGTCAGCTTTTAGCTGCAACGATGCACTTGTGCAGGTCGCAAAGCTCCCCTTGAACGATGCAACCGATAACAATGCAGTCGCTATGCGGGCAAAGGGTCAGTCGCTAAGGAGATGTGTCGTGGAAAACAAAGCTTTTCCGCTAAAATGTGCACTTTTCGTATATTACAGCATACAGCGGCGTGCACGTAACAAGAAAGTAGGTCCGGTTGCGAGTGTTTCGTGCGGCACGTTTTTCGAGTCGGATGCGCTGAAAACGGTTCGATTCGATGTATTGAAAATAGGTCATTGAATCGATGTTCATTTTAATTATAAATAGGAATGAAACATTTACTAATATTTCAATCATTAACATCAAATACATTCGATCATTTTTATTTCATGGAAGTACTGAACGGCTCGTTTCAGAATCGATCAAATAATTTCCTATTGAACGTGTACCCATTTTTTGAAATAATAGTATAATGGAAACGGGTCCTGATCGGTGTAGATCGTAAATATGATGTGATTGTGTTTATTGTTTGTTCGTTTCGCAATTTGTTTATGCTAATTGTTCTCAAAGCTGTGTGAATAATTGATCTGTCGCCTTGAAGGTTTTCCGATAGTTCGGGTGTGTTGTTTGAAACTTTAGTAATTATATTGAACGACTGTTTGCGTTTAGTTGATTAATAACACTATGCTATTATCTGTTATTATATTTGATTCGATTTAGTTCAAGTGATAATGACCTATTTATAAATCGTTACAAATTGATAATGTTAAGAAGATTATCAAAATGCATGTTTGAAATGAGCATAAAATTTTATAATTTCACAATTAATTCTATAATTGTATTGAACTCGAATAACGAGTCTTCAAAAACATCGTCATTAATATGCATTAATCGCATAGATTACTCAATTTTATCTATGCCGTTTTTCATAGCCAATTTCACGGCTGAAATGCAATCGCACACCGTCCATAAATATTGATGGAACAATTCAGTGTCTCGGAAGTGTTGTCGCTCCATTTTCCATACTTGGAGTGAACGTAAATATACCGTCGATTGTCTGCGAAAATGGAGACATTTTATGGACACACGTGCATCGAAATATTTCACCGATCTTCGCACGTGACGCGAATCGAACCTTTCCCCGAATCTTCACAGACCCCTTAAAAAAAGGATTCATTTTATAATAAAAGGATTTTCGCATGAATAAAATAATATTTTATAGACTACAGATTTTATCTTCGGCTGTGTTCCCTCTTGAAGTTTCGCGGTTACGGTCATCTATTACTGTCTTGGCGAGTTTCGGTAGAGCACCAGAACCACCTTCCCGGATTTACGGCGCCATTATATGCAAATTTATCCTAACTGGCCGACCGTGTCTCTTAAAGTCGACTATTTCTCGTATTATGCTTTGAAGTTTCTCTTATTCGATCATATTCCTTTTTGACGAGATCGAAACGGCTCGTTGACAAAATGCTTTCATCTCGAAACGAGTGGTTATGATCGATTCGTTCGAAGAATCGTGCTGTTTGTTTTCGTGTGTGTTTTGATTTTTTTTTTGCAATTTGATGCATTCGTTGATTATCAATTTGGATTTATTTTGATTCGTATCGACTTTCAGGAAATTTATAATCTTATCGAGGTGTTTTTTATAAAATTTCCATTGTTTTTCCAATCAGCATATCTCATTTGTTTCATAATGATGATTGTTTCAATTAATTAATTAGATAATTGGAAATTTGTTATTTCGCTTTTGTTAGTTTGATTGCAACTTGTTAATGATTCGTAATAAACGAGAAGAGAGTCGTAAAATACAAATTATTTACAATCATGTTTTCTCAAGTGAAATCATACGGTTGAGCTTTATTAATTCAATATATTTTTTTAATATGATATACAATCATTTAATAATTGTTTTTTTTTTCGCAGATAATCATTATTTTTTACGATAGTGGCTCATAACCGGAAAAAAATCTCCGAACACAGCTTTCCCTTTTTATATGCTATACATAATTCGATATCAATTAAGAAAAGTACTATACCAATAACAACACGGCAACATTTTTATTTGCGACCTTAATTATACCTCGGCTCGCATTGGAAATTTTTGATTTATTACTTTCGCATCGATCGCTAAAAATAATTGGTCACACGTACACGACACTACATAGTGCAATATGCACGTATATTAGCATTTTTGTTGGTTGACCACCCGAATAGCTTTCGGTCTTTGTTATTTGCCATGGGGTCGTCGTTCGCTAATGGCGCTTAGTATCCATTTAGGGATGTCCCATGGGTTTCACCATGCAGAGCCACTTCCAATTTTCCCCCACATATAAAACCCTATCGTCCTACGACTGACACGTGCCTCGACTTTCATATCACACCGGAAAATGTCGGTTTTCTTTTTTTTTTAAATAAAACATTCGCATGGGGGGTTGAAAATTTGCTCTATATAGAATTCGATACGTATGTGAAAGGACATTTAAATACATGCTTCCATTGTAACGTTGAAATGGCAGCATGTAAACGACTAGGGGTCGATAGATCTAATGATCTGACGGGAGTAAAGAAGGGCGATTTACATGGACCATCGTGAAATTTAAATATATCACTCGTCCATATTTTAAATATTGAATTCTCTACAATTAAAAAGATTTGCTAAATGTATACTGCTGTTAAATCAATTGATTTTGAAAGAAATCTGCCTAAATAAAGCTCACAATCAGAATTAGATCGACATTCGTACATGGCTATCCTCTCACCTACGTCTCCTTGCGCAATTACATACGTACACTGCAATTTCATTCCGATACGATATAATTATCTACTTATAACGAGCATCCGTTATACATAATTTTTTTTCGCGTTTTACAAACTCGTTACAACGGGAATACACTTTTATATACGTACTCGGAGCATCCGCTCCGCGTGAACGATTGCGTCGCATCTACGTATGTGCACAGTTACACACATATCGCGAATTCGTCTGTCGAAATCTGTTAAAATTTCGACTTATCAGCGGATTAGTACGGCCGGTTAATTTTAATATCGCATACGCAAGTTCTACGGGTCGTGACGTTGCACCGGTACAAAATATACCGGTAGCCTTAAAACGAGACTTAATCTCTAGCACGTGTATTTGCTTTGGTCGATCCAATTTGTGCGTAACGTTGCGCAACGAAATATTTACGATTTTAGTGTAAATTATACGGATATTTACCGAATTATTTTTATTTTGATTCGTTCGAAGGTTTTCAGATGAGTAATTTACTATTTTTTTTTTAGTATTTTGCATACGAGCTTTCGTGCTTCGCGTGTCGGTTCGACGATGTGCAATTTGCACATCCGTATACGTGTGGCGCCCGTCTATATTAAACAATGATGTTAGACTTTAAATGTCAAACCTTGTTTTGTTCATGCACACTATCATTATTTTTTTCAACTGTTGTATAACACGAATCGAATTATCGAAAGTTTCATCTGGCGTAATAATAAAACCGAGATCGCGATAAGATTGAATAATCGTGCAAACACGTGGAAACTTTCAATCGTACAAAGCTGGACGTTCGACGGAGAATCCGATTGTGCTTTTCGATTGAAAATCGTTCGATTTCAGAGGAGAATCGCGATGGCCTCATTCAGCACAACATCGATGCATCTGAGGGATATTTTGCCAATGTGGGTCGCCAACTTTTATCTGGGACGAACATCGATATCGTGAACCGTGACCCGATGTTGTCCAGGTGAATCCTCTCGTGTAGAAGTCGTGTAAATAAGAAGGATTAGGCATAAAATTGCAATTTGATCCGTAATGGTTTGTATTCATTAATGATTTGGTAAGGTCCGTTATAATGATCAATTTGTCTATACAGTCCCAGTATTAATGTTGTTAACGATCATTATTTATTAGGGCCATTCAGTTTTCCTCGTTCAGACCTCGCTCATCAAAATACATTATATTTGCTGCAAATATTAACGAGTACACACTGTCGTTCTAAAAATGCCTTATTAGCACAATTGACGTTTTTCCGTTACAGAGAATGGTCGTTTTTGTTTTCGACAACGGACAACTCATGTTTTCTCCGGTTATACAAATTATCCTCTGTTAGCGCACACAAGAGCTGGTCATGTTTGTGCACTTTGCCATTTCGACGCCTCGCTAGAGATCGCCATTGAATTTCAACATTTTTTTTTTCAGCATTTTATGTCAGATGATTTTTTCATTCTTCTGTCAGACGTGCTAATCCACGTGTGCGACTTTCACCCATCAGTATTGTTGATTCTGCTTTTTATAGACTCGTAATACGCGTGGGTCGAAGGATACGCGTCCGACGGGTCGTTAAACGTACGACCGGTACGAGTCGGTTCCGTTAGAACTTTCGCTTTTAACTCTTAAATCGATTTTTTTCATATTCGAGTTTCGTTAAAAGTTTTCCGCGTCTCGAAAACTAGTCGCTTAGGATTTTTCGAAATTTAATTACGCGCCGCACGCATCGCAGTCGTGCCACTCGTCAACGAAAGTGTGTCAAATTTTGCTTCCGAAAAAGTGCAATTTGTTCTTTTTTTACACTTCAGTTAGATGCCCATTTCAAGAAAGCGCAGTTGCGCAGCAACACGATTGCGACACACGTTCAGAATTGGCAATTTGTTAAACTGGCTTCACTTTTAGATTCGACGTTTAGTGTAAGATTGGGAACGTGCATTTTGCTTCGAGTTTCGCACGCGAATTCTCATGCATTGTGTGTTTTTTTCGTTCTATTAAAACTGTGTAGATTTCGTGTCACGAATGAGCAGTATTGTATTGTTGTTTTCTTTGTCGCGTTTGCTTAGGTTCGTTCCAGTGTCCTCATACTGATCACGCGTGTAATATGAAATTTTTATGAAAAATTCAATTCGTGTTCGTCTCATCCGATTCCCCATTTCTGTTTTTATTGTTCCCGTTACGGTATTGTTTTCGCGCCTACTTTTGCTATTTATAAAAATGGAATCCTTTATGCTTGTTTGTTTGAATTCACGCTTCGTCGGTCGTCGCCTTATGAGGTACGTGCTTAATTGGAATTGGTTGCTAAATTGTGGACACGTTCTTCAAAAAAAAAATAATTTTTGGAAGCGACGAATATTCGAGTCACTATCGAAATGTTTGTCGTTAATTTCACGCAAAGTTCTTGACCCCATTCTCGCTTTTTTTCCTAATTATGCATTGCGTACTTTCATTGTTCAAATTTTATAGGCATTGTGGTTTATGCATGTAATTTAGAATATGAAAGAGTAAATTGTTATATTCAAATCATTATCAGTGTTTATTGCTATCTGTTGCATGTGTATGTATTTATATATCTTATTATTATTTAGCGATAAGACACAAATGTGACCATATATGGAGAAGCTGTGTATTCGTTCATTCAGCAATCGTAGTAGATATCCATTGAAAAATATCCAACACGCTTTATCTGAAAAGTTATCCAATAAATCGATCGCAATCTTATCGTTGCACAGAAATGGATGTCGTACGATTTTGTACATATAATCTCCGTCGAAACGTCCACGTTGACTAGCCATATTGATTCTCATTGATCTGATCGATGTTTGCTCGTATTTACGATCCATTCAATCTGAATAATGGACAGCGACGACGATTCAGTCATCCATCATTCGGGAAAAATTGCGCACAATGTCACATTGAATTTCATTCAATGCCTTTCTCAGCCGAAGCTGTCCATAATTTCGTACTGACCTCTATATCGCATGTAACTTTTCCCTCTGTAAAATTATTATCAGTACGGTTGTGAAAGACAACGAATTGGATATGTTTTTTTCTAGTTACGTCACCGTTTCTACTGTTTATGTTTGAATTGCCCGTTGCGTGTGTGAATTTATCAAATTTGTTCGTAGAAAGTGTGTGAAAGATTGCCATCGTTTCGGTTTATTTGGATTGTATAATGTGGCGAAGAAGTATCTAAAATAACATTCACACATATATTTGAGGTTGCTCAAGCTCATTTTACGTGGAAGTCAAATTCGTTTCAATCCGAGTGTGTAATCAAAATACAATTATGTAAGTGCTATTTAATACAAGATGTATGGTTAAAAATGCGATGATGACTTCTTCTAAATTTCTTAATAACTTACATATTACTTCGCGGTATCCCTAACGATGTTTAAATAGGCGATGCCTTTTGTAAATTACGTTTGTGGTTTTTTTCTAAACGACATTAAGTCGTTAATAACAATAAATTTTGCACTAACCGAATGTCTGCTTTTGAACATTATGTGAATTTTCTGTTTCTAGAGTTGCTGTTTTTTTCGTTCACACAAAACGATATTTGAACAGCATCGTCAAAATCAATAAATTCAACGATTGCATACTTTATTTACGTTTTTGTTATATAAATATTTAACACTTGTCTTTTCTGTTTGTTCGCAGGTATGGATGGGTTCGAAATACGCAAACTTCGATCGGAGAGGTCAAAGAAACTCATCTTCGGTGGTAAATTGATAATTCAACACCGCATGCAGCTAATCTCATTCAATTGTATTCAATGAATTTTCAATCGATCCAATCTTTATGTTGATTTGAAGTCTCCAAGGTTCTCAATGCTAATTTAACGTTTCTCAAAATTACATTTAAGTTTTTTTAAACGAATCTTATCTTAATTATGTACATAAAAATATCAGATTATTTTCGGATATCAAACTTCACTCTGTAATTTACCTTCATTATCAGAATTAGCACCCTCTAGAGAGTGCGAAACTTATTTAAGAAGCTTTATCTAATGACGTCATAGAATATAGTAGAGAAACTGTGAGCTTATATTATGAGAAAGACGAATTTTACGCAACCTTATCTAAATAAGTTTACCTATAAAGATCTTATCTGGACATCCACATGGGGTACGGCATTTTGCCTAAATTTCCATATAACATGTTATGACGCGAATGATTTATATTTGAATACTTTTGAACCAACCAATTCGAATGATTTATAATTTGAATCCACATATATCATTATCGATTGATTTATAAACCAAAAGATTAATTTTATTGTTTACTATTATTTATTTGATTGAATTCGTCTGAAAGCTTGTCTATGATTTTTCATCAATTCGATAGTTTTTTTTCTTCAAATTTTCATCAATTGTTCTAATATAATTTGGAAAATCTGACAGATTGTATCAAGTGACCCCTAGATTACGGAACTTTTACATAACACAATACGCACTACGTATATATCGATCGTGTGACGTAAGGCTTTTAAGGACGCACGCGGTCGGGGCCAGGCCGTGACTTTGGCACAGTTCGGCCCTGGTCTCCACGAGGTCTCTCCTTGAACTCTGATGCAGCCCAGCTCCGGGAAAACCCTGGCCCGACTCATCTACAACCCGTTTTCCTGTAATCCGAATGCGATTGTGCAGTTTTTCCTTTTCCCAGAGCGATTTGCGCATGAATCACAATATGCGCTTTTCCTCGTAGCGACTCTTCTCTTTGTCGAAAGGATGCAATCATTTTCTCTTGTCGTTTTCGGTCTGTACTTGCGTACATTCGGTTGTGGTATGTATTCGAGGAAATTGAAATCTGTGCCGATTGTGAATAAAGTGAAAATTGAATTCGTTTCCGAGAAGGATGAGTAATTTTTTTCGAGTGCGTTCGTGCGTCTATTCTGTGCGATTGAGATTTTCACTTACTTTTTTTTTATCTAGAACGTGTAATTTCGTTCGATTGTTTATTCTTTCTGTCGGTTATTGCTTATGAGAGTATATTTTATTTTACTATTGGGGTCGTTTAGAGCAGATGCGGGGTCGTTGAATTTTATGAATTTTCGCAAACAAGAGTTTGACTTTCACTGGTACGCGCTTTATTTGCTTTGAATTTGCATAAAATATATTTTTATCGCTATATTTACTTTTTACGATGAATTCTGCGAACGATTATTTTATATTTCAAATTTTTGCGACTTAATCAGATTCATCTGTTTTCGCTCTACGCATTCATCGACCGATCCTATTAATTTCAATTCAAACTCGCGATCGACCATAAATTCAATTTAACGCTTTCGTAAAAAGGTCATTTCTCAAATTATTACGCCGTTTTCTTATTTTTCGAAAATTCAACTTAAGATTCCGGGCTCGATTTCGTTTCGTATTCATCTGACGTGTCGCACGGAGCAAAACGAATTTCTCCCTCTCGTTATTCGGACAGGTCCTTTCTATCTTCAGATCCGCCTCTGTCTTTTACGACTTTCTTTTTATGTCCGTCCTTCGGTGTCGACTTTTCGTCTCGTTTGTATGCATTTTTTCACTACAAGGTGAGTTTTCACCGGAGAATTTTCCAGGGCTGTTGAATGCGAATCAGAGCTGTAGACATAAAACATTGCCCGTCTTTATCTTTTCAATTTGCGAAGACTGCTTTGTTATATTTTTCAATTATATTTATGTGCTTTATGAAATAATTTCATGAGAATTCAATTTAATTTTGAGAAAAATGAATTTCTGCTCAATTCCTTCATCATACAATACAATGAAAATTTGTTCGTAATGAAATAATATTTGAATATGATTTTGGGTAGGTTGTTTTTCTATCATTTTTTTTCAGCCCTGAAATTTTCCTCCCAACCATAATATGTTAGTACGAGCCGTTTCCAAGGTGAATTCGTCTGAGCAAGTTGTTGGTCCGTGAGTAAAATCGTACATATTTCATGTTACTATTCAAAACGGAATATTATCATAAATTATTTTATAAATTCGAATTTATCGTTGCGTATGCTCATTGTTGGCATCTCGGTTCATCATAACGATACGATGGATGTAGCGATAACAATCGCCTGTCACGGATCGACCTCTTAAAGGCAAAAAGTTCTTAATGCCGTATTATCGTACGTATAATATATATTCGAGCTTCTCGGACACACAAACATGTTGGTTTTTTACTGTATGGCCATAAATCTGGTTAATTGTCGGCCGGGATTGTTCATTAGCCACAACTATTGTTATGAGCGTTTTCTTCTTATTCTCCTAAGGACGTTACGACCTTCGCTCGATCTCCGCGTACCGTTTTGTTTGTTCGTATGGTTTTCTCATTTTCTTTGTTTTCCACGCCGCAATGCTTCAGGGAGCACAACTGAATCGGCCAGAGTTTCCTTAACTCCGACCATTGTTCGTAATCGATAATTTCGCCATGCTTAAATTATACGATTCCCACAGACTGCGAGTTATCTCGTACTGCGATTGATTGATCGTCTCGTCCATCTGACCTTTCTATCGGAGTCAATCAAGCATCTTTTTCGATTCGATTCCATGTGAATTTGTGCATGCGATGTTCTCTCTTTTACTTCCTAGTGTTTGCTCGTTACACCTGGCACGGGTTACAAGGCCGTCTCCAGCTTCTTCGCTTCTATTATGTTCTTGTCTTTTTGTTTGTTGTTTTTTAACTCCTTCTTGTAGTTGTCGACAATCACCACGAGAGTTGCTCTACGCGCCAAGATGGTCAACGATCCCAAAACGATGAAATATTAACGGGTAGTCGTGTGTGCTTTTGCCTCGAAGGTCGTTGTGTTATTTTCAGAAATCGCTTCGGTTTCAGCAGCCCTTTTAACACATCTATCGATTGTAAAATTTATATCGCACAATATGATTAACGGCTCGTTATTCTCTCGAATCGTATTATTCGCCCCCTAATCTCTCTCGATAAATAAATCGACCGGCCGTAAAATCCTATTTAGAGCATTGCGATAATAAAATAACTCCGCAAAGCAAGGTTTCGTATCAATCGTGACGAGAGTGGCATTTTGAAATACGCCGTGGTGATTTTTATAAGACTGTCATTGGAAATACGATTGCGGCTTTCGTTTCGCGCTGCAACATTCTGAAGGACGTCGCTGACAGGAAAATTCCAACGGACGACAATCGAATGTAATCGAAAAAACCATGCGTGTAATTTTCAATCTGATCGTTTAGAAAAAAAAATAAACGAATTTCCCTTTCGTTGCCCAATGACCGATTTATAAGAAAAAAACCGATTGTTCGCTTCGGACGCACGATCGAGATGATTCTACTTTATTGTGGACCAGGTATGGTGACATCTCGTCTAGACCTAACCATTTTCACTCTCGAAACTCATAACTCGGACTAAGCCATTATTTAGGTGCGGTTTCTGTCAGATTCGAATCGCATTTTTATTACGACCTTTTTCAAGTGCACTGTCGTAAAACGTACGACTTCCATTATAAACGGTCGTCGATAATATTATAATGCAATATTTCGTTCTAATCGATATCCTTTGTGATGAAAACTTCTCGAGCTTCGAGCTTCGTACATTTCGATTGAAAAGTTTGATCGATAGGCGGCTCAGTCGATTCCATTTTCTTCGCGAAACTTTTGAACGAGGCTCAAGGTCGTCGAAGAATTCGACTTTTGGCAGACTCCTGTGTCTTTCGGGTCCTCTGAACGCTGAAAACCCTCGGAGGGTGAGCGAAATCGATCTGGTCGGGGCAACGTCCTACGCCACATTCGCACCCCAACCTCATACCATTGCAAAAGCGACCACCTCGTTTCTGGTCGGCGAACCTAACTACCGACAAACTCGAGAGGGGTGTTTGTTTTGTATATTAAACAGTATCTATACGATGGAATCGTTCCAGATTACATTTGTGAGATGGCTGATTCGATATTCCGATTCATGAGTGTTTGAAATAATTGAATTTAGTGCATCGGTTCTGATTAGTTAATGCAAAGTTGATTTTCAGGTGATTGGAGTGATTCTCCTTTTCAAGGTCTGTAATTAGTTCTTAGGAGTTACAATTAAGATCTAACTATATAATAGTGCTATTCTGTCTGTGTGTCCGTGTAACGCTCCAAAACTGTGTTGATATATTTAACGGGTTGGTCGCTAGTCGTATATATGTAATTATGAGTCGTTCTGTGTACAAAATGTTCAAATCTGTAATGAAAAGATGAGAATAGGGATAAAACATGTCTGATGCGTTTTTTGAATCTGCTTTAATTCCGTTTATTATTCAATTTATCCGAAAATATAAACATGTGAATTTTGTAATAATAAGCTACGAATGTGGTCAGTTCACGTTAGAGTACAAAATTACATAGTTAAAATAAACTGAATTGATACAAAGTAACCCAAAACATAATCGCTCTAGATCTATGATTTTTCTAAACATATCACCATTCAGATGTGTCATGTTTGAATCGTTTCAATCAACATTCAATTTATAATTACCATTTTTTTTATAATTTTCGCGGAAACGTATGGCTCGTACGCATTTTGTACGCGTTATGGACATGCGCCTATGTCACTTTCACCGTTTTTTCTCGTTTTTCATTTTCGTTTATGACAGCCGCTCGTTGTTTCCGACGACAGGCGAGATACCGCATCGATTCGCTTAGCTTAATGTTCTCAATCGAATCGAATCGAATTCGATAAATGCGAGATAGGCTTTTTTTAGACGTTTTCACGTGCGCAACACGTTGACCGTGTTCGGCTATTGTAGGTACATAGTATTATGCCGTGGGCGTTTTCCTCATTTTCTCCGAGAGAAGTTTGCTTTTCGTGCTCGCTTTTTCATCACGTCGTACATAAGTTTTTCGCCTTTTTCACAACTGTAAGTGGGGTGGATTTTGTGCTCGCGAGAGATTTTTCGCAATATGAAAAAGTTTTTCGCAGGTCGTCTAAACAACGCGTTACCCTTTTGAAGTTACTCACTCTGTGAATTTTTGTTGCTTCGTATAAGGTTTTGTCGTAAATAATTTATTTTGTTTGCTGAACAAATGGGGACTCAAAGAAACAGGCCCCATTGTTTGCAATGTAATCGAAAAGTCGTACCCTGTTGCTGAAGGCGAAACCTAACTTTAAGGCTTCGGCAGACTGCAGACTTTCTATCGGACGATAGTTTAGTCGGGCTCTTTAATCAGTATGGAAAAATTTGGTTGTGCACAATTTCAACTTCATAATAAAAAACTTTTCGAACAATCTATCAGCCGATAAAAAGTCTGCTGACTGCGGAGGCCCTTATTGTTCCGTTTAGTTGAATAAGTCTAATTTTCATTTTGACTTTTGCTTTGAATGTTTGAAAAGCCATTCGATCATTTTCTCAGATAGATTAAATCTAGAACTATTATGAGCGTTGCACCTGTCGCTTATAAAATACGACATTTCCTCATAAATAGACGCTTTTAGACTTCAAACCTAACCCAGTTAGGAGTAAACTTTCCACATTTTATTATTGATCGCGGACAAATTCGACGCGCTCTTTATCGAGTGCTTTGGTAAAATATTGCGCAATATTTTACGGCGCTAATAACGCGACGTGTCCGTCGGTTATTCAGTATATCATTATGTCCGATGATAAAACAGTAGTACAGTTATTTTAACCACGTTTTTGCCACATAATTGGCGGTTTGGCTCCGCTTCGACGTCGGATACGTTTCGTCCATACTGTTTGTTGCCTCTTATTTCACGGTATGTGTGTGCATTTTTTTTTCATTTGGAGTTCGCCGACCCAAATGTCATATCTATTATTTTATTGTAAGCTGAAAAAAAAAAACTCGTTTGCGGTAATTGATTATGCTGGAAGATTCGCTGCAGCGATCGGTCGTATATTTTATTTTGTATAATATTTCGGCTGTGTTTGCGAGATCTTACAGTTATGCGGTCTTTGGACTTTTCAAATTTTTCATCCGTGACTGTTTTTTTTTATATTTCGTATAAAATATTCGTATTTGATGCTGAATTGTTGCAGCATAGTTTTCAGTATGCCACTAAAATGTGTTATATTCCCTTATCTATTGCGAATATTTCTAGGCAAACTCACGCAATAATTCAAAAACTTTCCCTCACATTACAGCACCGCAAAATTTTTACACAAATTCCCACAAAAGGCATAGCTTAAAATTTCCACTAATGCAAAAATTCAATAATACACAAAAAATTCTGCATACTCACGTGCGATATGTTAACTAACACTAATCGATGATGGCAATACACCGTTATACGAGTAATATGGGTGAAAATTTACATGCGACTGACTTTTATCGTAATCCGGCTTCCTTCCTGTCCTCGTCGTCGAGTTTGCATTGCAACAATGTTTGATATCTGCTTATGTGGCCATTGTTTTAACACGGTCGCAATACGTTCCCATACTCGGTTGTTTCGAATTGGGACTAAGCACTGCGTTAGTTGCTTCATCGAGTCGAATCCCATTCACGATGATGTGTTGTGTCTGTGCACTGCAATGTTGGGAATTCGTTTTGTGTGTTTGCTTAATCGAGCTTTCAATGCCTTCACGGTTGATTCAGTCGGGAAAAGTTCGTAATGAATACGATTGAATCAATTCATTTTTTGTGTGGCTGTGTATTCGATTGTAAGTTTGTTTGAATTGAATCGGTTTTGAAATTAAAAATTTGATGAAATTTCTTTGTACTGTTTCTTAACTATATTTCGTCGTCTCCGGTGAAGATTCGCTGATTAAATAATATAATAGCACCATTATGTGTGTGTGTATCCGGTGTGACGTTATATTAATGTGACAATTAATTTTGATAATTTCTTCATACGAATATCTGATGTAATTCAGCTTATATGATATTTGAATTTTATATCGACTTATGACATACCTGACAGTCAATTAATGTATACCGATCTAGGCGTTTAAATACTCAATATTTTTACATAAACTCATTCGTTTTTCGCAAATATAAATGTTCTTGCGTACAGTGCGTAAAATAACACTCAACAAATTCAACGCTCGCACACAATAAATATCAATTTGTTCAGTTCTCATAGTTCGATACTCGACTAATCTTGCGTCCGATCTTAAGCAACGCGCACCGATTCATATCTAGATATTTCGAAATAACGTATTGTCTTAAAATGAAAAATAATGGAAATTCCATGTCGATATTAATTAGGCGAAATTGATTTACGGACAGGGGGCGTTCTTCGATACGAGAGCGAACCTTAGGGGGCGTTACTCGTAACGGAGCAGAATGTTAACGCGACCAGAACGGCGAACATTGCTTCGATCTCGATTCTGTATTTTACATTATATGATGCTCTTTTGAATTCTTCATCGTCATCATCGTCGTAATTATTCGACGGTTGCTGATCTCGCGGAAGACCGCAGCCAACAGCTGTCGCTCAAAACGCCTGTCAAAACTCGGATGAAAAACCGCGTGTAGCAGAAGGAGGCTTTTGTGCCGATGTCGGTTTCGATTCGACGGGTTGCATCTTTTCGGTTCGATCGAATTCGGACTTATCCCGAAAGGCTCTGGGGATTTTTATTTCGGTCGTGATGGGGATTTGTAATGCTCTGCAGAGTGTACTGGTTTGTTGGAAACACGCTGGTTGTCAAATAGAGTTTGCGTCTTGGGATTTTGCACGTATTTGCAGAGTAAACTAAGTTCTGCTGCATTCTATGTTTTTTTCGTGATGGTAATCTAAAAGATTCGTTTTGTCTATTTGAGTATTTGTATTCATAGCATGAACGAAAATAGCTTTTAGTTGCATTTTAGACGATCCATTTGATTCGATAAAGTGTATTTCGCGGAGATTGGAAAAGTTATTCTGGGAACTATGCAAGTCATGAATCACGATGTTACACAGTTGCGAAATTCATTGAGATGCATAATGTTAAACCACATCTCGCTTACATCCATCCTCCAGTTGTAATTTCGTAGTTTAAATTCGAACTGAACCTATCACGATATTCTGATTCGATTCGATTATATTTCATCCATTTAATATCTCCGTTATAAACTCTCATTCGATATTGTATTTGCTAAAACATCCGTTTCGTTTCGAATAAGCTAAAATAAACGGTCGTCAAATCAAATATTATGCCATTAGATCCTGCATTATTATGGAAATTGTTTTTTTCGCGCAAATGTCAACAATACGTCACATCGATTCTGCTTAAATTTGACTAACGTTTTCGCGTACATATTACTATTTTTTTAATTCTTGATATTGACCCAAGTGACATTCGTTGAATGACGTTCTGTGGTCGCAATCGTGCGGTTGTTTTTCGATACGATACTCTTTTACATCTGTACAAATTTCGGCAGCCACCTTTTGCATAATATTGTTTGTAGAAGATGTGATCTTCATTGTGCGGAATCGCGTGTGGTTGAATTCGAGGTTGAATCTGCACTAATTGCGGCGATTTTCCTAAGAGCGATTCGAATTATGTTTTCCGAAAATTCAAGGTTGGAACGGTGTATTATGTATCGTTTTTTTCTCCGTATTTTTTGTTCACACAATCAAATTTTTAGTTAATTTTTACCGAGATGATTGTTTAGTCATTTTTTTTTCAGGCAGACAAAGCAGACCTCGGTTTGTTATTTTTTGTGTAACATGCGTTGTAGAAGTTTCAATGAGCAAGTCGCATGTCTTGTCTGTAAAACTAATAAGAAAATTAAATTGATTGTATAGATAAAACGTTTCCATTTTTGCGTCTCATATGTAATTAGAAAAAAATATTTTGTAATCGAACTTTAAATTAATTTTTTTTAATTTATTTCTCAATATTTGAATACGTTAAGTAGTATTGAATATCAATCAAAATATGACCATAATTTTGAACAATCGCTAATTGTTTTTCAATTAATTATACAAACAGTTAAGCCTATTGAAACCCGTATGGATTTCAATTACATATTTGCTCTCGCAAAAACAAACTTTTCCTTTCGAACGCTCTCTCGAGCATCTCAAATCTCACATCCGCGATCTATGCACACTAACACCACCTTTTACGAACTGTCGAATATCCGACCCAGTCCAGTCGGATATTCGAAAATCAAAATACAGCATAAACTCAACATTTTCCAATCACGTCGACATCTCGTCCCATTTTTCAGATCGGAGTTCGATGGCTCAATTATATCTGCAGCATCTCTCATAGTTCGTAGGCGGCGCTCATTGTTCGGAGATTATTAATCGTTTTGGCGGGATGAATCGCGATTATGATAAACTCCCATGCGTTATATGATAAATCGGCTCTGCTTTGTTGTGCGATATCCTACACCACCCCGGTGGGCGGTTTCGATTTTGCCTTTAAACTTCGTATTGTTGTGTTGCGGATTCGTCATAGTTGCATTCGGATTCGGATTCGAAATTGGTGATGTTGGCCGCTTTCATTCAATTCGAATCTGTCGGGTTTCAAATGTGACGTTTATCAAAGTCGACGTGGATAAGTGAAATTGTATATTTTTGGAAATCTTATAGACACAGCATCACGAAAAAAAAATGATTCCATTTGACACATAAGATCGTTTCATTTCAAAACTGACTAAAGTGATATTCTTGTTTTTTTAGATGTGCCACGAGGGTTATTTTGAGTGTATTTTCATCAGATTGGGTGTTATCTTTTATCAATTAAAGTTTGATCTTTTGAGTGTATTAGTTAAATTGATAAAAGTGATATTGGGTCCGATATGCGTTTGTCAGTCGATTGAATTGCATTTATATTAAACAAAACGTTTCTCAAATCGAGAATCTTAAATGCAATCGAAATTTTATCTAAAGTCTATTTTATGTTATAAAGACTATTTGATTTATTTCATCGTGGGTTCCATTTATAGGATTGCCGCTCGTCCTATACGTAGAAATGCTGAGAAAATACGCTTTTCCGCGAAGAAATCCGTTTCGATAATGTCAACAGTCTATAAAAAGTCCATTCTCGTTCTATTCTTAGACGATTCGTATTTAACCGACATTTCTGTTTTATTATAGACAGCATCGTGAACTTTCGTTTTCATCGCGTTTCGCGATTACCCAAGTGCCCTTTCGGAAACACGTTATTTCAGCAGTCCGTTGCTAAATCGTCGTCTCACCTCCTAAATTGAGATTGCGAATTCATTTTTATTTACTTGGTTCGGTTTAAGACATTTCATAAAAAAATGTCGCATACTCTCAATCATGCTTCAGAACCTATTGAAAATTATGACATTCCTCTACACATCTTCCACATAAGGACTCGAGCCAAATATTGACAATCGCTTCTATGTATTTACAACACACATTTTCCCGAAGGCCAATTTCGAAAACTCCAAAATTGAGTCACGGCCACTTTCTTATGCACACAATGCTATACGACCTCGCTTCAGTTTTCGATTTTTCAATTTCCTCCGAAGCCTCCCGGTTCGTTTTCTTCAGAGTGAAATGTATATTATATAGAGCGTCTAAATGTCACGTTTCATCACTTTTCTTCTTTAGCAGCCTTGGTTTTCGATTTCGAATTGGATCACCGAGACGTTCGATTTGCTTAGCGAGTTCGTCTGTCGTCGCTTTTGTAATTGGGTCGACTTGTTTAGTGGGACGCTTTTGGATTTAAAGCATTCGCTTATCGGGGATCTTGTTTAGGCGAGATAAAAATATATAGTTCAAGAAAGTGCATGAAAGGATTATTCATTTGCATGGATGCTTGAAATTGATGTGTTTTAACCTGTGCATTGATTTGAAAGGATTTTTTCCGCACGCATAAAAAAAGCACTTAGAAGTGGCTCTAATCCGATTGCGATCTATTGATTTCATCACAGGTACTGCAAACTTGTTTCAACCACTTTCTAAGTAACTCACTTACGATTAGACACTGCCTAAAATCGGCAGCTGTGTGAAAATTAATATTCGTGTTGAAACTTGTAGTTGAAGTTATTTTTAATAAGTTGCATGTGAGAATAATATCGAAAAATAATGTCAATTACGCGTTTGATTGTCAATAGCGTAATGAAACATTGATAAAAGCTGATAACGGCGATGCGATCGTGAATTGATAATATGGCATTCGGATAAATCGATTATCATAAGCATTTCAGATGAAATATATAATTCGTTTCTGTGAATTCTATTTGTGGATTATACTCTTGTTTGATAAAAAATAATTTAAAGATTTATTTTGAACTGTAATTGAACGAGTTTAAGATTCATTAACAAAAATGCATAATTTAATTTTCATAAGTTACATTAAGGTATTTTAATTGTATGTTATCAATTAGTCAGAGGAAATATATTTCAAATTATTTAGATGAAAAAAGACTAACACATTGCTAAGTTCCTTAATAAACGATTGAAATACTTAATTAAAATCTACGTACAAAGACACTAGATCTAACCAAACTGAATCTTAATCGTAACCTAACCTTTAATTAAAAATATCATATCGATAGAATAACACACAAGCACCCAAACCTAAGAAGACACACAACAATAGAAAAACACACGAATTTAAAGAAAAACCCCAATTTTCAGCATGAAAAGCGCACGCAAGTTGACACAGAGGCGCCGCGATTTTCCCCACCCTTACCCCAAAAAACCCCCACTTCTAACCCAACACACCCCACTTCTAACCCAACACACCCCCTACTTCTAACCCAACACACCCCCCCCCCTCCCGTAAAATATACCCCCACTCCCACCCCAATCTATCCCCACTCCGTGGCTTCGTTCGGTTGCCATGTGCGTCGCCACGGCCGACGCCAGTGCGTCGCCGTCGTCCGAAGCGTCTCGACGTCCGTCGTCAATGTGTTAAATACGTTTGAATTGTGCGCGAAGTTTGCAATCATTATTATGTGCTTGTGAATAATTAAAGTTTTTGAATTTGTTCGAAATTATCGAAATGTCAAATCTGTGTGTGTTCGACGGTCGTTTGTCGGAGTAGAGATATGCCGGCTTCGCTGGTTTTGTCTTCGATTGGGACCACTGTGCTGGGAAGGTTCCCGATGGTTGCCAGAGACAGGTGGATTTATTTATAATTTAGTTTTTGGATTTATTTTAGTGTTGATTGATTAATTCATCTTTCTAAATCTTAAAAATGCATTTAACAAGTCGGTACTTGTGTACTGTTTAATTGGCACGATGATTGACTTCGATTGTTAAGCTTTTTGGTTAGGTCAGAATTCAGGTTTTTCTTTTATTTCTATTAGTTAAATTTTGATGAGTCGGATCACATTTAAGTTTCAGTCAAAATCATATTCAAATTCTGCAAAATGTTCAACGTTTACAATTTTCACAGAAATTCATTGTATATACTTCCAAGATCATTTACGATATTAGACTCAAACATTACTCATCATCCATGCTTAATTTTCATTTAAGTGACTCACACAATCAAATTTATTGTTTTGTATCTAATTTAAACTAATAATTTTCGCGATAAGACTTATCATATCCACACTACACACATATCAATCATTACAGCATTTTTTTATCATTTCAATTAAATTGAGCCGTTTCTTCGAAATCTTCATCTAGCCCGAAGGCTGTATTACTTACTCGGCAAAAATATATTCGTTAATTGGCAGTTGCCGTGATCACCGGAGTCTGTTCTTTACATAAATGTGTTACGGCCGTGCGACTTCATAACAAACATTACGTGCCCGAGTGGGCATTGTTTGAAATTCACACGTGTGACTTTCTTGCCAATCGTATATGAGTCGTTTAGAGCACAAACTGAATATCTCCATAAAACAAAAATTCGAGGAAAAACCGTGAAACATGTTCAATTCATCCTAAATCATAAATTTCGTTTATAATGCGCATTAGATGTGGTCAGTTTGCAGTACAGAAATAATTGAAATGACCTCTGAAATTAATTGATTTATTAATGAACTGATTATTAGTTATATTCAGGAAAAATATTTATGACTAATTGTAAACCATGTGCAATGATAGTTTAATCTTTCTTTTTCAAAAGTGGAGTTGAACACTTGTCGACTCGAATGTAGGAATAGAGTAGCCGGTCTCAGTTTACTATCTTATCTTACGTTTCGTATTTGTTTTGATTTCGTCCATCTTATTGCGTTTTAATCGATTGTATTATGTCTTTTATTTCATCGAATCCGTCGTTATCTTAAAAATATGTATTTTTTGTTTTTTGAATTAATTTAGGCTTCGTTACATTTAGATAATGTCAATTTCGTGTTATTAATTTCTGCGAAAAATTGGCTTTTAAGTGAATCATTGTATGTAAATGGCATTGAATAAGTTTATCGTAAAAGATCATATTACGATCGCACTATGATTCATTGCAACATGTGTATTAATTGCAATTTTTTAATTACTATTGCATTTGATATTCAATTAATGCCATATATGTTTTATAACACACATTCGATTTAATGATTCAGAATTTACGTACCGTCATATTCTAATGAGCTTCGCGATTATTTCGAGATCGAAATATATATCGTTTTACAAAAAAATGAATCAAAATATAAAACAAAGACAACCACAATAATAAACATATTCGAATCGCGAACAAAAACAAAAATTCAGAATGACCCACATCCGAGAGCCGGCTTGAATGGAACCTCGTCCCGTTTCGAAAATAAGACTTCCCCGCGAATCCACTTTCGAATTTCCTCCGATTATAAAAATAAAATTTAAATTAAAATAAGCGAAAAAAGTCATCGTTCAACAATGAAAAATTTGGCGCTCGACGGACGCTCTTGATTCGCAACAGACCATTTTTGGCGCGCCGCGAATGTTGTGTATGCGCGTTAAAAATACTTCCACTGCCGCTGTAAACATTTCGGTGGCGGTCGCATTTATAGAATGACCGACCTCTGCCTCTACTTCTTGCTTATTAAAACGCTTGCGTGAAAATAAAGGTTTCGGCCGCCATCGATCGGGCTGTAAATAAGCCATCTTTATGATGGGGAGCTTTCGCGCACGAAATCGTATGGACGATTCTATAGAAATAGACTTGATTTGTGAAATGCATTTTTTAGATGTGATTCATGTGTGTGTCGAGATTTTTTGATTCACTTATGTGTGTGCCAAATATTATGACAGTGGTGTAAGTCTTGAAATTGTATGAAAATACGGGTCGTTCACATTTGAAGATTTGAATCGATTCTTTTGTGTGTGATTTAAATTTATTAATGAATTTTTAACGACTTATTAATATTGAATTTTTCTACGACACGTTTTCCTATAACTCATGGAGTTTTCCTTGTGTTTTTTCCGTCGTCGGTGAATAAAGTAACACGTGCAAGAACACGCAATGGTAGCGATATCGTACATGTTATCTGAAATTGGGTTGTAGTAAAATTATTAAAAATCTATGGATGTGTTCGATAAATTCAACGATACGTTTAAAGATTATGCTTAATTGATTTGAAAGTGTTTTTCATGTGTCAACTTGTTATTTATGAATACGATAACGTGTTTACAGCTCGTATCTTCAGCCGTTTTTTTTTTTGAGCAAAATTTTAGAATGTCTTTTTTTCAGTTTTTTCAACAATATTATTGAATCGAAATCTTTCATATGACATTCGCATTTAATAAATATTGACTTATTATTCCTTGACTTCTCACAAAGCGCACACATTTCAAGGGCATTTCCTTCTTATCTGAAAACGGCCGATAAGTCGATATTGAATCATGCGAGTTTTATCATCCGACGATACGCTCACTCGACTTCAACAGACCAGACACCCATTTCGCAGATTTGCACATCACATTTTTCCCCATATCGTAACCACGATTCTTTTCCGTTAGGGATGGTTAGAACCACGAAACCGAAAAAGGTTCACCATCGCCGACTGCCTGTCGAACTCGGCGCTTGTATATTATCGTTCGCCAACATTTTGAGACGTTTCGTTGTTTCGACTCCGACTAAAATAGACGTCCAGATGTTTATCCCGAAGCGTTTTTCCGACCGCTTCAGTACAACGAGTTTCCTCTTGGGGCGAGCACACGTGTTCGCTATACGCGCGCGGAAAATTCTTCCGGAAAACTCATCCGGAAAAGCCGATGCGCGATGGTGGTTTGAGATCGTCCGGTTATCCGTTCGCTTGGAATGAATTTCGAAACTAGCGAGAGATGCCTTGGGATCTGTCCATTTTCGACATTTACGAGGAGAAGAAAACGAAGGAAGAGCTTCCGCGCAATAGGTAAAAGATAGGTTCAGTGGTTGCTCATGTGAACTGGTATTGCTCGAATCTATTGTGAATCGTTGTATACGGAGATTTAGGGCAAGTTCAGGTGCATGTATCTAGTCCAGAAATCGATGAGACTAAACTATGCATCTGAGTGAAATGACTATGTAGTTTCTCAGGTATATTGGTCTATCTCTAGACTGGATACACGTTGTGTATAGAGAACTCTCATCTGACAAGAAATTATTGCCATTCTCATTCAAGAGCGAAATAGGATAGATGCTAAATATTAGCATTCAAAAATTTTCCTAGACGTGTACACAATAATCCTGTTAATCTTCACTCTCATAGGATCAGCAGATAAGGAGTCTCGAGCACATACATTTTTATTTTACTAGATTAGTTATATTTTCGGGTTTGATCGATAATTTTAACGATTTAACTATTCACGACATTACATAGCGTTTATTGCGACGACAGTGAGGCCAAGTTTTCCACTCTGAATGTTCGATTTCGAAACGCGCGCGTTACTCGCCGAACGCAAAATGAAAATAATAACACATTATACGTTTCGTAACAGGCCTTCGTCTCGTGCATAATAATTAATTTCGCTTACTGTATTCTTGCACGCCGACATGACCACGAAAAGATACATTTTTCGATTCGAAACGTTTCGAGTTAACCCAGTTGTCGCGTTACCGCTAAGAACGGTTCGATTGCCTTTCGCATCGTAATCGTTAGCCAATGAACGAATTCGTTTCGACTGTTGTACTATTATTATACAATTCTCACTTAGGTTTCTGTCGTTATTATGTTTTCGTGATAACTTCTTGTTTTTTGTTCGAGTCCGAATTGCGTGTGTCAACTTTCACCTTCTTTCTTGTGCGGTGTGCTCGAAAATTAGAAAACGCTTCTTTCGTGCACGCAATTACGTGAGGATCGGTCGGTTTTAATTTCGGATGAATTTAGTATACTTTTCGATTTTGTGTTTGATGGAACTTGTGTATTTTCATAGATAAATTGAATGTGTGCAAGCACTCTGGTTTTAATCTCTGTTCATATATTGACATTAGTATTTTTTTCCTTCAATATTGGAATTAATCTTAAAAGATAGTATGGGTAAAATTATCAATTCAATATTTTTCAAATATTATGACTAAGCTGTCTTCTATTAAATTTTGATTCTCATAATGAAGCAACGGATGTATGTTTTTTTTTTCATTCTGAAATTTAATTGAAATCCTGCTGATAATTGGTAATATGATGTATAATATCTCAAAAAGAAGAAATTATTTTTTGCGAACATATTAGGACAATGATGCATCTGTTTAAGGCAACTGTAGACATTTTTTTACAATAGTCAAACATGATAAAATTATATTTGCTATATGTTTTGTAATAACCTGATAGTAACGTATCGTTTTATCGGATAACATTTACCAACATTTCATATCATATAAAAGTATTTGAATAAATGAATACTGCGAATTTCTTCAAGGTCTATCAAATTTCGTCGATTAACCATTTATCGGTAACAGCACAGGCCCCAGGTTAACTGGAAACCTGTAACGATTGTGTTTATAGTACGAAAACGATGTTATGGTTATAAGTGCCAAATCTTAAACATTAGAATACGGAATGTCTATAAACAGTTTATAATTTGTATAACGAATTAAGCGAGGCCACATGTCGACATTGGGATGAGCTATTTTTGAGTTTCATCAGAATTAGCTAATTGGTTTGCATTTTAGCACAAAAAGAAAGGACATGGAATTGAATGTTAGTAGGATGATGTGTCTTACCAAATGATTGAATTCGCATTTTTTGAATTACGTTACCGCATTATTTGCAAATTGTTCGTAGTTAAAATGCCAGTTTCTTACGTATTGCTTATCCGCACATTACGTTACGGTCTACGTAGCACCGAAACTTCCATCTACGGTATATTTATGTTTTTAAAACATTAACAATGTAGAGAAACTCATCGTTTATTTTATAACGTCATCATAATTTTCAATATAGCAATTTAATTGATTCATTTTTTTTCTGTTGATATTTCATTGAATATAATGTGGCGGCAGCTGTTTGTAAAACATAGGTTTGCGGTTTTCAATCAAAAGAAAATTTTTAAGGACACTGTTATCTTATTTATACAGTCAATGTTTACTATTTACTTATCACATCACTATATTGGCTTGAATCAGAATAATTTACCGCGTCATTTACTAAAATTGAAATTTATTTAGTTGGGTTAGTGCGGCTTGAATTATACTGTTCTATTCATGACACGTGGATAAGTTTTTTAGCATCTAAAATAATACCAGCACACTTGCTACATGTGCCTTAATTACCTCAATTTTCCATTTATTTTGAATTTATCACGTTTATGTGAACTTTTTTTAATTAATCTCGAATGATTGATATTAATTTTGAATTTTATTTGTTACAGCCTTAGCGAATGTTACTTCGCAAGCAAAGGGACGGCAGTGGTGTTGCCAGGCGGAGGCGGAGGCACTGGCAGGACCAGGCGCTCCGCCTCCGGCTCCAGCGACATCCAGCTCCATCTCCAATCCATGTTCAATTTGCTTCGCCCCGAAGAGACCCTCAAAATGGTAAGCTCATCCAAACCCTCACCAATCTTATGATAGAGTATAAAGCCATATTTACATGCTGCCACTGTAACTCGTGCTGACATTTATAGAGTTAGCATCTAGCCCTTTCTGAAACATGTATGTGGGAAAGTAACTAGATCGAGTTGGAGTGGCAGCTTGTAAATGATCCTTAGCTGAAGATTCTCGAGTATATTCTCTAATAAGCAACTCGTCACTAATTAGTTTCGAAACTCGATTGTGTGCGCGTCCTTCGGGTGCCGAGATGTACGTACATGTACAAGAAAGGCGGGTCGCTAAGCCGTTTGGACTCGTGACAATTTGCTTACGCAAAACGTAGGTTGGATCTTGGGACGATTCCAAGACGCTCTGTGTGACCAACTTCTCCGTTCAAGGTTTCCGAACGCGGCATCATCTCAGGATTTTGAACTGCGGCCTCATTTTGGACATGGCGAAGTCGCACCTCAAGATCATGGCGAATTGGCCGTTTATTTTCGCCGACCTTGGCTCGTTTGTTTCCCTCGGATTTTTAACGTCGATCGAGATGGTGCGTGGTTCCTCCGGTTCGTTGCACTCTCTTTCCCTGTACCGTTTGTTCGGTTCGAAATGGCGGCTGTCCAACTTTGTTCTTTGTCCCTGCAAGACCACCGAGCTCATTACGCGCTCTGGATAATTCCATTATGCTTTCGGTCATAACTGGTGATATGTGCGCCTTTTTTTCCGTTTACGAGCCTCGTGTGTCAGTTTCAAGTCGACATGCATTAGGTGCACACGATTCTATTTTTTCGGTAGGTTCGTGTTTCTTTTTTATTCTAATTCTAACTTGTCTCGCCTGTGATTTGCGTTTATTGAACTCGCCTGGTCCACCAATTGTTAAATAGTTCAATCTGTCAACGACGGTGCACAGTCGATGGTTGGCACACGACGATATGATCAATTGCTCTAGGATCCACGATTGGCCGTCCGTTAACAGATCAATTGTCCGTCGTAATCGTCAATCTTGACATTTGATCGAAGAAATCATGTAATAATTGACTTGAAAAAATTCCATCGGACACTGATGCGTATTTGTCGTTTATTTTTCCGATCTAATCGAACCGTCTCTCAATTTGCCTATCAGCTTATCTGCATTGTTTCTCGAGCTGCACACGCATTGTGAACGTCTTGCACGTTTGCTTATTCTCGGTAACACTATTGTTTTATTCAAACGCGCTTGCATATGCAACTATTTTCCGAGAACGTATGAAATTTCTAATCCGTCCATTCGGTAAACGAACGAAATCGAAACGATTTTATACAATTTCCCGTCGGCATTTCGATGTAAATGCGACCTTTCCGCGCTTAAATAAGGGCACAATTTGTGTTGTAAATGTCGCGTCGTCCATTCAGGTTCATCGCCACCTGCACTCGCCTTTTATCGAACCTTTTGTGACATTTGTTCCACGTATTATGGCGACGACGTTCTTATCTAAGCGAACCATCCTGTTCTTCCATTGTCTCCACGTTTGGAGCCATAACTTTGACTCACCGGCTAATTAGTTCATAATAGCCCCGAGTGAATATTTGACAGCTGCATTAGATGTTTACGAACGCGAATCGGATGCCATCATCAATTCGATATGATGTCATTTCGGTTGAAAAAATCTCGCGCTTGACCGTCGTTAATTCGTCGGATGATGAAGATGGCCTCTCTTCGGGGCTACACATCATCATCATCTCGTACATCCTACGAGGATCTACCAATTGAAGATCCGGGGACGAAACTCCGCGGCCTCTTTGTGTCCGTCTCAATAAACAGAATCGTTTTAGGACACGTGTTTATCGCAACAATGCGTTCTGCGCTAATTTTTGAATTATCGCTCTATCAAGCGTCGTCCTTTCCAGTGGTCAGACCAATTGCTTTTGAAATAAATAGACTGTCCACTCTTCGTTGTTGACGCAAGCAAATCTAATAATAATACGTCGTATCAAACTATGTAGTTGGGATCGCTAAGAACGCTAGTCGCGTATCGAATCGAAACACACGATTGTTGAATTATGTTCTCGAGGCAGACGTTTTTATGCCACGCATAAAAGTCTGCATTCGCTGCCGAATATCGGCTTTTTTCCCCATCGTTGTGACCTTCGAATGTACCTCACGAATTTTCTTTTTGTATTGATCCATCTTCCAAAATTCTCTTCGGCATAACATTCAATAAGAATATTGCGCAACCCATTCCAATCACATTTGAATTCACCACAATCAATACTCAATAGTTTTATAAAACATTCTTAAAAACACTTGGGACGTTGTGTCTATGCCACGATTCTTGACGAGTCCAAGCCGAATCAGGTGCTTTTGATCGATTACTTTACAATGATTTCATTCGGTTGAAGAGTAGTTAGACCAGCCTTCTTTTTCTCAGATGTATCAACGAATTAATGACAATTAATCATGATATTAAATCACCTTTATAACCTAATTTCTCAAATTGTATTCTAAATAACATATGAAGGGTCGCTTACATCTTAAGACATATTCGCATCCCACATTCACAGTTAGCTCACGATCGACAAAACGCGAGTTTCGCCCAACGCATCAATTAGCTCGTCGACATAAGCGAACTCGCAAATACGTATGCGACGCATGCACCGTTTCGGTGTCACAACAATGCAAATAGTCAAGAGCGATGCACCCATTGTTCGCGATCGCGAGATGCATGACCCGCCCGTTAGCATACGTTCGTTATACCGTGTGTAGTACCGACTTATGTATGCATGCACCTTTGCGATTTCTTTTCCGATGACGACTTCGGCGACGACCGGTCTCCGATCGAAAGACCGATCTGGCTCTTGTCATTGAGCGATCCGTACGTGATTCGAATGGAATCTCGAAATGGAATCGGACCGAGCTGATGATGATTGCGACAGCTTCGCATCTGTGCGACCTCTTGCAGTGCAACGGACTCTTATCTGGTCGAATTTCTCGTCGATGTGAGAAAATGAGGACGAGTTCGTAAATTCTTAAGGAAAGTCTGATTAAAGGCCTCTGTACTCGTATACGATTTATCGTACGATGGGGCGAAAAAAAGTTTTGTATTCATACGAATAGAAACACGTTTTTTATGTAAACGGATCGTCTATGGATGTCTTAAGAATGTACATGTGATTTTTTATATGTTATTGGGAGATAATGACTTTTACTAATATTGGGGTTAATTTCTATTTGGTTTGAACAAATAAGGATATATTTTACGATGCCTAAGTATTCGTTGACGATGACACTCAATTGATCAAAAGTTTTAACAATCTTCAGTCACGTACTCTTATATTGATTTTAGAAGGTCGTGCTGTAAAAGAGGTAACTGTATAATAAATCTGTCTTTTGCTTTGGTGATCTTTATAAGTATCACTTAAGCTGGGAGATATGAGTGTTTATCGTTATGTGGTTTGGTCTTAAGTTTATTTTTTTTTTCACAGCACATATTTTAGTTTTTAACTCTTGTGGATGCCTAAGATTTTTTCGGATAATTAACTGAAATTATGAACCTCGTAAAAAGCTTCAACGGTCGTTAAATTTCATGACTTTATTGTAAATGACAAAATTTGATTTATTATTCTTAAAATAGTACATAGAAGAATATTTTAGACTCGATCAATACTTCGATGAACTCGTGAATGAACAAAAGCGAAGCACTCAGAATTAATCGCATCTCGTACGGAGAGATATCTGAGAAATATTCATTCGTGGAAATCGCGGATAGTGTCTGCTTAATTTCTACGCGTTTTATTAGCGAATTCTCGCGTCTGCACCGAATCCGTTGCCAAAACGAAGATTCTCACTCGTTCTCGGAAGACCAGCTCTTTGTCTGGAGTGACTCGCTCTCTTGGTCAAGTGGAGGGCGATGAAACGAACCCGGTGTCTGTCTGTCTGATATATTGTCTTACTATATGTGTGTGCAATGTGCACTTGCTTCCTTGTGGGGGATTCCTCGTACGCGGATGTCATCGCCCTCGAATGTCAACAGTGTTGGGATGTTTAATCATCGGCACTTATCTGTGCGTTAAATTTGTCGAGGTGATGCTTAAAATGTCTCCGTATCGAGTGGATTCGTGTGAAAGAGTTTTAGTTTTTGTTTGTTTTGATTATAAAGTGTTATAAACAGCGTGTAAATTGATGAAGTTATGAGCGACTCGAAAAAAATCACTACTGCATAAATATGTCGAGAAGAGTCAACGCGTATTTTAATTCAAACTAGCGGCGACATTCTTTGTTTACAATTCGATTTTTCATTTTATTTAAAGACGAACGTATGTTTGTTGGCCCACGTAGAACAACGGCTTCGAGCTCCCGCGTTATTTCTCAACGTTTCGAACTTTCGTCGTTCGTTTCCTTCGCGGCAGCATAATAATTATTATTCTATTGAATTGCGTACGTGTATTTTCACTATTTCCAGTCGTACCGGTCCGAATAAATCATAGTTGACCTTTTTGCGCGTGCGACCTATCGACAATTTACGATTTTCGCCGTTGCTTTATGACTCTTTTTCTAATCGCTTAGAGAAAATGGATAAAAGCAATCTGCGCTTAATACGATAAACGATCGTATTATCTGCCGATGTGGAGAGATTCGATTGGTTTATTCGATGCGAATGCATTTCGTTAATCTTATCTGATGTGAGCGTTTTCGGTTCGCTTAAAATCGGCGCCAGTCTATAACGATATTTTATTTGTTCGGTGACTGAATTTTTTAATATAAATAAGACGAATGTAGAAGAGACTCGCCTTTAAAATAATTCGATTTATTATTTTTGAAAATATTGAATATCGTGCAGGCACGATCGATCAATATTGTTATAATTGGTCATTCGCCGATGTACGTCGAGTGAGTTTTTCCGCACGACGTAGAAAGTTCAAACGGATGAGTCTAATCGTGAAGAAAATTCAATCATACGGCTTTTTCACGAGAGCAAAAGGCTTTTATGCCTATTAATACCATTATATTAAGTGCGCTTGACATTGTCGTTTCTAACAGTGTTGACAAATTGAACGAAAGTTTTCAGAGATTTTGACCTCAGAAGATGACCTGTAGTTCGTTCTCGGCTTGCACTCGTCCCGATTATGCGTCTCTCGCATGTTAAAATACGATAATTGTACAAAAAGCTGGTTTGCATACATCCATTACAATATTACATGTCGTGCTTTAATCGCCGTATTGCTATATGGATGTAATTTCGTTTAATTTTCGCGAACGTGTCTGTTTTGCATCTAAGCTTATTGCTTATGCGCCTTAAAACTTAATAAATCTTTGTAGAAAGTATTGAAAAATTGAATATTTCAATTAACAACTATGATGGTACTTTGTAATCTTTACCGATCGACTTTCACATTAATCAGTTATCGATACTTTCATAAATAAACCGCAGTTATGTTTCTTTGTAAATTCTCTCTTACTCCGCATATTATATTCGCTCCGAGATGACATAATTCGAACGAAACGATTTTCTCTCTCCAGAGCGAAATTGACCCGTCGTTGTAGTAGTCTAATTGAATATGCGAAGTGACAAAATATCGGTAATGGTTCGATCACTTTCGATATGAAATTTGATCACGAACGGTGAAAGCTCACTCGTCGAAAGTGAAATTGTATGCAGCGTCGTCGTTGCGCTCGGCAAATATCATTGTCGATTGTATTACATTATGTTGGCGGATGCAGAATTTCGATAAGTGCTCATATTGTGCGAAACAAAAGAATCAAGTGTGGCTTTTTGTGTTCGAAGATATCTCTGAACCGAAACGTCCGATAAACGAAAGTCAACGACTCGCGTGTGTAAGATTTTTTTTCATAACGTTTACGATATGTTTGTTTTCGATTGATAGCTTTCGTAGTGTATTCGCATTATTATGTGGAGCGTATAAAACATATGAGCCGTTCAGTGCATTAAATGATTAAAATGTCATTGTAGATTTAAATTTTATGAGCCAAATATCTTTTCTCGGATAAAATACACCAAGAAATAAAACACTTATTTCCGAGATCACTTCAAATAATTCTGTATTCCACCATATCCGTAGCTTATTATAATCAAAAATTTCGAATAAATGGCCTCAAACGTTTTTTTTCGATATTTTGTTTTACGGAGTTGGCCAGTTTGCGCACTGGACGGGCTCGTATATAAATCGGCGTTGCATAAAAGCGTGCATTTTCCGCTTTTATTTATGCGGAGTGAGGACCGCGTGTCATCGCACAATTCGAAATAAACCAAAGTCGTGACATAGGCATTGGAAGTTAGCCGCCTCGTGTGTCCCAACGACCGGTTAAATTTATCCCTCAATATTTTCCGTTTGCTGCGTTTATTTGCATTTATCGCATATGCGATTTGAGTCGTTTTGTGAAAGCTCATTTATATTGTGAGAAACTGCGTCGAATCAATAACGCGTTTTCTCAATCGAAACGCGTAAGCTTTCGTACTGATCTTTATATCTTGCGAGTAATTAATGCATCGAATATCAATGTACATCTGTCTAGAATGAAATAATAGATTCATGACCAGAACTGTTAAGTCATCATAAAATGTCAAATACACTGAATTGTATCGAATATTATAATTAAATATTTCTTAACGAGTTGTATCAGTACTGTAGCGTTACGCCGGACAAACATACATACACACGGTAGTTCGCAGGGTCGAAAGTTTTAGTGCATCTCGATATGTGGGTCGATTCTGGTGTGCAACATTGTCACTGTCATTGCCGTCATTTTTGCTGATGTCACTTTCATCGCGTTAATAATTGATCTTCCACTCTCTAGTTGGCTCGGCCGGTTCGCGGTCGTCTCCGATTTACTCTCGTCCGATTTAATTATTCGACCGATTTCTTGTTGGTCGTTAGCTCTGAGGTGGAGTCGAGTCAACTGGAACATCTGTTGGATTTTGTTTAGGAAATTATCTATTGGTATTTTCGAATAGATTAGAACGTTCGTGTAAATAAAATTTATAGAATTCCAATTCGTGGTGATAAAATTATTATTCATCCGCATTGATCCCAAACGAACTTGCAATCTCTCTAACGTCCATCAAGCGTTCGGAGAAATGTCTGTTAAATTATTTATCGATAATGTCGAATGTACTTGATTGACTCAATTCAACGATCGAACCTTAATAGGCTCAAGCGTTGAAAATCTTGCCATTTCTCCGTAATACAATCGACTCAATAAAAGACAGTTAACAATCAGTGCTAATTTACGAATCGTGAGCAATCAAGGGATTTGTCACAGACTTTTCTCTCCGACTTTTCTTCCCTATTGACATGCGCCGTTTAGTTCGACGCCATTGTTTTCGCCTTTCTTTTCCTTTTTTTTCAAGCACCTTTTAGGTTTTGCCGTCAGTTTTTCCGCTAAGGGCCGACGTGCGGTTTTTCTTTTTTTGCACTTTCGAAAAAGGGCGCTCGTTAACCGCTTTTGCTTTTTTGCCATTCATGTCTTAGTTCCGCCAGATTTCCATTGCTTTCCTTTCGAATAGCCACTATTGTTTTTTCCGCCTTTTTTTGTATAGTTGAGACGTTTCGGTCCGTCGTCACCAGGAAGCTCTTATACGGTTCCGTTTTCGATTTTTCGTACGTAATTCGGATTCATATGACGGTCATTATCGATCTGATTGAATAGAAAGTCGAACTAACCGCAATTGTCTCTTAAAATTTTGCATTGAAATTTCAAGCGATATGTAGTTTTTCAAATGAGCTTTTTCGATTTGTACAGGTTTTCATTTTGACTTTGAATCTGACCGGTTTCGGAAATGGGTTTTTCGCCGTTATATCATGTAGCGGCGTCGAAAAAGAAATAGAAAGTTAGGCTTTGATACAATTTGCATTGTATTCTTTAAAAAGGGTCGATTTCACAATCGTGTCCGTGAAATTGAATCTCGCGGAAAAAAAGACACTTTTTCACCGAAAAGAAAAACACTCAAAGCGCAGAAATGTCGCAACTCGATCCATTATTTGTGAATTAAAAACTACTCTATGCAGCTTGAGTGCTTTTCGGCGGAAAAAGAAGTCTTCGTATCGCGGTACACTTTTCTATAACGAGTTTTTTGTGAAAAAACAAATTTTCTTATTCTCTTTTTTCGATAGAAGCGTTTATGTGACGAAATAGAGCCATTTTCTCCCCATTACATGTCTCATACATGCGGAAACCTTTATAACGTGTGACACATAAAGTGATGGATGAACCGTAGCGTTGACGAATTCATAGCGAAAACGAAAAATTGATTCATACAGGCCGATGAACCCGAATTGAGCATTTTCAACAGAAAATCGATACAGATTTGTAGAACAAAAGCAAAAAAATACAGATCTAATCAAAGCATCGATCGATTAGCAAAAAAACGTTTCAATGGCGCAATTAAAAGCTCGTCAGCCTCCATATACAATACAATAGACCCAAATGTCACAGGCTAGTAAAAGTCTTTTTGTACAGCGAAAAAGCGTCATTTTCAAAATAGACTCGAGCTAATTGTCGATTTTGTCGAAAAAAAGAATACTAACAGTTTTCCGATTGTCATACCAACAGTCGGTTAGTCATTCCTCACTTTCTCCGGTCACGGTGCGCTCGTCAACGAAAAGAAAATGTCAACTTTTATGAATCCGATGTGCATCGTCGGTTAACCGACCTGTCGATTTTTATGCGTCGCAATACGAGTATAACGAGGAAAATATCTCGTTATGCGGGAAGGTCAAAAGATCGTTTTTTACTAGTCGTGAAACTGGCGGTTTTTTATTCACGCGTCTTATTTGTTTGCTTCGAAATTCCGCGTTCGTGCCGGAGATGTGCTTTGTTGAATCGACTTTGTTGCTGCTTTGTTATATTTGTGTTAGTAATATAAGATTTATTTAGATAATTGAATGCTCGTAATGAATAAAATGTAAATTGATATATTAATCATTGCAATATTTATATTTCAGGCGGTGAAACTAGAGTCGGTGCACGCTCAACGCACACGCTACCTCGTTGTGGTGTCCCGAGCTGGTTCTACGGGAGTTGAAGAAGCCTGTCTCCTTGGAATCGACTGCAATCGTCGCACAACTGTTGGATTGGTTTTGAGGGTTCTAGGAGACACTCAAATCACGCTAGACGGAGACGGGTATGTCATATTTCACATATTAATCCAAATTTAATAAGAGTTTATAAACTCAAAGTTGGTCTTTCAGTCGTTGTTTTTGTTTATACATAGATGCGATAAGCTTCTATCTGATGATTGAAAGAACGGCTTTAGGGCTTCTTAAAATAACCGCATAAAAATTGTAAAGGTTTATTTCTGCACGTGGGAGTGCGAGCGTGTTTGTATCGCGGAGCAAATAATTCAGCTCGCTGCCGCTTGTTTATTCAAGGGTGAAATATCGCGAAAGATTCGCATAATCCCGCTTTGATATGATAATTTCTACGGATTATACTCTATATTTGGAAGCGGGTCATTATTTATGGCGAGTCTATTTAGGCTCTTCTTTAGTCTTTGAGACGAGAGTGAAAACGACGTTTTTATGCGCCACCGATTTCTTTTCCTTTTCGGTCTTCCTAAATCGGAACTCTCGTTTCCTTTCAATTAAGGTTTCGATGTGAAGGGCGATCGTTGTTAGCGGTCATTTTCTCACGTGAAAAGTGAGATCTTCTAGTTTTCACCGGTTTCGAGTTTTAGCAGATCTGCGGGGAGAGAATTGTTGTATCGACTGGTATCTGGTACGTACTCGTACTCGTACCTATGTACAGTCGATGGAAGACGATTAGCTTCGACACAGTTTCACTCCTCGACGATTATGACGATGATTGCCTTTGACGATCTTGCACATAAACGCTCGAAAAAATTCAATTTCGAATCGCGACAGCTTTCACTCGTCGATGCCATTCTTTCAACCCTTTTGTGTATACGAGTATAAAGTGCACGATGTCTTAGTTTCGAAATACATTGTAAACGAAAGACTTTCTTTCGAAGATATACGCGTCGTGTTTCGCGAATCGAACGGTGGTGGTTTCCGTATATAGAAGTCGAAAGCTGATTGTTCCTTTGTCGATCGATTCGAACTTTGTTTAATTTGCGAATGAGTCATTCGATTTATAATCGCGTTCGTGTGTACTTTGGTGCCAAAATGAAAATGCCGGCAGTAACATATTTCACGATCAGCAGTCGCGAAAGTTTCAGAGTTTCGCACGAGGGAAAACTTTGTCTTAATACGTTTTCGAGTTGTTACATGGAACTTTTTAAATAAGTTACTTTTAAGTGAAAAAATCAAAGAACGATTTCGACTTTTATCGTGATGCATTCGTGTAAAATTATCGAATTGCGCATTCGCATAACGGTTCTGCAACATCCGCATGTTTCGAATGCGTTATTGTTATTTTTGTGATGCACACTCATGCGAAATTTTAATTTTTGCAGGGGCTTCAGCGTCAGCGTTTGCGGAAGGCAGCACATCTTCAAGCCGGTGTCTGTGCAAGCTATGTGGTGAGTAAAAGTTACAAATCCTCCTCCCTATCGCTCGTGTCCATCTAAGATTCTAGATCTCGCTCCTCCGGCGAATCTTACAGACCTGCTTCTCTTTCGCTCGAGGGTTTTTCTCTCGGATCGTCTCTCACGACTGCTGTTTTCTGCTGCTGCTAGTAGTGCTCGCGAGGTGACAGAAGCCGTTATCCTTATATGGTCTTCGGTTGTGCAGGTTCAGCACGCGTCCAAACATGGAGACCGGCGCTTGTTGAGCCTCGGCCCCGGTTAGAGTGATCCACATCTTCTTGGCCATATCCATCGCCATGGTCCTTCGGATCTTTCACATTTCTGCGCGGTGCATGTCTAACGTGATCGATGGCTTCTGCTCGATTTTCAGATCGTTTGATCGACAGTCTTCGGCGGTTCGAGGGCGTTCCGCCACTCGTTGTGTCTTCTTCGATGAGACCAGCACTAAAAATTAATCGGCAGTCATCTGTTTGGCTCTACGCCTGGTGCATTAGGAATCGGCCGAGTCGCGTTTATTTATAATCGATGGACGCCACTGAACTTAAATGGCCATACGACCCGTCAGACTCGGTTTATTTTTATTTCACACAAATAAATAGCGCAGCTTTCAAGTTCACCATCGATTGTGCGAAAATGAACGCGTATGAGACGAAATCGATCGAACTGGGCCAATCGCTCGAATCTCGGTTCAACAGCACTTCGAATTATGCAAATCGAAATAAACACGCGTGGAGCTTTGTATCGCGCTATCTAGATGTCGTTAGTATGGAAAACTTATTATATCAGGTTCTCGAGCGAAGGATCGACATTAATTCTCGAGCGAGGCACTAAATCGAGATCCTCACTATGGAGCGAGTCCTGAAAAGGAGAACTCAAGGGAGAGCGACACGTCTCCAGATCTGAATGATATAGTGGGGCTAGACATCGTTTTGCTGCTGCATGCAAAACGGACAAAACCAGATCCTCAGGATGAGGGGAATATAACCACAACACAACCAGTCGTGTGACGACTTTATGGGTTCGCTCTGCGAACGTGTCCTCTCCATATACAGTAGTCGTTCATAAATAGTAATGAACGTCTGCCTCGTTTTCTTCGCTCGGGATTAAATTTAAACTCATTAGCGAGAGGTTGACTTTAACTGCGATATAAATTCGACAGAGGTACGAATTATCGCGAGCCCACCGCTTAGAATTCAATTCGATGTTTCCGTTAGGTTTCGTTTTTCGAGTAGGCCGTTCTATAAATCTTATATGGACGCTTTCTATGACGATTTCGGATTTTCGTAGAGTTTGGAATTTTGTCGTAACGGGTTTTCGCGTATTCGTAGAGATTTTATTTTGCAGAATTTATACGAGTCAGATTTCGCGTTTTCTAAATGAGATTTTTTTATTGCGCCACAAGCCGTGGGAACGGAACTAGGAATTAGTTTATATCTCTTCGAGTTTCTGACAAGTAGACGGATATTAGTATCCACCTTGACACGATTCCCTTGAAGCATCGCCCGGGCGAAATTTAAATATAATAATTGCGATGAGAGGCTGAAAGCGAGTTAATTTCTTAATTGAATTTTCAAAAGCGAAATTAAAATCGGCACCAATTACATTAATTGAAAAAATGACTACACGTACGTTTATAAATATAAACGCTTTCGTTAATCAAATGTACGCTTAATTAACGTTGACCGGTAGCGTGCGCGCAACAATTCTCAATTCAAAAGCAATCGTTCGGATGCTTTTTGTCTGCAGTTTATTAAAAGTGCTAAGTAATTTGTTGGCTTTTGTGTCGAAGGTCGGCCGATTTCATTGCTTTCAATTCAACCGAACAAAGCTCGCCTTAATTGAGACACTCTTTTCAATTCGAATCTATCTATACACAGAAGACATCTTATCCGCTTTCTGCTCAGATTCGAATTTTATTAGATTTCATAGAATTAGAGCACTCAAATGAGAGTTTCGAAACAGTATTGTATCGATTGGTTATCCAAAAAAGAAGTGTTATTCATTCATATGTCGGCAATGAGGGGACGGTGTGGGCTACGGCTCGGGGACACACAACTTCGAGATGATTCCTTATATGAAACGATGTTGAGTTGTGTCAAGAGTTTTCGCAATAAACCCAATTCGCTCGTTTTTTACATAAGCGAACCGTAAATGTGTTTTAGTAGCTCGTTTTTTTAATCGCCTCTACTTATTCGTAGCGGTTTGCCTTATCTTCTTATCGGGTGCGGTTTTTCGTCGACCGCAGTTTTATTACGAAAAATCCTCTAAATGTTTATTTTTCAATAAATCCATCAGGGTTCTTGTCTCGATTGACTCTTTTGCTTGTGTTGACATTTCACCCTGTGTGTTTGTTTTGTGTTAAATCGTAGATGTGTTTATCTTTCGTAAGTTTCGTATCTTGTGAAACGTCGATGTGATTATATTGGGTCAAGCTGGATTTTGCGTCGCTCGTTTTGTATGTCAATTGCTCTACCGAACAACGATTATCACTTCGAGTTGTTTGGTCGATTTGAATGAGCGTTTTTAATTGCGCATTTCGTGTTTGCTTTCCGCTAATTTTGTTATCGCTCGATAAATATTATTTTATTCAACGTACGCAAATGTAATTTCAACACGTCGATTGTGCAATTTTCGAACGACCATTTTTCGAAACTTTTAAACGATTACGTTTATCATATTTCGATTCGCGGCACGAAATTGACTCGTAATATTTTATTAAAAAAAATGTAAGCCGCATGATCTATAATGAATTCAATTGAAAGTCGTTTTAGTTGCAGCGCATATTTACACATTGAACGCACTCGAGAGCATCATCTCGAAGAATACTTGGAATCTGCTAAACACATTCACAATTTTACAATAAAATTATTTTATTTACTCTTTATTCAATGTTTGAATGATTTTCAATAATAAATTAATCGAACCATATCTGACTCAAAGCTAATTCATTGATGATGCGCTGCAAGTCTACCAAAAAAATCTTTATTCAAACCCAATTTTCAGCCTATTTATTGATGAATTTTCAATACTATGGCTATGATAAAATAGGAAAGGACCTTATATTTTCCTCTCAACATTTCGAATTGATGGAAAATCTCAAAGTGGTGGGGAAGTCACCCACCGCACGATGGCCTCCCACGCTCGCGCCGGTTTCCCCTAATATGGCCGCAGACGATCACCAGTCGCGATACGAAGGTTCTGCGAACAACACGACGACGACGACGACGACTTCTGCACCAGCTCGCATCAGTCGTTGAATTGAATTGAATCGAATTTAATCGTGAGATTCAAACCGGGGACTCTTCGGTGCATACGCGCCTGATGCACCTGCGGACGTCCCGCTAACTTGATGATCCAAGTCCAGAGTGGCTGCTGCGGCCTTCAGGATAGCCCAAGCCGAAGACGATCCCGGTCAGGGATGGGATTGCTGGTCGGGTAAGGATCTGATCAATGTGACCGTATCAAGTGGTTGATTGGTTTCTTTGTCGGTCGTATCCTTGAGGATTTGTTGTGCGACAATGGTTTCGTTGTGATCTCGCTAGGATGTTCGTATGAGTGATTCTGTTGTTTCTAATTATTCAATTCGATATTCGAATGGGCAATAAAAGAACGTTAGATTTAGCCGTTTTTTAAATAGTTTTGTTGTAAACGTGTTTTATACGTGGGTTTTTATAACGTACGTGACCAAATCGGCAACTGGTACATACGTACGTCGTACAAAAACATTTTGCGTATTTTTTATTTCGCTTTATAATAGATTTTTCAACAATTTCACGACGTACCGTCGCGAACGCATGCGGAATATCGAAACATTAATTTCGCATTTCTAAAACATTGTCCGTTTTATTAACAGCTGAAAACTAGCATATAGCGTGCCGTCAAGTTTCATTTATTCCGATTTCCATTTTTTTTTTCATCAATACATTATTATTCCATACGCAATCGCCAATATAAATCTGCTTTTACACGCAAATTCACACTAGCAAAATATAGGAAACAATCGCATTACAATCCATTTGACAGTTTCTCGGGGAATTATTTCAGCAACTAGCGCAAGATAAAGTGTCGTTTCGCATGCTGCATGACCATAATAACCGACAACATAGGCTTCTACTACATCTATCTCGTTTCGATATACTCGATGTTGTTTAGGATCGAAAGAGACACGCATATCGAGAAGGCTGTACACGTAAAATATACGTATTTGCGTCATGCGAGACGAGAAGTGGTAAAAACTCTCTCGGTCGGTCCATATTTGTTGGATCTGAGGATTTTCCGCAATTGGCGCGACTCATATATGTAAAATTCGCGAACAGTATGTTAGTGCGTGTGTGATTTATTGTTTCGATAAAATTTTCGTTTTTCCCCATGCTTCTCGGTAGAGGATGATTCATTTAATTCGAATCGGAGATCGCGTATTTTCTATTTTTCATTGAAGCCGATTTTCATTTCATCAGAATTTCGCCATTACGAGATACACTTGCTACTAACGATAAATAACATGCCATTAGTTAGCAATTGGTACTAAACGAAATATGGATCAGAATCTGAGGCAAAGAATTAGTGAAGGAATGATTATCTTTTCTTGCTAAAAATTAGTCTCTTTCTCACAGTTAAATCATTTAAAATAATAAAATATCAATATCAACACATTTCAAAACACCGACCATATTTTGTCGAACGGAAGTGTGTTTTTCCTCATCAAACCGCAGTTCATTATCGAACTGACCGTTTAGCGAACGGCATGGCAGTAGTTTCCATCGACTCTTCGTCTGATGACTTCCTCGGCTGCGATGTGGACCGTTCTCGATTTGGACGACGGATAGGCTTCGGCTCGGCCTCATTGATCAGCATCAGCATATATGGCATGGGCGGCCGACGGCTCGGCGGGGGCGGAGCCCTACATGGTCGCCCCCGTCTCCACGAAGCGGTCGCCCCTCGGGACGAGGAGGTTTCGCTCTATCCTTTCTCCAAAAAATATTTTTTTATATTGTTTTTAGTTTTCATATTGGTGGTCTTGAGTTATTTTTTCATCTGTTGTAGTGTTTTTGCGATTATAGTATTGACCTGATTAGAATTCTCCTGAAATTTGCATTTGTGCACTCATCAGAAGAAAGCAAGAGTGCTTAGACATGAATATTTCATATGCAAATTTTAATTGATTGTTGTTTTCACACGATGTCCATTTTCAATTCGAGATTTTTTCATGCTCGACACGGTTTATTTCAAATATTTAAGTGTACATGCGTTTTTTCATCATGAAATTTTATACTGGCATATATTGCGAAATTATCGTATCTGAATTCAATAAAGATTCTGCAAACGATCGTGACTAGCATAGTCGTCTCCGTTTTGCAAATTCCTCCTCGAGTGTTTGTTCAATTTTTTTGCAATTATGCAGTTATGCATTCATAGATTCACTGTAATGAGCTACGTGTTCGAATCACGTTTTTATCCTCACATTGAAATATGAAATTATCGACATATTTGTTTATCGGATTGCTGATGTTATGTTTGTCGATTGAGAATCCACTCTCGTAATCTGTCTGCAGCCGCTCGTTCGATTCATTCGCAATTCCAAATGTTTATTCAAGGTGTTCAACTTTGAACGTTCATAATCTGAATACCTGTGTACTTGCACATTCTAATATACTTTGTATGATTGAAAGGGCTCGTTCGACAATGCTAAAAGATGAAATCTTTTGTGACACTAATTGAAAAATTGGATCCACTTGGCCGTCCTGGCTGCCAAATTATGTCAATCCCTCTCTTAACTTCCTATATACTTTAACGATGGATGAAATTTTTAAATTTAATTTTGTTTTTGTATATTTTTTCAGGTCGGCATTGCAGACGCTGCACCGGGTGACCTATAGGGCCCGCGAGCAGAACTTCTTCCTGAGTGGTTCCAGCCACGATTGGGTGAGCTACTATGAGCAGAGGATCGAGTCTGATCAATCCTGCCTCAACGAGTGGCACACTATGGACAGCATCGAGTCACGTCGACCACCCTCCCCCGATTCATTGCGCAACAAGTCAGTATCATTCGACCAGTCTTTACCTTCCAAACATTCTCTGATGTCAAATTCTTATTTGTCAATTGTCGGTTTCAGGCCGGGCAAGGGCGAGGAGACGGAGCGCGTCATCAAGTCCACGCTCAAAGAGATCATGATGAGCGTGGATTTGGATGAGGTCACCAGCAAGGTGATCAGAAGCAGACTCGAAGAGGATCTAGACATGGACCTCGGGGAGTACAAGCCGTTCATCGATACGGAAATAATCACTATCATGGGTCAAATGGACTCTCCCACCGAGATCTTTGACCACGTTTACCTGGGATCCGAGTGGAATGCTAGTAATTTAGAAGAATTACAAAAAAATGGGTATGTAATCACAAAGTTAAACTCTTTTGACTTATTTTTTTAATTTGATTATTTTTAATATTTCTATTTTTCTTTTCAGGGTTCGACACATTTTGAATGTGACGAGAGAGATAGATAATTTTTTCCCGGGAACATTTGATTACCTCAACATTCGAGTGTATGACGATGAAAAAACCGACCTTCTCAAGCATTGGGATAACACCTTCAAATATATAAGTAGAGCTAAAGAAGAAGGATCGAAAGTGTTAGTGCATTGCAAAATGGGAGTCAGTAGATCTGCTTCTGTGGTGATAGCTTACGCTATGAAAGCCTTTGATTGGAACTTTGATCAAGCTATGAATCACGTTAAAGGAAAACGAAATTGCATCAAACCGAATACCAGCTTCATCACACAATTAGTTACATATCAAGGCATTTTAGACGCAATGAAAAATAAAGAAAGGCTTCAGCGATCCAAATCTGAAACTAATCTTAAATCTCCCGGATTAGTTTCAAAGACAGGCTCCAGGATTATGGAACCTACACCTTTAACTCAAGCTTTGTCTGGAAGATGTAGAGGACGACCTAGGTCATGGTCACCTGACACCAGATTAGCTTCTCAATTGCTCCCGCCTACTTCAGTATCTCTGGAAAATTTAGCACCTGAGTCCCGTAATGTTTTAATGCCTTGTGCTAATGGTGATTATAGTGTATCACAAAATCACATTATGCGCATTAAAGGTGATGTTGCTCCTAAAGTTAAACGAATGGTGAATAAATACAATAACCAGAGTGAAAAGAAAGATTATAGGATAAAAAATAATTTTAAATTAAATTTCGATAATCACACTTGTAATGAGGATGTAGTTAAATTTTCAATAGGAGAGCCATGCAATGGCTTAGATTCTAAAATTAGCGATAAAACCTCTGAAATTAGTGGTCCAAATTTTCAATTTGATCCATCAAATAATAGGAACTGTATACAAAATATTATCAAGTCTAAGCAAATAATGGACAAATCTGAAACTTGGGATCCTGGAGAAAACGGTTTCGAACTGAAAAAGTGTTTTGACGATGAAAACGGTGAAAACAAAGATGTTATGGAAATCATCAAATGTGATAGTGGTGTTTTAGAATTACGTGCCAAACCAAAATACTCCATGGATCCTTTTTCAAAGCAAGTGGACCGTGTATTCGATAAAGAAGAACAGCAACATGGAATAGAACATATAGAACAGAATGGCTCTCCTCTCAGTCGACAAAGTTCTCTAAGTTCGTGTGATAGTGCAGTTGTAATAGACAAAGTCTCACGACACTCTTCTTGGGGCTCTTATGACACTAAGCCTTCTAGAAACTCTTCTTGGGGTTCATACGATGAGCCCTGGCATACTGGTACAGTCAAGCGAACTAAACAAAAACTAGAAGATGGATGTTTAACCAAACGAGTTTGTTCCGAGTCTGAAGTTACATCTTGCAACAGTGTTAATGAAGCAGTGAACAATGTTTTGGTGCATAAAGTTGTGGCTCCCACCTGTGATTTAGACATTATTAATGAAAATTATGAACAAAACTGTAGAAAATCCTTTAAATATACTAAAAGTAATAATGGCAATAATGACAGTGTAGTGATTAACGATAAACAAAACAAGAACGATGGTGCCATACTGAAAAAATTGGATTTAAACTGTGCGGACGATTTATGTAGTATTCAAAAGAGAGGTCTATTTTCCCCCCTCTCTGCTAGTGCTCCAGTTGCATCTTGTATTAGCATGTTGGATAGAAATTCTTTCAATTTGTCATTTAATTCTGTAGGAAATTTGTCTACTATCAAACAAATAGACACGAATTCTTCTGTCTTTCAAAATCTGAAACACAAAAATCACTGGATAAAAATAGACAACAATGTTCCCATGAACAAAAGTGTTTCTGGTAAAGTCATGAATCTTAAAAATAAGTTTGAAGCTAACTCAAATATAAAATCTGATCTCAAAAATGTATCGAGTAACGATATCGAAGTTCAAAATTCTTCAAATTCAAACAATAACAAAGGTCGAAGTCTTCCATCGTCTCCTGTTAGTGTTCATGTTGATAAGCAGAATCCGTTAGAGAGCGAATCGAATGTTAACAACGTTGGACAAACAACTTCCTTAGAAGATTTATCCGTGAAAGTTTTAGTTGGAAAATATGATAGACCTAACAGTCAACCGTCTAACAAAGTTGGCTCAAGTGAACCTCCCGTTCCTCGAAGAAAATCTAGTTTGAACCGTGATATAGACAATAAAGCACAAAAACAACACACATTCTCTAGGAATACAATATGTGGTACGTTTCCAAGTACGTCGATCACATCAAGACCTCCCGTCACACCTACTGTCGTCTCCATGTCAGCTAACTTGTACACTGCCAATTCGTTGAACAAACCTCAAAAGAAACAATTGCAACATGGAAAAACTCATCCTTTAACAAGACTAAGCTGTAACAAAAGTCATACAACAAATAGATGTACTAATAGTGTTTACAACACTATGTAATAACATTTCAAGTTCATTATAAATTTTGTACTCTGTGCCTACTCTTATCATGATGAACCAAAATCTATTTCATGATGTATCTTTTTTGCCGTTTTCATATCATGTTTTTTTTCCAATGTTTTGATTTTATATTATATTTAAACTTTTATACTAACAATACATATACTATTGTTCATTTTTGGCACATAAAATTGTCTACAATTAATTTCATATGTATATCCTTAAAATTTTTTCACGCTATTAAATGCAACAGCATGTTTACTTATATGGACAATGAAATTTCCTGTGTTCATGAACCATACAGTGTTCTTTGTAGGATTTGGAAATACTTTTTTTTGTATGAATAATGTGTAGTAATCATACGTATTTTATGAACAGTTAGTTTTCTTTCGAAAAGTCCTTTAATTCAAACTTAAAATTATAAGAAATCAATAATTGTCGAGGAGAAAACTAATTTGTTTAATGTTCTATAATGTATCATCAAATCACAAAACTAATATGTATTTACATCACTAATCACAGATTTTTTTATATGAATTATACAACAATAATATTGTCAACTCTAAAAATTAGATTGATTTTTTTTGTAAATGGAAATGTACTATATTTTTTTAATGCACTTATCAAAATTTAATTTCCGAAAGTAAACACGCTATAAAAGCCTATACCAAAAAAATGGATTGTGAAATCTGGATTATAAATATTATTATTATTTAATAATTTTGTGTCCTATCTATCGTAAGTTAGTTAACAAAAATAATACGATGAAATGTATATTTTTTTAGTTTTGATAATGGCTGTCGAAAATTCTAGTCTATTTGTATAATTGCAGCCCAATTTTTTTCGTTGTAAGTCGGACATTTGTGATTGTGGAAAGAAAGGCTTATAAATGGAAAATAGTCTTCTGCTTGTTTATGTAATATGAAGCGTAAATTGCAACTTATAAATATAGATTAAATGCGATTGGGCTTCAGAAATGTTGATTTCGTTAATTTCAGCAGCGAGTGTTCTATTAAGAGCCCCAAAATCAAATTCGATTGCATCCAATTTTATTTTTGAATACGGTTCGATTTAATCTTAGTGAGGTTTGGACTTTACTTTATGAGATTCGACTTGTGCTTTTGCACATATCGTTTTGAATGTGTACCGTTTTTAACTCAAATTTTTAAGTTTTGTATGAGATTGGATGCTTACCATTAAGAATTTGACCGTCGAATCGACGTGGACTAAGTACTTTATGTATAAATTATGATATGAATTGTATTATTGATTTGTGATCAAACTTAAGCGACGTTTGAACCGCGAGCCGCTCAGGAATTAGTCCCAGCTTAAGTGTATCATTGTGATTATTGTAAATTTTTGTACTATAGTATCGATATGTTTTTGCTTTGGAAATAAACTGGTTGTTGTTTTCACCGAAAGCTTGTTTATTTTATTTCATTCTTGACTCGATCATAAGTATTTTTGGTTCTCTTTTCAGGTGTAGGATTATTTAGATTTTAATTTAATTAAATTAAAAATTCCAAGTTTGTTTTTTTCTGTGGAATGTGGATGTGAACATATATGAGAGTGAGTAGGTAAGTAAGTACTAATCAATTATAAAAAGGTGCAGTAAGTATAAAAGTGAAAAAATATTTTCTTTATATGAGAAGAAAGATTCAATAGTTTTATAGTTAATAATATGTGATATGAATTTTTCACATTAGGTTCAATATTTTTCATTCTGATGATGAGTTTTATATTTTTTAAATTAAATTCAATTTTTACTACCTACTATATCTACTTAATTTTTTTTCGAACTTTGTTCAGAAGTTTATCTATAGAATTGATTTTGATTTTGAAATAATTTCGAAAAAAAAATTGAAAGTATCTATCTACTGGTAGTTTATTTTGGAAAACTAAAAGTGCCGAAAATTAAAAATAGGTTTCGATAGTACTCGTAACAAAATCCATAGTTGCAAAGTAATGAATTTGAAGTAGAAAATGTTGTCGAATCCGAAAATTGCACTAATGACAATTTTAAAATAATTTATATGGAAAAAAGATAAATAAAAATAGGAAATGGAACGCTTCGTTTTAAAAAACATAAAATTTGAGATCTCAATTTTCAAAACGAGACTCATTGGCAGCACTGAGGTGACGATGGCCGCGATTCGTTCGCTTCGAACCGCAATCCGCTCGGGGTGCGGGGCGGAGCGGGGAGCGGGGAGCGGGCGTTCGGGTTGCTCGCGGGGCTGACGCCCTCGGCCCCGCGTCCCTCGGTGTCCCCTATATTCCCCTCGTAGTGATCGATCAATTACATAGTAAAAATGCCCGTCGAGCTGGTGGCGGTGAGGGGAGGCGAGGGCGCACTCCCGCGCAACCTGCCCACGGACCACGACGGTTCTCTCGCGCTCAAGACGCTCCAGGACAACTTCCCAGGTCACATAACCTCACTCTATACACACTTTTATTCATACTTTACAATCCTCGATCTTCGGTTCTCGTCGCTGCAAATCTCCGTTATTTCGGAATGTCTTTTTTTAGACATCTGTTTACTAGGGAGCTCTGCACCGTAAGAGTTCCCGAAATACATCCGTCATCTCACAGCTCCGAAGGTTTGCATTTCAAATCGATCTACGGCAAAAGATACAGCTATTATTCGGGTTATCGTCGAGAATGTCGAGATAACTATAACACATAATATAAATAAAATATCACATCGACCATAGGCTTTCCTTTCACTTTATATTGAGGCACTCAATTTTTATCCCAATCTTAATGCCGAAGAAGAACTAGTGTAAATGTTCGATTTTTTTTTAGTGTTTGCCAGTTAAATCAATAACAAAACGGTTAACGAAAAACATATCAGATTACATTTGGCTTAATTTAAATCAGTCAAATGTCGCGCCATCGATATGATATTCCAGTATCATTTTTTATTTATTATACAAATCAATTATTCACTTACAAATATTAAAAATAAAAATAAGTCCAAAAAATAATTTTATCTTTTGTATTAATTGTAGGATGCTGTGGACTCACATTTGTACATCCGGAAACGGAAGCCACCAGAGGTCTCAGACTTAAAGACGGCCGTCTCTATCCACCGAGCGAAGGATGGGGTTCGTACAAATACTTATGCAGCTTCCCGAAAGAAAACGCCGTCGAAAATTCTATCAGCAGGATGATGCAGAAAGATGCCACCGATCTGATCGTGCTCGGTTTACCGTGGAAGACTACCGAGCAGACCGTTCGCGATTATTTTGAGAATTTTGGAAGAGTACGCAAAGTTTGGCTGAAGAGAGACGCTAGAGGTCAATCGAAAGGATTCGCATTCGTTCGCTTCGCCAATTATTATACTCAAATGCGCGTGCTCACTAAAAAACACACCATCGACGGAAGAAGATGTGACGTGCTCATTCCGCATTCTAAAAAAGGTCTACCGTTTAAGGTTTTCGTGGGTGGATGCACCGAAGATATGACCGCCGACGATCTGCGAGAATATTTCTACAAATACGGAGAGGTGACCGATGTATTTGTACCAAAACCGTTTAGACCGTTTGGTTTCGTTACGTTTCTCGACCCCGAGATGGCTCAAAATGTCTGCGAAGAGAATCACGTAATCAAAGGAGTCGCAGTCAACGTTTCGATCGCTTCCCCTAGACATCATCAGTCTCGCGGACACAACCAGAACGGTCAGATCTTCGAACAGAAAGATAATTCATATGGAGAACGTAGAAATCATTATGATTTTTTGCAGAATGATTCGCTCAATGTAGACGCGTTAAATTTTCAAGGCTTAAATTTAGGTAGTCAAGATTATATAGATAGGAGTCAGAACGCCGACGTGTCTTATAATAAATTCTCTACGGTTGATAGAAGCACCTCCTCGACAAGTAATCAGAACATCTGGAGTAATTTTGGTAATATTCCTTCAGGAAATGAATCTGGAAATTTCGGTTTGAATCAGCAAAATAGTTATTCCGGTGGCACTTATAGTAACAGCAATAATAACAACAACTATTTTCCTTGGTTGCATCCGGGAGGCTTCCAGGGTCCTTCGAGTCAATGGAATCAGTTGCAGTTGTCTTCGCATCAACATCTATCGTGATATTTGCGGTTTTGTGTTAATTTATTTTTTTTTCTGTTGAAATTTTATTTATTATTCATAATTATTTTGTATTTATTCGTACGAAATATTTGTCTAACATTGTTAAATAATATTTATCATGATGTGAATGTTTTTGTTAATACAAATATTTATTAATCATTTATACACATTTATTATATTTATACATTGAGATTGTATTGTTATGACGGTAATTGTGAGGTTTATTGAGGATTATTCTTATTATATCAAATATGTTATCAAATGTTCTCCTTTCGAGGGCACAGGGTTTATAAAAAAAAAATAGGAAATTGCAAATTTACCTGTGAGAATATTAGCTTTTATATTGTTTAAAGTTGCATTTGCACCTGACGTATTTGCTATACCGGCTTTTAGATATGGGTTATGTATTAAATTTTACAATAATCAAATTTAAAATGCACTCATTAAAACTTTAATTCTTTTTGTATATGAACTGTATAAATATTTTTACAATAATAGCATAAAATGCATTTTACAAAATAATATCACTTTCCAATAATGAAATTTTTAATATGTGAATCGAAATGATATTACTATTTATTTATACTATGATAAATGAAATCACTAGATATACTGTAATGTTTTTTTTTGAAAAATTCGGTATTGCAAATCAATCTTGTGAGAATAAAAGTTAAGTGTAAATGTAGTTTTAGGTAAACAAAGTTACGACAGTCTGAATCAATTTCCACACATTGTCTATCGTTAGATAAAATCGCAAATTTTTATTTATGAACAAAATATATCTATGTATCGTTGACGCATTTTATTTGTGACAAATATTTAGCGAATCGATCGTCTGAAAATTTTACATTCAGAAAAAAATGACTTATAGTAAAATTGTGCGCACCAATACTCTTAAAAACAAGGTGCGATCGTTGTATTTAAAATATATAATAATATTTAGCTTAATTCGTGTGCGAGTGCGCGTGTCGTGAACACTGTATTGGAAAAATGGCTTATTTAATATTAATAAGACGTGTATCGCTATTTTACGAGTATTATAAAAGGTGGTTTTTAAATGGTGTTAAATATATATTTGTTGTCCTTTTTATTATGATTTGTCTGTTGTAAGCGAAGGTTGTTTATTTATTTTGTTTTTGTTGTTTATTTACAAATTTTATCCTGGACAGTTGACAGAGAAAATTATATTAGCAATAAAAGAAATTCTAGAATAGACTGAGGTGCTATCGAAAATGTTGCATTTTATACGTATGAACACTTTGATAAAATGTGAATTTGAATATTTAAACTAATTTGGGATTTCTTTGTGTGATTTGAACAAAATATAATAATTTTTTCAAAATATTTTCTTTTATTTATCCAATTGTTTAATTATTTTCAAAATGAGCTTTTTTTTCAGATTTGATGAACATTTTAAAAGAGTGATTTTGTAATTGAAACAAGCTTCAAAATGCATCGATATTCTCCATCAACAATCAATACTTTTATCGAAACTGCCCTCTATCAATATTGAAGCTGCTTATTGACAATAAAATTGATAGCGCAGGCGGCACGTTAGATAATTCAAGTTCAACAAACAACAGATTACAAAAACAAATTGCGCAGATGTTATGCAGACGAGATGGTCAATTTGTAGCCAATAATTGCATCGTTATTACTAAGCGAGCTTACACCGAAAAAATGTTAGAGCACACAAATTATTTAAAAAGTCACTAAAAAACGAAATTCAAACGCCAATAGAATCAAAATTATTTCAACACATTTTTAAAGTTAGCAAAAATTCAAAAAATAGAAAGGGAAATGTGTTCTGTTCAAAAATTTCTATAATAAATTCGTAATGGCCGATAGAGGAGCGCATCTTAAGACCGTATGCGAAGTTGAGTCGGCTGTGAAAAAAGAAAAGAAGTACATACAAGCGGAACCGATTTGTTAACTCGAAATTAAAGGGAACAGGAAGAACTGAACACCGCATAGGGTACTCCATTTCGATCGTAACTCAACCTAATATATCCTAAGATCGAAGCGAACCTCGTCCTCTCCTCGCGTCAGAACGAATTGCGCTCGTAGTGGACCCCAGACATGCACATCGCAGTTCCTCGTTCGTATTTTGCGTCTTTATTCATCGAATTATCGGTGCGAGTCGGGTTAGGTTAGGTGGCGGAGAGCGGAGTCGCCGCCCCCCGAACATAACCTCAATTCGGATTTGTTAGTGTTTCACCTTCGTTAGTCATCTGTCAAATTGTTTCTTCTCTATTTTGGTACGGTCGCACGTCACTTTCTGATCGGAACGTGTTTTCGTTTCTGTACGTGCGTCATTCGTCGTTCGGGCTCTTTCCTATTTGACCACCGCCACTATCTCGCGCCGGTGGATTTCCGTCGACGTTTTGTGCGAGAATCGGTTTAGGTTATAGATTTTCAATTTGAATTAAACGCATTTTTCATCGAGTCAGGATTTTCGTTTAGTTCGGATCGAGATCGAGCCAAGTTAAGACAGTGTTGCGCGTGAAACAGATAAGCATAGATTACATAGTTTAATCGATGCAATTCGGTTGTAGTTATGTGGATGAATTTATAGTAAAATTATATAAATGTGACAGTTTCTCATTTGATAATTCATAACTATGAAATTATCTGATAATGACCAAAAATAATTTATACTCGACCTTTAAAACTTAATAAACGTAGATAATTAAATAAAAAACTCCAAATTAACTCAATTTTCTTCCATTTGCATACTTATACCTGTATGTGATGTGAATCGTGCAATACTTGAACGATTTAATCTAAAACTTTATTGAATTTTTTCTTATAATTTTGTACATAATAAACGGTTAAGTAAATAAAACAACACTCATCGTTGGTTTTTTTTTTTATCTTTTTTGATATACTTTGGGTTGTTTTGGATTAGTTCAGGTTAGATTCAGTTATCTACCTATAATATAACCATTCTCAATTGCTTATTTCTTAACAGATTTATAAATTAACTTTTTATTCATTGTATTATTATTTCAGCTAGGTGATATTATGGATGACGAGAGTAAGGGAGCACGAAGAGGTAAACCTCAGCAACAGTTTTATCAACCTGGAAGCGGACCTTTGAAAAAGTCACAGGACGATATAGAACACGGAAAGACAGATTTTCATGTTCCCAATGATGCTCCTAGGCGAGGACACAAAAATCGTGGACGAGGACACTCTAACAATAAGGATGTCGATCGCCAAAACGATGTCGACTTATCGGATAAGTTGTCGTCCACTAATATATCTCAAAACGATGACCATAAGAAATCGTTCAAATCGAGAAAGCCTGAACAACAATTATACGTTCCAAAAAATAGAACTGTTTCAGAAAGGGATGAAAGTAATAGGAGCCCACTGTTTTCAGACTCACAAACCTCAGACGTAATGACTAGGAGTACCGGAAGTATTCGATTTATCGAACAGAGTTCTTTATCTGATAGACTGAATCCCGAATTTGCAGATTCTCACAATAATCATGATGGTAGAAGTAAACGTTATTCGGGAAATAGAAGGCACATAGCGGATACGAATGATAGTTCGAGAAGAGATCCAGATAGTATACGAAGAACCGACAATAGACAAAATTCAGAACCTAGAAATATGTCACCGGTTCGAAAAAATTCTGTTGAATATCATAATTCGAATACTAGAAATCGTGACACTCGTAGCATGGAATCTTCGGCACCTAGATACTCTCATCATTCAAATGGAGGCAAACCTCCAAGTGGTAGAAGAAACTCAACGGTCACGTCCGGTAACGATGGTGGAAAATCTGGTTGGTCTAGTGCACAAAATATCGATTCTATACCTCCTAGGTTTAGGAAGAAATTTTTCGCCACGAGTGGAAACCCTCAATCTACTCGGGACGGTAACAGCTCAGCGTTTCAAAGCTCATCCAATCATCACTATCCCCCAAATCATCCACCTCAATCTTGGTCACAAACGTTACCGCAGAGAGGTCGTGGTCGTTACAGAGAAGAAGATTTTGAAAAGTTCAAACGTGTTCAGACAAATAATGTCAATCATAATTTTGAATCCGGTAGCGATTCTAGATCTTCGACACCTCATACCCCATTCTCGGCGATTCCTCCCAATAAACCAGCAGTTTCAAATAATTCAACAGGTTAATAATCATATTTTATTATTTTTCAAAACAAATTATTTATTTATTTTTCGTTTTAGATATCAAATTTTCTGATCTGAATAAATCACAACAAAATAATCATAGTAGAATTCAAAATGATATTGACACTTCCAATTCTTTAAATAATCATGGGAACGGTCATTCTTGGGCATCAGATCAATCTGATGAAATACAAACTAATTCTAGAGATATGAATTCATTCAAATTTCCAACAAAAGCTATATCTCCCGATCGTTCATCCAAAAATAATGATAGAGCAGTTTTTGAAAAAGCTAGATCCCCTCCCATTTCAGCTGCACCTGTAGAACCTGCAAGAATTGTAAGTCATTTAGCATAAGTACGAATGTAGTAGTTAATAATTGTTTAATTATTTTCTCGTTTACTAGGATTGGACTGAAGAAATAGAAAAATCCAGTAGTATAGATGATCTCCATGGAGATAAATTAGATAGTTATCATTTGAAAAATTTACTGTCTCAAACGTCTTTTTCTGTAAACAATGACTTTAAAATTCCTAGAAGTCTAGAAATAAAGTCAACAAATAATACCGATGTCAAAAATAATAGAGGTTCTGGTGGAAGGCAAGGAGGCGGCAGTAATGAGCCGAAATCAGAAGGAAGAAAAAGTTCTCGCAAAAGTAAAAAACGGTATAAACATATTTTTTTATGTATTTTTTTTCGTGTGTGATTTGATGATTTATTAATATGTATAGTGTGTGTTCATATACATATTTTTAGATAATGTGATGAACACTATTTATTTTCATTATTGTTAACACAAATATTGCATGTGCGCTTGCAAAATAATATTTTAACAAAAACTCTTATTTAATCTTAAATTGGTAACAAAAAATTTGAAACCAAAGCAGGAAATCTGATCTTTATCCAGAATTCCTTGAAAATTTTAGAATTCTGAATTTTGTTAATAGTTTACATTTTATTAACACAATTTTGATTATTTTCTTCATGCATTTTGTACATGATAATTAAAAACATCAACATGTACATTTTATACGTTATTTTTTATTTTAATTAAATTACGAATGTGGATATGGAATAAAAAATATTTTTAATTACGTTACATAATGTTAAAACTGTAATCTTATCGAAGATGCAGATTTTTTTTATTTGCTTATCGTAAAACTTAATGTGAAATTCGTAGTTCTTGTTGTTAGACAAGGTGATGTTAAATTTTGCAGTTGTACAGGATTTTTATGCTTTTTGATATCAATGATTTGCATTTGGTGAAAAATTAATGTTCTTGTCAATATTTCAATAAATCATCCATTGTTTGTTTCCAAATGAAATCATTGATTGTGGAAAATTAACAATACTAATACTGCTTTTTTTATTTTCTTATCCTTTCCAGAGCATCAAATATTCGGAAAAAGAATGCCGCTAATCGGTATGATTCCACTGAATAAATTTAATATATCTTTGAATAATAGAGACATTTTATGAATCGCAACGTAGTTAAAAAGTATATTAAATATTGATAATTTTTTCACAGCCGAAGTTCTAGCAGAGGCAGTCAAAAAAGAGAGACGAGTTGTGATAATGGTAGGCGTAGATCGGAGAGATCACCTCATCATCAAGGAAACAGAGATTCAAGGGACCACAATAGAGATAAGGAAAATTTGAGAGATTCTAAAGATCGTGATCATAATACTTATCGAGATGGAAAACGGCATAACAAAAATGATTCAAATGAAAGATCTTCCAGTCATAATCGACAACATATCGTTTACAGTCGAGAAAATAGTCGTGATAGGTTGTATGAATATGTTTAATTGGTTATCTCAAAAGAAAAAAAAATGCAATATTTTTGTTTTCAAATAGAAGATGTTTTTCACGTACAAGCAGTGGTGATCGAGGTGGTTATGGAAGTAGACCTGGAAGTCGTGATAGAATGCAACGTTTTGGATCACAACAACCTCCACCAAAAAGTGGACCTGTCACTAGAATAGATCCCGAAAGTATTAAATTGCCTCCTCCTCCACCTCCAATAACTCGTAATTCAAGAAATCAGGTAATATTCCATTTGAATTACTTGAAATTCTCTGAAATAATGTTTGTTTAATAATTTTGTATTCAACAGAGTCGTCGTGATAGTTGGTCTGGAAAAGGATCCAGACATGCAAGTGTCGATAGTACTGGAGACATAGGTTGTTCGCCATCTCGAGGTGGAGGTGGTGGAAGTGGAGGAGGCGGTGGAGGTGGCGGAGGCGGTGGCGGAGGAGGAGGAGGTGGCGGCGGTGGCGGGAAAAGGCACCGACGTCGTAAAGATTCCGATGGTCACCGTCATGCTGGAGGATCAACTTCAACTTCAACTTCAACTAATTGGAGAGAGGAAATGCAACCGGTAGCTGATAGGTGTGTACAAAACTTACATTTTCCTGAATATTTGTTTTTTTTTTTATGTAATCTGTTTCTTTAATTGTAAATTCAGACATGAAAATGATAATAGACGCAGCGGTAGAGGAGAAAGTAAGAATGCAAGTGCTGCAGAGAAAAGACATGATGCTATTAATAATTCTACTACTAAAAGTAACGCTCCTGGGATATTGATTCTTCCTCAAGGTTTATCTGAAAATGTCAGAAGTAAAGATGTTCCGAGTAACTCACACCAAAATAGAGGGTATGTAATTTAGATTTTTTTAAATTTATAGGTTCTGAACTTTGTGTACTTATTTTTTTTCCTTGTTAGAAATTCTAATAGCATATCTGGAACAAGTCCTCAAAATCCAATGGTTCAACGTTCTCTTTATGATTGGCGTCATCCAAACAAACCTATTGTAATAATGCAAGCTGCACCCACCCAAAATACGTATCATGAATCACATTCTGCTCCACATAGACCTTCTGAATCACAAAGTGGGAATCGTATCCCATATTATGATCCAAGCTCAGAAAGTTTCAAATCATCTCATAATCCTGATCTTTTAAGACAAGTCGAACAGGCTGATATACGACTTCAATCGATGTTCAAAAATGGCACAATTGAAAGTAATTGGGAGGAAGTGTTACATATAAGGTTCATTTTTATTCTTATTTGTATGTGTTTAGACATGGATTTTATTTTCATATCAATTGTGTTTGTTTTTTGTAGAAATTTTTTACAACGCTCATTTAGACAATTAATTGCTACAGATATAAAATTTTGTGTTACCGAAAATGTTGAAAATCATTTTTGGAAAATGATATATTATAATTTCATCGAAGTTATGCGCAAAATAATGACTCAAGATGATTCATTGAAAAGTCGTTATTCAGAAATAATCAATAATCTTATAAAAGATGGAAATATGTTTTTTGAAGGCTTATTGGAGATTTTACAAAAAACTTTTAATTTTCAATTAGATGATTATCTCAATGCTCATTATGTGTCACCACCGAGAGGCTTAGAATTCGTTGGATTGGCTTTAATATCGGCCCAAAAGATTTTCATATTTTTAGGTGATTTAGCTCGATACAAAGAATTAGTGAACGAAACAAATAACTATGCAAAGAGCAAAAATTGGTATACTAAGGCCAATCAAATTAATCCTAAGAATGGTCGCCCATATCAAAAACTTGCCATTTTATCTAACATATCGGTGAAGTTTTTACTATATTGAACACATATACTTTAAATAGCGATAAAAATTAATTAAATTTGTATTTTAGAGACGAAAATTAGATGCTGTCTATTTTTACATGCGGAGTCTTATGTCATCAAATCCTTTTCCTTCTGCTAGAGAGAGCTTAATAACACTATTTGACGAATTCAGAAAAAAGGTTGGTTTACATATTTATTTTCAAATTAGTTTCATATATTTACTGTTAAAAATAAATACATTCTGGGTACACGTAGTTTAAATACAAATATCGAATTTAATGAATTTTTTATTGTATTTGTGCTGCAGTACCAGAATTATGGCAGTGTAAGTATAATGTACATAAATTTTGATGTTGGGGGAGCAAAAGAGCTTTTAATTTTTATAGTATTTTTTTTGTGTATTTCTAAGTTTCATTTTAGTTGTAAGAATCCATTTACCATCCATTGTTTATTTCAGTATGAGGCAAATGAGCGTAAACGACAAGCAGAGCGTCAACGAGCTGTGGAAGTTATCAGTGGTGCACGAGGTTTGAGACGCGAAGTTTGGACAAGACCAGGTGGTCGACGTACCACTACTTTGCTGCAAGCTGATCGTTTAGCTGCCAGAGCTGCTCTGAGTGATGATGAGGAATTGTCATCTATGACTAGTATTGAAGTGATTGTTTTTTTTAATAACCTATTAGATAGATGTTGATGATATGAAATGCTAATTTCAATACATTTTCAGCTCAATAAAAGATTCGTCATTAGCTATTTACATGTTCACGGAAAGCTCATTACTAAAATTGGGTAAGTTGATTATTTTTTATTGATTAAATCAATGAGATTTAAGTGTAAAACATTTGAAAAAGATTTTTTTTGATTTTCCTTCTTTCATTCTGGTTTTTAATTTATGTCTTATTTTTGTGTAAACCCATTTTCGAACACCTTTTTTGAACAACCTGTTTCATTCTTTTTTTTTTATTTTGGTGTTGGACATAATATTTATGCAAAGTGAGAACTTTTTCTGATGCATTGAAATTGCAGAAAATTAGTGGCATTTATTGTGTTGTAAATTTAACATGACAGCGTTCTTGCATAAAGTGTAATTTTTTTAATTGTTGGCTGATTGTTTTGAACTAGGTTGTTACTGAATTAATCTTAGCAGTTAAATATGCCCTTTTATATTGGCTTTTAAATCATATTGGATTATTAATCATATTTTATATTTCAGGATGGAAACATTGTCTGAAAGTGCAACGTTGATGCTGCGTCAATTCCGTGCCCTTCTTCGTCTTTCGCCTTTGCCTATTAATTGCAGTCGTCTTTTACAACTGATTGCACTCAATATGTTTGCTATTGAATCTGCACAATTGAAAGGTAAATGTATTTTTTTTTTGTATTGTCAGTATTTCAGAAAATTTTATTAGAATTCGTATACAACCCATTTTATTTCATCATTTGTGATGATTGAATTTATAGTAATGATTAACGGAAATTTTACATTTGATATCGTTTTTCCATCAAGATGTCTACTTAATTGGCGTTGTTGACGATTCCAATTTTGGCAATAACATATCATTAGTCTCGATGACCCCTGTGCTCGACCCATCGTGAGAATCCCCCAGCTATTGACCCCTTTATGGTTTTCTGGCGCGTTTTACCTTTTCCGATGCAAAATCGTTCACGTTCCTTTCCTCTGTTACTGCCCATAATGGAGCTCATTTCTCGCCAGTAAAAATATTCCCACTACCTACGTTCGAACTGTACATTTCAATATTTATTCGACATCGATCGAAAACAATTAAAGAATAGATAGACTCATTCTGCTTTTCAAGCCGTAACAATACTTTTCAATTCGTTCTTTTTTGATACCCGAATATTTCAGTAAGAAACGCATTGATCAGTCATTAAATCGCGACTGGCTTAGAAGCATAGCACGACCATTATGCAACTGGGGACGAGTCTGTCGAACGGGTCGTTCGGCTACGATCCCGTATCTTTTCTGGTTTGGCGACCAGCCGCCGCTGCTGTCTCAATTTATCATAGTCCTCACGAGGCGTGATTAAACGCGCCCTTTATATGCGCACACCCGTCGTAATTTAATCGTTTTAGCCAGCAGCCAACGGCGGGGGCGCCTAACAGTCGCCCATCGGGTCTGTGCTCAAAATCAGTTTCGTTTTTGATCTGGAACATCTTGGGATGTCAGTGCTGATGCCGGAGTGGGCGCCAAAGGACCCCCGTAGACTACAGACTTTCTATCGCCAGATAGTTTAGTCTGGCTCTTTTTTGTATGAAATCTCTATGCTGATGAGTCTGACTAAACAATCGGCCGATAGAAAGTCTGCGATCAGCGTTGGGTCAGAGACAGACTCATCTGATTATAGTTATCTCACTTTTCTTAGAGATAGTTATGTAGCCTGTCTGTTTAATTGGCATCGGCTTTGCTGTTCCAAGTTGGCTTTAATATTTAAATTCTGATGGACCACAGTTCGTACAGGCTGATTTGAACGCTATAAATAGTCCAATGGTTCATTGGCAAATCTGCTTGCAGATCCGCCACGAGTCTGTTTGCTTCTTTCCGGTCTCATGTTTGTTTGGATTTGAAATCTTTTAATCGGCTCGGGAATTGATGTGCGTATTTTGCAAGAATGTCGCGGTTTTGTTGGTAATTATGGGAGCACGCGTCTCGACTGTAATTCCGAATGGCGCCATGGGCAGGCTGCTGCTGCTTCAGCATCCTCAGCATCTGCACAGGTTTCCTGTTAAAGAGATTCTTCAGATTCATAAGGATAGTTTTGAGGATACGTTAATTGGCTTGTAATTAAAATTTTTGATTTTTTTATTTATTCCGAGTATCGAATTAAAGCTCTTTGAAAGTTCAAATGTATGTGAGATAGATACCTTTATAATCGTATGTATATTAAAATCTATTCTTACTTCGATCATAAATCGTTGTAAACAAACAAATTCATAAAACGTACTCGGGGTGAAAAGATCGTATACTTTCTCGTTTAACGGCTATAAATAATGCGCCGAGCGTAATCTATTAAAAGGCTTTATCGCTCTACGATTCATATCCTGGCAACATTGTTGTGTCGATTATGTTAATTGTGTATCGTTCGTTTATGCAACAAAGATCGAAGGGGGTTCATTCTGTGGCAGCTGATGGGTGTTCGTAGTCTATTGACTCGGTCGGTATCTTGACTATTTGCATTCGCTATTTCGTCGGAATTAACTTTAGTTATGCACTGGTTCATTCGAAAGGATGTGGTCGATTTGAATATTTCGTCTGACTATGTGTGGAATTGAGTAGGTTGAAACGCGAAACAAATCGGAAAATAACTCACAAAGAGTGAATTTTCAATCGTTAGTTACTCGAATCGAGTGTTAGTTGATCTTTTTCTTTATATAATTTGAACGTGTAAGCGATATGAATTTTATATAAAAAAATCATCAACTAATACTCAAGTTAAGTTATTAAACATTGCATGTTCGGGCTTAAATAAATTATTCAATCGACAATAACTTTCATAATAACCCTATACAGCAAACCTATCGTAGCTTACAATGTACGATGTCCTACTAACGAACGAAAGCTTCGAGATAAAGCGAACGCAGGTACAATCTTCCGAGCAGCAACCACGACTCGAAACACACGCGAACCAGTCAATTTTCACACATCACATCATAAAACGACCGCGTTGAAAGAAACACGCCGCTAATTGTGGAGAGAAGTCGTCTCGAATCGCATAATTACTCAATCGCACCGGGGAATGCGGCTTAGTGTCATTCGAGCTCGTCGCATATGCGATTCCGTGTCTCGGTTTTCATATTTCTATCTTCGAGGTGTTGCTTATGCTGGAGGGTGGTTGTCGAGCGTAGGCAACGGAGCCGGCGCCCCCGGGGCCGCTGACCTGGCAAGGCTGCTCCAAGGCCGCCGTCGAAGCCTCCGATCCAGGGGCGAACTATTGGATTTTCAGTAAAGGGAGAGAGTCCTGGTCGTTCTTGTCTGAAAGCTCGAAATCATGAGTTACTCTCTAAACAGTCTAAACTGTTGATTGGCTTACTTGATCGAATTCGTTTAAGCTTTCAATTTTCATAAAAATAATTAGATTGGCTTATAAAGGAAACCCATTGAATTTTGGTTACTTCGTGTGACGCCATATTAAATTTTCTAAAATGACTGACTAAAATCGACGTAACATGAAAATTTGATATTGACAGCTAAACCTACATTTTCGGAGCTTTCAATATAATAAAATTCTGCCTTCTCCCTTCTCTACCTTTCGCACTTGACCCTTTGACCCGAGTACAAAGTTTCTTTTCAATTCTGTCTGATTATTTTGACATCTCAATCACTAATCACGTCTTCGATCATCTAAAGGGTTGCTAAAGTCTGAATTCAGCCCTGGTCCGCCCTCGTCCCTCCGGATGTCGTCTTCCCCGTCGACAACGGATGCTGCTGCTGGATGTTGTTGCTCTTCGGTTAAATGCACTGCCGATGTTTATAGTTGCGTTGTTTATTTGCGTGCGATACCCACACTAAACGCTCTCCATGGTCGACCAGCGTATCTCAATCTGGACGGATTTACATATTTTAACATATTTGAGACGATCCTCTGTCCGCGTGCAGCGTTTCAGTCCTGTTCCTTTTTCTCGTAAAGAAATGTGTATCGGTTTCGATCTGGCACGAAAAACGAACGCTGTACGTTTTTCGGATTGTCGAGATTTACCCAGAGTCGCTATTGTACAATCGTATGTACTTTTGAGAATTACTCGAGTTAATTGTGAATTATATTCTATTTCAGATACTACCACGTCCATAGTTGGCGGTGGTTGTCGCAGTGAAGTTCAAGAAAGAGCCCTAGCCGTTTCTTTGAGGATGTTCGGTGCTCTTTTGGAAAGGTGTTGCACCCTCTTATCAGTTCCATCTCCTTCGCCTAAACCTAGACTGGCCGTTCATGATGATGTTATAGTGATGCTACCTGCAATTAAGGTATGAAAAGTCTTATTGAATAAATTTTAAAATAAATAATGATTTCATTTTCATTTGGTTTTGAACTGATTCAGTCTTATTATCATGATGCTCATTACAGATTTAATTACAAGTTGTCAATTTCGTACACTGCTCTTACTCTATGGTTGAGTTCGTCGTGAGATTCTTTCATTAAATTCTAGATAATAAACGTTCGCATCAAATAATGAAATATGTATGATCCAGTCAGGATCGTGTGTGTCCAATTTCTTATAGAACCTTAGCGCAATTTGAATCCCACCGGTTCAAGGACGTCCATGATTTTTTTTTGCATGGATAGCGAATGCATCCGAAAAAAAGTGATCGCAGCATCTTCGTAACTATACTGCGACCGCAGATCGTAATTTATCGCGTTATTTATTCACTCGATTATTCGCGAACAGAGTCGGATCCACTGCGTATTTGTACAATTCGATTATAGATTTTTTTTATACAACACGAACGAGTAATGTACGAGAAAATTGAATGCGACAATAGAATCGATCTGATATTCAACGCAATTTAATACGAATACGATTTTTCAATTATGCTACAGTTTCGCATTCTCTCGAAGCGATTTATCTCGAAGTTCTCGGAACGACGGCCGCAATTGTAGATCATATTCTTACATAGAATGCGCGTAAAAAACACATACTGATCGGTTACACGGTGCGTGCAGTATTACGTCCGAAACTAAAAACGATTCGAATTTGACAGACGTTTTGGGCGTGACTCGGAAAACAATTACACTGAGACGTATATTATAAGAAGAGTAAAAAAAAGAGCACATTACACGGTGTGTAGTCGGTACGCACTCGAAATAATATCCCGGGAGGTTTAAAAAAGAAAAAGAGCGGGCTCGTTTAAAACGATTAACGTTTTGATTTTTTTTGTGGTTCTTTCACAGGTGTGGTGCGAATGGATGTTGATTCACAGAAGCGTGTGGAATCCTCCGCCGCCTTGCGACGATTTTGATGCTGGGTGAGTGATCTGATTTCTTATTTTTTTACAAATTTATCATGTACGTGATGTGTTTTAGAAGGTTCGATGTCCTTAAGGTTCGCCGGTTTAATTTTGGTTTTGAACAAGCGAGAAATTTATAATGCGAGTCTTGGAAGATGATTTCGGTTTGGTGCCTTTGGCGAGTGTCAAATATGCCACTTATAGCAAAAATTTCATCAAAATTAATTTTATAATCAGATTTTTTTTAGATGCAAAAAGTTTTATTCAATTTCGGCAAAATATTTTTTAGTTAAACATCTTTCAGATTTTTGCATCCTTAACCAACAGCTGATGTCTATACAGTTCTCTATTATTGATTCGATTCGATTATTGTGGACCATTGCACAATTCTACATATGCATTGACAAAAGAAAACAATTTTATTCCCATCCAAGATTTTCATGATGAAAAGTGAAAACCCATTTCCCAATTTCGTCGTATAAAAATAGTTTTTCCACTTCGCCACTAACAGCGACGACGCCGTCGAGGATTTTAATTTGAATTCGTGGATTCTTCGGAAAAAATCGGCCCGTTAGGTCCGTTCAACTGTTCGTCGAAAGAGAGGAACGGATCGGACCAAATATCTCGAATGTGATATTTTACAGCCCGACTGTAAAACGTATCTCGATCTCGAAACGGATGGATCGTGCCGAACGGTATCAGCTCGTGTCCATCTTATCGTCGCGTCCTCTGCACTCGATTGATTGCGCTTATTTGTCAATGCTTTTCTTGCGCTCGAGGATGCCGAAGATAGAGCCGTTTCCAGTCGGTGTACGGGGAGAGAAAACGAAAATATCGCGGGTGGTTAGGATGAGTTTAAAATATCACACATTTCGTGTATCTTCATTTTTTTATTGTTGCGGTCGATGTCGAGGTGAACGCACCATTAAGGTACTCTTTTCTCGCAGTTTTTATTGTCGAAACCGGTAGTATAAATTCTTATCCGCGAAGATAATCCTATTTAGTAATCCGACCATTATTCGAGTCGTTCCGTTGTACAATAATGTTCTTGTGTGATCTTGAAATGAAAGAAGAGAATCGAATGAAAAAAAAGAACGTACGATTTGATTGCGTGTGTGAATTTTGCTTTCGGTCTTTGTATGCTACGTAATTCATTTTCGGACAGTGTCAATTCTGATTCTGAATCGTACACGAGATGAGAATGTTACGACTGCGATTTCACGAGAAAAAAAAGCAGATGAGATTACGGAGACAAGTTAATTAATCGCGTCTTTTTTTCGCCGAAAATAAAATAAATTAAAAATAAATCACGCGAAGATCTTATCTATGAAGAAATATCGTCCTATAAAGTCAAATGCCGAAATACCGCTACTCCTAGAGCCACAATGTGCAAAACGCACACACGAAAAAAAAATCCAATTTCCAATTGATATTCGAACATTTATTTGAGCTTTGGTACCTACTACGGAGAGAGTACGTACCTTCCTCAGGCATGTTTATCGCCGCATGATTAGACGGTACGAAATTAGTTCGGCCGCGACCCAGATGCATTCTTCGGCGTCCGAAGGGTCCGCCGATATTGTTTTCCATTATTCGACATTACGTAAAATTTCGAACCGTTAGTTAGTTCCGAGATTACGACCACTCGGCCGGACGATGATTGACGCCAGTGGGTTAGTTAACTTTGTGCACCGGCTGCCTCTAACTGGCACGTTCTTCGACTTGACGAACTTCACCTTTTTTCGATTCAGAGTTTCGCCATCGACCCATTCGCGTGTAGGTGGATAATTTTTAACTTTTTGTATTTTTTTTACAGAGGCGAGTCAGACCCGTGGGTGAAGCTGGCGAAGCTGATGAATCTACTGGAGCCGCTGGAGCTGCAGCGCGATCAGCTCAAGTCCGAACCCACCCCAGGTAGAGTCGTTTAACATTTTCAATTCGATTCCGATGTTTAATTCGCATCACGTTGATTTACATCTGTGCGTATTGCTCCCCATCTCTCGGACACTTTAACTGTTCGATGTGATTTGTTGTTCGATCCCATGATGCGGCGTATCCTGTTACTGAAAGCCCACCTATGCGCGCATTTATCGATTTCAAGGTAAATAGATTTATTTTATTGCCCGACGTGATGGGCTTAGACGTCCATTCCTCGGTGGTCCCTCCATCGATGACCTCTTTCGAACCCCCTCGTTTATCGCAATGACGGATTCCTCATCCCATTTTGTTCTCACGTGTGTGTGCGACAGAGGTGCTCTCGTGATCGGAACATTAAAACTCCTTCGGGTGCGAACTGTCAACTACCGCTAGCGGCGGCGCCGACGTCTCTAGCGCTTCTTCGAACGTCGATAGTACGCGAGGAATATCAATGCCATCATCTATCACACCCGATTGTCCTGGGAACGTTTTACCATCAGACGGTGCGGCACCGTTTCTTCCTCGACCAGTCCTCGTAACACGCTTTCCACGATGAGGTCGCATCGTTGAAAATTTGTCGCGTGCCTGTATCTCTTATCTCGCGCCAATGTCAAAGGTGAAGAATGTTAAGAACAGTACGCATCAATCTGATGATAACGAGACAGGCTTTTGAGACTTCATCGCCAAATCGAAAACGATATGTCGAATTAAAAGAGGACAGGCGAAAATGTGTGGGATGTGTATCCAGAGACTTATTACGATCAGACGTATGTCGTTGGAATGTTTTCTTTGTGGGTATAGCTAAAAATTTGGTTCCGTATTCGAATTACACTTGACTGCGTTTTATGATTGGCTGTCGCCAGTGTATGCCACCATTGTTACCTAAAATGCTTTTATTGACAGTTTTTGATTTTTTTTTTCATTCACTGTTTTCCAAACGAGAAAAACAATCAGAGGGATCGTTTTCATAATATCTGAAATAAACTAATTTCACAACTTTTTTCACACAGCGAAACGAGACATATCCTCATAATTACAAATTATACTCATGATCATAGCTTTATCTATGTTTATAATTAGTATCTGTCCATATTTCTTTAAATTCCAAAGAATAAATATACGTACACTATTGTGTAGCATTTCACGTTCGATCGTCGCTCCATGCGGTTCAATTCTTTTCATTGATAACAACGTGTAAGCGCTGACCATATAGAGCGGTTGCGATTAACCGTTGAACTCTCGAGCAGCTAGACGGTCTCTAATCTTCTGGGAAGTGGGTGAAGCACACTCCCTTGTGACCTGGCCCTTCGCCACGGGATGATCTACGACGTCGGCCAATTGTGCCCTCGATCGTCGTCTATGCATCGCATCATATCGTGTATATGTGTGCCATATACCGTTACGATATGAGCCCAGACGGGCGAAAAAGATTCGTTCGATTGTGCAATAATACAGAGGTATTATGCATGCGTTCGAACTCGTTGCGAATTTTTCAATCTGTTCCATTGTTTATGGCCGCGAACGTTTCGTCGTGCACGTTCGGCGTTAATTGTTGACGTTGTTGTTGTTGCTGTTCGAATCGGCTCGTGTTTCTTTTTCGGTTTTCGTTTTGCCGCCGAGCAATCTGCACGAATCTCTTGTTGTTGCACCGGCGATCAAGTGCATGGAGTTAATCTCGCATATCGCGCGGTAACCCGGCTTTAACCTGGATATTTTCTCGAGAAGATGCCTCTAAACGAGGATGAAAAAATCGAAGAGTATGCCCCGACCGCGCGTCCATTGTGCAAGCTCTCGAGTGTGCCACTTTGCAGCGGTGCTTAACTCAACCGAAGCTTCGAAATGTTCCATAGACCGAAACGATTCTAGTATTTTCCTATTTTGATTATTTCACATTTATACAAGTTTAATTCCTTTTAATTTTCGATTTATGAGTTGTTGAAGTTATAATGATCTAGAACCATCGTCTGTTGGAAGGCTTGACGATCGCTGGACGGGTCGGGACTATTATTTTCACATAGCACCCATTGCATACCCAGTGACCTCTGACTGGCCGGTTGAGGTGAGTAGCATCACGCGCTGCCGTCCACCGAGATGGTCTCGTAACTAGCACCTCTCACGAGACCGCATAGCCCACGATAAATTTCCCGGGCGAGTGGTACGTGTTACAGAAACCTCAACATTGGCCATCGTCGCGCTGTTAACACCATCACCTCTCTGGGTCATGCATCGCATCGTGTTTGCATTACAAATTCTCGCGTTCCCAATTGTATGCATTCAGATATGACTGATTGTTTCAGACGACGAGGTGGTGAGATTGCCCGAGGACACTCAGCTGGCCGGCTTCACTCCGCTCATGTACTGCGCACCAGAAGTGGTCTACGCCCCCAGGACCCTGGATCCGGAGGCTGCCAAATTGGCGGTCAGAGCCACGAGGCTTCTGTTCTTCGGCACGGTTTATCTCTGCGGATTAGATCCACCAGCTATTGAACGCAGAATGGCAGCTCCGGACAGAGCCGAATACGTTTCCGTGGTCAGAAGGCGCCAACCGGACGATAATTGCATCAGTTCCAGAGAACGTAGAGATGTATGTATTTTTTTTTGTCGAATCCTAATTAATATTTCAATACCAGTGAAAATTGGACGTGATGAATTAACGTCTCGTTAGATGCATTTTTGCTTGTGCATCTATGCATTTTTTGTTCGTACCGAGGTTCGATCTGGTCGATTGAACGTAAATATTGCTGATGTAAATCTTATTAAACTGTAATTATGTCTTAATGCATGGATATTTGCAAAAAACGTTAATGATATATTCGTTCTTAATAGATCAGGAAATGATTATACGCGTTGAGTCTAATATTTTATTCTTGTGCACAATTATAGCGGATGATTTGTGTTGACTGATTGATTTTGAATGTGTACGTTTTATTTTATGCTATATCATTAAATTTTTCTACAATTGTAATTTCGTTAATTTCATATGCATCTTCGGCCTTGTAGTCAGTTTTTTTCCATCATATCTCATACAGGATTAAATCATCATGATGTGTGATTTTAACGGTTTATCAACACAATGCATTGAATTTGCGACTTGTCGAAAGCAACGATCGATGTCTTTTCAGACATGCGAACATCTAATACGATGAATCCTTCGAAAAGACTTTTTTTTTCATCATCGGCATTTACGAAAAGCAGCTGTCACGGCGTCGATGATATGTCTGAATCGGCCTTTGCACATCGTATCTCGCGATCTCGATATTCAATTCGGTTCTTGAACCCCGCGGAAAAAATCGCGAGCGAACGGAAAAAAAAAGAAGCCCGAACAGAATAGAACCGACAAACAGGAAATCCCCGTCACAGACGAGATGTGCAACTTCGCCAATTTCGCATTTTATCCGGGCAACAATGATCGCTTTTAGCCCAGTCACCATTGATATGTGAATGGTGTTCCGTTAGTCTCCCGGCCTCTCTTGTCCATTTTGTCGCCGGGGAGACGCATTTCGTATTGAGACCGATCGCTGTTATTATCATATACCGTTGGTCGGTAATTAAATTTTTCGGCTTGCAGTCCAGCGACGGCTCCGACATCATGGAGGTGAGCCTCAGCGAGGAGGAGGACGTGGCCGCCGAGGTCGAAGAGGTGCTGCCGGCCAAAACTAATTGGGCTACCGAGGAGCCGAATGACGAGGCCACTATGAGACTGCTGAGGAGGAGGGTGCAGTTGGAGAATCGTCGCAGAGATTTGGAGAAACGCAGAGTTCGCATGCAGGTGAGATTGTTTTTTTTATTTATTCAAATATGTATGAATTTGGTTAATTATATGAATACGAACATACTGGAATACACAAATATCATAAAAGTAGCCAGAGGTTGAAAACAATGGTAGATGAACTACATACCGATCCATCATCAAATGTAGAAAGAGCCGCTAGGGCTATAGTTGATGTAAGTACATAAGAGAAGAGAAATTCACAGTCCTGCTAGGGTTTTTGTACAAATCTGAAAAATACGATTAAACACATTTAAAGGTGAGGGGTAGGGGTGAAAACTCACCCTCAAATGTGTTAACTTTTCTGGAATTAATTATAAGATTGAAAACTACACATACGCCAAATATTATGCATCTATGAGATACTAAACTCCGAAGGGTAATCGACGAACTATAGAATACTGAGCCCATAACAGTATACACATACGTTTGTATCGCTGCGCTATCGTCTAGCTAAAATATGATTGCAAATAGTTATATATTTATGAATGTGTATATTTCGCTAGATTTAATCTGAAATTCAGCATGTCATTAAAATCGTATAATGCTATAGAGTCGTATGCACCATATGGTACGCTTACGTGCACGTTTTTGCACTTACGCCCTAGCGTCGGATGCAAATGAATTTCAAAGTTGCGTTTTGCGTAATTGAGATTTAGTCGTCTGGATTAGATCTGGATTTGTTCATTGGCGCGTATTTGAATACATTCTGTTTCGAGATCGTTTCGATTTCTTCTGATCGGCAAGACAGGGAGTTCGGACGAGGCCGTTACTCCCGGAATGATTGCATTTCATTTCGTTGTTTTTGCGCGACTTTTTTTCGCTCTCATTGTTTTCGGCAGATTTGATTCCGGCTAGGACATTCCTCGATATAGTTTTTTTCCAGCGTCGATTCGAATTCGGGAGAATCAGTGCGTATAAAGTGCAAGTAACGTTACTATCCTCGCGACTCGGATTCCTTCGCAAATCGATGCGATTCGCTCGACCAGTCCTCGTCCTTCGGCTAGAGATCGTGAAGATTCCGAAATCGCATTAGCCGATTATCGAAGATGGTTATTTTTTTGTGTGTCGCGCGTCCGAATTCAATTCCGAGCTGTTTTTTCGCCCCGTTGACTTTTTTCCAACAGTTGTCGACTCTTTCGACGGATGAAAATTGATTTTCACGGTAGCCGTTCCGTTCACAACAGGATTAGCGTGATTCGCGACAACAATAAACAATAATCAAAAGTTATTTTCACGAGTTGTGCCTCGACACGATTTACAGTTCGGAGGAGAGCCAGTCGGGTCCAATTAGTCGCCGAGTACGAGAAAAGCTCGTTAATTCGATTCGTTACTTTTGAAAAAGTGCATTTTGCGCATAGTTTTTTCATTCTATCAGAGGGACATCGCTTTTCGGATACATTTTAACTTTATTTCGGCGTTTGCGCCGAAACATTAATCGAATAGATTTTCGGGCTGAAACGTTTGATGTTTGCTCTCCACTCGAGCCGCCGACCGTATTGATCGGTTCCATTTATTTTTGTACCTTTTTATTTATTCATCGACGGGGGGTTATATTTTTTGGACCGTCGCACTTTACCTCCCCGAACGTTAATACTTTATATAAACGAAACGAGGGTTTTTATTGCGGACTGCAATTCGCCGAACTACCGCAAAAGGCATATCCATTTTCTTGTCTCTGCCCATTTTACTATGAAAAACGCATAAATTTATAAAAACACGATTCGGTTAAATATCAATGCGTCTCATCGATAATTGGGTGAACTAAAAACGGTCATATACCAATGTCGCCATAATTTCAGACGAGACTTAATCGGCGACGCGTAGGTGGTCTTCGCAAGCAGCGTTTCATTACATTTCCACTTTAGAGATTTTCCTACTCGATATCGATACAATATTAATACGGTTCACCGCGACCCTCACACATGCACTTCCTACGATACATTTCCAACACACATCTCCTACAAGTTCGATTGTCTTCGAATCGTTCCATCTGCTGATCATTACCGGGCTTCTTTTTTACGCTTCGGCGTAAATTTCCTTATCTTCCAGATAGATGCAGAGCGATGTTTATTGGCGTCGTCGGCGCGTTGTCCGCAGTCCAATTTAACTCCAGCAAACGCAAACACCAGCCGTGGAAACGAGAGGTTATCTCGGCCAACATTTATGGCGCGGACGTCGTGAGATAATTGTTAATGATCGCGCGGAAATAACGACTTATCGCATAACTTAATTGGACTATACATAAGAATCGTGATCTATATCGACGCGATGACCGATCGAGTCCGAGTCGAAGCTTCGCACATGCGTTTGTGTGTTTCTGTATAATTTTTTACATCGGTGATTTTCAGCCTTATACATTTTTAAAATCTTTGGCTTAAGGGCCAATCACTTCTGATCAAAGGATCCAAAGATTATGAAACTGCTGAAAATCGGAAATCCAGATCTAATCTGGATCGTAGGTTAATGAAAACAAATGTTATAAATATGAGATGAATTGTAATCATTCAATCGTCAGTTAGCAGTAACTTCTATATGAGAAAAGTTGAACTATTGTTAAGTACTTTTATCAATAATTCAAATTCTAGTCTTAAAATACACGTTTACCTTAGTATTAAATTAGTAATCATGACATTAATACGATTTTTCAGCAAAATTGCATGAATGATATAAAAAACAAAAACGTTTCGCTGACGAACTTTCACACGTTTTGTTTTAAATTCATCTGTTGTGTATTGATTTTTTTTGCGCATTCTCACGAGAAATTACACAAAAATGCGGCGCTTTAATTTCGTTTTGTTTGCGTTAGCATAAATTTCATTCGTTTAACACGCATTCGCATAGATAGAGGAAACGGAGCGCTCGTCTCATTGTTTCGAATTTTCGGACGTTGTCCTGGGAAAAAAGAGGTCGTGCGAGATTTCTGCCTAACGCTCGTATATCTGTATTATATGTGTGTGTATTAACATGGAGTTTCGCAATAAACGGCCTTCGGGGTGACTTGATTATGATGTATCAGATTAGAGTCGCGAGAGAGCACAATAAACAACCATCCGCCCTCGGTTTGCCGATTTCCGATTCGCATAAGTCTCTCGCGACGAATGAATAATGAGCTTTTCTTCGAAAGGCTCTTCTCGTCGTCTGTGTGTTTCAATTTCTTGCGATTTTGTCGTCGTTTTTGGAAATGGGAGCTTTTGATTGGATCCGAAGCGCGAGTCTCTAGTGCTTCGTTAAAGTGGATTTTATTTTATAATTGCACGATTGTGTGAATTTGCTTGTTTTGATTTTCAATTCATATTGGGCGTAAGCTTTTCGATATCGAAACTGAATTTGATTAAAATAAATAGATGAAACAGCTCTTTTCAATAGTGTTAAAATGTTGTCAGATCAGTGCTTTTCAGCAGTTTTCGTAACTAAATGATCTTTTCTGAAAGTTCCTAGATCAATCTTCTTTTCTCAGATGTGTCACAAAATTAACGACCTGCTTATTATGCAATAATACGTCAAATATTATTGACACAATAGTCGTACACGCATTATCGACCACAAGTGACACTTGAGAATCCATTTTTGATACCGCTTCGTCAAGTGTTACGAACACTCTTTTTCGAATCAAATGAAGTAAATATTCGTAAAGAATCGGTCATGTGGACAATTTTCCGTTACGATAATCCACTCTCGCCAAAGTTCCTGTATTGGAAATGAACATATTGAGCTACTGGTTTTTAATGAATTCATTTGAACCATCAAATATTTATCATCAATATAGAAAAATCGAATAGATTTTTATTTAATCGACATTTTGCAGCTACCGCGTCCCGTATGCACGTAGCGTCCCACACTGCGCAATGTGTTCCGATTCACAGTGCAGATTGAGACCAATTCCGCTTATGATTTATGCCGCGTGTCCGCCGAGCGAATGCAAAATAGAGCCTCTCGCGGTCCATAACATCGCCAGACAATAAAATCGATCTGCTGGCTATCCATAGAGAGACCGAGCGTGATTTACGACCGCACGTGAAAAATTACGCATTCTGCAGCACACGTATCGATTTTCCGCAAGATTAGAAAACCGTCGAGCGCTAATGCGACACGTTCCTGTCTCGTCTCGTCTTGTCTCGTCTTCGTGTTGGGTGAGGTTTGCCTTTTGACCTAGCCCAACTCGACTTTATCATGATCGATATGTCGTATGAGCTTTTGTCGTTTTGACGTGATGGATTTTCGTGTGAGATGTTTTTGCTTTGAAAGTTGCACTAAATTGTATTTTGATATTTATTTGGGAAAATTTGTTCAATTTAGTTCTGGATGTAGGGGAGAGAAAAGTAGGATTGACGCAAGTGGATAGAATAAGAAAGTACGTATGAATTGATCTGTTGGAAGATGCTTAAGTTGGAAGTACGGAAGAAAGGAAGATGCGATCGTTAATTATTAATTCTTAACATTTCAAGCGATGAAATAGTCTTCAACAATGCTGGTTTAAAAGATCGGTCATTTCTCACATAAAAGCACTGGGATACACACTACCGTACATTTAGCATACCTTTACTTAAGAACCACTGCACTACTGGATCGTTTTAATTCTGAATAAATTTCAGATGAGCTGTTTAACACTCAACAGTGTTTATGCGATTTATGCATAGACGTCGAAATTCCACAAAACTAGATTATGTCAGTTCGACTCGATGATTACATATTCCGAAAGCGCACTCAGATACGTGTCCGTTTTTGGATCAGTCGAACATGAAGATCGGCATTGTCAAAACGGGTGTCGTTCGCGGATTCCGATCACGCTTCGACGTCAATATAGCCACTAATGACCAACGCCTACACCCGACAACGACGGTTAACTAACCAACCCTTGATTGCACAACGCATTCGACAGCATCCTTCGTTCCTTGAATCAACAGCCTTTCCACAGAACTGCTGTATCAATTGTAATTAGATCCGCGCTTCGGAGGCTTCTTTATGTCAACGCAGATGTAATGGAGGTCGATTTATGGAATCTGTATTTTTTGATAAAGTAAATGTTCAATTGGATTTAGTCGATGGTGCAGTGGTATATAATGTTTGTGTCTGACGAGTATGATACAGTGTTCTTGTGATGCTTGGTTCGAATCTTGTCGAGAGTCACATGTCGTTTTTCTTAATTGATTAATTGATATGAAGATTCGATCGTTTCTTTCGAATGTTTATTTCGTTTGATTTGAAAAATGTTTAATGAAACGGGTCTTTAAACGAAATCTCGGTTTGTCGATGTCGCTTGGATGATTTGTGTTCATGTCGAACAATTTTGGCGACGTCTATTGGCAACCGAACTTCTACTCGACAAAGTGATTGGCTTGCCATTTATGTCATTTGTTCCATTTGTGGGCAGTATAGGTTTGATCTAGGTGCTCTTATAAAACTGTAGCGACATTAAAAATGTAAGAATCTGAGTGTAAAGTCAAATGAAATAAATTTAAGTGAAGCGTCATCGCGTATTTAGATAATGAACGCTTTTCGCATGCGAGACGCGTTTCGAGCGATTCGTCGTTCGTCTGGATGCAACGTCGTCTAACTGTTCTGCTTTCGCATACATTTATTTATTTATATTATATTCGCCCGGGTGTATTTTGCAAATTAGTCGCGTTTTGCATCCAATCAACCCGGCGTGTGTCAGTTTCGGTTAACGTACGGGACATTTGCATGTTTCGTATGCGAGGCTCGAATTTGAAAACGGTCTTTTTTTGCGTTTTGCGACGACGACGACGATGACTTTTCTGCTAGTTAAATCGCCTTATCGCGAATCTAAATTGAAATCTATTATTATCGCGCTTCGTTCGGACGTGGTTTATGGATGCTTTATTGGATTGTGGATGTTGGGTGGTAGTGTGCGCCACGGGTGGTATTATAGAACTAGATTCTAGTTTTGGTTCGTATTTATGCTTTTTGATATTTAATTTGATTTACGAAAAGAACGAGTTTAATTTGAATGTTAATTGTGATTGTAAATTGTTTTTAATGTGTGTTTTTTGTGTTTTTTTCAGGCGCTGTTGAGAAAAGGACAGATATCCGTGGAGTTGGAAGTGCGTCCTCGGTTTTTAGTGCCAGATACGAATTGCTTCATCGACCATTTGCAGAGATTGCAGAGACTGATAGCACCCGAATCTAATACGCCTTACACACTCGTTGTACCTTTAGTCGGTGAGCATGATTATTTTTCCGTTTCTAGTTTCCTTAATTTATATGTTGAATATGTTTTAGACATTTCGTATAACGCTAGTCCTGGCGCCTAATGGCGCACACTCTTCATTCTAATCAGATTTATTTTATCGCTTTTTCCCTCTGCCTAACAACGGTGAAAGACTTGCACAATATCTTCTTACGCGAGATCTTTTATCGCAGATAACTGAATGTTTCTTTCAGTCGAAGGGAAAAAAAATCAAGTATTATTCGTTGTATTGAGGCAGTATTTTACGTACGTAGTCTGTGACTTCTGGATTCCACCATAGATGGGTCGCTTTGTCTGCACTTACCATCGCACAAATATTTATCTGCAAGGAATCCTAAATGCTTCGTGTTAAATACGCCGCTGGAATAGCCGATGGAACAAAACATTAACTTCTGCATACTGCGCGTTTTCAGCAAATTTACAAAGCACTCGTTCGTTCCGCCGCTAAAAAATTCCTCCGTTTCGAGTTTGTTTCGTCTACAACCCACATCCTGCATAGTGTTATTTCATCAATCATTTTTGCGCACTGCGAATTTTCTCAGTACCTATCGTTTGTGTTTTAACTCTTAAAGAGAGAATGAACCGTTAATTGTAGGCGTCTAAAATAATGGTACAAATAATTAACCCTTTGGCGCTGTACGCATTTGTACGTTTCAGTTTTTGCCGATCAATCTCGCGTATGTTTTAAACGACCGGCTTTGTTTGAAAAAATTTGCTACTCCAATGTATCAGTTGGGATTTTTTATATTTTCATATAGGGAACGCTTCGTTGTGTTTTCTCGAAATTTACCCAACATATATCTCCCAAGATTATGCGACTTGGATCGAGATTCTTGCAAAGTTTGCATAATATGCTTCCCCTCGCTGAAAAATAAATTGGGCGTGAATGCGCGTCGCCAAGTTTAACTTCTTTTATCGGTTCGACCATCTTCTCGCACAATACGATCTTGTTACACGAAACGTCTTCACTTCGGTGCTTTATTCGCTTTTGGAATTGAAAATTCTTGCTATGCTAAATATTTTTTTTCGAAATTGTATGCAGTTTGACTGTCACCGGTTTGAAATTTTCATTCGTACAACATTTCCGTACATGATGTGCGTTAAATTATGTCGGCGGATCGGCTTTGTCCGCGTGTTCAGATTGGTATCGCGACATGTTTAGATCCCTTGTCGCATCTAAACCTATCTCGATTCTCGTCGTTGCCTCATACACGAAGATCCCGAAGCAACGTTTTCGCATAAGTGATTTGCTTCGTTTGATTTTTGCGAGTTTCAGGCACAATGCTCTCTCGACTGGCGGATATGAATAAACGGCGTTAATAACACGTTAGCGATCTCGTTCTGTGTGTTGGGTTTAATAGGGCTCCGGGCTGTGTGCACAATGTATGCATTTCCCACATGTGCTTTGTGCATAGCGCGTTGTATGAATGGGCCAGTGGTGGGATATTTTGAATTTTTCATTCATGATTCTAAATTTTGATTTTGTGAGATTTTTGCATAATAAATTTCAAATGAATCTATATTTCAATTTAATTGTTTGTTGATAATTAGTTTATAGGTGTTAACATTACCAGGGAAACGAACCGTACTGAAACTGAAGAACGGGATACTTTAATACAACGATACAGTCATATCTTTCTGAGAGGGAGAGAGATGGTTGTATCACCGTATAGGGGTGTCTCATTCATTCGGTTTGGTACGGTTCGATTCTTGTGTTGGAATCGGTCAATATAAGATTAATATTGGGGGTTAATCATCTTTAATCAAAACAGCTGATCCGATTTTGTCTGTAGCGCAAAAAATAATGTAGGAATCGGTATTGAATATCATCGGTGGTTTGTTCAATGATTTTTTTCATGACATCGGATCAATTATGGACACATGCATGTTCCACCACTGATGCATCCAAGATGTGTGCATATTGCTGAGCATAGACGAATGTATAGTTCATCTCACAATGAGGAAGATGAGGGGCGCGGGAGGTCAGGGGTTACGCGGTCCCGTTACACAACCGTATATGGGGGCCAACCGACGGCCACAATCTCGGACTGATATATTCCGTTCTTCTCTATGCATTATTATATTAGATGCATCAATGAAAAGCTTAAAACGCATCGTTATGGGAACTTATCCGCACGTACGTACTTACCCAAGTACTCCCGAGTCGACGCTCGTATCTCTATTTAAGCTTGCGTGGACATCGTTTCTCATACGAACGGTTCCGCTGTGGACAAAGGGTTTCGTTGAGCTTTCTTAGTTTGGTTCGATGATACTGTTATTAATTGATCTTAGGTATGTAGATGAAAAATGTGGTCGAAAGTTCACTATAAATCTTAAGAGATTTGGTTCTTGCTATATATAAGTAGTTTGACCTAGTAATGTGCAAATAAGTTAACGATAGTTTAATTTTTGAAATTATATATTTTCAACATACTCATTTGAATATGGACTTATAAATAACAATTTTATGCTTATGGCTTTCTTGTTATTCGTACGAAAGTTGACAAATCGCCCTCGCCTCACCTGCCGTGCACAATTTGCTCGTCGTTGAAAATTTGTGCGTTCCTCGCACGCAACCTTCCTTCCATCTCATGAAGGTAGATAGACCCTAGTTGCCGTTTCTACTGCTGCCGTTGTTTATTGATAAGCCATCGTCGGTATGGAACTGCGTGGGCGTAGCCCTTTAGACCTCTCGCAACGATCTCGTGTAACTTCTTCTCGCCTTTTGTCTTCTAAGCTCATTCCGGTGGACGGCAATCTCGTATGTTTCTCAGCTGGGTATCGCGTGTCATCGTCACTCTCTGTCAGCCCGAGTTCACCGGACCACTTCTTCTTGTATCCTCGGACGAATATTGGGTCCTCGGAGTCGGCGTAGGTCGCTCGAGATCCGTATCGCTTGTTCGCGGGTCGCTGTTATTGCACACCGGTTGCATTAATTGCGTCCACGAGGGAATCGAGGAATCGATGTGCTGATGATAGTCAATTGGGAGGCAGAACCCTCGAAAATAACGAAGGAGGCAGAAGAGGGTAAAAAAAGATGTGGTGATGATGATGCAACGTATGTGTGAAGCGTCAAAGGTGCATTCTTCGCGGCGCGTATTGTTCCCGCGTGCGGTAACCGTTTTTACGAGCAACTGTAAATATTGCCATTGGCGTTTTCCTGATCAGTTTGCGCCGTGCGGTTATTAGTGGCTTGAAAAAAATCGAATTTTTGATGGTTTTTTTTGTAGCGTTTTAAAATTATGTATTTCGTGCTTTGAATTCCTGTGATGTAATAGATTGCGTGAGGCGTAGACGGTTTTATTGGAAAAAAAAGTACATTACAATTTTTCTCATTTAAATTCATATGTAAAATATCTAAATTCAATCTGTTGTAAAAATTGTCTTTATAACTTGTATGAATATTTTTATCTTGCACGTTGACATATCTTCCAAATTTATTTTTGACAATCTCAAAATATACACGCAAATATTTCAACGCTAGAAACTATTTTGGCACGCAATCTTCAATACCTATGCATTCTCTACGAATTCACGAACATCTGTATCTGACAGATACTTCACTTAAAGATCCTAGCAGCTTAAGTGTATAAGCGACAAATTCAAACCACTGAAGTCGAATGAAGAAGTTGTTTTCATGAATTCGATGCCCATTCATGCCCATTCGTTTTGTTTCTGATATTCTTATCAAATTCTGATATTTCTTTGATTGTAACGGTCAATTTACATTACATTCGTATTCAGCATTTCTTATCTCTCTATAAATTGACCATAACAAACATTCAACATTGACTTTCACAAAAATCGATCTCTCGCACTTATACATCCTGGCATCTATGTATGTAGTCTCGCATAAAACGAAACGGATCCCTAAAGCCATAAAGCCGTGTCTCTCTTAATTCGAATCGATTCCGATCACCATTAACATACATCTGGTTCGAATGCGTTTTCGCAGTGGTGTCCGAGCTGGAGGGGCTGACGCGTGCCGCTCGCGTGGGCGAAGCAGCCCAAGCAGCGCTGGAGGTGCTGCGCGTGCGGAGACCGACCCTGCGCTTCTGCACCACCAGGGGAAACCTCATCGGGACGGCCACCTTCACCGCCGAACAGGACACGGATGCCTCGCTGACTAACGACGATCGCATCCTGGCCTCGTCGCTCAGTCTGTGCAGGCCGATTGCCATCAATCATCCCCAGCATCAAGGCGATGCCAAAGGTAAATGATTTTGAAATTTGCATATAGGTGTTGCCTTTCTTGCTCTTATTCCAATCGCATATGTTTTAAAGAGCTAGAAGAGAATGTTAGAACAAGAAAGGCAATGACAACAGCTATATGTGAATTGCCTATTCGAGCTGTTTTGCTTCAGATCTGTGATGTGTCTTGAGTAGTTAAAATAAGATTCATGTACTTCTATCGAATATGTGCAGATATGAAGCAAATTAAGCTCGAAAAGGCATATGTGCCAGATCATTGCTTTTTTATGTTTTATGCTTGCTAACGTAATCATGTATTGATACACATATTGGCATTATCGGTTTGGGATATGATCGCAAGAGTAGATCCAGAAAATTTGCTGGGTTGAGGAATATTGCTGGTCGATTACTACTGTCCTCATCTAATCAACCGTCTATGATGTCCATCCAACAAATTTTCTGAATCTGCTGTGTCGAATCTTAACGTACATGTTTTTGCATGGCAGTAGCTGATGAGGAACAGAAAAGTACTTCTTTGTCTCTAATTTTCAGTTTCTTCATTTAATGAATATGCATTTTTTAATTTGGTTTAGAAGGCGCATCTGACGGTAGTTCTGGAAATGGTGGCGGAGAATTGGGATCCGATGGTGTTAAGCGATTGGTAAGAGAGGTCGTTTTGTTGACTGACGATAGGAATCTTCGCGTGAAGGCTCTCGCCAGAGACCTTCCTGTCAGAGATCTGCCGGCGTTTATGAAGTGGGCAGACATCGAATGAAGTGATTGTTCCACATAGGTGAGTATCCTAATATCAGTTTTGAACCATTTAATTATTATCGCATAATCAATATACCGCTTATTTCCTAGCTTTTGAAACTATGAAACATTCATCGGGTAAAACTACACACGTAGGCAAGATCGAAGATCGAATCAAGGACGACCAGCCAAATGAAAAACCCGCATCACAAAACACATCACACCAGACAAATCGTCCATCCTGCAAACGCGTCGCGACGCCAACAAGCGACACAAAACCACCCACAACACTATATACTTAGAGACAAAAAAAAAAACAAATAAAACTAGCAAAAAAAAAAAGCTTATTGTTTTGAAAAAGTGTGCACTCATTCATAATATGTAACCTATATTATTATAACGTAAAATTAGGCGTATATCCGTCTGCGGTTTTTTCGTGACGCTGTGTCCGCGTACATGCACATTCGGCCCGGGTCAATATCATATGCGTTTGTGGTACGTTCGACAATGTCGCCAGCGATGATGCTCCGCGGGCGGTGATCCTCGACGATCGCCGAACTCTTGCCACCCCCCTGTTGTTGTTGTTGTTGTTGACGACCTGCCTGTTTTTACAGTTAACACTTTTCGCGATGACCGAGGTGGCCATGGCGGCGCGCTGCCGCCGCACTCGAGTGTCGTCCTCGTTGCTTCGGGACGACGATGACGAGAGTTCCTCCGGGCTTTGTTGAGGCTCTTGTTCGAGGACCGCGTCGAGCCCGCTGGCCGAACTTGCCCTGCCGGCCGAATTCAACGTTTAAAAGTCGAACACGCGATCGGTGATGGGCTTCGATCGACTTGTGACACGAGGCCGTATTTCAATGTTGTAGGATGGATGGAGGATGCCTTTTGGAGGTGAATGGCGTCTATGCTTGGAGACGCTGTGGATGAAGATGGGTCATTTCAGATTGTCAATTGTCAGGGATATGTGTTGATGTTTGAATGCACGAGTACACTTGCTTGTGTGTCTGCTTGGTCGTTTAGGATAGTTCACATGATAGCAATCATATTTAAACCGACAGAGAAAAACATATATACGCAAGTGAGATAGTTATATAGCCATCTCACGAGCGTATATAGGTCTGCATTAGTCTGTTTTAGTTTAGTTGCTTTCGTGTGAACTGACCCTCTGTGTCTGATTGTTTGAAATTTCATAAGTTTGCGCAAAGTTTGTTATGCTGATTTGATTGTCTGTTAAGTGTATGGAGACTATTGGTACCAGATTTTCCAAGACAAAATTGTTCTCTGATCATATTTCCAGCAGCAATAAAACTACATCCTAGAATGTACTAAATAACAAACAACAATATTTCGAACAATCAGCAATTAAGTGTGTATTTCAATCCTCATGCAGTCCATCTTCCAGCTATAGAATCGACTGCAATAACTGACTTGCACTAGAAACTGAAGTTCATAATATTTACAGAAAGATGAATTGCTAATATTTTTTCGAACTGACCAATGTGATGTGTCATCGTTATTGACTTGACATTAAGAATATCTCACTTTTCGTGATAAACACAAAATTGGCTCTCAATCCTGATCGAATGTCTAATATTTGGAATACGGTCGTCGTAGTCGAGAGATCTCATGTTTTTCAGTCCTCTTTCCTATTTTCGATTTTATTTTACATATAAATCTATGATAGTTTCGTTTCGATGTACAGATATATATTTTTTTATTTAATTTTTTCGTCGACTCGCTCTGTGATGGTTCGACGTCGACTCTTGGCGATTCGAAGATGTTTCCTGTTGCATAGTTTAAATATATTTATATTAGCTAATTGAAATGTCAAATTTTTATATATTTTAATATTTACACGAGCGTTCGAAACGGGAGATTTGATCGTTGTTCATTTTCTTTGTTCTCGTTGTTGTCGATTTTTATATAAATGCGAAATGCGGCATAGTGATCGAAAAATCCGCAGTCTTTAATTATATTTAACCATTCACGAAATTAACTAGGTAGTTTATATGTAATGCGTTATTATCATACATTATTATTATTATCATTGGAATGCTTATATCTAGCAGTCAAACTATTATGCATATTTAACACATACACACATTTTATTTTATATACGAAGAGTCGATTTTTTTAAAGTGCATGTATATTTTATACAATATATATGTTGTATTTTTTTTTTTGGGATTTTTGTGTGTCGTATTGAGTTGAATCAATAAAAACATAGAGTATTTTATAATAGATAATTGAAAATGTATTACTTAAAAATATTTATATGTATATGTACGTGTTTAGTGCGTGTGTGTGAAACAAAATGGCAATATGTAGTTATTTGTTGGTTGATAATCGCATTTTTACAATTTACTAAATAGAGATTTTTGTGTGTCGCTCAAATATTTTCTATAGTTATATACATGTTGTTGACAAATATTTCACACTTATAACAGTTTTCGTGTTTATGGCGATTTTTAATTTTTTCGCAGACACAGCAATAATGAAATAGCCTTAGCTTTTTGATAATTTCACATTTTCACATTTGTAACTGTGACGTACGGAACACATATATTTAGAGATAGTTGAATATTTAAATCGTGATTGGATTATTACTATGAATTTACTTACATCTCAATTATGTAATGTTGAAATTAATATGTGTTTTAATGTATTTTGTTTAAGTTATTAATACTTTGTATGAATATAGAAAATGAAAAAAAAAAAAAAAACTAAAGGTTATGCTTATGCTTGACATTATTTTTTATACTTATATATGTTTTAAAAATGAGTTTTATAGGACAATTTGTTTGCATCCATGTTTATTTTGTACAATTTTCACGAACTATTCCTAGTTGTACAAAAATATTCGTTCACTTGGTGTCATACTGAGAGTTCATCCTATGTGCTAGATGAGGCTTATTTTTTTGAAAGACCAGAGACGTTAATTTAATCAAATGATTTTCATTGCGAATTTTTGCAATTCATATTCAATTTTCATATTTATGTGTTCATCATAATTTAAATATCTACTTTAAAATTATGTTTTTTTTGCCATATTGTGAAAGTTCAATTTTTTATAAGTTAAGTTAAATGATAGAATATGAAATCATAAAATATCCCAGTTGTTGTTGATTTTCTGGATATTATTTCAAATGAGGCAATTCCAATCGACATTATCTATTGAAGCTCTCTTAAAAGGACGTTAGTGATGCAATTATATGTATTCAAAATAATTTGTAGATTTTTTTTCGTTTAATTTGTCAAAATAAATTGTACTTATCAAGCATGATTTATCATCGGTTTCCTTGCGCTGTTCAAATCGACTGCTTCGTTTTGTAATCAATTATAAAATTTCATTTGAAAAAAAAAAGAAAAATGATTGAATAAACATATTTTAGATTCGATCACACATTATATGTACAATTATTTGTGATTCTCATGTAACCTGTTTAATAGATACATAGATAGTGCAGCGGGGGCGAAAAACTGATACATAGATGCTCCTAATATTCGTATTGTTTTTTGGATTGTTTATAAATTTGAAATTGATAAAAATGTGATCATATTATAATAAATATGTTTAATTATTTGTATTTTGTTTTATTTTACATTTTTCTTACAAATCCTATTGATTATCACAATTGTCTTGTGAAAGTTATTATTAACATTTGTCTTCAATATTAATGTGGGGCTACATTGATGGAAGCATTTAACTTCTCAAAGCTTATTCAAATGCAATTTGAAGCTGCAATAATTTGCTCGTACAGTCATTTTAGATTGTAAAACACTTCACATATCTCAGTATTTAATCTACCTACAATTTTTCAATAAACAACATGAACTATTTAAAATTTAATTTTCGAATAATTTATGCGAAAATAAAAAAAAATACATAAACAGTCATATAAAAATAGATTCACACACATCTAAGTCAACATTCAACTATCTGCACATACACATAAAAAATGCTAAACAAACCATCCACATATCGAGTCGGATCTCGAGAGCGTTCCCCACGAAAAAGTCCTACGCTCGATACAGTTAAGTCTCGGGCATTGTTTGCTTTTTTTATTCCATTCTAATTATTGCAAGAGAGTCGTGCGTGTGCTCCCCGGCTCCAAGTCCAAGGTTAGTGCCCCGGAAAATCAGATAATTGGGGTAACTGACCACCGCGGACGATGATGAACTCGCCAGATACGCGCCGGGGGATCTTTGTCGTCGCAGCCGAAAGCAGATGGACGACGAGGAGAGATCGATCCGCCAGGAGGAATCGGATCTTGCGTGTGGTTGTGGTTCATTCAGGGATGCCAGATTTCCTTAACACTTCTTGCTTTAAACCTAATGGCTGTAATCAGTGGTGTAGTGGTAAATTTTGAGGTGGGGGAGCGCTTGATTTTCAACACCCCCCCCCCCCATACATCTTTTTCTTGCACATCCTTATGGAAACCATATTTACAATACTTATGAAAAAAAAATAGTCGGCACAAATTGCTTAATTTACGCAAATTCAGCGAACAAAGTCATTTTTTTTGTAGCCAGTCCTAGAAATTCTACCTGCTACCGTATCGAATTGGGCTCGATTTTTGCGAAAACGCACATGGCTCTCGAACTCACCAAACAATAACATGCAATAAATTTTGTCAACCGGAAATGAGAGAATGAAGAGATGACTATTCAAAGGACGTTGTTACAAAATTCGTTATGTGCAGCAAATGTTTAGAATTTTATGTGCTTTCATTGCCTTTGTCTAGATTTTTTGAATTCAATATGTTTGAAACTTTGATGCTATTTTGATATTTGAAATTTTCATGGGGGAGCGCGCTCCTACGCCCGAAAGAGGTAAGGGAGCGCGCTCCCATGCGCTCCCCTTCGACTACAACACTGGCTGTAATGGGTCATCCGCACCACTAAAATGACAATCGTCGTTGATTCAAGTTACTGAATTTTCCTGAGCAGATTCAAGATTCAAGATTTTGACCAGCATTTATCAAAGATGTCAGATTCCCGTCATCTCATTTTGTTTGAATCGGTAAACCTTTTTGTTATGTTGGGTAGTTCATATATAAATGACAAACGTTGTTGGCTCAAGTTTTGCAAGTTTTTAAGATTGTCAGATTCATGTTGAAAGAACTTGCTGGTTACAATCAGCTTGAATCCAGTAGTGTCGAGAATCTGCAGAAGAGTCAAGAATTCGAGTTAACGATGGTTGTCATTTATATGGTGTGGGCTACAAATACATTTTCTATCCATAGGCCACGTTAAAATATGTTTCATGCCTTTTCCTTCATCTATCTTTTTCAAGTACTCTATTTTCTATCTATCTTTCTCTATCGGCTTCATAAAATTGAGCGATAGATAGAAAATGAAGTACGTGAGATGGAGCACAATAAGACGTGAAATGATTCCTGTGAACGTGAATATTTGCAGTATGAAAATATTAATAAAGCACGTTAGGTATCGAAAGGCATTTTTGGAACAGATCGAAAGGTTTTCTTGGGACAGATTATAAGGTTTTATGGGACACCTAGAAAATTTATTTTGGGACACCTAAAAAGTTTCTTTTGGGACGGGATGAAAGGTTATTTTTCCGTTATTCCGGTTAAGTGGAACTTCTGGCAACCCTAGGTGTTGTGGATATACACGTGCGTTATCTGGACATCGAGCGTAGCGCAGGTTGCGCGTTCTAATTATCGGCTCCTAGTGTTGCCGATGGTGTTAATCGTTGTACAGGGTGTCGATGAGTTTCATAGTTTTTCATAGATTCATTATTTTGAATTGTGATGGAGGCACTCTAAATTATTCTTTTTGAGATCAATTATGTAGTAGAGACAAATCTATTCAATGTAATCAAAGAATCAATGCCAAACTATTTCAGATCAGATAATTTCAATAAATATCATTTAATTTCAGTTAAGGCTATTTAATGCTTGTGCAAGGAAATATATATATGTAACTCGATCGCTTCGATTAGTTTACAAAGCCTCCGATTGCAAATTTGAATACGCAAATCGATCTAAAAGAGCCATTGCTTCGAGAAAATCAACATTACCTCGACATAAAAGACCCATGTTTTTCTTTCACAGACTAAACACATTACGTATTTATCGAATATCAAAAACGGACAATCAAACACGCGAAAAAAATGCACTTTTCACATCCCGATTTTTTGCAGAACTATTTGAACTGCGGAGAAAATCGGAGATGCGTGGGACGCCAGATTTGAAGAAATTGCTTTGAAAAAAAAAACTGGTTTTCCACTCATCCCGAACAAAGTTGTCGTTCGAGGTGCAATGTATTAAAGCGAAATTAAAAAAGAAACAACAAAAATCCGTAACGAATCGTTCGGTCACGGTGTAGTTAGTGGCGCCAAAGCGTTCGGGGTCAGCAGACACCGCTAATGAAGCAGCGCTAGGGTCAACAATCAAGAAACGCTCCTGATGACGAGGCTCCACCCTGATGGGGACCTGTTCCTGTTGAGGTGCCGTGGCTGATGTGTGTCTCGTGATCGTAATCTTCGCCGGTGATTGATTTCGATCTGGAGTCTGATTGAGGGTTGTTTGCGTTGATGTGATCGAGTTGAAGTCTTGTTGGGTAATTGTCAGTTGTATCGTATTTATCGTTAGAATATAGTCTACTGAATGTATCTAGAATATAGTCTAGTGAATTTAAAATGTAGCCTGTTGAATCTAGAATAGTTACCTGAATCAGGAATAGGTATAGAAATATATTTAAGGTACTTACTTATCTGTTCATCTAATTCCACAGCTTGATCAAGCAATGATTGATCACACGTCACACATATTCGGTCATCATACACTGAAATAAATTAGGCCGAAAAATATGTTGGTTTGGGTAAAGTTAGAGTTTTTTATCAGCTAATTAATACCATAGGAAAGCTAGGATATCGACTAAGATATTGGCATGAGTAAAATGGAAAATTATTGGATTTTTTTATGTGTATTTAATATTCTAGTCAATTTTTAGTTAGAATAAGGGATCTGTAGTATAACAATCTGCAACCCATGACTCTAAGTTCCCTAATACTTGTGAATTCATTGATGTATATCTCTTATATTATGACACAATTAACTGTGAACTACTTCATTGAAAATCTTACTGGCTAGAATAGTCAGATTTTCTTGATTTTGATGAAAAAGTTGTCTTAACCTAATGTAATATTTAATAGACGAGTATTACACGCAAATTATCTGTATAATTAGACTCAATGACTCAATTAAAATTCATCTGACGAAGATTCGATTTCGTTCAAATTCATAGATGTCGCGTTAATTTTCGTTTAACAAAACTCATAAAGAAATCGTAAAATGATAATTGTTTTTCACCGAACTATTAAGGGCAAGTTCAGACGGGCGACTTCCTCGTCTGCGAGCTTCAGTCCAACAGATAAGTCGATCCGAAACGTGTGACTGCAATTTTAAAATATGCGTGCATTATCTCAGAAGAGCCAAGAACGATTCGTTGAAGCTTCGAAAGTCCGACTGGCTTCTATGAATGTCAATTCGACGTCTGCTTCGTTAGAAATGCGTTAAATTTAGACGCGGTTTAAGTCGACGTCTGGGATTTGAATCTTGATAATTCCCGCCACCCAAGAAGTTAAGTGGTTCTTTTTGTGTTTTAATTTTGATTAAATTAATCATTTGATGCGTTTATGAGTGATTAGAGCTAGTCACGTTTATGATTAGCCTATTTATTCTACATTTAAATCACCCTATTTAGTTTTATTATTCGAATTTATAATTTTGCACATTTAGCCGATACATAAAATCTAATTTACAGCGCAGTAAAAGTTACGTCTACAAATACGTAAGCTAATCTCAGATTCGATTAGCCTTGATTCATTTTAATGCGGTTTATTTGCATAGCTAATTTTGTTTATCGTTAAACGTCAAAAGTGCATTTTCGGTTTTGAGAGATTTTCCTCGTTCAAAGGATTTTCCCTCGGCACGCGAGTAATAAAAATTCTCGGTATTAATTGCGCGTGTCGAGTGCCTTTCATAATATTTGCCAAATATGCGCTTAACATTCTCAAAACAATTATTTGGACATTCGAAATTTTCGCCGAGGCTCATTTGCGTATTCAAAATACTTCATAAAGAGAATATTTTATTGTATCGGATGGAAGGTGCATATTTTGAATTTTCATAAGCACAATCGAGTTTAACTGAGACATTTATAGCTAATTTAACTTTACTAATGTAAGCGAAAAGTCGAGAAATAATTTTAAACGTGTTTGGTGTGTAATACAAGGTTCCCTTTATTATATTCTATTTTTCAGAAATTAATAAGATATGTACACGTTTTGTTTATAATAAGCTATGGATGTGGTCAGTTCACATTAGAGTACAGAATTAATTAAAATGGCTACTGTAATAAATGATTCATTATGTGGTGGGCAAATAAATGTCTCTTAATCATATTTATCTTTGTTCTTCATGAAAGGTATTTCACATATAGGTAGTTACGACTTGATATACCAAGTGCTTCGACATTCAAATCCCATTTTTGACAAAAGTGGAGTTAGTAACGATTAGTTCAACGCAGACTGATCAAACGAAGTTTATTGTATTTTTTTACGATAGACAATAGAAGTTAACACACGAAAGTCTTATTAGAAATATTCAACGCGTTAGTAACGCTCGTAAAGAAAATATTTTTCATCACATGGGAAAACGATAATTTTTACGAAAGCACCTGAGGCTATAGCGTTCGACTGATTTGTTGACGATAATGGAGCTTTTTACGGATACGAACGCGTGATTAATTTCCAGCTTTTGCCCTTATAAAAAGCCGAGACACTTCGCGTATAATATCTTTGAAATAAACGCGCGTGTGCGTCTTTTTTTTTTTTGATTAATAAAAAGAAACAACCGTTGCTTCTTTGGTTTTACGACGCGTCAATAAACGCGTTAAAACGCCGATCGCTCGCAGATAAGACGAGAAATAATTGCGATTAAGTCTTATCTCGATATTCTAAAAATGTCGTAGTGCTCATCTGATGTCACCGAACAAAGGAATTTTCGCTTAGGGCCGAAGGTGCTGAGAAATTTCGATAGGGATGTGAATTTTCCCGAATATGATTAAAAAAGTGTTAAGTATTTTTTTTAAATAGAGTTTATTTTAAAATAGACTTAATATAAACATTATGTATAGGTATTGAAGATTAAATATAAATTTTAAATTATTCATAAATTAAACGTGTTAATTGAAATCGAAGTTAAAGTTCAAACGTGATTCTGTTGATTGAATATCAAAAGCATTTGTGCTTCAACATTTCGCATTTGATTCATTGTTTTATAATCTAATTTATTGTATAATTGATTGTACTGAATAAATCGATAAATGGGTGAATTATGATACTGCTCCTGATGCATACCAACAGCTTGAGAGCAATACAAAGATAATTGCATACAAATCTAATTACGATAGACATGAAAGTCCAAAGGGTTGTATATAGCATTCATATAATATTTGACGATCGAAAAGGTCAAGGAGTACAAGTAACATTTCTGCCGAAATTGTGTCATGCACAGGATCGTTTCTATGACACTCATTTATTTGGTGGCAAAAGGATATAAACGAATTCGGAACGTGTGCCTCAATATATCATCAAATCACTCGACCTCCTCCTAATACATGTAGGTACATGGTCGACTTTGATTGCGCTTTTATCGAAATCACTTGTACCCCTTGGCCTTTTCAGTCATCGAATAATATGTGCAATTAATAATAAATTATTAAGTTCAATTTTTAAAAATAAATTCAAGCAATTAAGACTCAATACATTACTATAATTCAATCGTAATTTGATCAATATTAAAAAATACAGGGATAACACTCAATAACGAAATATTGAATTAAACCAAACGATCGAATATATCATCATTTACGATCGACTGAAGCAATATAATATCGTTCGAATGGACAAAATCACGATTCGAATCCCGGGAATGCGATCGAGAGAGAATTTGCGCGAACCCGTCCTCGTCGTATCGATCGTGACGTATCCATCAGTTAGGAAATTGAGAGAAAATCGTTAACGGGCCATTATCGCTGACGGGTAGATCTATCCGCAATAAAACTACTTTTATTGTAATTGTTAGCATCGCCGACGGGCCCGGGGTCGTCTCAATAAAGCAATTAAACTGTCTTCGACTCTTCTTCTTATGCGGCGATCGCTTTATTGCTTCCTAGTGAGCCACGACGTTTTAATTAGTCGCCGACGAAAGTTGAAAAGTGCGTATTTCGCGAGCCGCACGTATTATATTATGCTGTGTGTAAAGGTCTATTCATACGATTGTGATAGGAAAATTATGTCGAGAATCTTAGAAATTCACGAAGCTCCGAGGTTTGAAGATATTTTAGCGACCTGCTAGCGAGAACAACCTTTGAGTTCTACATGAAGAAAAACGTTATCACGTTACTAATGGTCGACCTTTTCATTTTATCAACCCTCAAGTTCGTTAATTATACTTAGTCTCAGAAATATCGAATTAAATATTGATTTCTGATCTCGGAGAGTTAGTGTAGTCAGATAACTAACGTGTACATGAGGGTTAAAAAAGTGGAAAGATCGGCCTCGAGTGATTTAGTAATTGATTGAAAGATCGAGCTTGAATGTCTTTTAAGGCTGATTTTCTACTGTCAGAAAGAAATTTATCAATTCGATATAACCGTCAAAAAGAATAAAATTGTTTACTGAATTGATAAGTTGCAATCAACCGATTAAAATACTAGATCTTATAGATCATAGAAGATACATAGAAATATGCACATTTTTATATTTCAATTCGAATTCAATTCAATATACTAATACAATGTACATATACCTGAATAGTTACAAATTAATAATTTGCAAAACTATTCAATTTCATTGTAATCGAAATGGGTATTTTCACACAATGTTTGATGATAAGTTTCGGCCCTTATTCATACAGTATTCGTTGAATTCATTCTATGAGCGGTCATAATCCAAGTTAACGGTGAAAATGCTAGACGAATTCAGTTGAGAGTTTTATGAGCTTTTGAAGTGGCTCGCTTGAAAATAGTTTGTATATGAAATGTATAGAATGAGTGACCTACTAGAAGGGCTAGCAAATTCAATGCGCTTAAGAACTATGTCTTCATATTTATATTTTAGAAAGGTGGGTTAAAATTTCATAGCTAAAAGCGTGAATGCAACATTTAATGAAAAGGAAAACAATGTCAAATACCTACATTAGAAAAATAATTAATTAAAATTAAATGAACTTGAAAAGTTCGGATAGATAAAGATACTGTTGATTTTTCACAATGAAAATTGAATCAAGTCACCAATTTCTAAATAAATGAATTTCTATGACTTCGAATTTGAATTCTAAACAATCGATAAGACTCGATTCTCAACTCGAACTTAACAAATCGACAAATTGAAAACTAGAAATTATTCAACGATTCCAAATAGACGATATCGAAGGTGTCGGAAGGACGTCAGCCTCCGGTCCGTCTCCAGAGTGAGATCGTTATCTCTGACTGGCGTTTCCTCCGGCTCTTTTAATTGATATAACATATCTAATGGTGTCCCGCTGAGCACGACGACGACGCCGCGGAGCCCGAAGAAGAAGGAGACGATCCGTCTCATGCATAATTGATAACAGGGGAGCGTCGTTCGGTGAGTGCACACGGTGCAAAAAAGCATTGTCGCCCGAAATGCATAAATGCATAATGCAACCGGTCCGTCGCACAGGTGGCGACCTCAACTCACCGCTCTTTTTTGCACTTTACAAATATGTCCGATGATGCTGGAGCAGATATTGCCGCTCGGCAGTGGCGGGTTGATAATGGAGATTGAGGAATTTTTAATGGGTCTAGAGATGAGCTTAATTTTGAACACTTGAAGAGCTGAATATTTCAGTGAATAGGTGCATACTAGAGTAGAGACTAAGAAAGATTGTCAAATATGTCTGATGATGCTGGAGCAGACATTGCTGCTCGGCAGTGGCGGGTTGATAATGGGGCTTGAGGAATTTTTAATGTATCTAGAGATGAGCTTAATTTTGAACACTTGAAGAGCTGAATATTTCAGTGAATAGGTGCATACTAGAGTAGAGACTAAGAAAGATTGTCAAATATGTCCGATGATGCTGGAGCAGATATTGCTGCTCGGCAGTGGCGGGTTGATAATGGGGCTTGAGGAATTTTTAATGTATCTAGAGATGAGCTTAATTTCAGCCACTTGAGCTGAATATTTCAGTGAATAGGTACATACTAGAGTAGAGACTAGGAAAGGGTATCATAGATGTCACTAATATCGATCGACTCAAGTGACATTTGTAAGTTGATGATTCATTTGAAGAATTGTTGTATGAAGCATTAAATTAGCATTTTATAACATATTTAAGAAATTTTGTTGTTTATTTGACGACCGAATTTCACAAAAGGTACAAGTTACCTCTTTTATCGATATTGAGTTAAGTATAGAAAATAGTTCGATATGTATGATAATGAACCATTTTTTGTACTTAACTCAATTTCGATAAAAAAAGATCACTTGTGCCTTTTGCGAAATTCAGTCGTCATTTAGTTTCCATTATTTAAGAAAGTTGACGTGTTTATTGTAACAATAATACAGAATTCGAACCCAATATCATCATGACAATTCTGAATTTAGCACAAACACATACTCGTATACGAGTACCATTGCTTTTCAGCTAGTTTATGTAACTTATGTGCGTATATTCATGGTATGCTCATGAATAAAATTGGGATGATTTTTAAGATAATTAGATGTACAAATAGAATATTCAAATGTTTAGGTACTTGTCGAACACATTATCGACACTACACTAATCCAACTTAGCCCAAAAACTTCAATCAATTTGAAACAATCTAATCCAATATGTAAAAATGAGAAAAATATCTAAATGTAACCTAATACTTAACCTAACCTAACCAAAACTAAATGAATTGACTGAAAGTCTGCTTCACAAATAAAAATTTACATATGTAATAGATCACGAATGTGAGATATTTGTCATTTAGAACATCCCTTAAAATTTATGCACGCCACTGTCTCTCGTGTAGTTACAAGTGGTAGACGTCAACGAAGAATGTCGAAGGTGATTTAATACGATTGGTTTCGGGTGTAATTAAAACGATGGTGTTTTGACGCCGTTCGTTAAGCCTTCTGGCCATCTCTGATTTATCGACCGCGCAATGGATGTGTTTGCTTTGGATGCTGCAGTTCGTTTCCAATTCAATTTCCATTTATGTGCGTTTGATTTCGTAAAAGTCTTTCGGATAATTGAAGACGCTGTCGATACGTAATTATATGTGTCGGGATGGAATTTCGTTTTTATCTCGTTAAACTATTGGCGTTGTATAATTTTTGGATTTTTACAACTTTCACTTTGATCTTGATTTACGTCTATTGATTTTCGTTTCATTCGAATGTTTGAACCTTGAAAATAAAAACTATTGTATTCATAATTTATTATACAACTCATCGCATTGTTCATCTATGAAAAAAAAAACATCCAAGAGCCTTAAGCATGCATCCTACGCCCACTTAAAAATTTTCACAATTCTATGTCTCTTTTTTGTTTCCATCAAATTTCAGACTATTAAAACGACCATTTATCCATTCATTGATGAATCCAAGAGCACAAACTACAACATTGACCCTTCGTTCGTTCATTCATCGAACAATTCCATTGTGCCGATTCGATTCGGACGACCCAATTGGCGATCCAGCAACGGGTTAAGAACCCTGTCGACTTAGAGGAATGTTGTCGCACAATTTCCTCATTGCCAGCCGAAGAAACGACTCATTGTTCTTTCAATTTTCCGGCTTAGAGCCGGATATTTTTTCAGCTGGAAAAGTCACCACATACCGCCGACGTGACTGACCCATTGAGCGGCCCATTCACGGCTCCATGCACATTTTACACTTTATTATAACGTTCCGAGAAGAGAGTTTTAGTGGTGCTTCGAGAATGATTTTAATACGTAAATGTGTATAGGATATTTGTACCGTTAATAGGGAATGGTCAAGCGAAAGGCTCTATGTACATGTTTCAGATTGAATTGAGATTTTATGAAAATTTACTGATTAGTTTAATAATCCATTTTAATTTTAATTATTTCATTTATTTACTTAATTGAAAATAGTACAGGAATATATTTCAATTAGAAATGTAGTGCAAGAGGAAACGCTTTTCTTTTCTACCTAGATACTAGTATGAAATTATTGCATCTCTTACTCTAGATGTGAGCATTAGAATGTGAATGGTAATAATTTCTTGTTAGACAAATGATGAGTATTTTCACTTGAACTACATCTCTGGTTTCAATAAAATCATATTATCACTGAAATTATATAAGAATTATTTATATGTTAGATTACTACTTATTGGCAGACTAAAAGTTAATTTATTACAAGTTGGCTTGAACTAGAGAGTTTTTCAAGTTAGGACTTCAAGTTAGAATAATGATTTGGTAAATTTAGAATTTTATTAATTAGTTACATTCGTATTGACTATTAAAGCCTGTGAAATTATATTTTCATCGACAGTAAAGAATTTACTGCAACATTACACAAACAATAGACAAGATTAGAAACTCCAATTGAATTCTCTTCACACTTTCAAAACCCTAACACATAATATTTCATAAAAAGCACAAAACGCTTTTCAATCATACCCAAATTCGATAACTGTAATAACATTTCGACATCTAATTAATTAACCGACATCGCCGAGCAAAAACCAAAACATTTCACGAGATCACGTTCCTCGACACCACGTAAACCATGCACTCGAACCCGAAGACGAAGAAGATGGACAAAAAAAGCCTCGGCCAGAACGATTCGGTCGACGAATGTCGATTTCCAATCGAACGCGTGTATGCGTCGACTTTTTTTTCCTCAATCTCTCACTCGATGCGATTTTGCAGATAAACGGACCACGCTGACAGCGCCGTTTGTGGAGGTGAAGGTCGGTCAGACACCCCGTCTATTTTCGGACGAATTATTGGTGTGATACGTGCTTTATATAATATGATTACCTTAGAAGACTAGGGGTGTAAGTTCCATTTTTAAATCGTTGGATTTGAGTGCAGAAATCGGCTCTGAATATGTCCATTCGTTAGGTTTCAATAAGGATATGAAGGTGTCGAGATCTGTATTGATGTATCAATGTATATCACTATATCTCTTGACAACTCTGGAGTATTTATTTATTGTCTCAGATTGGTGTCCAATCAACTGAATTTTTCAATTAATCATTCACTTTGAAGTGAAAAAGCAACCGCTTAAGATCTCTAAAAAGTGAAAAGTAATCAGTTCACAAAAATAGTGTTATAATAGATTGAATTTACTCGATGAAGACAAGACTGGTGATTAATTTTTAGGAATTGTTTTGTAAATCGTTAAAGTAATACTTTTATCGAATCAAATATTTGAAAGAAACGTTAAGAATAAATGACGTTTGATTCTCACCAGGATTTGAAAGGACTCGAACCTAGCATCAAAAGGATACTAAATCCCGACGCTGCATGAACAATATGCATATCATCAGATCACTTGACAACTCTCTAGTATTTTCTTGAATTTAGATATGGATTTACAGATTTCTTGAATTTTCTCGTGTACACTTGTACCTCTTGGCTTCTAGATTTTAATTCGAATGAGCAGATACAAATCTTTGCTCGGAAAGGACGTCGGCGAATTTGCAGTGTCGATGGACAGGTGCGATTGATTGAGGTGTTCGGATGTGACGATAGTGTCGTCCATGTGGATGCTGCTTTATCGATTTTGCGATTTAGGATTGACGGATGATTGGTCGATTGAAATTTTGCTTTTGTGCCATTTAAAGATTTGCAATCGGTTCAGATTTAGATTGATAGAATTATGTATTAAAAAATGGCGTCAGATTTTTTATTTTTGGATATGTTATGGTTGATCCTCGAATAGATGACGATTGGTCGATAATTCTATGAATGATTGGCCAGGATATGATGTGCACATTTGTGGTCAATTTTAGATATTCGCTAACCCAACTTAATCTCCCATAATCATGCCTAAGCATAGTAGGAACAAAACATAACTAACCTAACCTAACATATAAAATATCGAATTGAAATCAACTCCAAACATGTAGTCACTTCAGGCATTGACCGTAACAGATATATGCAGATTGATATAAATAAAATTTTCATGCTGAGAATGATGACGTTTAAAAATATCCCTCAATTTATAACGGAGTTGCATCTTTTTGCATTGTAATGGTCAAGTTTAATATGATTTGATGGTATCGATTTCGAAAAAGGTGCAAGTCTTCATTTTTATTAACATCATTGACGCGAGGAAAAACATTATTGTTATTTGATACGAATTCTCATGCTGCAAGAAATATATTTATTCGACTGCACAATATAATAATACGAGTTATTTTTTTTACATTAAGGTAATAAAAATGTTCCATGATATTTTTTATATTTTATATTTATTGGCGGATGTAGATTTTCACAAAGATGGGATGGGTCTTAAAAAAAGCAAATAATTCAGACAAAGAACATTAAAGTCAAAACAACATCTAAACACCCAACTAAATATAAACTCTATTGAACGACTATAATGATGAAATCGCAGAATGTATTCAGCTAATTCACCGTCCATTGAAGCGGACTTGCGCCGATATAAAAATCGACGTATTTAAAACGAACGGTATACAAATTTTCCGCTTTTAAGCGCCTTCATTGTGTCGTATAATTGAATAACTGTAAAGGATTCGATCGAAGCTGCCAAGATTGAGAAACGATGATTCGACACGACTGAAGGAAAAGTCAGACACGATGATGGTGCTGAAGAACGAGAATCATCAGGACGATCGATATATTGTATAAGAGGAAAATGAAAAAGCTTCATCGGTCGGTACACAATATTTCGAGTAGGGTCACTACATGTTCGATTTTGGTGACATCATTTTTTTTTTGAGTTTGAAAGATTTAGGCTCGAATCGAGGTGATTGTCCTCGGAAACTAACTCGAAAGTTCAAGAGAGTTTACTTAATGTAGAGCTAACATTGGTAAGCTTTTAGATTCAATCTGTTTGAATTAATTTAAGAATATTACATTCAAATATTTGAGTGAGTTATTATTCGTTCGAGGACTGGGTTATATTTCAGAATAAGGTTTGTTTAAGATAATTTCGGTATCGTTAGCAGAATTATTTTTTCATTCGATAGAAGAATGTATTGATTACTTATCAAATAATTGATTTGAAGTGAGTTAAATTGTAAGTCACGCTCTCTTGTAATTGGAAAAATGTACCAAATGGCTAAAACATTTTCGAACAGTTGAACTAGTTTACGCATGATGAATGTAGTTAACTAGGTTTTTTTTTTAATTTTAATGCCAAAACACTTGATTGATGATTTTAATTGATTTGGCACTAAAACAATATGCAAAAAATCGTAAAGTAAGGTTAATGCGTATTTTTTTACAAACAAGCAACAAATAGAAATGATTCTGATACACATTCTTCAAATCCATTATTCTTAATTGAATAATTCAATACCTACAATCTGATCAAACAACGGTTATTTTAATTGACCAAAGATCTCCATCAAACAATCAGAGCTCAATCGTTTGATTAGTTCATCGACTCGTATTAAAAATTACAAATGTGTTGTTGAAATCTAATCAAATAGTCAGTAAAATACAATAGTCATAGTTCAGTGGTTCATATTGTCTAATAGTCTATTTATTTCAATTGTATATATTTTCGTATTATAAGCTATTGTACAATTATACTAAATAAACTGTTTGAATAAATGGAATCTATAAGGGATTGCATTGAAATATTAACCGGAAAAAATCGATAGTGCAATCCCTCGCCTCTGTATAGTTGAATAATTTATGCAGCTCGATTCTCCAAAATCAATAATTTATCAATCCAAGGTTTCTCAAATTGGATTCAACGGAACCTAGAGGGGTAGTTTCCACTATAGCAACCAAAACCATGACCAATAAACAAAGTCAGATGTCTGTTTCTGCTCATGGTTTCGGTCACTATACTGCCTCTGATTAGCTAGTCTTGTTTCAGATTTGGTCACTATTCTTTCTCTGTTTTCCTTGGTTTTGAGCTTGGTCTTGGGTCTGACGTTTCTATGAAATTTTCGAACCCTTTAACCCTTCGAACCCGAACCTTTACGAAGGTCTCATCAAACACTCAAAACACCACAATCGCACAAATTTCAACCCACCCACCAGAAACAATGGTGACCCTATCCGTCAGATGCGAGTTGAACCACCTCGATGAATCATTGTCGACGGTTTCTTTTTCGCGGACGATGCACCGCGGCTGCTGCAACGAGGACAAACGGCGATTACCTAATGTGACGACACGAGAATGTCGTCCTTGCGAACCTTCCTCAGGTTCTGGTGCTGTTTCGGCAAAGTAGGCGATTTCGATTCGGCTCGACGCTCGAAATCGGCTTTTTGTCCTTAGGCGGGATTCTGCGCGCGTTTCACTTTTAATTGGATCGTGTGCGGTTCGCGAATTTATCGCTTTCTAATTAGACGCGCTTTTATGTGGGGTTCGATGCTCAATTGTATGCGTTTCGGTGTGTGTGGTCTGTATTTTGTGATGAAAGTGTGTATTTTTATATTAAACTCAATTATTATATGTATGCAACTGGAAGCCGAGTCTTTGACTGAAGCCGATGGTAGATAACTACGCATGAAATCACTCACATGAAGTGAAAAAGCAGTCTCTAGGACTAGATCTGATGTAAGAATAGGTAGAAGAATTTACATGATTGTGGTTCATGTTATATCAAATACATAGATTCATTGACAATGATGTTAAAGAATTATTCTCAATTCAATTTTTTTTGTAAAGAAGAGTGGCCATCACAATAATTTTATATCCTGAAAACGAGCTAGTATTAATTTAAATATTCGTTCAAATGGTGTGTAAATTCATGGAGATAAGGAATTAAAAAAAGTACATAAAAAGGTAACATTTATAAAATAAGAAGAAGGTGATCTTAGAAAATAAATAAATCTAAATGATAGAGTATTGAAATAATTGATGTATGGTCACTATACTTATGACCAGTCACGAGTACCTACATCGCCTCGCATGCTTTCTTCTCTAGATATTATTTTATGAAAAACAAAGTACGCATGAATGTGAGATGTTTTAATTGGAAGAAAATTGATGTTTTCGAAGTTTTCGGCATAAAAAAATTAAGGAGCGAACTCACCGAGACGCGCTCACCCGGTAGCACTTTCCGAAATCGCTTTTCATTATCTCAAATTGTGAATTTTAAACGACGGCCGACGATTATGCAATTTCGAAAAATTTTGTTCCGAAACAGAAATTATCATAATTGACAAACGGAACATTTCGCACGACAGCCTCACAACGAACTTTCACGAATTTCACAGCGTAAACAAGGGAACACAATCCAGGATCTCAAACGTTCTTTCAGAAAATTTAAATCCCGGGATTTTCATTGTTTGTACCATTTCTACGCATTTTTTACAACAAATAAGAGAAAAAGAATAAAATTCTTTGACCAGTCCCAAGATCCCGGCATAGACTACCAATTATCCCGAAACCCCGGGATTGTGACTTTTCCTTGGGATCATAATTTTACTCTGGGATCAGAATTTCGCCTCGGATTCTAATTCCCTAGAGACAACACTTATCATATTACAACATTTTTTCAATATGACATCACCATCATCGCCGATAGGTATTGACAACATCCTGTTATCCCTCGACAATAATTGCCTACGCAACCGGCCATTTAGCCGCTGGAGGTAAACGTTTCTTCGGGACGCCGTCTGCGTTTACTTCTTAAGATTCTACAGCCTCAAAAGCCAGCTTCTAGAGTCGACTTCTAAAGCCTTCTGGTAGTCTAAGGCTATTTCTGTGCGAGGTCGGCATCCTTGAACTTGGACCGGACCGCTAATTGTTTCTGGAACGGATGGCGCCGCTAACTGTCAACCGGACGACGTCCACGCACCGCCTATTAGGCAAATTAAAAATTATCTTGTTGCGGGCAAGTTAGTTGTATGCATGATTTAGTATCGCGATATTGAATATTTAAGCTGCCGCTTATTTAATTTGACGGAAAATGGTCGGTTTTTATACGGAGATTTATTGCGTTTCGAGTTAATTAGGTATGTTGTCGATAATTCAAAGCTAGCTCAATTGTATGTTATCAATAAGAAGTTTTGAATTCTACAGGTGAAAAATGCGTACTTTGTGAAGTAGTTTAATAGATATAATTGAAAGTTCGAGCCTAAGCAGTAAGCATGTTAAATTTTAGTTGGATTAGTGTCGATTAAAATATGTAAGAAATGTATGTTCTACAATTGAACTTCAAATATGCATAATCATTATATTTTTTATTGTGTTAAAATTTTATTCAAAACAAAACAAATTAATAAAGAAATTCAAAAGTGATTTTATCAGTAACTAAGCAACATATTTAATAGTAATGTAATTGAATTGTATCTGAATCGATTTATATTCATTTATTTTAATGTGAATTACATTTTTCGATGGTAAAAGAAAGACATTTTATGACAAAAACTAACAATACATTATTGGTATAACTGTCGTATTTCCTTGAGAGTAATATCCGATCTAATATTGAGTTAATACTCAAAAGATGATGTGAAGAAAAGAAAATGTAATTATTATTAATACATTGTATTACTAGGTAGTTAGATATTTTATTTTCGGTCATTCTTACGTAACTCAAAATATAATTTGATCATAAATTCATCAAAATATCTGTAAATTCATTCAATTTCCTTTAAAATTCATAACAATTCAAGTCAAAACAATCGATAAAAACTCAAATTCATCAAAAAACCCAACCAGACCTCCCTAGAAATTCCAGTGTCACACCGACCCGACTATCACAGTTAATACTGAACGAACACGCAATCGATACGAATTACGCCACCGCGAGAACCGTATCTTCATCTCGGGCAATAATTCAATAATAAGCACATACAAGAATAGAAGTACCATCAGAAATACGGTATCTTCAGCGAGCAGCGATTCGGGGGAAATGGGTCATTGAAATTTTCCACGGTTCATCCGACCGAGGCTCAAAGGGTGGTCCCTTTTGTTGCAGTTATTTTTCACGAGGGGGTTGAAAGGTGGCTGGAATAAGAGAGGGCTGAAACTCGCTGCCATTGTGTAGATTTGAATGGTAAATCACAATGTTTTCGAGCTCGAGTGCGCAAACACGGATGAAAGGGTACGTTTTTCCCTTCCGTGATTTTTTAATATTTTTTTTTCGTTGGATTATACAAGTTGGTTTGTGAAAGAATTCGAAGCTTTTTCATGTTGAAGAGTTTGTTCATATTGCGGGTTAGTGTCTTCGTGATGCATAGTTTGAATTCTGATGGATTCTGGAGGGAATCACACTTCGTTTTTTTTACACTTGGTTAGTTCTATCGATAGTGTCTTTTGAATATTTGATCCATTTTATAAGAAAAAATGTGTTAATTTAATGGCTCCTAAAAACAAATCACCTTATTTCTATTGATTGGATTTGATCGATATTAGCGACAAAGTGCACTAATGTTATTCTTCAAAGATTCTAATCTAGCAGCCAAATCGTCACTAAGTATTTATTATATGATACAAATATTTTAGGAAAAGGGATGGTAAACTAATGTATGATTCATATGAATAAGTTAATGTATGATATAACAATTTTATCAAATTAAATTAGAAATGAAAAATATATTTCTATATTTCGAAACTCGGTATGTTTTTCTGCAGAGTCTTGTATGTGATATAATCTTTTATATTTCGAAATAATATCCGAGGGTCGAGTGCTCTATTCTTCCTCAGTGCACATTTAAAAATGAAAAATGCACGTTGGGTCAAGCGTATGAAAATGAATTCAACTTAATGCCGAGGTACTTCTGAAAATCTGAATTTCTCGGCAAATATGCTCACAGCGTTATGCAATGTTGAATTTTATACGAAAATTTCCGAAAACGTCACGTTCCAGAGTACTACAAATATAATTGCATTTTCCACGTGTTTCGGTATATTTTCTTATCAAACACAAAAGTTTGCGCAAATATTGAAATATAGGCGCCGATATACGTTATGATGACCGGATCTTTTCGCGATTTTTTCTCCAAATGCCCATAACGATGGTTGTTGATGAATTAAACATATCGATAAAATAAATCTCACTTGTTCTCGGAATCGTGGCGAGTATGTTATCTTTAAATACCGATACCGTGTACTTTGGGTCTCGATAAGGTATTACTTGGCAAAAAGTTGTGTCCTCGGGCTTGTACCATAAATCCAAAACGAGCATACAGACCGCCTATCGTTTACAACTTTTAAAAAAATTATAACACGTAAACGTCACATTTGAAAACTATCAAATTCGCTTTTTCAAGCAGCATCTTTACAAATAAGGACGGAAACAAATCGTGTAAAGAAAATTACAAATTGTTCACTTATTATAGTTTTCTTATATTTTTTTGAAATACAGTGAAAACCCTACGTATATTCAACTCGCCATATATATTAAATAATTTTGGTTAACGTAAAATGATTCACTATTCGTACAATGGTTTGACATCCGAATAAAATCCGTGAATGTTTTGTTTTATCAAAAATATCGCGGTAATGAGTCCAATATGTAATGTTTCCTGAAACTTATTGTGTGCGTATGTCGGGGTTCTACTGTATTGAGACGTTTCATGCGAACCTTCTTCGTACATGCATTGCATTTGCGTGATTGTGAAAATGCGTACAGTTGTTTAATTTCGATCATCAGTCACACAGTCGTATGTTATCATTTATCCGTCATTATAGAGCGTTTCCAAGAGCGGTATTGCAAATAAAAGGAACACTTCGGACATCCTTTCAGCTCGCTCGAGAGTCATTAACGCGAACTAGTTTCTCGCTGAAAATTACTCAATTTGGCCCGACGATTTGTAATAATCTTCACCATTAGAACGACTATGGCGAGACTCAGGCTCGAGTATTTGTTTTTCTTTATGTCTTAACTCGAGATGAATATTTCGAGGAGTTTTCGACGCTGAAGGAAAACGATATGTTTGCTTATAATCTGTTGACGTGGTCTGCGTCAGATCATGATCGTGACTGATGAAATGCAGGATTTAATCTTCGCAATCGAGTCTCATTAGTGCTACTGGAATTCAGTTTCTATGTGATAAAAATATTGATGATTTTGTCTAAATATTGAATTATTGATGTTTAAATTTCATTAGTATTGATGTTCTCAGAATATAAATAATTACTAGAGAACTTCAATTTTATTTAATATTTTATATTATATGAAGATTATTGCAAGATATTTTATGTCACTATTACATGCTCGTATAAAATTAACCATATCAGATGCGCAGTTCAGGTTTTAAGAGTTAAATTAATTATATGTGTTTTTGTGCGTTTTCCATAAATTGCAAATCTATAAAACTTGAAATTGTACATTTTTTTCTATGAGATAGTCCTGTAGATCATAAAATAAAGATCAGATCTGGTTTCCACAGCTTTTCTGTAATTAATTAACCGATCAGGTATGTCACCTGTCGTGCCAATCTAGAATTGTCGTTATGTTAAATTCAACATGTCGCGATAAACCATAAGGGTAATATCATTAGAAAACACACTTTATACAAAAAGTATTACTTTCTGAGATTGTATGCGTTATTTCAACCCTTAATTTTTAATTTAAAATTTGAGAAATGTTATGCAGCAATAATTTTGACTATTCTATACTTCCTAGTTTGTAGTGCGTTCAAAGTGCACGTCATCGTGATATAACGTTCGTCTGCATTTTTTTCATATGCGTCTTTGTGCAAATACCAAAATATTTACATGAGTTTTTCGTACAAGGACACCAAACACGGTCGTCTGTTTAAACTATGTACGCGGATTACTGCTTCTGACCTCGTCTATATTTTTATATTATCGTTAGGCGATAAAAAATAATAAAAGCTCATGTATCGCTGTATGCCGATATCAGAATAAATATGATTTTCTGCTATGTGCTCGAAATTCGCTTTCGTTTTTACGTAAAATGCTATCGAGTGCATCTTATGTTCGATGTTGATTACGATCAGATGAAAAATAATTATGTCTCAACCGATTTGGAAACGATCAAATTATAAATAATCGACAGCGCTAATTTCAGTAATTTATTATTCTTTATAATTAACAACTATTGCATGATGAATAGATTTGTTATGCTAATGAACGAAATGAAGTAATACATCATTGTAATCGCTCGCATGATTCTGCGAATCGATAGCGATCGCATATTGAAGACGCGAAAACATTGCTTACATCAGTGACAACTCAATAAATATTTATCACTCTAATTAAGATTTCTGACAGATAAATCAATCGGCATCTAATGAAAGCTTAATAATGTAAAACGAGATTTAAAATGAGATTCAGCGAGTTTGCTGTAATTAAAACTTACTTAAAAAAATTGAATTCATGCAAGCATGTGCATAAATTGCATACAATGTGAGAATGAATGAATCGAATATATTGTTTGACTTGTCTAGATTCTCATTATTAGTGTTTGAAGCTTTATAATGTACGTTTTCGCTGAGGTATTAATAATATATTATATTTATATATTTTTTTATTAGGAATATTGCGTATACTCATTTGCATCAAAATAATTTTCAAATGCAATTTTCGATTAATCATTATATACATTTAATCAAAACTCAACTAAAAACTAATTGGAAAACCGAAACACAAATCGAATTACGAAATTATATGCAACACACGTCTTCGCCAAGAAAAAAACTGCAATATCGATCGCATTCGAGCAAAATTTTAAGCAGTTTTTAAACGCGTACGTGCTTCGGAACACGCGTTCGGTAAAAGCTTCGCTTTTTTTTCATTTCTTTTTAAGAACCTTTTCGAAATAAAAAAACATCTTCGGACCAACAATAAAGCAGGGGGTCCATTACTCGGTGCAACCGCAGGTCTGCAGTTGCGGTGTTGCACTTATTCAGAATCGTCTTCGGAATCTGCATCCGAGGAGCGGAATCGAATCGGCCAAGATACGCGGAAGTAATTTTGCAGCGACAAGTAAAGGGGAAAACGCATAAAAGGACGACGCCTCGGATAACAGTTGTTGTATTGTGAAGTGTGTTGCGAAATGTTGGAATGATGGCCGTATCGTAAACGATATGTTTGCGTATGTTCGATGTTCGATTTTTATTTTAGGGATTTGAAATTGTTATGTTCAGGAAAAGAGGTTTTCATTTGTTTATATTAGTCTTGAATTTTAATACGTATGTTAAACGATTTTTCAATCGTTAGTTTCTCAATTCAAGTGTCATGTAAAAACATGACGTTTTGTTACCTATAGATATTTCAAAATATTTTCTTCTTTATATGATTTATTTGTGTTTATTTATTGTATGTTCAAATAACAAATTGTTCCATTGAATGCGATTTAATCTATAAATAGGTTTCGTATACATCCTCGCGTTGAAGTCACTTATGCAAAATGTTCATTCGTTAGATCGACTGAAATAAATCGATACAAACAAACAAATAATGCAAAAACGATATTTCATACACTTTTATGCTCAAAATAAAACAAAATTATAGACTCGCAGCGTAAGCGATTAATAGCTCGCAATTATGTGTAATATAAGAGATGCGCAAGAGTCTCGGCGCCGGCGATTCGACGATTAAAGATCCAACATTAGAGGGAAGCAGAGATATCAATTTGTATTTGTGCGATTTAAATCAAAATATATAATGAACATATCTTTCACGTTATTAAAGGTTCAGCGCAAACGTTGGTGGTCATTTTAACACGTTAACGACACCGCGCGAAAGTACATACATATGCGCGGCAATAATCCTCGTACGTTATAAAATTTATTGTTAAAAAACCGGTACGTATTACTTACGCTTAAACGGAATCCATAAATACGATATATTTTAAATCGTTTAGCGCATATTCTTCGTTAATTTATCTACTTTTATCCGGCTAATGATTGAATTGTAAATAACGAGTGCGGCTCCGCTCGGGACAGAAACTGCTTTAGCACAATATAATAGTATAATGGCTAAAGGCTGAAACGAAAGCAACGGCGATCGAGTTTGCCGACCAAGTTCGATTTATTGAATTCAATAACGAACGGTTATGGCTTCATTCGCCGGATCGATTTATCGTTATGTCGAAAAGGGCGATTCAACGTTTTAATTCGTTCCCCCCTTTTAGCGAGAGCGCTTTTCTCTGAGATGGTATAAATAGGGGAAATTGTACAATTTTCGAGTAATTTTTTCACATAAATTATCTATAATATTATTATGAAAAATTTTCTACTCAAAAAATTGAGAAATTATGAATTGAATACTGATTAATGATGAAATTAGTACATGATTCGAATTCAAAATAATTTCGTTACACTTTCATCGAAGCATTTTCCGATTTTGCATTTGAAATTATAAAAGAATAATTGATTCATATTAAATAATAATAATTATAAAATGTACGTAGCATCAAATTTCCATGATTTCCTCATTTGATTTGCGGAAAGTTTTATATCACTTTAGAAAACGTAAAATGTGCCACAGTCTAAGGACGTAAAAAGTAATAAATCATTGGCGTAAAGATAAAAATTTTATTGGCACAATAATTTATAATCAAATATAATTTTTCGTAAGGTTTGTTTTGACGTGTTATCGTGTTCAGATTGAATAATGAGCATCGGAATATGGAGGTTTGGGAAGCTCTCGGTCAATGAAAATCGTTACGACCTCGGTGAGGTCACTTTACTAGTAATGCGAGTGCTATTTTTGTACATTATATCATATACGGGTAAAAAATTACACTTTTGCTTTCAGCAAATTCAAAACATTTTTCAAATTATCATTAGATGTCTTAACAATGTGTTTTTTGTGGTGAAAATTTGATTGTGTTTTATTAAAAACGCTTTCAACATCTTCAAATATTTTCTGCATTATGTAGCTGATTTATTAGAATCGTAACGCTTATGTAGTAATTTAGATCAATTTCGTATTTATAAGCGATGTTTTGCGTGTATTAATTTTTGATAAGATTGGTTTTATTGATTCGCATTGAATTTTTTACAAGCTCCACGTATTCGGCATAAATTTTTATGAATATGCTTTTTTTATCACACACTCAAGATAAAAACGTGCAGATATATACTCAATACAAAATATATTACATCCAACAATGCAACAAAAAATAATATGTTTTAATCTGTAGTATAATTTAACATTTTCGTTTATTTATTTTACATTTAAAAAATAATAAATAGTTACCGTTATTTAACGATGATAATATTTGCATATAAAGAACATGACGTTGTAAAATTGCAACAATATTCGACACTAACTTTCGTTACGGAAAATTTCGCGTGAAAAATATTGTTTGTGATTGCAGTTAAATTGTACTTGGTGTATGTTGAGCTACAAAAAGCCGATATTTACATACGAATTCTTCATTAACGTCAAGTTATTTTCTGCGACATAAAAATTAAATCGCTTTCGAATTAATTTTCCCCAAGTTCAAGTTCGGTCGGATTCAATAACACAGATTCACAAGAATAAATAAAATGGATCTACGTATGAAATAAGCACTTATGCGAAGCGATCAATCATTAATCTACTATAATAACGTGAGAGCGTTTAAGATAATTGGAAGATTAGAGTCATCAGTTTTACATAACCATTACACCTAGTACAATGCAATGGTATAGAAAATGATCTTGGTAAGACTAATCGTCACTTTTGTTCGCATAATACAATGTTACGAATTCAATGCGGCGTACAGAATTAAAATTTAAAATTCCGCATTTTTCGGAGATTCGAAAATTTGGCGAAACCAATCACGTTCTCTGGGCACTTTTTGATTTTCCTATGAAATTGTGTCTGTGGAGACTTTAATCTTGTAATTTATTGAATTTGTGTATTCTATTTTTTATTTCCTTGTGTGTATATCTTAAACGATTTGTAAGCTTTTTTTTATATCTTTTGTAAGCGACTGGGTTCTATTTGCATTTTTAATCATTCGAAACAAATTTGCATCGATGATATGTATAAAGAAATATCATGTATTAGTTTCCAAGTGTAAATAATATTCAAAATCAAAATCTATAATCTTTTGTTTGAATATAATTTTCCTACAGAGAAAATTAGTGTAAAATAATCAATTCACAATCTCGTTTCTAAAATTGTCTTGATCCAAATGACTAAGCTCATAATCATCTTGATCAATCGCACAGAGTAGATTGAGCTCGATCAAACTGATCAACTTAATCACTGTACCCGATTCGACTACCTTACTTCTAGGATAAAAGGAACATGTATAATACTTATCACGCGGAAAAGTCTAGCAACTCGCATTAATATACTGATGCACCAGGGCTGCAAAGATGAAGAATTAGATTACCTACTGAAAGACATTACACATGGAAATATAATCACCAAATCCATAAAAAGGTTTTTTTTAATGGCGTTATAGTCCAAATTGGATTTTTCAGTGATTTTGCAACCTTGGACTATTTTTTCTTAGTTAGGGGTAGTTAATCTCTAGATTAATCCTATATTGGCTATAATTGATACGGCCCATTAGGGTAAAGGTGATGGAAATCAATAAATTCTCAAATAAATCACATCAGATGAGACAGATAGATTGGTAGAAGTACTGGCCACCGATAGATGTCACTCGAATCGATCAGCATAAACACACAAACTTTTCAAATGGCACTGATAAGTTGGGGCAAAAAAGTTAAACTGTCAAAAAAAGTTCAGAACGCAGATTTTAGCATTTGAAATGATATTAATGTTAAAAATTGCAGGCTTTATTTTCTAAATAGAATCTTCAGCCCTGACACACACACTAGTCGTACGACCGGCAATTACGAATTGTAAAAATGAACGGCGCCGCGGTCGCATTCCGCGGCGCACGAAACCAACAGTAACCATCGAGTAACACATGCAGCGAAATCGTAAAATTGGCCAAAACGAACGCAGGAATAGAAGATAAATAAAGAAAAGAGAGACGAAAGGGCAGAAACACATACGCACACACAATAAAAACACAATCGAACGTGGCTATAGAGGAGATATATAATATTACACGTAGCAATCGTCTTATATCCACATGCAGCCGAGTTAATCTAACGGTATTGCGAGCCGGTTAAAAGTTAACTCTCGGCGCCAGAGGTGGTAAAACTCGCACGATTCGAAGATATAGCTCATTTGCGTAATCGTTTATGACAATATGGAAGTGGATTTAGAATTCTGGCGGGTTCTGAGTTTATTACATCGATTCGATTGTGGTCAGTGTGATGTTTTGAAGTGTTGATTGGTGTTCAAGTTCGATTCACATGTTTTCCGCTAATGAAATCTGGTCTTATATTAGCATTGCACATAGATTTTTTTTAGAAATATATATTGGGCATGGAATGTATTTTCACAGTAATAAAAATATATTTTTTAATAAGTGTACACAAATATATTGTATATTATAGGAAAACATATTCAAAGAAAGCATTCGATTTATGTAAATAAGGAAAATTAAACGACTTTTAAAAAATGAAGAAATTTGAAGGATAGGGCATTGAAATAAAATACTTATGGTCACTTTACTAGTGATAAAGTACAAATACATTGCTGAGCGTATTTTCTTCAATAAGTTTTATTTTCAGGATACGACTCACTTTTCAGATGAGATAAAGGTAAAGGTAATCGAGTATGTTTTATATAAATTTTAATACCTTATAAGGTATAATTTGGTTTGAGTTTTTATCGAAATATATATGATTAAACTGAATTAATTAAATCTTTGCTTTACCTATTTATGAGAATCCACACTCTCTCTTTCCTCGACCATCCTCAAGCATCCCAACCGAAACCCTCAATACAAACAGATCGAAGCCGATACAATGTAACCCGTCCGCGGCACGAACCGAAAACTCTTACTCTCATCTACTTGTCTACGAGGCCACCGCCATTGTTTTATTGATTTTGCGCAATTATGAAATTATCGTTGCGCATCATTGCGGTCCGCCTCGGCTTTCCTTTGATCCCGGGGCTCGTGAGCCGCGGGTTGTGCACCCCGCGACTTATCCGGCCGTAGATCTTCTTAGATCTGGACGAGCCGTTGGGAAAACGAGGACGATAAGGAATCTGCGGGGAGAGCCGCGGGGGACTCTTCCGAAAGCGATTAAGACGGCCCGAGAATGATCTATGGATCAAGATGGCGGCCGGATAGCGCCAAATTGAATCTATCGGTGCTTTATCGCGGTGCTGCAAGGACGTTAACGATGCTGATCGTTTTTAATGCTCGAGTTCATTTTTATGATCGATACGTTTTTTTTTTTTAATTAGATTACTTGTACTGTACTTAGCGAAGGGAAATTAATCATCCCGTTTGTTCCATGCACCTTATTCTATGTTAACTTATTAGTTGGGTATCAGCAATACCTAAAAGACGTTGCATTTACATGAAACTTTACTTTCAAATCAATTACAACGAAGAGCTTTTTGGGGAGGTTATGCCGAAGACAATCAGCAACTCAGATGATACAGATATATGCACATATAAGATGCCTTCACAATTGTCACAAATCAACCAGATGTTGAAGACAATGATGGATTAAAATGAAATTGATTGATCACTTAGGCGAAGAAGCAGCCTCAAAAGCTATATCTAATGCAGATATGAGAATGACGTAATTTGAATCATAGATGTCGCTGTACTTTACGGTTGATATAAATACATAATGATACAAAATTGTTACAAATGCTGATGTAAATAATTGATTTGAATCAATCTCAAGAAATATGGGATTTCATTTGAAAAAACTTTTTGTCAAATTAGCACTTTTTCATTAGATAGAATAAGGGTCCGAAATAAACGATTCAGATTTCATATCAATTAACCAAAATAACGTATGACTCTTTCCAGGATCTGAAAGAACTCGAATATGAACATTGAACCTGGCACAGTAGGTACAAACGGACATATTATATTATTGGCCATTTAAGTTTGAAGTGTATATTTTATGTCTAGTGCTAGCTTTTTATCAGGAAAAGTGATTTTTTAAAATGTGTGCTAATCATGTGTAAACAAAAATATTAATGGGTGACGTGCAATATTATTCAGCAATTTAAGCGTCATAGACAAATCTCTATGGGATTTTTTCAGGTCAATGTTAACAAAAAAGTTGTGTCGTAATGATAGTGATGCGACAGCGAAAGTAAAATCGAACGAAAGTAAATTGAGCCATTGTCTTTAGCGATAGAAGACAATAGAAGCAATTATGTGTCTCGAATCACATGGATGAAAACGACAGCGGACACATTGACGCATACTTATTTATAATCCGAAACACAATGGACATAATGAAAAAGCTCGTTACGAGATGTATGCGATATTTAGGTTTGATGAGATATTAAAAAATAAAAAAATAAAACCGCACAGAAACGTTCAAAAATGCATCTTTTATATGCATTTACTCCTTGGCATATTAAAAGCATTAATGCCTTTAATATGCTGCAATGAAATTGTTTTGTTGTTAATCACGATGATTTAATGCTTTTGCCGTTGTTTAAGTGAATAACGTCGTAAAATTTTCATTTATATTTAAATTGCGCGGAGATTTTTTCGAAAACATCGTAGGTGCTCGTATAGCTAATTAAGATTGTGTGCAATGTAACGAGGATGAATTGCTTTTATTTTTTCCGTTCGCAATCGGAATTTTGCACATTTCGACGATAAAATCTCATGGGAGCGGATGCGAATTCTGTAATTCAGACGCTGAAAATGAAACGCAGTTGAAACGAAGACATAAACTCGAGGAAAAGCGTCGTTAATCGAGATAAGGGTTTATTGACTATAAGAGTTCGAAAGCTTCGAAATGTCTCTTCTGAAAAGATCCAACCGATTTCGCTATACGTGTGTACTCAACAATTTATATATTTTTTAATAATTCCGATGAGTATATCTGCATATAAAATAATTTTTCATTAATAACCATGAAATTAAATTGCACTATGCATCTATTGATTGACATCCATTATATGTACAGTAAATGTAATTACCAGTCATTATTGCTTAATCGAAAACCATTTGAAGGTGCTTGTAATCGAATACTTTTTATATTTTTATCAATTGGATCGTAAAATATTTTATATTATACCGGCTTGAGTTGAAAAATATTATCGTCGAAAGCTTTCGCCAATCTCGATAACTTCTTGCAGTGTTAAAGTCATTGTTAATGGTCGCCCCGTTACTCCGGAACTCGATGGCACCTATGTATGTGTTTTATGTGGGCCAACTCGAACTAGACGAAGCGAAAACAAATCGAGAACGAAAACGTGGAAAAAAAAGGAAAATTGAAAACGAGCAAAACGAAAGAAAAAGGCGACAAGAGGTGCTCGTTGCCGTCGAACACACATGCCATCGTAGATTTCGATTTTTGACTAACGACAGTTATTCAGGTGAGCTGGAGGCCATTGTCGCTGTTTTTTCTGAATTGGATTCTAGTGCTGCTTTTATATGATGTGGTTTTTCAGCAATTTATGTGTAAAATTATCGAATTGAATCGGAAATGTGTTTTTACGTAAGCTTGCGATTTTCCATATGACGAATTTACGCTAAGGTTATCGATACATTGTGGATAGTAATTTACAGATTTGTCGATCAGAATACAATACATCTGCACATGTGTTTTTGAAGATACGTTTTTTTAATTAGTTCACTGTTTAATAGCAAATTCCTTAGAGATATTGTCGATTATTGAATAATAGCGATTATACTCACTTGAAACTAAAAATTATGTAAGTCTACATTAATATGCAAATAATTATATTAGGTTGGGTTTATGTAGACTTTATTTTACATTAGATAAGATTTATGTCAAATCGGGGCATAGAAAAATTATTAAAGTTTTGACAACAACCATTTTAATTGTATTCATAATCTCATAGGTGAGATAACAACTTTATCTTCACTTACGTTTACATACAATACAATCTTCATCTTGCATCCAGTCAGCGAGCAATATCATCAAATTTTAAATCCATACATACAATATTAGATAGAAATCACCTCATTTTCAAAACTCAAACTAAACGTTCATTTGAATATAGATAAGATAATAAGATTGCACGAAGATCTTTATCAATCGAACGTAAGACACAATGAACGTAAGAACGGCGCCTTAGAGGGGAAAAATAGAATGAAAAGTGAGGCTTTTCCTGTGGCGTGGTTCGGGTCGAACTTTTCTAGGTTCGTTAACTGTTGTTGTCGCTTCTTAGCCCACATACCGTAGAATTGGGCGAACGCCGGCGCCGACATACTGCCAGATTTAACTGCTTCCATTGCACGCATATGTCTGTCGAAAAAGTGATGAAAAAATAACATCGTTTGCGCTACATTATCCGAGTAATAAACATGGACTGATTTTTTGCTATGGCGATCGGTTCGATAGATTTCTGCTTGTGTTGTTGTTGAGTGATTTTGTTCGTGTTTGTCATAATAAGAGATTGAATTTTTTATCGCGTCTTATACATACTAGCGTATTTGACTCGAGATACTATGGAATTTTAACTTGAAATATCTGCTGAAATTTGCTAAATTTTGATGAGTTTGTAGATAGATATTTCGTATATTTGTAAAATGTAATGATGCAGAAAATTTCCCGGAAAATTTTACAGAGAAGAAGTAAATCGTCTAGAAATCTAAAAAGCATAGACAGACATAGATTTGATAAAATATTTACTATGCTAATAATAGTTTTCGTATTATGTACGTACGTGATTTAAAAAAAAAAATTATGATGAAATTGAGATTCTTTTCATCCTTTAACATTTCATGAATACGAAAGTAGGTGAACTGATAAACGACGAAGTTGACATTTAAATTTGCATGAATTCGCATTTTTAGCAATTTTAAATTTATCACGCCAATAAAGCTTCCGTTTTCGAATTAACATCCAGTTTCGTTCACGAAGATTCTGATTAAATTAAGAAGCGTGAAATTATAACAATAGCGGCATTTTAAATAGTTGTAATAAACGAATTTTCCAAACCCATTCGTTTTTATGGTGCAGCTTTTATGAATAATCTTTACGATGCTGAAAAGCGTCTAAATATCAAGGTAGTCGAATCAAGATAGTCATATCTTAGGAAACTCAGTTATTCAGAAGGCTGTTTTCCATGAGATTAGCATTCATAAGGGGCGGTTAGCTACAATGTTTTCTTAATAAATTACAACATATTTGAATCCATAAAATTTTCCATGTATCTTTTGCGGTGCAAACGCATTTTTTACGCCTGTTACGATAATTGGAGAATCTCTTCGGCGGGCATAAACATTGAAAAACCGCCGTTGTAATTCAATTGAAATTACCTAGCGAGAGTAACAAGTGTAGTTTGACCGCAAAATATTTATTTACAACTCGAATAACAATCTGCGATGGATGACTTTTACATACGTTTATAATATGTTTTGAGAAATTCAATTTTCCACAATGAAATTGTGCAGCACGCTGTTAACCCTTTTGTTTCGTTGATTGGAAAATTTACTGTTGGTTATTTCGTTTTTGAAACAATCGGACGCTAACATTAAGATTATCAGTGTTTAAATTGAATACGTAATGAAAATTTTCTTTGTATATAGATAAATAATTTTATATTACTTTAATTAAAATGAAAATCAGTTGTTATGAAAAAATTGCAAATTACTAAATGAATTTTAAATAAAGCACATTTTCTCACAATTTATCTGCATCGTGTAAAAGACGATTATTTTAGATCATATTTTGTATAAACAATTTGTTCTTATTATACACGTATGAAAATTATTTTACACATTTAATCAAATTATTAATTGAAAAATTAACAAACTTCAAAAGATCTTAATATTTAGATTCAAATTATATTTAATGAGAAATTCATACGATTATTTTACAGGATAATATCATACCAACTACAAAGCCTTAATTAGGCCACCGATCGAACGCGCATCCTGCAATAATTAACATACCAATTAGTTACATAATTTCCCAAAAAACAACATATTTTTACATACAATAAAAAAATAAATCAAATTTTTAATCTCCTTACAACAAAAGCGAAAAGAATAGATCTTCAGCGAGTCAGTTAAAAATGGAAAAATATCGTGCAGAACGGAAACCGAGTGTAATTGCACCGCCCATACACACGTACGAACGAGTTTTCCTCTAGTCGAGATTAAATGCAGATTTATCGACGTTTTTACACGAGAAAATCCGTATATTTACGACGTAAACGTAAAATTTCACACGGCTTTTTGATGTAATGCGTCCGCTTTACGACCGAGGCCCAACGCTCTGCACGTGCGTCAATATAAAATAAATAATTATTCTGAAATGCAGCCCTTAATAGTCTGTTTATGTTTGCAGTTTTATCTGCGTAAAATTCCCATATAGGAGTTTGATTGAATAGTTATTTCCATAGATTCAACTTCATAGAAATATTCATCTTGATTCGTAAGATAATGATATGGGTTTTTCATAAAATGTTTCAAAAGTAATATATCAACAATTGTTTTTAATTTGATTCACTAATATGATCCAGCTTTGCTTTTTGGTTCAATTATAATTTAGATGAAGTTTGGCTGCAGATTTACTAATAAGATCGTAATTAACTGTCAAAGTTAGAACGTAGCTATTGAAAAGTACTATACATATTTTTTTAAAGTAAATATATTAAATTAAGTTAAAGGTTGTTTTATTTATTTTAGTAAAATAACCACATATTTCACGCATTTCAAGGTAATGTTAAAAAAATAACCTTTAATCTCAAGTCACAAAGGTACAAAACAGAATACTTTGTTAGTTTAAAGATGTTCAAATGTGTTGAGTAATCCTCAATAATAATTTCAACTACTCGATTATAGATTTGTGGATAATGATTAAAATACATGAAAAGATCCCAATAATAATGTTTTTTATTGAATATTCGCATTTATTGATAAAAAGGAGACAGAAGTTTATACCACAATAATAATAAGTGACGTCAATAAAGATAAAGCAAGATCAAAGTCAAAATTTGACCCGTGAATACCAAACGTGTGATTCAAATGTTCTGCGAAAAGTAACCGTTATTTGACAGAGGAAAATCCTAAGAGATTTCCATAAAAATCGCATACGACTTGACCATTTCTAATGCTCGACCCTCACGTCGAATTTTATCGCTTGCATTCTAATTTTTTTCTACAGAATCAAAACACAAACACATTTGCATTGAGATGAATGTTGAATTATTCAAATGATCTTTATTAATTGACACTTAATCGGATTTTCGGATTAGCTGACGATTTAATAAAACAGAAACGGTAACCTGCCGAAATGGCTGATCTCGGTTTTATTGCTCAGGTCGACGTGGAAAACTTTTTTCTGATCGGCATCGAGCTTAAGCCTTTTTTTATAAATCTATCAGATGAAAAAATAAAAATTGAGTCATAAAAGTATTATTTTTTTCAATAAATCAAGATGAATGTTTATGTTATTGATATATGAATCTGTAAAAAAATTCAATTTGAAAAAAATCAACGATGTTTTGAATGCACTTTTTCAATCTATCGAAAATTAGCCAAGCTAATCGATGAATTATAAAAGCCATAGTTTATCTCAATCAACTAATCAATATTAATATTCAATCACGAATGAAAAGGAACAAGTCCTCATCGAACAACGTACACGTGACTCACGTACATCTCGAACCCGTCGATTACTACACACGAACGAGTGCCACTCGAGCCGAACTCGACGAATCTATTGAATCCCTTGCAAAAATCCGACATAAAGAGGACAAGGAGCAAATAAGCTGAAACTAGAGAAAAAAGTGTGCAAGAGTTATTATCGTGAGGCCACCGGTGCATCACGGTCGTGCAGCGACCAGCAACCGGTCCATTGTTCTCCGTTTATAGCATAACTGGCCACTTCACATATTAAAGTGGCATTAGGTACTACAGGTGCACTCGAGCGAGCCTTATCTAATAATGCAACTATTTCTTAGTTTGTTTGAGCCGAAGATGGCCGAAAAAGAACGCCAATTCTCTAGTCGGGTGCATTAGACGACAGCTCGAGCGTGACGAGGCCGAATTCTTCGGCTGTTCGTTGTCCTGGTCTTCCGACGGATGAATCATCCGATAGATCCAAGGACGATCGATTTATTAGATTTATAGATCTTTTTTTTTATTTATATGATTCAGACTGTTTATATTTTTCAATATACACAAATGTTATAGAAGCCAGACAGAGACTGGAGACTAATAGATGAACTTCAAGTCGAATGATGCAAGATTCATAAATGATATGAATTTTACTTGGATATATATTTTTTTCTTTTAATCATTCACTCAAGCAAAAAAGCTGTCAGTAGAGGGTTGAATACTAGCGTAAATGAAATATTTTACTGAGATCGATCGAATTTGATTATATCAGACATGTTTGAAGATTCAATTATAGGTAACGTTTAGACAAGTATTAATTAACACTTTTTCTGAAATAAATATATTAAGGCATAATCTTATCATTTAACCAGAATTTATTGTTCTACAGATTTTGACAGTTTTCATGGTGTAAATGCGGACTCGTAACTATAGAAAATAAATAAAAAAATAACTAACACCAATGTTACTAACACTGGTCCTAAATATTCGAAACAAACTGTAGAGCCAATCGATTATGAAAAACTCTCATTAGGATTTGACAAGACTTGAACCCAGCATTACAAGAACACTGAGCTCGACACAGTATACGAAAACACTTATATCGATCACGTTTTCTTAATTCGATCGATTTATCGGAGTCACACCTCCACACTCGAAATTAACCATGGTGTGCCGCCTTTATTCATTGTGCTTCCACGTTTCACATTTTTCATTTTCACAAATAATTAATGTCGGGATCGTCCCAATCGATCGATGCGTCTGTTTTACGATCTTATCTTGTAAGAATTTCATGTTGTGCAATCAAATCGAACGCGAGATTTATACAAGTGTGAAGTGCACGATGGGAACTATGCATTAAAATGCAAGTTTATTATTAAAATTTATTAGAGTCGATTTGCACTAGAAAGCAAGTGATTCAAATGCACGATTCTATAAAATATTGAACTAGAAATGGAGAGCGCTTTTGCGAAAGATAAAAAGCGAAGCGATTTCGCTTTCGGACGCGAATCGAGTGAAATTTTTACTCTTTCGTAGGAAAATCTGTGTCAAATTTTATTACGTTAGACGTCCATTTCATAAGACGTTTTGATCGGAAAGCTCGAAAATTTTTCGTAGAAATTTCATAATAATTACGTGCGATCAACTTTAACGGCGTCCATCAAATTCAATATGACTTTAACGACGTAAACACCCACAGTTGTGGAGATGCATAAAGCGCTATATTTTCATTATAAATATTATTTTTTCAAGTTTGTAACGGCCAACATTACACGTACGTGTTTTATGACCACCATGAGACTTTTCACATGTAAATTACGTACTCGCGTTTCATCGTACGCACAAACCGTATAATAAAACAGGACAATAAACTCCAGGTGTCGAAGAACCGAATATTCGATGTTGCAATCAATTGTTAGATGAAATGTCGCAATATTGCCTAAAGGTTTCAGTGTAAAATTTCCGTGTAATATCTATGATGCAGCTTTGAGATGTTTCGATCGACTTCTGCACGGTTTGCGATTTTTTTTTGGTGTGGTAAACTTGTCGTACATCGTCAAGGTTGATGATGGCCGTTTTATCGCAGATCATCGGCATCGGCTCCGGAGGGGATCCTTTTATAGATATAATCTAGTTTTATTGAATTGATGTGAGTTTTGTTGAAGGAAAAAAAAATAACTAGATGCTATCGAGGAGATTCAGTGAAGTCATCCTCGAGTACTTTGGTGTAAAATCATAATGAAAATAATCGAATCTGAAATTATATTAGGCGTTATTTGAATTCATAAGTATGTAATTTAAAAAAATTAATGTTTTTGGAAAAATATTTAGTATGAACATTGAGCTTATCAATAGGTATGCTTGAACTTCGACAGTAAGAAAAATCCCATAAATACAATGTTTTCAATTTCTCCAATATATTATATTGACAACAGAATGGAAATTAAGTAAATAGTACTCTAGATTAAACTGAAAATTAAAACTGTATCAAACGAAAACATCGATTCGTATTTATACTATTTTTTTTCCAAAAATCAGCAATTTCTTTCATCTTAATGAAATCTGCATAAAATTACATAAAGAACCTGACTATATGCAATAAGTAAATATTGAAAATTATTCAGAATACGATCATTACCTCTACGATCCGACCATTTGAGCGAAATCGAAAGACGATACGTAAACAACGATCGATTCTTCGCGTACCTGCCTTTTCAATTACGTCGAACCTCATTCGAAAGGATGAACAAAGGGACTCATACTGCGTTATGCTAATCGAATTGCGCGAAGGCAAAAATAACGCCAGGACGACAATTCGCAAGCGATAAAAACGCGCGTCATACATACGTCTCGGTAAATAGTTGCAGTTTCCGAGAAACGAACAAGAAAGATAAAGAAAATGAATCACGGTTCGTGAAGAGGAACCTGTTTGCTGGGCATTGTGTGCTGCTCGGAGATCCTGCATCGCTCCGGTAAATTCTACGGTCATGATCCAATGATTTCGGTGACGTCACACCCCAATGATGATATACATTGAAGATATTCTAGTGTTTTAATAATTTATTGTCGGCGGAGATTGTGTCGAATCGTGTTGTTTATGATGGAAGATGCTAGAAGGTTTTTTTTGCGGATTTGTATAAATTTTTCTATTGTTGTTATGAGTAAGAATCTATTAGATGAGTATGAGTATGGTATGGATGAATTTTTTCGAGAAAACTCATACATTTTCAGGAAATTTTTTGAGATATCAGAATCATTTTAAATCCAGTGAAATCTAGCTTAATGAGTACCTCATGAAACAATTGATTCACATAGTGAACTAGATATAATATGAAAAAAATGTCTTGCTTAACGAGAAATGAAGAACGTGTGACAAAAGGAGAGATATTGTGACGTCAAGTGTAGCATCTTAACTTTTCGCCGTTTGAATAATATTATTTCGATTAACAAGTATTACGCAGTATGAATAAGATTTTGCAAATAATTATGCTCATTATTCTAGGTTTCACTGTAAAAGACGGATTATGAATAGTAGGAATAAAAAAACATACATTTTCTTGAAAATTATCAAGAAATCAGGATCACTTATCGCAAACATGTAAAGTATAGAAGATATTAACTTTTCTCGGATTTTTCTATCTGGAAAACTCATGATGAGACACAAGTGAATATCTATCTTTTTTCTTTCAATATTTTTTTCGAATTTGTACGTAGCAAGTGTTGAAAATGGTATTTCTCGTCGCGTACAGGTTAACAAGATCAAAACGCACCACTGACGAACGGCGTCACGTACGAATCGAACGCAATTCAATTTTCGCGTTTTTCTGAGATTTTTTTTGCACTCGCGAAACTCAATCTTATTTTATTTTATTTTGGCGTCTTGTCTGTTCTGTGTTCGTATGTGTCGGGGACGTGATTTTCTGCGTGTTTGTGATTTTTCATGTCGATTTTGCGAGAAATACTGCAGGTAAATATTGGATTTCTTTATTGGTTCAAGCGATGAACTTTTCGCGTTAAGCGAACTTCGGATTCAATGTGACGAAACAGCTGTAAATGCACTCGAGTATTTTTTAAGTTCTTTGAAAGCTGAAAAAATATTTTGTGTGAGGGATGTAACATTTAAGTGACTTAATTGCAGAATATGGTACGTACAAAGTCTATAACTTTTCACAATCATTTGTGTAAATCTTTGAGTCAATTATATTTTGATACTTTGACAATATAAAAAAATACTATCAGATGAAATATTTAATATATTTTATTTAGACTTATTTCTCGAGTAAGATAATCTCCGATCCGCGTCATAATTAAATTCTCAAATGCTCCGCAACATAATTTAGCCATTTAACCGAGATGAAACTTAAGACGATACGCGGTGGAAAAAAAAAACTGCAACCGCTTTGTAATAATTCATTTTACAATAAAAAGATATTGCATAAGTCGCGAATTTTAATTACAGTCAAAAAATTGATTGCCGATCGATAGCGTCTTTGTGCTACCGGCTCATCAATTCGAACCGTCGAGAATTTTGCGCTTTTTTCCCGCCAAACGAAAATTGTTAATTTTTTATCTAACCGTAAAAAGAGCAATGTTTTTCGGCACCGATATCACTTCGATCTCAAAAAACGAAGCTCGATCGAGTGTTAATAAATTAGACAACTTTTTTACCCGGCTGCAGAACTATTCACCCGCGAAACGGAATTTCTGCTCCTTCAGCCGAGAAAATAAATCGACGCCGAATTGTAAAAGCTGGATTAATTTTTAGAAATTAACCCATTAGTGGGTTATTTGTTTGACTTGTCGTTTTCGCCAATAAATCACGATTACTAATAGGGATTCGCAGAATCTTCAGCCGCGAAGACGAATGTGACAGGACTACGGGGTTATCTTCGGTTCACCGTATGGCGTTTATTTCTAGTGATTTTTTGCATGGATTCGGGTTCAGGTTTTTCTGACTAGTTAGCGAGTGAGATCATCACTCAATATAATATAATAAAAGTGGCGGTTTTGCGATGGAATCTATCGAAAATCGTCCGTCGGTGTGTACGTGTTTGTTCGTTAATTTTAATGATGATTGTTTGACGTGTAATACTCGATATGTGAAAAAACGTGCGGTGATTCATTTGTGACCTTTCGATTTAATATTGAGCGCTATTAATTTAATGTGAGCCGGAAAGATTGTTAAGTTTATAATAATATTTGTCAATTTTCGAGTTGGAAACCGATTAATAATATTTAAGAAAAAATATTGATGTCTTAATATCGAAGATCCGTCTTTTGGTGCTTATAACGGACGTTCGTATATTTTTTCTATTTTGTAAAGTGTAGTAGGAGTGTTTTTGTATTCATTCTAATTAAATCGAATTCATCGATTATATCATAGCTATTGCGGAGTAAATACAAGAGTCGATTGAACCGCGGGATGTTTGTAGAAGGTTTCACTCAGCGAAAACGTAATTGATTTCAATCGATGATTGTGTAAAATTTATCCGCCGAAAAAAATGTGATTGAAAAATGTAATTCAATGCTAATAAATTCGAGAACAAAAAACCAACATTGAATTTGCAGAATCCGCCAAAAAAATACAACAAAATCGTACTAGCGATTTTAGAAGATGTGACGACTTACCTTTTTTTCAATGTCAGAATCGTCACGATCGGTCAGGGAAATTTTACAATCGTATATCGCAATTGCCTAATCGATGACGATATCTGGGCATCTTCGAATTCGACGTCATACTTTTTTCAAATCTGAATCGATCGATTTTCGAAGGCCATATCGTTATATTGACAAACTTCGACTAAATATACATAGCGAGTTCCGTTTGGTCAAGAATCTAACGAGTCAATTATCGATGGAATGCATGTTTAATTATCTTATAAATAACTATAACTGTATCATTGACTTACTGTATTACGAAACAGTTTTTTTCCGAGAAACATTTTGCAACGTAAGGTGCATAGAAAATTTATGAACCGCCCATAAGATATATTTAAATATAATAACAGCTCCAAGAGCGAAGTTGACCATTCGAACTCATCAAGTGCTCCAGATATGTATCGATATATGAGTGAAATATTATATTAACCGGTCGCTCTTGGACAGGGTTAACACTGCAATGCTCTTGTCAACTGTTGTGTAACAGCAATAAATAGCGACGTGATCTATTGGATTTATTTGTCTGCTTTTGTTGAAGGTATATGTATCGATCATAAATCGGATATCGGCAATAAATTTGCAGATATGTGCTTTTGAAAGCGCAATCGAAATTGATCGATTTTAGAATGATATCATTTTGTTTCATATGTATGATATTTGATAGATTCATAAATTCGATTAATTTGGAATGAATAATGACAAAATCGTGAAATATAATTTGTTCATTGAATCGAGTTTTTTTTTGTATGTAAATTGATTGAACGTTTTTGAGTAGGATGAGTGAAATGAGACTAAGGTTATGCTGTTCTAAATATTCGATATTGAAACAAAAGATTCAAATTGAAAATAAATGCAATCAATTTTTTTTCAAATTTAAAAACAAATGAAATTAACATTTGAATCGATATTTTAATCGATTTAACACTAAAAAACACGTCCATACGTCTGAAGTAAAATCAACAAAGACAAACCTACACATGAAAATAATGTAACACTTTTGGTATTGATTTTTTGGATGGAATTAGAGGAGAGGAGTTAAATGTTCCCATAATCCTCTACATATAACACAAAAAAAAAAACTTAAAATTTATGGCAATGCAATTTTATTTATGCACCAATCTAATATTCATCGTATTTGATCAGCGATCCAATCGATAAGCTCACGTAGCGAATTTCAATTATCCCATCACCGTTGGCGAACGCACAATTTTCCCGAGTTTCCCGATAGGATTGATCTAGAGCCCTGGCTGGCCGTAAATACAAATTAGTTGTCCTCCAGGCGCTATAAGGTTTCGATTAACGTGTTTAATCACGTGAGGTGCTTCGGTGAAATATTTTATGGTTGTTAATGGGGCGCGCATGCGCAACAGCATAGATCTTCGCCACCAGATACGATGGATGCGGAGAGAATGCGAGCTTTGTATTATATTATGCGAGGAGAGGGCGAGGTGGGCTGATTGATTTACATCAGCAAAACCAGTAGTCGACCTTCGAGACCAACAAACAACCCTCTCGGTTCGATCGAAGATCGACTGCTTTTATTTCACAATGCACAGGATGCATTGTTGATGCTCTTTTTGGTCGTCTAGATTCATTTCCATCATCGATAGGAACGCTTCTTCCAGTCGTGGTTATAAAAATATTGTTAACAATGCTGCTATTAATAGTTTCATATTTGAAATTAATCGAACAGTAATTTTGAAACATCTTTTTTTTTCATGTACCTATATAAGATCAGCCACAAGAGACACAAATGAACCTAAGACTGAAGTCAATAGTAGAGGAACTTAACACCAAACGATCACCTTGGTGAAGAAATAACCATGACTATTGAAAGCATCAGAAGGAAGAAACTCTAGTAGTTGATGTATTTTATAATTGACGAACCGGCATATTAATACAATATCGACAAACACACATACCATTTAAAACTAATCTAATATAATAATATCACTAATTTGACTGTTACTGTTAGTTCATATGATTCAGTTCAGTATTGATTATTCGTAAATTTATGAACACAATATTGTTTCGTCAAATTTATTTCTGTTAAGGATTAAAATTAAAAGCGTGGATGGATCATCGGGAGCTTTTCATAATGCAACTTGTGTAATGTTGTGGTGTACAAGACTTGCGCATTATATAATGGCGGCCAAGTTGCGCAAGGACAACAACCCTGTGTGCGCAAGGTGCGCCCAAGCACGCACTCCACTACTTTTGCAAAACGATCTTCTTTGCGCACACACATTACATATCATTAGGGTTGACCAGCTAATAACTATTCAATAATTAATTTACATTATTATAAAATTATAAAATTTTCAAATCGAACATATTTCATTGGGAAAATTAATAGTTTTCTATGAATGAAGATTATTTTGAATGCATGAAACAGAAAAAATGAATGAAAATGCACATAAACTTAATTAATCTTCAGATATAATAACTTACTATTCCTCCTGTTACATGCACCCCGCTAAGGACCGGTCTTTTCACTTCTGGCTTTAGAATAAAACGATTTCAAACTACGCGCGGTTCTTCAACTACCAACTGTCAAAATCTGGGGGAAAGAGACGGTTGTATGTATTGTTTTACTAACTTTAGTATGTCTATCTCTTTCAGCGACTGTTTTGACAGCTCATAGTTGGAAGGAGCGCGTATAGTTTAAAATCGTTTTATTATCAAATCAGAAGTGAAAACATTACACTAGAAAAAATCGAAAACCTACCAATTCTTATATGTAGCAATATGGTTTATCAAAATAATACTGAAAAAAATAAGATCTTGATCAATATCATAATTGAAAAAAATAACGATTATTAATTTATTTTCAAAAATATTGTTGGTAGCCCTGTTTTTTGCCTATATCTGCCGAGATCTAAGTACTCGCCCATAGAGGGCTTTTATTATTGCGCATACGAGAAGACGGGAAGTGTCATCCGGATCTCGGCGTGTCCAGATTGCGTCTAAAAATATACACTTCTCGTTGGACTGGTTTACAACTAAACGCTCGCTCTTGTATGTAAGTGTTAAAAACAACGAAGACGTCCATCATTCCCGGCGTCGATCGTTTTCAAAGATATGATTCAGTAGTGTTTTCAATCGATTCTGTTTATTCGATTCAATTTCATTTCAGATCGATTGAGTTCGAAATATTGTACAATCGAATGATATTGAATACGAATCTTTTAAATCGATTTTATGGTCTATTTAATTAATGCAATTATCGTTACCGTTTCTTTTCTCCTTAAACATTTGCATCTACGTAGTTATCTTTATCATATGCGAGTTAGATGTGAATATTAGAGTGATTAGAGAAACAGCAACACAAATGGCTATATATAAACTGACCACAACAGCAAGATAGACATAGACAATGAAATTTATCGCACGATTTATTGTCAGTTAGAAGAAGTGCTTCTCCTTCTTTCTTATATTAAAAATACATGCAAAAATTTAGTATGAATTTTATCTTCAGATTTCTCAAAACCTGCCAACAATCTGTATTATTCATGATCGTTCTTTTCAACTGACGATAAATCTCACAATATATCTAATCATCTGAGTCCTACATGAGTCGGAAATCTTCAAAACAACATCAAATTACTAAAAACCACCAATCACTCAATACATAATTAACCAAAATACAATGAAGCATCAGCAACAACAAAGCTGAAAGCTCCACAAACTCGCTTACACACACGTATAATTTCACGCACACGAGAAAACTCGCATAGGCGTCGCAGCACAAAGAAAATTTTCAACTCGAATAATCGCTAAACGATCTTTACGATCTATAAATAGTGGCTAGGATACGAGAAGAGGGATCTATTAAGGCCGAGATGCATCGGTTCTGATTGACGCCGAGAATAAATAATACCGTGGCGCGAACGCTTTAAAATGTCATTATCGTCCGGCTGGTAATTTGCGCTCGAGATATCTTCTTAGTACATATGTACGCTTTTAGATCTCGTTTCTCGTCTAGGGTACGTCGTAGGATTGTAGATGATGGTCTCGGAGGAATCCGCCAGAGATGGAAGCTTTCAGTGCTGAAACAAAAAGAAAAATCGAGGTACAGTGGTATAACGATTCGATTGTGAATGTTTATTGTTTCAGCTTTTAATAATACTGAAATTTATTCGTCTAGATTATATTATTATTGGTGTGATGAATTGAAGTGTATTTCATTTAAAATTGGTTTCATGTTGATTTCGTTTTCGAAAACTGCGTTGGATTTTCTTTTCAGAAAATGTATGTCTTTGTATATCTTTAGTAAAAGGAAATTATATTGCCATTGTAATGAATTTTTTCCTAGGTCTTACTTTTGTAGCCGATCTTATATTGAAATCAAAACTAGACCTCATATTCGAATCAAACACAGAGAAATGTCAAATTAATCAACTATCAAATAATTTTTGTCATAAAACAAATGAAATATTTTCCGACGGTAATAGGAGATCAACATTTGAAATCTAAATTCAAATATATTTTTTTAAATAATTATTCATCAATTATGAGAAAGTAATTTACTTATATAATTCAGCCTGAATTAATCCAATTTTTTTAGACCTTATACTGATGTGTATAATTGAGCTTTTAAATCGATACACCCATATTTATTCTATCATAGAAAAAAATGGATTTGTAAAGCAGACCATCAATACAACACTCAACTAGTAAGCAAGTATTAATTTTAAGTTATCGTGCAGTACATATATCCCTTAAATACCGAAAAAAACCGCACAAAACTAGACTCGACTATACTTTTCACGATCCTCGCAAGAATTGCGTGCGCACTGCTCTGCCATTAGCCGCTCGCTAATATAATTGCGCGTTCGCGTTTAACAGAGGCGAAATTAATTCCACACATCGATCGATATATTGTGGTCCCAGATGCACTATCTGAGTTGATGCCCGCCGGTGTCAGATTTGACAGAGTTGCGTGCGAATCTCGTCTCGCGTCGACAACGTATTCAATTGATCGTGTGAATTTCAAAGATGCAGCTTTCAATAAGTTAACACGTGTTTAGTGCTGCATAATTTCATTACTGGTTTTGTATGAGATTGCGCGGGTTCGATGCGTATCGAGATGTTACTTTGTTTATGATATAGGGTTGGAGATGGTTCGTTTTCTGATTTAGTGTTGTGAGATGATTTGAATTATTGAGTTTGAAAGTGAATAATATTTGTTAATGATAATGACGTATCAAGGAAAATTTTATCGAAAATATGTAAAAGTTTTTTGGAATCAAATCAAATATATTTTTCCTTCATATATGCGGAAAGTAGAGAAAATATTTATCAAATTACGTTGAGGATAAATTGCTTATTTATTAACTAAACATGATGCTTACTCGCATGTTGAAAACTATTTCGATAAATCAAAACAAAGCATTGATTTCAATGAAAGTATGACCCGAATTACTTACTTATATTTATGTCAGTGATATTAAAACTAACATTAGCACGCTTTCATTTACAAATATTTGAAATAATTTTCTTAAAAAATATTAATCTATCTATTCTCTTCACATCATTCAAACTCAACCTTCTCAACAATTCCACGCACCATTATCACAAAACCACTTCAATACGCAACTATAGAAAAATGTCACACTTCCACCAAGAAAAACAACAAAGAATCATCATTATTGTAAAAAAAAAGCAAGACACAAACGATCAGAGCGCATATTTAAAATTTTCGAAGCATCATCGATACACCTGCGAACACGCAACGTCCATCTCCCATACACAAGGCGCATGGGAAAAACGCTATATAACCGGTGCAAAAATGACTCTTAATTAATTTATTACATGTTCTCAATCGACATAAAACTAGTCGCATCGACATTTAATTCACAAAAACGCATAACGAGCGACGCATCGGACAAATGCGAAGCGCGTGCACGCTCGCTAAACACTTCTCGGATGTCATTGTAAGGAAGTACGTAACATAGGTGTATTTTTCTGATTGTGAGTGTCGACATGACTACATTGTATATAGTAAGATGATCTTCGTAATTGGATACGTTAATTAAATCGGTTCAGTGGCGGACTATGCGTTGCGGAGGCCACAGGCGCAACGTAATTTAGAGGCCCCCCCCCCCCCAAAAAAAATAATAAAATATCAAAATGCAATAATTAGCGCCGCAGGCGAAAATTTTTTGTGGCAATATCTTCAATTTCAAAATATGTAATTTTAAAAAATAGTTTTCCAAAACCAAAAACTTGTCCGATAAATTAGATTTTGTCGACAAATATAATATGATTTCAAACAGAAACTTTTTGACGAAAACGAAGAATTACTATCAATTATTTCGTTCTCGATGTATTGATCAGTAAAGATTGATTATCAGCACATTTGATCATGATAAAATAGGCGGTACACACCTAGTGATTACTCTAAGCACAAGCAGAAATTTCCATGCACCCCCCTCCCAATATATTTTTTTATATGTATGTATATGAAGAAACAAAAATTGCGCCGCAGGCGAAATTTTTTTTCATAATTTCTGAAAATCTTTAAAACAGTGGTTCTTAACCTTTTAAGTGAGCCGCACCCCCTAGAATCTGAAAATAGGTTCCCGCACCCCTGTTGAAAATGTGTTGAAAAAAAAAAACGGAAACGATAAAATTTACCCCCCTTCTAACATATTTTTATTATATATATATGAAAAAATAAAAATAGCGCCGCAGGCGAAAATTTTTTTCATAATTTTTGAAAATCTTTAAAATATCCCTTCAGAAAATGAAATTTTTGATATGTAGATGTATATTATATTCACAATTTTCGAAACGTCTGGCATATCAAACTCCTATGCAAAATTGACACCTAAAAGATGAAAATATTGAAATTCTTAAACTTATATAATTATCCTTTTATCCTTGATGGAAGTAATAATCTTAGTTGACAAGTTTTTTCAAATTCATATTTAATCTATTAAAATAAAACACAATGCGCCGCAGGCGAAAATTTTTAGACATTTTTTATATTAATCAATTTTTTTTTATTTGCGTGAACAAGAGGATTCGTTTTTCTATGATTTTTCATGTGTGTTATAATTATGTACAAAAGTTGAGGTCCGTCTGTATTTTATTATTTTCTCCTACGTGTACTGTGCGCCTTAAATTGTATCTACAAACGAGCGAACTGCAGAATTGTAACAAACACGCGTAATTATAAAACGACGATAAAATAATACTGTCCCTTTGATTCCTATGAATTTTCTCCGCGCGAAAGAGACATATAGACTTTTACAACATGACAGGCTACCTAAAAACGGAACTGTCTTATTCAAAACGGGACGTACGGTCACTTCAGGTATAATAGAAAAAATATCGTATATTGTTCTTGCAGCTGGAACGGATTAAAGCGGATATTTCCACTTTTTCTGTCAGGATCGGGAGAAGGCAAATATACCTAGAAGTGCCAAACAATTGACGTCGACGAGAGCAATTATCGCAAAGCTTTGAACTTTACACAAAAAGTAGTCGTAAAATCCGATATTATATGGCAAAATGCATAGAAATTTCAAAATATAATTTTTCACAGAACGATTCGGAGGCCCCTTAAATTTGGAGGCCACAGATATGCGCCAGAATATCTGTTCGATAGTCCGCCACTGGGTGCCTACTCGGCTGAAGGATTTTTTCCCATGATCGGTTTGTACGCAATGCGCCGGAAATTTTAACGTTTTGGTTTGAATGTGGAATGATCGAAAACTATCAATGATTCGTAGTTTTCGATGAGTTATGGGTGTTTGATGCTTTTCGATTCAGTTTTGATGGTTTCGATAGTTTCATTTTGGTAATAAGTCGAGTTTTCGGTCGTGAGAATTTTGATCGTGTTGGAATCGTTTTCGGATGTTTCTTTATGTGTGATTTGATCGATTCGAAAATTGTTTCAAATTGTTGTATGTGAGATGAATTTATTTTTCGTATGTGAATTTGAAGTTTAAGAAGAAAAAATATTGAAAAAAATCATAAAATAATACTAAAAGCGCCAAGATTCGCAAATATGCAGATATTGAAAATTTGCAACTCAAGAAGTCACATTACGATCGATTATACAATTTGTGAATCTAATGTTGCCCGATGGCATCGATTTAAGCTTATATACTTCGCTATAACAATGATTGATATATTGGAAATTTTATTTATGAATTAAATGATTTTTTCGTACATTAAATTCACTTGCTGCTAGATAGAATGTTCAGAATCAGTTGGTATTTAGACAATTGCGACTGGTATCAATATCTTAAAAATTGACGAAAATATTGATACCAGACATATTTGCTACAATATCCGCACTTACCCTAATCGACTTCACTTAAATAAATTACCATAATTTTCTCTCAGAACCAAATGATACATTTGAGTTACAAGTGCACGATACTAATTCGTACGTTACACCTATGAATCCCTAGGTACAAAATTTTTCCTCAACGAACAAAACAAAGAAAATCCACACTCGGAATGAATATTTTTTCCAATAGATCGATTTTTTTGGAACATCCTGTCGATCTGAGAGCGATAGCGAGGACGAGTATGCGCATTCTAATGGTTGAGTCACTCCCGGTTGGGTTGTTGTATTTCTTGCATGGGACACGAACGTCCTTCACCTCCTTGTCGGCCTTGGCGAGGATCCATCGACCCGATGCAAATGATGAGAGCCACAAGGAAAAAAAGACCGAAAAGAAAAATAAAGGATGCTCGAGCGAAAAAAAATCGAAATAAAATCGCGCAGACGATGGTAGCCTCTTCTTCGGTTCAAGGAAAGAGGTTCGGGATTAGTCGTCTGCTTCATAGAAAATGTGATGATGTTGATGGTGTCCTTGTGTTTTTGTGATGAAATTGTTTTGATTGAATAATTTACGCATTGAATTAATCAATTTTTTTTCGTCTCATTAGTCAGTTTTTTGACGTAGGTCAGGAAATTGGTGCAAAAACTAGATTTTTTTGATTTATAAATTGTTTCGTTAATATAATTTACGCATTAGATTAATTTATTTTTTCATCTCATTAGTTAGATTTTTAACGTAGGTCGGAAAAGTGTTATGAAAAAATTGTGAATTTTCCGATTTATAAATTGATGATGATGAGTTCGAAAATTGTTATTATATTAGTCGTTAATTTTAGCAGGAATAATAAAATTTTTGTGTTTATTTTAATATGATTTTGAAAATGTTTTCTTTTTTGTAGCTAGAGAAGATAAAAATGAAATGATATTTAACATAAAAATCTTTAATTATCAAGCAAATGTGTTCATTTCGTTAAATCTGCAGTGGATAACATTATCAGAATAAAATTTAATAACGTAATAAAAAAATATTATCATGTTGTACACAGAAAACTTTTCAGTATAATTACATCAGATAACATCATAGCGAACCATCCGATATGATACAATAATATAATATGTGCATTTAGATAATTCCAACAAAATATTTCGTTCAAAATTTAAAAATCTTTATAGTTAAATTAAAACATGAATATAAACGAAATCAACATAATTAACAGAAATATAATAATTAGTACAGCATCGCGCGGCAATATCGAAAGATGAGCCTCGAGCTTTTATAGCCGCTCGAGATAAATTTACGATTCAATGCTAAAACTATCTCAATAACCATCGTTCGATTAAAGGTAAATCGATAATTTACGACTCGATAAACAAAATAGTTTATTTTAATATTCGATCTTCTATCGCGCTTGATAACCACTGGCCGAACCAAGGCCAATCAAGGCCGCTCAATAATAGTTCTGGTCAATTAAAGCGGTTGTTTTCGTATCACCATTGCTGAAAAAAAAAACACAGATGCGAAAATTCGACAATGTTATGCGTGGAACGTTGGAATATATGAAAAAAAAAAACGCGGTCGCATTAACTCCACAATCAAGAGTTGATGATGATGATGATGATGGCGCGGCCTTGATAATTTTTACCCAACATGATGAGTGAAAGAGTATCGTGTTAATTGTGACACAAACGGAAATCACGACTTTTTCGCGACGAAATCAGGAAACGATTGTACGCAAATGAATAGGATTTTTTGAGTCATGTGGCGCCCTTGGAAACATGTTAACAGTATGTTTTTTCAGGAATTTAATTTATTTTTTTGATTGAGAAAATTTGGGATGTTTTATCGATAATATAATATCTAATACGATAATGGCATTAATTTGTCTGTGTATTTGTCTGTCATTTCGTGTGATGCTTGAGTTGCCATTTGTTCTACACTCCTGTCATGAAGATTGCGTATAGGTATAGAATTTTTTCTTTTGAAATAGCAATGAATTTGATCTTATAGAAATTCAGTAAATAAGCTTATTTTTATTCTTGTCATAATAATAATTAAAAAATATATAATTAAATATTATAAACAAAATGAATGAACATGATGAGATATGACACTATTGTGCAAATTATGTATTAGTCCGACGTCTTAGTAATTCTTTCTTGAAATTCGTCTGATTGTATGTTCCGGCCTTAAATCTACATTCCGATAGAAGAAAAATGTGTTGTTTGTGAGTTAATCTGACGCGTTTTCTAGATAAGTATTAAGAATTCAGGTGGCATCGTTTTTTTCGACGAACGTTCTAAATATTTGCATTAGTCAGTTGTGCCTATACGCTCTTCGTACGGTGTTTCTTTTTTTTTACTATTCGAAACTGATATTGCACCGCGAAATTTAGCAAAATAACTGTTTGTTAAAAAATGTTCAAACTTTATATCCGTTATGCTCGAGTGACCGAATAACATCGGTCGATAAACCTATTAGAATTTTAAAACACAATGTAAACTAATTCGTTTTCTATTAAAATGCGACGAAAGGCTCAATTTTGAATATTTTGTTGGAAATAATTTATGGTAAGGTATGTTAATAAAATACTTGTTTTTGAACTGCTGAAATGATTTGATTTATTAATCAAAAGAATTTCTTCAAAATAATTATTTTAATGTTTTTAAAATTATATTTATATCTAGCATTTTCCCTGTGTACTTAATTTTGTATGCAATGAGTAATATCAATAAAATTATTTTATTAAAATAAAATTACATTACTGAATGTTATTCACAGCAAATTGATACTTAAGGAAAATATTATAATAAATGAAATTATACGCATATATTTACACAATATAGAGAACGATATTGATAGAAAAGTATGAAAATTGAAAAATACACATAAAAATAATCTCTGAATCAGATAGCGACAAATAATTTACGAACTCAAAAAATTCTACAATGGTAAAGTATCATTTTACAGGATATAAACATCGAAGGTATTGTGTAAAACGACGTAAACGTAAATAGTATCGAGCCACGAAATATATTACCGAACAAATTTTTTTGCGAATATGTAAAACACGAACCGTATGAACTGGTCCGATACATCTTCATCCTGCAACGTCTGCTTTTTTCTCTCTTACTTCTTCCAATATACCTACACATATATTTTTGTATTCGACGAATCTTTTTCAATTTGGCAGAGGAGTTTTTCGCACACGCGAGAGGTTGTCGACTTCTGCCCCGGGTTCGCTATTCGAGGTTATTTATTACGATTTTGTTAGATAATACGCCTCCAATTAGGAGATTATTCGAGGGGAAATTTGCAAATTATTATCTATTACAGGTGTTGAGCACGCCGATGCTCGGGAACGTGTTCTGAAATTCGACCTTCAGGCTATTATGGCTGCAGACTTTTTTCAATATCGATCTTCGAGTTCAATACTGTGATATAGTGGAGCGTATTTGGTTTTGACGGTCCGTGAAATATTTTTAATTTCGTTGAGAAAATCGATTCGTTTGATATTTTGTTGTTGGAGTGTTTGATAGACAATTTTGTGAATATTAAAGAAGTCTGATTTTATTATAATGGCTGCGAATCAAATATTGTTTGATCTAATTTATCACGTACGGAGATAGTCTTATAGAATACAAGCAGATTTGCAAATTTTTATACTATTCAAATTATGAATCAAATTATTTTCAGAAGTTTAATTTCATCATTAAATTTTTTATAAGATTCTTATTGTATTCAGACCATCATATCAAAAATTAGGCTGTTTGAATTAAAGAAGATCAAGAAGAGAGATCAAGTCTTTTCATCTTCTAAGATAAGATAGTATCAGTCCAAGTTGAATATCATATTACATAACATACAATAAAATAATATAATTTAAAACTCAATATCAATTTAATCCAGAAATTTATAAAACATCGAACCCCACTAAAGAAAACCTCAACAATTCAACCCAATAAAGATAACTCTAGATATCAGATCATACAACATTTATAAACTTTGGCAAACACACTCGAACCAAAAACCAACCTCACCCGAATAACCGCGAGAGATTCTTATCGAGAGCACAGCTTATTTTTAGAAGAACCGTTCACAAAAACACAACAAAATATTATGTATATTTTATAATAGCACTTTCCAAAACCCGTCGGTCGACATGCCGCAACACTGGTAGCGTAATGGCACAATCACGATAACAATTTCGTGTAAACACTCGATCCGTCCGTGTTTACAAACATTCGTCGATGATGGCCATAGGCTTCTGGTTTTGTCGATATGTGTCACATTCGAGTGTCTCATGATTGGGAGATCGTTGAGATTCGACTTCGAGTTCGTCTCGATCTGGCCACCTTGGACACACTCGACATTTTTGACGCACTAGACGCTTAATAACTGTTGATTGAGATGTTGATGTTTGTATTTTTTTATGTCGTGTGTGTGTGAAGATTTATGTTGATCTATATCGAGAATGATTTCGTTGTGAAAGGATAAGCTGTTGAGGACTCTATACATATGTATATCACAGCAAACATACGTTGATTTTTATTATATTTACATATTGTTTGAAATTAAATTATTTTTTTCGTTTCGATAATAATTGAGTTTAGTCATGTGAAATGGAAACGTAATGAATGATGGCGAACGAATTCGTCTATCGAATGCCGATATTAAATTCGCGAAACGTTTCAGCGGCACAAAAGAAAAATTTTCCTTTCCGTCTGAGGAAAATTTCAAGGGTCTTATCGAAAATGATTCACCTTCGAGAATAATTTATTCAAGGATCACTCACGAAAGGGTTTTCGACGAAACTTTCCTCATATCGAAATTCTGAACGAGTTTAATTCTGTCCAATTACCCCCCATCCCGGTTTGAGAGCTGAAGAGTTCTCGGAAATGTTGCAGGTTTATAACAGATTTTTTTTATGATCATCTCGATGGCGAATTTATTGATACAGAAGTGGACGTTTTATTGTGTTTCGGTATTTCGTCTCTGTGTTTTCCTCGGTGGGTAAAAAGCTTTGTTTACGTTTCAGCAGATGGATGCCTTCACGCAACGTTCCGTCGATTACGTTTCGACGAACAAAGAACTCGTTTTTTGCTCAGATTTTTACACAGGCATTTGAATATTTAACGATATCTGAGCAGATTCATTTCACTACAGGTGAATGAGTCGGAAAATAGTTGAACGAAATATTCTGCAACACGAAATTTGTACAAAAACGTCCAATAGAAGAAAATATTTTGCTAATAAGATTATAGATAAAAATCTATCGATTTAAAAGTTTTTCAACCGCAAAATTCTTAGTAGGTAAAAGAGAACCCAAATACCTGAAAGAAGTCTCGATTGTTTTTATTTGTAAACAAACCTTAATGATATTATAAATATGGAGAAGTATTTCAAAATTTATCCTTTTCCGCAGCAAATTCTTAAATTATGAGTAGTTTTGTGTATGCAACAGAAGCTGTGCACACATTTTCATGCGCTTATTTATCGAACGCAGTTAAAAGCGAAACTGCAATTACACGCCTTTTTGAAATCAATTAAAATTGTGGTTAGATTTACGATTTCGACACGCATGATTTCATTTGAAAAAGTCGTGTAAATTGTGAACAAATATGTATTCATGCATTTTTTCCAAAAGTGAATAATTCCAATAAATTATTTGCAAAAAAACCGATTGCTTTAAAATTAATTTGACACGGATAGATAATGTTACTCATATGATTATTCAGCAAATTCAATCTAATATTCTTCATTATAAGCAAATCTTAAATTATATTGTAGATGTTATTATTTATTCAAAGAAATCTAAATATGTATGTCTCTACACTGTCCTTTAACATTCAGTCAATTTTGATCTAATTTCGCAAAGCTATTTTAAATCTGGGATGGCTCCTACACGTATTATTACCACACATCGTAAACACCATAACATTTTCACAATTTTATCCCTTCATAAACGATTTTACTATTCACGAACCACACTTTAACAACCACAATCACTAGAATCGTATTCAGGACGATGCGTTTCCATAACGAGTCCACTTCGTTTAACCCACGTTTGAAAATTTCGTGCACTGCACACGTAAAGGCGCACTCGCGGTTGCATTCTCGCGCAGACAGAGACGTTCGTATATACCCACCCCGCGAATGCATTCGTTTTATTTTATTCCATTTTATAAAAGCCATATTTATAAATGCACACACGAGCGGCGTATATAAGCGCAGATCTATCTCCGTTGGCCACTTGTAGAATTCGACGCCCTCGCATTCGCGGTACGTTGACGTGGGCGGACTCCAAACACAACGCAGAATCTTTCTTTCACATACATATGCATATGTTTGAAAATTGTGGTTTAACTCGTATGTTTTTTTAAAGAAATTTTCGAATTTTGTCGCAGTTCGGTTCTAATTTTAATTTATGTTAGTTTTTTTTGTGATTTGTCTACTTGATTCATACAATCGTCAAGCGTACATTAATAAATCTCTGCCAGTGCATACGATTTTATACGTTAGATTAATTATAAAAAAATATCTTCTATTAAGACTTATGTCAAATAATGGTGAGATAAGGCAAATTAGGAATAATAGATTTGTATAAAATATATAAGTATTTTCTTTCATATTGAGATCGCATCATTTCAAATATGGTTATTTTATGTTAGGATAACTAAATAGGGGAGTATGAGAAAAATTGATCCTTCTGGGAGATTTGATCCCTCTTTTTGTTTTATCGGCTCTAATATTTATAAAAAAAGTGTCAATATATTCGGAATTAAATCGGGTTACCCTTGTCTTAATTTATTTCTAAAGGACATTAGATGCAGAAAATAAAGAGAGGGGAAGGGGATCAAGTCTCTCAAGTTCAAATGAAATTAAGATCAAATAATTGAGGTTTCCCTATATTCCCCTAATAAACTAAAATTGATATTTATCAATTTTCTTTTCATCAAAGAGATATACTTTCATACGTATGTATAAGCACAATTTTCTAAAACGACTTATTATGTGATCAATAACTCTCTAATTCACCATGAATCAAAACTTAAAATGACTTAAATTCATCCATAAATCGACGAACGCCATCGATTTCATAATTTCTGACTTACACCACGACGTTTTTCTCAACAACACAATACACACTCAGCAATTTATTGTGGATCTTAGACAACGGAAATGAACATCAAAGAATCTCCCCCGTGGGGCTGATTTATGCGCATCATTAAAATGCACCTCATTACGAATGACTAAACCGAGCCACATGTAACGTGAGCAACAGTTTAAAAATCCGCGTATGTGCAAAACCGTGGCGATGTTCGACGCGACGGCTGCGTACAATAAACCGTATTTATGGCCGAGGCTAGAGGCTACCATATAAAATATGGTCCGGGAAATGGAGGCTGTGTGTGTTTCGGTTTATATCTGTGTCTATGAGCGTGTGAGGGATATGCTTTTTAAAGTGTGGGGCGTGTTTGGGCGATGGGTGGGTTAGCTCTGACTCGAGGGGGGTGGTGATCGATTGGGTTTGTTTGTTGTCGATTCGTTTTATTATCATTGTTTTTGTGTTCGTGTGGTTATTGTGAAATATTTATGTATTAAACTGGGTCTCTAGAAGTCACGGCTACATTTATGCTTAAATATTGGGAAATTGTTGAGTTATCTAATGATAATATACCAATGCAGATCCCGTAATGATTTGTCTCTTTTGTAGCTTAACGAATTGATATTTTCTGCACTCAACTGTTGCAATTAAGCAACTAGCACCTTTTACTTTTTGGAATCCTCATATAGTTTTTTTTTATAATTTGACTAGTATTTATGTTAATGAGCTTATGAAAACTCTTCGTTAGCTTCACAATATATCATGCTTACAAAATTGATTTAATTGGCAAACATACAAAATAAAACACAATAAATCAAAACATTTTGCATCTTTCTCTGAATAAACAATCAATTAATTCCGCAACTTTTCAAATGAATCATTACGCTCGAATACATTAACACCTTCTTTTAGAACTCCAATAATTGCGTGGGCCAATTTCGACAATTCAAACACCCAAACGGTTGACAATTACTACCGCCGCATAATTACGACCCGACCTTTCAGCTAGATGAATCAGCCACCGAATGATTCACTGAAATTGCGACAGATCCATCTAAATCAAATATTTTCGACAAACTCTCATCCGGTAGCCATCGTACGGCCTTGAAACAACGGTTAACAGTCTTCATAGCCCGAGGCGTTCGAAATTGGCGAGCATTTGCGATTTGCTTCGCGTCCCAATTTCGCCTCTAAATCACCCATAGGCTATGTATTTATGTTATTGCCTTTTTTTTCGAGTTTTAGACGTGTGGGATCTGGATTCGAGACTGAACCGTGGACGTTGCCCTTGCCGAATCGCGGATCGGTTCGGTTTGGTTTATTGGCGTGCTTCTGCGTCTTCTTGCGGCGATTGGCAACGGTCGTTTGTTGGTCGTCGTTGTTGTTGTTGTAGTTGCTGTTGTTGTAGTTGCCGTTGTTGTTGGCAGGGGCAATGGCAGTCCTTGGACGTCCTTGTCGGACGACCTCAACATCTACTGGTCCCGCCGCGGCCTCACTTCTAATGCAGCCCTCACACATTACGTACTTTGTGTTATGTGTTAGTAATAGATGATTTTTCCTTTGTTGGTTGTATTAATCGCATAAAGAAGATTTTGGAATACAATTTTGATGGATGTGTTGTCTATTTTATGTTGAGTGCAATAGATTTTCATATCGAATTTGAGATTGAATATTGAAAAAATGAAAATTCATAACCGCGATTTTCATCATGGGTTTGCATCATGGGATGGGGTTACTGTATAAAAATTTACATAAAGATTATAAAATAATATAATAATTTAAACTCATATGGAATTTTTGCTGTATCAACTTGATGAAAGAAAATAAAACTTAATCTTAACTAATCTAAAACTCAACATAATCTATCAAGCATTGTGCCAATGTTTGCTCTATCTATAAGTATCCTTAGAACAGATCAATTTACACATACATATAGAAAAAGAAAATGGAACTTTTAAAATTACATCACAGTTCAAATAAATTGCAGAGTATACGGGCTATCTAATCATCAGTATTTATACGAAACGAAAATTAGACATTCAACTCGAGCGATCGCCAGACCGCAAAGTGCACTCCATCACAAGCCAAATGTTTCCTGGTGCCCTTGCGAGGCCAACTCACTGAAAAGACAAGAAAACATAGAAGAAAGCGGCATGAGGAAAAATTCAGATCACGTCCCCTCATCATCCTCATCATCGAAACACACACACGAGCACAAAAGACCTTCTCAAGTTCGAGGCTGTATTTTTTGCTTGAGATTCGTGAGCGAATTTTCTAGATTCATCGAGAAGCACGTCAATGTCTATGGGGAACGTGCTCGGATAATCCGAGGTCGTGTTTTCTCGGAAACGCCACACTTGGACCCCTGGGGTGTGTGTGCTGCTGAACAATTTATTCGATCGATATGCTCTGTAAGATATTTACGAGACGGTCTGAAAAAATCGGTGGAAAAAATTAAGACGCGACCTCTGGGGCGACCTCTGGTTTTATGGGATATTATGTAGGATAATATCTTATATAATATGTGGGCTGGTCGCTTTCTGAGAATTAATGGGTTATTAAAAATATAATTTGTATAATTTAAATAAATTTCAAACTATGATTTTTTTTATATCGAGTTAAATAATTTATATTTTATTGCCGAATTCAATAGTAAAAATAAGCTAAATGGCTATAACATCGTCAGGTTTTCTTAAAATTTAATAAATTAAGTTATCTCGAAAAATATTTCGGTTCAAAATGTCAGTATTGAGATAGTAAAGATTGCTTCAAATCATAAAATACAGCCAATATATGCAAGATAACTTAATTATTTAATTGAAAGAAAAAAAACTCATGAATTTACATACAGTGATAAATTTATAGCTATTTACTTTGATAATGGTAGAAATAATTTTGATAAAAGCATATTCAGTTCTGTTCTATTCAGTATTCTATAGAATACAGTAAAATTTCAACAAGTAACGTGGGTTTTAACTTAGGTTCTATTCGAGCGTTTGAAGTGTAGTCAAATGTCCAGTGAAGTTACACTTCTTGCACTCTGACCCTTTCGGTGTTGGGTATTTGTATTTTATGAAGAGGACACAAGCTATTGTCGCTTGAATTAATGTTTCCTTGTTGTGTATTTTACTGTTAAGGTGCTCAAGCGCTTCTGCGAAATAAATTGAACGGTAAACGACAATGTCCCTCTGTTTTGACTTAAGCGAAGGCTATTTCATGGGTTGATTTAAGCATATGCGATGCTCTGAGGTAAATGTTATGTCATCATTTGTTTACATAACACGGATAGCTTTTGACACTAATATGAAGGTGAACTCGATTAACATGATATTGATTTAATAATTCAGAATATTAAAATAAACAAGCTGAAATGAATTATAGATAAATAAATAAAATATTAGTGGAGGCATGCATTTGGAATTTTAAATGAAAATAGATTTTCATTTTATTCAAATGGGTAGATAAATCATCGAGAATATTATTCGTTGAAAAGGATTTATGAAAGGAAGAAGCTAATTTTGAATGCAAAATAATCAAAAATGATAAATGCAACATAATCGCAAGGTCAGTCATAAGATCAGATAAGTACACAATATGAAAATTCGAACTGAATTCATTAATAAATCATCGTATTCCGAACAACGTGTAACTCTCATGCGAACAGAGTTCTAGCGCCGCGAGGAGCGATGCAAAAAATCAAATTACATCGAAAACAATTTGCGAAATTAATATTAGAAATCTGCAACATCGACAGTAATAATCTGTATCTGTGACAGCGATTACAACGAAACGTCTTCGACCATACAGAGAGATGATGAATCGTCATCACGAGCGGAATCCTCGTATGACCGGTCGGCTTTTTCAGATGATGAAGACGACCCGGCGATAATGATGACTACAATTTGTGGCAAAATATATATAAAAAAGCTGCATTCGAAGAAAATTCTGAAAATTGCGTCACTGGGATGCGTCATTTCGAATTGCGATGCGTGTGAAGATTCTCGCGTGCGAATTGGTGCATCGATTGCACTTTTATGTAGAATGCATCGTCTGTGAGAATTTGCATTCGTATTCTATTCGCGTTGTTGCAAGTGCTATTTTCGTTCACTATTTAGTACAACTTCCGAGAATGGATTTTTGAAATTTTTCGCGTCGTTTTCACACGTGCTCGAGTGTTTCGCTCTGAATATAGAGCACTATTTTTTGGGGTGAAGTTCAAGAATTTCAATCGATTTTGTTCTCACGATTTGTCGATATTGTCAATGCTGAAACGTGTGCTTAATTCGATATATTCAAAATGGTTGCATACTTGAATGCGTTTTATAATAAAACAACGGGAAATAATTGTAAATTATTGAATCTTGTTTAATTGAATTTGCATTAAACATTCGAATATATTATATAAACTTTTGCTTTCGTTTCTCGTATTGATCTGGTAGTATTTGAATTTTATGAAAGCTCTAAATATGAATGTTTATTGGTCAACATTGTAAAGTGCAGCATCGATGCAAGCACCCGGTTTCAAGTTCACATTTGTGTTAAATGAAAATGAGAACGAGCTCGTTAAAACCAATAACTTCATTAGCTTCGGGAATTGCAAATTAAGCCATAAATAATAAACATTGACATGTACAAATAACTAAACGAGTTTAACTTCGCTCTATAGTGATTTTTTTTAGATGTCATGAATACCTCTTATCGAATATTTCACGATATCGTATAATTTTTTTTACTATTTTTAATGTATATTATATTAAAATTTTTGTATAAATATGGCTATTATCTACGTTCTTGTAAGTGTTTTTTTTTTGGTTTGAGAGTGCGCTATACTGAATATTCCCGGAGGTCAAATTTTTGACCTGAAATTACACATAAAAGAACAAAAAAACCTTTGCGCGTGTACACATTATATACTCAATTGAATGACGGATAAAAAAACGTTTATTATAAATAATTCTCTTGTATATCAGTTGCATGTGTTTATTATTGACCGGTTCGAAGCCACGAGAATATTAATCAATATTGATTCAGATTTTGATCCGCGAAAGCAATCATAATGACCTAATCGTCTTCGATCGTATGTTTACCGAGAAGCTGAAAGTTAAAAGGTTATTATTGAATGGTTTGTCTATCAAAACACGGATTCAACTTTTTTGCAGAAACTTATGACGAAACAGAATCGGACCCTTCGTACACCACCCGGATGTTCGGTTCAGAGCATCGTCAGGTGGTTGTTGTGGAAACATATTTAGAAGATGACATCACCATTGAGTCAACACTGGTTCTTCTTCGTGTCGGAGGGTCGTCGGGTCGCAGAGTGCATTCGAACAAACAAAAAACCGCCAAAATTTAAAAAGAAGGGTTTTCACCAGTGTTGTAATCCTATTAATCCATTATTATTTTTTCAACATAAGGAAAGCGTTTGTATATTAAGAATGGTTATAAGATATATAATATTAGTAGGATATAAGGAATCATCAATTCTGACTTGAATAATGATCTGAAGATGTCACTTAAATATGATATTTAAAAAATTGCATCAAACAAATAGGTATCAGATTTATAATCGTTTTTTATCAAATATCTCGAAACAACACGGCTTAAATAGGAATATAAAAAATACAATATCGTGTTTCAAACTTAATATTTTTTAGTTTCTAGTTCTTGTGGTATGATAATTTAATGCAATCTGGTTACGGTTTCATTGTGTACGGAAAGAAATCGGTGTTTTGTTAGGAGTATTAATATATGGTCATAAATAAGGCAAAACATGCGATGGTTATAAAACAAGCCGATAGGCTTTCATATATCACGGACTCAAAGCTCTCGTGTGTGGTTGTATTTATTAAGGATGTTCGTAATTGATATCGCCATTTGTACTCTGGCCGTTATGGTTAAAGCTTAAGAACAGGGATGCTATCTAGGTGTATTCTTATGATTTTGTTGTGAGCTTTTTTTGAAAATTATTTGTATTCGCTAGAAAATCGATATGAAACTTACAAAGCATTTGATTGATTTATGAAAACATTTTTATATATTTTGAATTTAGAAATAAATTATGAAAATAGTTGGTGATTTATTCAAATTACATCAATAGAAATCAGTTAGCATCCCTGTTTAAAATGGTCGATAAATTGGTATAAGATGTTTTTGAATTAATTTCTGTATTATCGCAAAATAAATCTTTATACATAGAAAAATAATAAATCTACAGTCGACATGTAATGCGAAAATTTATGATCTAACGTTTTTCGAATTTAAGGTATTTTCGCGGATTATTTGATTTGTTTTGTTTGAATTCGTTTGATCATACGAAGTATAAAAGTTTACAAGACACGACAAAAGGAATGCTATAAAAATGAAACCGTTGCTTTAGCCTTTGACACGGTTTGTGCCGATAAACGTAGGGATTTTATAGGATCGTCAATATTCTGAGAGCTTTTAGAGTTTATAAACATTCTTTTTAAATAAAATCCGAAGGAAATCGTTAATCTTGTATCGGGGTAAACGCACTGTACTGAATTATAAATGTGTTTTTTACTCATTTAAAAAACATAAATTACATTTAAATTGAAAATAATAATAAATGGTTATTGTAACTAAATATTTAACAATAGATTTAGAAAATTACAAATTTCTAAAAATTTCAACGAATTTGTATGGAAAGTTCAAGAGGCGGTTAAGCGCGAAACCCGCACTGTTGTCATTTTAGTCTTCGGTTATTTAATTAGTCGAAACAAACAAAATGCTGTATATGTTGTGGGAAAAACAGTTGTACAACTTATACTATGAAGCTTACATTCTATAGCTATCTATTGATTAATGTCTTTTTTTATCATTAATTAATATCACAGGTGTTTGCATTTTAAAATTTAATTTCATCAATCAAAAAGCATTTTTATAATAGAAAGCTATCAGAAGCATGCAAAATATTACAATATGCATTCAAACACGAACTAAACCCCCATCAATTGTAATCGATATCGGTAACATATGATGTCGCCTTCCGATGATATTTATGTACGCGAGCGAAAATATTCCAACACACCGCACTAAGTAATCTGATATATGAAATGTGAAATGTAAAGAGCGTTGCACACACTTCGAGATGATCGCACAATTTACGAGTGGTGTGAGCCCGGTCGCAATTGTTGTGCCAAATGCTGAGGTGCTAATTCTTCGGTTATTAATTTCACTTTTGTATGGCAACTCCAGCACGCCGGATGACTCATTTTAGTCTTCTGGTTCGTGACTTGACGCCGAGACGAGTCGGTCTTCGTTGTTGTTGTTGTCCGAAAATATGCGTATTAAGCATATTTTTGTATTACAAGATGTTTGTGAAAAAAATAGTAGTCATTGAAGGTGTTGGAATGTCGAAAAAGTTTCATAAAAAAGTATTTTTTTCGGTTAAAGATATCGAATTTTTCGTCGGCGTTTTATATAGCAAAATTGTATATCATTTATGACCATGTTAGTTCTTTATTGGATTTTTTTGATAATTTAGAATTGAACATGGGAAAATGTACGATTGTTTGCGTTAATTAATATTTATTTTTTAATTGAATTTGAACACGAAGTTTTCAATTCGATTAAGCTCCGAAAATAATGAAAATTAAGGTTGTCAAGTTGATCGCATGACATCTCCATCAGACACATCATTTAACCCAGAATCTATATAAAGTTCTACCTAATGTATGTCGTACACAATTACCCAATAATTTTGGAAAGTTTGTTGTGAAAGAATAAATTAAGATATCTATTAAGAAGATAGACATACATCAATTTTCATTTATAGGTGTGGATTAAATTTTCACTCTATTTTCGATTTAAAAAAAATCAAAATACTTAAAACATAATATTGCTATTTTTATAGAACCCTTGGCTCAAGAGGAAATTGTCTGTCTAAGAATAGGCGTGATTAGCTGCTCGTGTCCAAGTATTGATGTACGTACGGCGAACCATAGGTTCACGGGTCAATACCGGAGGCCCCAGAGATTATCTCATCTCGGCGAAAACGGACACCCTTGTACACGCTTGTGTGTAATAAATTTCGAAATACACATAAACGCATTAGCTTATTCGAAAACCGCGAAGGAGCGTGTCCCCGGCTCCCCCGAGATTAGAATTCCGGATAATTCTTATGGGAAAATCGAGGATGCGTTCGAGAGACACTTCTCAGAAGAGTCTCTATTAAGTATGATCGTGAGGTTGGATTTTTCGAAAAAAATTATCACGCTCGGAGAGATTGAGGAAATCTTCATTAATAAATGAAGAGGCGTTTGATTCATTTAGCGATGGGGATTTTAAGCACGATTTTCTTTGTAGAAATTTTGTAGTGTCAGTTATTTTTGCTTTGAATTGTTAAGTCATTGAATCGTAAATGCAATTGTGTATTATATATGATTCATGAATGATGTTATTTGAAAGAATGTTATATATAATAATATGTGTTTTAATATGGAGAGTGCAAGATTCATGTTTTTCTTTAGAATCATCTAGATTTTTTCATAATGGAAAACGGACGTGATTTATATTGAATTTGAAGTATGCAAATAAAAACATTCATAAATATTGTTTTGTATAAAATATGTGCTTGTTCTTCACCATGTAACAGGCATTTGAATTGATAAACGAACAATTGAAAATTCTAAGAGACTTTTCTGATAATAAATTCGACATTGACTCAAGTAAATCTCGAGTGGCATGAAAAAAATCAGGAATACATCGTCTACAAATGAAATATTCATTTTACTATCAATAGATTAAAAACACTCATTTGAAAACTCAAACGAAACAAATGCATATAACCGACAGCTATTGATACATTGATTTTACTACAATCATACGAAACAATTGTACACAATCGATTGTATCTTCGACGACATTATAAATTTCCTTCGGATCGATTCCGTTAAAAAATACAAGAAATCAACAGAAATGAGACGAATCCAGATCGTGCTGAATCGACTCTTACATTTCCAACCAGAGATCCGTTCATCAATCACAAGTCTTTTAATGGATTTCGCATACATTCCGTGTATTGGACGTGCGAACAAACGAGTGCGCGAAATAGTTTATCGGACTGAACCGTTATTCGGCAAACATTCGCAAGGTCACCATCTCGTTAAGTTTTTCGCCGGTCGTTTTCTTCTCTTGAGATTTTTTTCAAGACATCTCGTGTGTCGGTCGTTTTGCCCACTGCGACGACGACGACTTCTTCTACGACTTCTCCGATGGCGACTTCTTCAATTTCAGCTAGCGGTGAATCGAAAACACTCGCTGGTCGGTGTAATGTAAAAGTAATTATGTGCGGCGTCGGTCAATATCGAGGAATGTTGCGTCGGCGATGGACGCTCAAAGAAGACGCCGACTCTTCATCACTGAACGAGGAATATGTTTGTAATTTCGAGGATTTTATTGCTTTATCGATGAATTGATCGGTCTGATTTGGGGTTGATTCTATGTTGTTTCTTATTATGTCTTTATTCGTAAAGTAGAATTATTTTTGGTACTTGTGCAGTAGACCATCAGCACGATGTTCAAACTGATCTAACCTGACAACTGCAGCTACGAAGTAGAAATAGAAAATAGTTATTCATTGAAAATATATCAAAAATGAATAAATAATTAATACTAAATATTATTTTTACAACATAGGAAGAGCTGCAGCCATTCAACCCTTTAGGATGAACTGTCAATGTAATAATTTAAACTGAAAAAAATAATAAATCTAATTTAAACCAAATCAATTGAATGTCATCGTAGTCAACTAATGTGCTTTAAACTTTAAGAATTTGAAAAGTATACTATTTGACATCTAACAATAAGAGCATGATCAACCTCAAGATTATACGTATCAGCAATGAGCTGAAATCATCGAATCTAATTTGAGCATACGTATAATATAAATAGGAAAATACGATTATATTAAAATATAATATGAATTACAAAACCGCAAACAGACAAGTGCATCGTGTTTGCAATACCGATAAAAAAATAAGGATGAGTACTATGAGTCAAGCAGGATGTTGTATTAGAAACGTATTATTAACCATTGTAAATTATGTCTTATTTGTGTGATGATTACCGAGTTCAATTCCGAAAAATCACCGATATTCGTTCAGATTAATTGAAAAACCAATCGTTTAATATGCGGATTTATCTCCGGTCGTGAATCTGGAAACCTCTACACGTTATATTATATTACAGATTAAATGAGATGAGAAAAAAATCGCGATGTATGAATGAAACACAATTACGCTAGTAATGAATCACGCGATGATTATTTTTATCTGCTACGTACAATCTACTACGTTGTAATTAAAAAGCGATAAAAGCCCGCTTTACGAAACGATGTTTACAAACGTTTTCAAATTCCAGCGACGAAACAATTAACGCGAAAAGAACTTTTAACAAGAGTGACTACTGAGTTCGAGGTCAAAGAATCTGCTGAAGAGCACAGTTTCTCGTGATTCTTAGAATATTTCCTATTTCAATATTCTTTTATCTTTAATCATATGTACAAAGCTTTATATTATTACTGTTAACTAACAATGACTATTTGAATATGATGATTTTTATAAAAATTAACATCGATATTTCACGTTGAACCTAATTAGACTTGATAGTGATACTAAGAAGAATGATCTCACAAATTCATTCATAAATCAATCTGCATATAATCTAACATCTAATTCACACAATTTGTTATAAAATTATGTAAAATTCAAACAATTTTATACGCCGAAACGTAAAAAAGTGCATTTACAGTGCAGTGGTCACGCTTCTTAATCGTGAGGCCGTTGGTCAGCCGGGTCATCCGGGTGTGTGATGCCACCGATTTCCTCGTGATAATATAGCTTTTTTTTATACCAAATGTATGAAAAACGTTTAAAAAGTGCACTTGGAATATAATCGAATTGCATATAATATATGGTCGGTACGTGCATGATGTCATTGCGCCGAGTCGGAATCAGTTTTCCATGCATTCATTACGGTTATCGTTAATGTCTCGAAATAGACATTTTCCATAAGTCGAGTGTCGTCTTATTTTATTTGTACTATAATCGTCTATTTATCAAAGCGTCCTATTTTCATTTATAAATTAATTTCGTGATTATACAGAATTAACTCATCGACGATCTTGTGATGACTACGATTTTCCCAATAATTTCAGATTCAATTGGAATGTATTTCGCAACGATGACGAATTCGAATTAATAAAATTGCTCCGTAAAAAATGAGATGTTCAAATTTATTTGTTGACGGTCGTGAAAGTTCAAGCAATCAATGTTACGATAAGGAAGGATTTTAACGATTTTAATCATAAAATTTTCTGATAAAATCAATGAATGATTTCATGATAAAGCGTGACTAAAACAACATCAATAAAATACGCACAATGACGCCATAACAAAGAATATACTAGAGTGGTATAATTGGGCTCATATGTACAAGGATGGATAGAAATCGTTTAATTAAACTAATTATGTATAGGACATTATTCGACGAAGGGGTCAAGTTTGCCCAACTTTATCCAAAAGCAAACAAGGCCAAATATTTCATTTTTAAAACAAAGTATGTATGCAAATATTTACAAAAGATATTTATGCGTCTTGAAACAATTAATGTACGACAAAAAGGATGTTCGGCGCTAATGTTGGAGTATTAATTCAAAACTTGTTTAACTCGTGGTCAGTTGATTATAAATCTGTCTAATTGCTTCTACGGTGATATTTTTCCGTGTCTTGTTAAACCATGATAATATTTTGATAATGAAATATATTATCGATGAAATTTCATAAATAATCTGCGATCGTATATCTCGCGAGCTTTCTGAATAAGAGCCTCTGGAATGAAAAGACCTGCGGTTTATTCGCATATAAAAAATATAACAGGATTTTTTTATTAATTTATTGATAACAATGCAGTATCATTCCGAGTCATTAACGGGATTTTTTTATATTTATGATACGTACGCGAATTATTGTCAGTTTTTTGTATCATGGTTTAACAATAAATTCGGCCGCGTTATAATACGATATACGGTTATGAAGTGTATCAGGGCCGGAACGTATTATCAATCAGATAAAAAATATACCATAAATTGATCGATATAAGATTATTTACTAAATTGCCGAATAACAAAATTATCCTTTCAGAAATTCTCATAAAAAAATTAAAACATCGAATTGAAATTAAATTATATAGAAATATTTCACTTTCACGTTCATCTAGTGTTATGAATTTCGTTCTAGATTGAGTTACGACCTTAATCCGATCTCCTCATAATTTTTCAAAAACGAGGAGTTAACACAAATTCGGAGAATCCGCATGAAAATGTGGGTCAAACCGAAAGAATCCCAATCGATAAATGTGGTATTTCGAATGGATGGTCAATTTTCACCGAGGAAATTCGCAATGATCGATCAACGGCGAAGCACAAACAATGGAAAAGGTTATAAAACTTATTTATGCTTCATTATAAAATTGACGTTTATCGCGGTTATAGAATAAGCGAATCGCGTTTTAAAACCCGCCGCGTATTAAAGTAAGTGTGTTAATGCCGACTTTACACTTTTGAACTCAACCCAAATAGTGTTAAATTGAATCTACTAAAACATTGTCTCTCGAATTGTCGAATATGTCAGGATTTAATGTCTCTAAGAACAATCGACGGAAAATTGATTGATTTTCGTTGAAAAATCCAATTAGGCCAAGTCAATAAAAGTCCTCAGTTGGATTGTAAAGTCGTGACAAACATACGAACAATTATTAATCATAATCGGTATGTTTTGTAGTTTTTTTTGTAAATCAAATCCAATACCAGTTAGATCTTTTTGTTGAGTCGTTCTTCGATTTTCTATTGCAGTTTGACCTTTTTAACAGTTGGTGAAGAGCTTCTTTAAATGCGTTGATAGAAATCTCTGTCGTGTCAACATACAAGCAATTTTTTATCACTTCATTATATTTTATTATACCGATGTTAACTGTTTGTTTCTTGTGTTGTGACATAGCGTTTTGATATAATATATTAACATGATTTAACCTATGGCTGAAAGCGATTTGTTTAAATTACTATACTATCAATTTCGCAAAAGCGACAATTATGATGTCACTTTTTAGAATTGTAAATTAGCTGAATGATCATTAAACTTTTTACAGCGAAGATGGAGAAGCTTTTCTAAGTATTAACAGTTTGTAATTCAATTCCGCATTTACTTTATGGTCAATTACGCATTTTAATAATTATTTTGAAGCAATGTAGTTGCATAAACGGAAAAAAAAGTTATAATGTAAACGAAAGTTAAACAATTAAAGTTCGAATATGTTACGTTATATGCAATATAATAAGCTTATGTAAGAATTATTTTCGATTTCATCAACCAAAGTTCATAATATTAAGTATGTAAAGTTCCCTTAATTTGATTGATATTTGAACTATTAGATAATATTTATCATAATAAAATACCATTAATATTTCTAATCAATCTAATGAAATCGATTAGTTAAAATATGATCGATCATCGATTCTCGTTAATACGAATCACACACCTCTATAATATTTGATCGGACTTGAACTAGGCACAACGCAATCGAATCAAACACGCACTGAAGAATATAGTGGAACCTCGTAATTTATTACCGAATCTTACTCATTAAGTGAAAAAATATTCTTTGAACTACAAAAAAACCGATATGCTCCATACGACATTACATCTTCCCTTTCGCCCCTCGTTATGCGAAGCATCGCTCATCAATTGAGTAATTTTTTCACACATTTACAGCAAAAGCTTGTTATGCAACAAAATAATATTTTTTACGACGAAAATCCGAGATATTGTACATGACGTCATAAAACCCTCATTTTGTTACTTGTTATGCGAAGCATCTCGAAGCTCGTTAAGCGAGTTATTTTTCCACATTTTAGCCTCAAAAGCTCGTCATACTAGAAGCTCATTTAAGCGAGGTTCTACCGTAGTCGAAAATTAATTATTTTTATCGGCGAAAACTTAAAAAAAGGCATCGTGTAGGCCTCGTTTGACGATTTTCGTTCACACACGCGCTCCCAAAGGCACACACCATAAGAACGATCGGTTCTTTATGGCGTTCGGGTCAAGTCGTGCCATGCCGCGGCTTAATCTTTTCGACCAAGACACACTTTGCTGTACAAGGATCAATTACTATCGATATTCTAGCCGGCCGAGCGATCGTATTTATGTGATCGATGTCCGCTTCTTGCTTTGTGCATCGGTCCGATCGTTATTTATTCCGATGCACCGATAACGATCTCATGCTCTGAGATTGCGACGATAAGATTGTTCAGTCGTTTCCGTTTCCGATCCTTTTTCCAGGATCCGCTTTTCGCGATACTGTGACTTTTGACATTGGATGAGGCGGAAGGTCCGTGAAATCGAAAACGTTCTGCGAACGCACGATGAGATGATTCTCACTCTATGAACTGTTTGTTGTTGCTTGAATGATGCTCGTTGCAATTGGGTATTTCCGTATGCATGGTATCTATAATTTTTGAATTTTTAAATGCGTATATTTATATTTTAAATGCCTTTTAACCTTTAATTCTATCACAATGAAACTAACAGAGCTGTTGCGTACACATTAGAAAATATTTCTGCATCAGTATATTTTATACCACAATTGACAGGTTTCCGAACGTTTGAAGTCTGATGAATGATTTTAGGGCACCACTGGTAGCAAATAATATATATTGAGCATTACCTACACACACAACTTCATTGAAGATGTTTGTTTCAAAAGTTCATAGAATCTCGAGCAACGCTATGTCATAAAAGCTAGTGTTCGATAAAATTGCGTGTGAAAGAATATAATTTATATGCAAATGCTAAAATTCACAAATAAGCGTGTGTAAATATTGGGAATTCAGAAATACAAATAACAAAAGTTTAAAATGAAGTATCAATAACTGTCAATAAATAAGTAAAGAATGAAAACAACAATTAAAATTATACACCGAATCCGAATATTAAAATGAATTATTGGAAAAAAGGGCGCATTCTTCTTAAACATGTCATTTAAAATTTCGAACGAATCTAATTTATTTTTCCTCTCCATCCAATACGCAAAACCTTAAATAAAAATTAATAAAACCCTACCTTCACCCGTCAATAAAATACATCAATACAAAAGATCCCCGATACAAAACGACCCGACCCACCCACACCGAAAAAATCAAATCGATTCGAAAACGCACAATAATATCTTGAACAAATCGTTTTAAATTTTCACATTCGAATCGAACGGAAAAAAAATCGAATCAACTGTGGCATGAATCATTCCCGATTTTCCCGAGACCGGAACAAAGGAAAAAAGGGGTAAATACACGCCAAGGGGAGCAACGAACGCTCCTCGAGTTCGAACTCCGCTTTTTGCTCCGTGCTCCGGAGCTGTATTCGGACTTGCAATTATTTTCAATTGCTAAAATGTGCAGTGTGCGCACTTCGAGTATATGTAGGAATTCGCGTGAAAAAATTCGCGGACGAAACATCGAGAGTTATTGCTCGGCGGTCGTATGGAGGCGACTTGAATATAATTTTTTTGCATTTCGGCGCAAATGTAAAAATATGTATGTGAAAGAGTCGCTCGGATGTCATTTGCGAAAGGATATTTCTCACGGGTCGATGAAATGTTGAATTTGTCGGGTTCGATGTGATAAGTCTGTGGTTTTTTTTTAGATTAATTTATGTACCTATTGAAATAAGTGTTTGAAATGAGATTAAAATTTATGATGTTTTGAGGTTGTTATCTAATAGGACAGTAACGGCAACATTGATTGCTAGAGATGTAGTGCAAAGGGAAATGCTTATCATTTGTCTAAACAAATGGTAATGGTTATAAATGGAATGGTAACAATTTTTAGCCAGTCTAGTTGAAAATTAAAAGCGTTCCCTTTAGCACTACATTCTGGAGACCACTAATAACAACGAAGTAAATTGTACAGAATGTTATATTTGCCATAGGTACATGATACTTGTAACAAATCGAATACGACATAATTAATCTATGTAGAAATGAGTTGCTGATGAGTTGAAATTAAAATCTCTTGAAAATTATGAAAATACCAAAATTATGTTCAGAATTGATATCATTATTCTATTTTACGATCGTTTCAGTCATTTAATTCAATTTATTGCACCATTTTAACTGTATTATGTGATGCAAAATTCTACAAACAAATATAATGATCTGCACATCTCAGAAATAGATACATGTTAGTTTTTCCAATAATTACATATTTGAAATTTTGATAACACTCAGAACATACAAAACATCGTCTCACGTTTATTCTAAACGGTTCAAACAAAATCCCAATTAAATTACACATTTTTTCGATTCGAAATGCCAAGGGCGGCGCAACCTCACAATAATAAAAACGCTCGTCTCTAGACTTCATATAATTTTCAGGATATCTCAATTTCACACGAAATAAACGAAATGATTGCATTATTAATGGCGCATTAAACGATCGGAAATCCGGCGTAGGATTCCGTGCGGCCTCAAAGTCGCCTCGGATAACTAGTTCTTCTGATGAACGGTTAACTCTAAAATATTACCAGTTAAAGCATCAATCAAACACGTCAAGGTGTACGTGCTTGTATGTATGTGTTTTTATTCGATTTAACCTTTTCATTGCCGAAAACGATGCGTTTATTCGTTTGCTTTTAAAGCGCGCGTTTTCGACGAATTTGCACGTTCGGAAGCGAAAATTGCATGCCGTAATTGTAGATATGATGATTAACCTTTAAACGAGAGGTTGAATCGTTTATACATTAGCTGGATGCTTAAAAATTGTATACTTATGAAAATCTTTTGAGGATAATTGTGTGTTTTGATATAGTCGATTTCCGATTAGATGAGATTCGAGATGTTTTTTTTAGAGTAAGGAAGTTTTTTTATAAAAATATATTATGCATTAAATCAGCAATATAATATAACAAATTCGTGTAATGAAATCGAAAAAACTCACGCACCAAATATCGACTTTCGCTGCCTTTGTTCAACGTGTATTCCGACACTGGTTAAAGAGTTCGAGTTTTTCGCATCGTTATTAACTTTCTCAGTACGATTTCGCGACGCAATTATTTATTTTGTTTTAATTTTTTTTCGGCCACGAGTTACGTTTGTTTTAATTATGGTATTAAAGATGTCCACAGGAGCACATTGGTAGTCGATCTGTGCATTGACCGCGAACTTTTCTGACGCATGTATAAATCTTAGAGCGTGTCGTGGAAATCTAAATTTGGTCAACGGTGACCTGGATTAGAGTTTTCCGATTTTTTTATTCTATATATGAAAATATTTTACATAACATATTTATTTATGAATTATAAATCGATTTATTATCAACTTGACAAAAAACTGCTACATTTCACAAATTCATTAAGAAATGTTTCCTGAATTAAAATCAATAGAATGTACCTGCATGTACATATTTATCTTTGAATATTTGAAGAATGACTGTAACTAAATTCGAAACGATTACGCAAGCGATAAAATTCTTAAAATTTCGCATCCACCATACGCTTATTTATAATATAGACGATGTATAAATATACATTTCGTGTATGTAATCTGGTCTTAAGTTATTCCGATCAGGCTCGAGCACGGCTAGTCTCAAGCTACTCCTAGGGGACGCGCCGCGCATATAATGAATCATTTCGCCGGTGCAACACACCATCATTTCAATGGCAAATTACCCCATGAGATGAAGACGTCTGCTGGGCTTAAACCAGTTGGGATGGAGGCGATTCGACACCCGAGTTTCGTGAGAGATTTATGCGCGCAGAAGACGAATGGGATTTGGAAAACGCCTAGAACCGTTGACCCAAATACTTCGCCGATTTTCGTACGCTGAAAAAACTACTGTTAGAGTCAAAATCGATTTCGTCGAGAATACTGATGAGATTTTTGTTCGATCGGCACGTGATGCTCGAACTCACGTAGTCTCAAGAATTTTCTCCCGAGGAACTAGTAATTTGTGTAAAATGTCCTCGCATATTTATAAAGATGCATACGTTCGAAAATGAGACGCTGTTTGGTTTTGAATTCGTGTATGTGATGTTTGCTTAGGTTCGAGTAGGTTTTGCTGATACGCGTCGATTGATTTCGATTGACGAATTGTTATTAGGCGGTTCGTATTGTGTGTTTGAGTTGTATAAATTATGGTGAATTTTCCGATTTCCTTATTAGGCATGTTTGACTGTTTATCATATTGCGTATCTTGGATCAATACAAACGATACGACATGAAGTTAAATTTGCTATAGAATGTTTAACAAAGTCAATTTTATTTATTGACCAGCTTCTGTGACCCGAGATTTCTCGAGACTCTTCAGAATTTAAGTCATTTGTGAACTTATAGTTAGTATTTCCTGTTCCCACACTAAATCTCGTTGAGTGTGTAGGTCGTACATAATATTTTCTACGGCTGGACTGTATTTTCCTAAGAACTGACAAATGATAGGAATACCGATGTTTATAAGATTAATTTAATGTGGATTGCAAACTGAACCTATACCGAAATCTTTCCAAGCGTGCACACAATAACTCTGGAAAAAATCACTACCAAAAAATCTGCCGTTAATGAGTCTATAAATGACATGTATGTCTATGTATTCAATTTCATTAATATAAGAAAAAGATACATATAACTAACAATTCATCTATTGAATACCGTATCACGGATTCTGGTTAAGCACCGACCGCCGAGTGCCACTCGAAATACCCACGCGTTAATTCGACTCTGCCAACACTCTTATAAGCTCAAAAAAAAAATCTAAATTCTTGCAAATGCAAATAAAATTCATTACCACGGTCAACGCTAACCCAAATACTGCGAACAGACGCACAATGCAGAAGTGGGCGTTCGTTTTCCCATGGAATTGTCGCATGGGATGTCGCGGCGCATACGATTTCGATTCAGCACAACGAACGATGGCAAACACCATATGAATCGCCAATTGTCCCGATGGTCCTCCGTGTAACGGCCGGTTGCATAATAACTTACATCAAATCCGACTCCTTACGAAACTTAACGGGCTTGTCGTTGCGAAGCTCCCAATTCGTCTCAGATGTCGAGGAAGTTCACGTTCAAGGCTGGTGGGTTGATAATGTTTCATTTATTTATTCATAATGAATAGTCGAGATGAATAAATTTAATGAAAGTTGCGTGAGAATCGAGTGGATGAAAAATTATCTCATGGTAATGGGCAGGAAATCCTTAAGAAAATTACATATGATAGGAAGATGCGCAGATGGAATATTATGCAGATATAGATAGATTATAAACACTTTTATTTGACGACTGAAAAGGCCGAGGGGTACAAGTGACATTTTTGGCAAAATTGAGTTATGTACAGGAATCGCTTCAATGTACGCTCATATATTTGGTGGCAAAAGGATATAAAAAAAATTGGAACGTGTACCGAGATATATCATCAAATCACTCGACTCCCTCCTAATATTATATAATACATGTAGGTACACCACAGAAACCACCGAAAATTCACTTGTACCCCTTGATTTTTTCAGTCGTTATTTGCACATTCATTTAAAGTACTTTTATGCAATATCATCTGCACGTCATTTAACTCAATCTAATCTGATTCAAAACATAACCCAATTGAACCATCGAGTGGTATACCTTAAATATGGATGATACAAATATATAATTTTCAGTATTGTACAACCACTTTATTTAAATATTACTTTGTAAAATACGAGAAGTTTCCGATGTGTGGAATGCTAAAGTTTTCACCCACCGATCCAGTTAGTCTGATTGATGTGACGAATCGAGTGTTCGTCCGACAAAAAGGTCCATTTCGAATCTGCGGCCATACGCTAATTTCGCGATTCGAACTTGAAAAGCATAAAATTGGCGAACCAGTTCGGATGAAAAAGGAAAAAATCGCGAATAATGTCGGAGTAAATGGCTGGAGAGTTTGCTTTGTGCAAAGACTCCAATGTCTGCTAGATGGACATTCGATGTTAACGTTGGTCAATCAAACTTTTGATTCGAATTGTACATCCTATATCTATCTTTTGTATAGGTTAAATTATTTTATAGAGGAAAAATAATTGTGAACATCGATAAAGACATAATGAAAATCAATACAAACGATCGTTTGATGAATACGTACTTACCTTGGAAATTACACGAACGTGCTTCAAATAAATTAATCATGATATCAATCAACGAGTTTTGTGATCTATTCAAAAAATCAATTTATTATCACTGCTATTTATTAAAGCACAAAGGTGGTGTTGATTTTCCGAATTCAGACATACGTTTAGAGTTTAAGACGAAATATACTCCGAAGGACGATTTCGAAATAGCGGTAAAAAGAATAATTATCGTGTAATTATTTCAGACGCATCCTCGATCATTCATCATCGTTTGAATGGAGCAATTGACATGCGGAGGTTTCTAGAAATTAATTTGTTTGTTTGTTGAACTTTTACGAAATGGTATTCACAATGCAGCATAAAACGGTGAAACAAAATGATAACTTGCGCACAATCATACAAAATTATGACTTACCTTCAAACAGCAATAAACGTAGATAAAATATTTCGATTGAAAAAATATCGAATCCCTTTATTTTATAACACTAGTTTAAATATACGTGTGTATTTTTGATGATATCATCTGAAAGTGGCGTCGTGGGAAGCGCAATTATTGACTTTTTTCGATTACAATATTAATTGTTGAACTTACGTGACTATCGTTCGAGCCGTTAATAAACCAATGAATATTCAAAGTTAATCGCATGCAAATTCTATGAGATTGCAATCTGGTGTGCATAGATGATTGGCCGCGAGGAAAATTCGTCACATGCGATTGTCGAAGGATTTTCACAATATAAGGGATCCATATTCGATTTATAGCATTTGAACGTTTGTGTGTATTGCATTGTTGCACGAGCAATGATTTATGTCAATGCACGATCGTGGTATCGTATTTAATTCTTGTCAACGCGTTTGAATTTCATTATGCATGATCAATAAACTTAGATCACGTAATGTTATTTATTCGCGATTTGAATTATTGCGAAACAACAAATTGAAACGTACACAATCAATTTGTATCTGCGAATTTCGTCTAACGAACCGTTCAATCATCTCGACGTATGAACAATTTCTTTCGCAGATTTATTGTGCCAATGAATCTGAACTGATTTATAATCGTGTTTCAACTTACTAATAGGATGATATAATAGAGGAGATTCGATTTATATTTTGATATGATACAAGCGAACTTGGAAATGTATTAAATTTTTGATTAACATATCCCTATTGGGTGTATTTGTACTTTGTTTGTACACGTTTTTCTATGAAAATACGACGAGCGTTTTTATTAAGGGAACTGTATTTAATTTCAATAAAATCACGAATAAAATAAATATTTAATTTGAATTACAAATTGTTAAATTTTGTTAGTCATTATAAAGTTTCCCGCGAATTCAAACCAAGTAGTGTAGGTTATTCAGATCGAAACTTGTAACTTATAAACGAATGGACTTGTATGACTACATACATAGTTAGACCACGTGTAAACATAATATAATTTTCCCATTACGAATGTATCGAGAATGCTCCATGGCTAATAGAGGATTCCGCTTTCTGCACAGTCAATAAAACAGTCATCAGATGAGACTCAGGCGTATTATCGCGATGATGATAACGATGATGTTAACCGTTATTAATAGACAATGAAGTAAACAATCTCACCGCCGTTTATTTTATAATAACTCCATATCGATGCGCATTTGTTAACGAGGCGATTAAGAATAAACTAGGCTCTCGTCGCAGATGCATAATTTGTTTCATTTTGCTCGAAGCGAATTTCGTATCTATTGTTCTATTGCGGTCTTCGATTTAGCACTTGTGCTTTTTTATTTATGCGACGACTTGTGAATGAATGAATTATGTATGCGAGTGTCGTAGTAGTATGTAATTATTCAGTAGTAAACGACATGCATAAATTAATACTTAAAAGACACGTGTTTGGTTTCGCGATTGATGTTTGATATTTACATATCGAAGCTATATTGAGCGATTATGTAGTGTATAATCAATAAAGAGTTAAAAACGTCACAGTATCAATTGATTTGCAATTTTTTTTCTTCCGTATCATCAAAGAATAAAATCATCGATTGAATATGCGATTTTGTAATAGACACATCTTGTAAGGATGATATATAGATCATGCACCCTTTTCGAAATCGCATATTCAATTGAAAATTACAACTTTTCTAAGCATCAATCATTTAGTGACGATGTACATACATGTATGTTTTTTATATGAAGTGTTACCATACTTGAATTCAACCATGACATCAGTCAATTATATCAATACTGACCAATCCGATTATAACAACAATTGAAACTACACACAACAAATCAGCAACAATAGCGATAGCATCACTAAATTAACATATTCGACACCGCATATAACGAACGATCGAAAATTGTCAAAGATACGACACAATCGAAGAAAACCTTCCAGCCTTCCATATAATACAATATCAGCCCACGCCTCGGACACTCGGCATTGTTCAATTAAAAGCACTTAATTAACCTGTCTCCCTTTTTGAATTTATCACAGAGTGAAATCATCTCAAGCTTAAATCACCGCTGCTTAACTCGTTCGAATAACTCGCGATATTGAGTTATGTTTATTATTCGAAAAGACACTGGAGCACATTCGCCACACGTGAACAGTTCGTATGTGCCTTTACCGTATCGTAAATACCGATTTCGTGTGCGTCGGGGCTGTGTTTAAGAGGTTGTAAATTAATTTTATGGGGCGTAATCGTTCGATTTCAGGTGTCAAGGAGTTATGGGTTAAATGTGCGTGAGTTGCATCACGTCCGATATCCGAAGATGCGGGTATTGAATAATTGTCGCAATCACTTCTTGGACGAAGTTCATGGAAAAGATTCAGATTTTACTGTTATCAGTCGTAAAATCAAAAATATTGCAACATTTCTTGGAAGATTTAAAATTATTCCGCGAAAAATGATATTTAAAGTTGAAACAATGTTTGTAAAGTTGGAGCTCATTTGAAAGTTAAGTATCAAAATTTGATCATAAATGATGATTATTAAAACAAAAGAATAAAAAAAACTTAATTTCAATCAAATCTCTTTGAAATTTAATTCAAATACGTTGTTATCATTTGTAAGACTTTAAACGAGCTTTGCATAAGAAGGATATAGAAAATTTGACGCCTTACTACGACTTATATCCAAGTATTTTTTCCAATTATTTATAAAAGTAGACGATCTTTGACATAAAAATAAAATTAGATCTAAAAAGTAATTAAATAATACACTTATCTTTAAATAAAACATAATTAAGAAACAATCCTCGTATAAACAAAACCTTCAGAGGTACCTTTACGTCTCTTGATATATCGATTATTATTGAACCGAAGCGATACCTAATTTATTACTAAAAAAAATCAATTTCAACCGCACGATTCGTTACATAAGTTACAATTTCAATTGTCTACCTTATTATCCAACAAATCATATCAAATGTGCGTATTCACGAAACAGTGGTATAGTGTCAAGGCGACTCGGCTCCATTGATGCCCTCAACAGCCTTGGCAGTAGATCAGTTTCTCACGCATCTTCTATCTGTGTATTGTATAATACGAAACGGCATTTCTAGAGTAGACATATGTGGAAAAATCAACGGATCACCGATACAGGAGTTGCTATCACCATATAGAGACGCCATCGGGTGCCTCTGAGTCTCCAAGGGTCATCGCCATAAATCGTCATCGTTTCCGGATTGAGCAAAAAGCCGTGGAAAATTGTTGAAAAAATATGAAAAATAAATTCACATTTGTATAATTGTAAAAATAACATTTTGAGATGTATAAGACGATATTTGAATACATTAGATCAGAACATACAATGTAATTTTATTATTTGTTAGATGCCTTGTTTTCTATAACAAAAGACCGAAAGCTAACAAACGATCCCTAGCTGTTTACAGTGCAATAGCAAATCGTTCGAGCTCGTTGCATTGCTTAAATCAAGATCATCCCTTTAAGGTTTACGGTCGCGTGGAAAAGCCTCGTTTTCACTTGGGGCCATAAAACGATCATGACGTTATTATTGTCTCGTTGAGCTCGACTTACGGCCTATATACGGCTCAACAACGGCACAGCCTAATTGACTTCAATGGACGTTGCGGTGGCCTTAGCTGATATTTGTTATTGTCGAGACACAAAGAGGACATCGAATTCGCACAGCCACCGGTGCTTGTGCACTTTGACTCGATTGTGATCGTCTGTGCTTTGTTGGACCATTGTGCGAAAGGGTATCGAAGTGCTTATTCGAGTTTACGATTTGTTATTGCTGTTGAGTTTGAGTGATGTATCTGTATTATACAATACAGTAAAATCTTGCTGTTTGTTCACAATTTGTTCCAGGAGACAGTATGAGTAGTGAGTTGTACGAATGGTCATAGTTGGTCAATATTTGTAAGGTTAGAGATACGAATTCTACTTTACCATATTTTATTAGATTTAATTGTACGAATTGAAGGGTTCCACTGTACTTACAACAGAAACGTCCGATTGTGAGTAATATAATATTACCAATCAATAAAAAATTGACATTTCATGACCATTGTTATAAATTGCATCTTATACGCATACGATATCGATAAATTTAATTACAATTTATAGATAAATGGAAATCATTATGAATTATCGCACTATATGGTATTAGAGTGACATCAACGCATTAGTTAGTCACAGCTGAAACCTCACTCCAGAATTAGCTCGAATAACAATACAATGGCGGGAAAACATAGTTTAATTGCTACCACGATCGATATGTTCATAAATAAATATAATTTACGAGGTGCACGCAAACACCGAAGAAGTAATCTCGCAATTGCAATAACATTCCACCCATATATAGGGGTCATCTTGGTGACAAACGACCGCTGGTTTTAATATCTATGTACATACAATGTACATATGCGTAGTGTAGTAAATGAGCCTTTCAGTGCATAAAGTGATTAACTCCAATTCTTGAAAAAAATAAGATTTACATATCAATGCACTTGGATAGTTAAAAAAATTTATATGTGAAATATCTTTAATGAATAATAAAGATGAATACCTTCAAATGACAAAATTCGTTTGACCTCCGAATAATTTCAGAGGCCAATTTAATTAATTCTGTATTCTAATGTAGACTTATCAAAAATATATAAAAGTTTTTATCATATTTTTCTTTTATGGAGTTGATCATTTTGTGCACTGAACGGCTCAGATATGCATCGTCGTCCAAGAATACGTTTATTAGATCATTTTCATGGGATCTAACCTCTTTCATGGGATGTTTTAATGGCGTCATCGAGCCGATTGAGCCATAAAGTCTTGTTCGCGGGGGATAGAGTGGTCATCTTGAGAAAAATTTATGGTCCGACCTATATGGCGACGCTATCCGATTTTCAGCTGTGGAAAAGAAGCCTTCGATTCTCCTTAAGAAGAAGCGCAATTTGTCTTAGTGCCGATATCGGGTTCTCTTAACAGCGGTTCTCACGGTTCTTTCAGAAAACTCACCACTCGTTTCTTTCTCGGATGTGATTTATCTGTTGGATTTTTGCGATTGACTCGAACTAGGCTGTAATCGATGATCTTGTAACCTTACAGATCGAACCAACTTGAACTGTACTTAATCAAAAGATAAAAATAAAATAACCGCTACTCATTTTATCGATAAATCCAAAAATTGATTCAATTTTTGATCGTTTAAAATGTAAATTTAAAAGTGTTTCTAATAATTTAGAAAACAACTCAAAAGTGAATATAATGACTCTAAGATATGTGATTGAAATTGAAAGAACATTATGTATATAATAAGAGAATATAGATTACAGATAGACGAACGATGAATTTTATATCTATTTATAAATTGATTTAAGTATTGTTGATATTGTGAGATATTGAGAGATTCTCGTTAGAACTAGACAAGTTTCGAACCTAACATTTATAAGTATGCTGAATCGACATGTCATACATAAACGATTTATACCGCTGCACTGTTGGCTGGCAATGCATTTACATAAACGAAATCAATTCAAAAGTGAAAATTGTCAAATTTAACCAAAATTTAACATCAAAAATCGTCAAGTAGGTACATACACATGACGGATAGGAAACTGAGGAGGCATCGATACTCCGGCTATACGTGAATCGTTAACGTGGTCGTCCATCACGCATCGACGCGTGACCGGCCCCAAATGACACCGTGTTGCAATTTTATGGTCGGAAATTACAATTTTTAACATCTCGGTGATGGAATGCGCTCCGAGAGGGCCCCCCGGAGGGCCTAGCGCCCGTCAACGGCACGTCAAACACGTCAAAGTTCGTTTTTCAACGGAGTCTCCACATGAATGTACCTATATGCTCATATTTGAACCATTCAGAGCTAATCGTGATTAACTCCAATTTTGAAAATAAAAGAGATTTTAATATCAAATCACTTGGTATAGTCACAACTTTCTATGTGTGAAATATCTTCCTCGTTTAATAAAGAAAAATAATATAAAATGGCAAAATGGTTCGGTCGTTTTTCTTCGCTTGTTGGCTAGTGAAGTTACATAGTTGCGTTTAGTTCAGAAATTTATATAAACGTATATATGTGTGTTTATTGAATGTATGTATATGTGATATTACGGTCTTATTTTTGTTTTTTGGTAGTTTGTGCTTTTGTTGTTATTGTCGGTTATGCTGGGTGTTGCACAACTGATGGTCCGTTAACTGATTGATAGCGGTAAGGTGAATCGGAAATTGTTTTGTTTAATTTTTTTTCGGGTAAAATGCTGTTTATTTCGTTTTAATTTATGTGTAAATGTGTTTTGTTGATTTTGTCGGTTGAGAGGAACGTTCGCGCTATCTCCGTTTTAATCAATGAACCTGATCGAATGATATCTCAATTATCGAAATCAATTAAGTATTCAATATTCAATTTCGTCGATGGTCTTTTAATTCCGTTCGTATGAATAATTCATAATCTTTACAAAGTATAGAAAATATTACGAATTTCATTACATCATTTCACTATTTAAATTCAAATATGCAAACGTATTTGATCTATGGTTCGCACGATGAAAATATACATGGTTAAACATTCGTACAATATTTATATTACAGCAGTAAATCTTTGACGATTTTAAATGTAAATATATTAATTATATTTCAATAAAACAAAACTTCAATAAATAAACATGATAATTGCTTTAAAAACCATTGCTAATCGTACAATTAACAAGTACGTGCTAATTAAAACTAATCAAGAAACAATTTTCTTTGGCTACCTGGGAATAACACAAACTACTTATAGATTTGTAAACAAACAAAACTAAGAAAATGTGAAATAAAATAAAAAAAAAATCGATTTTTATTCTTCACATAATAATCTTAACCTCTTCAGTTCAATTGCACGTTGGACTATCATAAGTATGTCAATTACTACTGAGTCTTTTAATTTTTGTTTCACATTGCAATTCACTCTTTGCACTACACTTCTCATAAAATATACTACAATAAATTTTCAATAGTCGACTGAATTATGTTATCTTTTTAATTTATCGTTGAAAAAAGTCTTACGTATTTTAAATAAGAAACATTCGATTTTTTTCTCAAATGATTAAAAACCAAGACTGCAAAAGTTAAAACCGCCGTGGATCGAATCAAAGCCATTCGGCATAATGAAATTTCAAACATTACCCGATCGTTCGGTGGCACTCAAAGATATACCCTCATTCGCTCGACAATAATGCGGCCGGGCAATAAAATAGCAGGTGCAGAGGATCAATGGCGCAATGAAAAGGAATCGCTTTATTGCGAACATATTCTAAGAAGGGAGTAAATTGCCTATCTCGTCTCAACGGACACGTCTCCGACCACCGGTGAACGAGAGTTAAATAAATGTTCGACCTCGCGGTGTTTGCCGAAGATTCATTGGAGACGTATGAAATCGCTTTGACATTCCGCTGTTCGAGTTATGCCGTGTTACGGTTTGTCGATGGCGATTTTTTCAGATCGAGTCGATGAAAGATTCAATGAGAGTAAATGATATGGTTTATTTATGTATTTTTTCTGTATGAAAATTAATAGTTGTCTGTGTGATGTGTGTAGTCGATGTTTTTGTGGAATAGTTAGTTGGATTTCGATGAGACTTTGAAGAGTTGTTGTGTGTTTAGTGAAAAGGTTTTAGCATCACTGCGATAATTTTGATAACTACAGTAAAAATCAGCACTAAGAGACATTGATCTAATGCCATATTTTATTCATTTGTTTTGACGAATTCAATTTAATTTGAAATATATATCATACGTTTGTTGAAATTGGTTGCTTAGTTACGACAAACTGTGAAGAAATATTATAAATTATGTTGAACTTAACAAATGTACGAAAATATAGAGGAAGGTGGTGACATTTGATCCTCTGGAATTCTTGATCCCTATCCCTATGAAATTTTTATATTAGATGCTCTATATTATTTTTAATCAAAAGTACTAACAATAAGTGAATTTAATTAAATTCCGAATGTATTAAAATCATACTATTCAATGTGATTTTCCAAAAGGGAGTCAAAAGTAAAAAAACAAAAGATTAGATCAAGTTTTTCTTGAGATAAAGTATTCTCATCTTCCCTTACATACACAATCTTGTATAATGATTCTAGTAAATTCGAAAAAGAGGTTCATAGAGTATTGAAAGCCAAGTCACATAAGCTAGTATATTATTATAATTATAAAGATTTATCGTTTGCGAAGTGTCAGTAATGTGGTTACTTGAATTCGCAAAGTGACGCGTTGCATTTCTTTTCGTTTGCATTGTTCAGCACTTAAAATTCCACGAACTTCTTCTTATCGTTTGTTATCCGCTATCAGACCTTGGCAATCATTCCGGCAATGACCAATTTATTGACGAGTGTTCTGAATAATAACGAACACGCGTTCGAATCACTGACTTAATTTTCGAACGAGAGGTCATTTTTTCGCCTTCCGCGGTCAGAAAATTCGCCCAGAAGGTTCTGCCCGAAAACAAACAATCGTATCTCGAATCGCATAATTTCTTTAATAAAGCGATGAAATCATATTTGCCATGCACAATTTTTTTCAATGAATTTCCTGCTAGTTAACAAGACTAATTGATTTCCAACATTGTTTTTCGTGTGCCTTTTTTCTCGATAGATCCTCAAAATTGGAGGTTTGATACGAAAACGTGTAATTGTTAACGATCGTGACGGACCACCAAAGGCGAATATTCAAATTGCAATGACACGATTCCACCGATAACAAGGCCGTATATAAAAAATGTGTTTTGACCGATTGCAAAATTTTCAATCGACTGCATTCAGATGAACTGTTTAAAAATAAAAAAAGCCTCACCTTTCTCATGAATCATAATTTGTTATTGAAGAAAAAATTCGTGACCGGTCGTGAGAGGGTTAGCATTTTCCATGTGATTGACTAGCGGAAGCCTATTTATAAACAGGAGCAAATTATGCGGAAACGCACGATGGAAACTTTATTATAACATCGCATCCATCCAGTCGTCTTTATAAGGACATTTAACGACCGAATATTACAAGTTAAATTGGACTACCTTTCTATATGAGGCATCCGGCTGAAATACGAGTATTATAAGCACATCGTGTCTAAATTATAGAGTGAGATTGTTTGCTATTGAAATATGCCAATATACGCATAATAAATTCATCACGATTTTATTTAGCATTTTTTGTTTTATAGTAAAAGCAATTTTGAACTTGTTTCGAACTTAAAATTGATTTAAAAAATTCAATATCAAGAGTATTTCATTATTTTTACTTGTTAGTATAAAGTAAGCACAATTTGATTCTGATTTCATTGATTTTTTTTTTATTACGGTTTTTCAGAATGAAATTAGAGGAAAAATAATAAATGAGAGGATCAATTGCTCCCACTCTCCCCTATAACTATACAAATATTTGATTTCATGTTAATTAATTTCAATTGTTTTAATTCATTACAAATATTAAATACAATATTATGCATTTGTTTAAATACAATTGACGATGAAATAGGTCAAAGGGGTCATTTTATATGGTGGTACCAAGTAAGAAGGTTCCCTTGGCCTATTTCGATGTCGATTGTGTTTGAATTGTAAAATATGTATTATATTTAATTTAAAACGGAAATTATTCAATTTGAAATGAAAAACGCGTGTATTAAAATATATGTAGCCTGAGTTATTGAAAGAGTATATTTTATTGCAATATCTTAAAAGATCTTCCGAATAAACCAAACGGTTATTCAGAAATATTCTAAAAAATGTACAGGCCGATTTTTTTTCCGAAATGTAAAGACAATAATTCTATTTATGGGATATAAAAAAATCACTAAAAAGAGCATCAAACGATTCTTGCATCTAAATCTTCTTTACCGTTCGACGACAATAACTCAATTTTGACAGTTCGCACGATGCGCTTCAGAAACGGGCAACTTTGGCTTTCGTTCGCGCCTTAATCGATCGAAATTACACGTTGTGCACACACTCGACGATGGCGATTTTTACAAATGACCCTCGTTCTGGGCTTTTTTATTCGGAGTGTATAGCTTTTTTTTTTACAGTTACACCGCTTTGCATTCGATAACTATTCGGCCGCGTCTAATGTTCTAATGAGCTATAATTATGCGCATCGTACGAACCTATCACACCTAACCGACTGTTATCGTGATATACGAGATTAACTGTTACGATGCCGGTTTTTTTCTGTTTGGTCTACTCCTATTTTGTTCTTTTTTCGTTTTGCTCGACGGCGCCATTTTTTTTTGTACGACAAATTGATTGTGTTTATATGCGAGCGTATGGGAATATTCGCAAATCAGTTTAAGTTTACCTTTGATATTTCAATTCGATTTAACGTCGGAGTAATTTGTGTTCGGTGAACCCATAAAGTTTCTCTTTAATTAGCTCGGTTCGAAATGTGGATGTTATTTCGAGAAATTTCCGAACTCATCAATATTTTTCTCGTTTTGGTTAAAAAAATATCCAATTTGTGTACAGGCTTCGGTAAAGCGTTGAAATTTCTAATTCAGCGATTCTCGATTCATCAAAATGAAAAATATTGTGTGCTGCCAGGTTTAAAAAATTAGATTCCCATGAAAAAATTATATACATTGATTAATACGAAACTCTTATAAAAAATGAGTAATTAAAATTTTTATTGTAAAAAATATAAGATTTTGGAATAATAAGAAACACAAGTATTAAGAGATGTAAAAAATTATAATATTGAATCAATAATTGATTAAATATTGGTTATAAATTAAAATTTCCTTCAATTGTTGGATAGAAATTCATTGATTCGACAAACGTTTTTATCTTATAAGGTTGACAATCACAATACTCGTATATATAACGATTGAAAGACTACCAATCTTTTTTTCTTTTACTTTTAGTATTAACAAAGTATCGTTCAAAATTGATACTAAATACACAAAAATTATACACTTTATTAATTCGAAAGATCAATTCTACATATTCAACACATCCGGCATTCAAATATAACCAGAAAACCTCTCATTATCCTACAGAACCAAAAGCAAGACACGAGCGTCTCAAACACGCAAATCACCAAACACTAGGAACGACATATTAGATATGAAAACAAAATAGACCAAGCGGATCAAGTAATATTTTTATCGAAATTGTTTCTACACATTTATGTATGTATTTGATGACAAAAGGATATAAATGATTTCAGAATATGTGTTGATATATATCATCAAATTATTTGTCCTCTCCAATACATACGCTCGACTTTGTGCGTGATTTTTTCAAAATTGTCGCCATGTCACATGATTCCCTTGACCTATTTCGTTGTCATATATGTTCATGTGTTTGTTGGTGAAAGGATATAAAAGATTTTTAAACCTATCCTGAAGTATATCATCAAATAACTCGCTCCCTTCCAATACATTCGCTCGCCTTTGAGTGCGATTTCTTCAAAATAGCAACCACGTCACTTGATCCCCTCGGCACATTTCGCCATCATACGAATTGATACGTGTTCAAAACACCTCTAACCTCTCGAATTTCCACGTGTCGTTGATGGATCGTCCGAAAGTCGCTTCCCACGTGCGCTCCTCGCCCTTACCGCAAAGAAGAAGGGCCCACGTACGTCCGAGGGCCAATTACCGGCATTATTCCGAAAAAATGCACACGAATCCAGCGGGCAGTTTATTACGTACGGTTGTGCGAGTTTATTACACGCACTCGCCCGTTCGGTCAACGACACCGAATTATCAATATTAATCGTCGGACTGGGGCCGTTACGCTGGTGAGCCAAGGCCCTTGAACCCGAAGACGATTGGCGCCGTCAGACCAGTCGAAGAAGACGATGGTCATCTCTGGAAGATTGCAAATTGGAGTCCCTTCGGCGCACTGTCGACAAACGGTGGTCGATGTCGAAGACTTGTCGGGTTTTTGTGTTCGGGATTCGAATTTTCGGACGGTCTTTTTATACTGCTCTAGTCAACTAACTTTAGAGTGACAGTCAGTCTTTCAAATGCAAAAAATTGAGTAAAAAATATGGATTTTGATAGTTCGTAGTTATAGGACTGATTGTGACTCTATGGTTAGTTAACTATTATAGAGTAGAGAATAGATCGCTCCTTATGGTAGAAGAAGGGATGTAGTCTTAACTTTGTATAATTTATTAATAGTTTGTTAATTGAAAGATTAGTATTTTATGTTATGCATAGTGCGTCTGGTCTGATTAAATTCAGCCATTTGAAAGATCAGTATTCTGTGCAATTCATAGTATTCTGATCGCATATTGCGAATCAGTGAGCAGATAGTCATATTATGACATAAGTAAATCATATTCTAATTATAGAAATTTAATTCTAAATAAATTTATTTAAATAAACACCTGCATGTTTTTTTCATGAATATTTTATTATCGATTCGAATCATCAAATTATTTTTTTAATTATTAATACGATATTTCAGAATAATTTCATATGAAAGTTAATTGATAAGATATATACAAGTAAATACTTGTATCGAGAAGATAAAATAAATAATTTTAATATAAAGACAACATTCGATATTTTACATTTAATTGCTTATGATAAATGTACGGGGAAATGATATATCGTTCTTGTGCGTACAAATTGCAAATGCATTTATGGTCGTACAATTATATGTTTAGAAAAATCTTTGTAGTAAAAATTATAATGCGATTCACTTTTGTGTTAATTGGTACATTGTAATCTATATGAAGCAATATATAATGACTATATCTAGCTATTTTACATTGAAAATTGAACAATTTAGATGATTAATGAAATACCGATGAAATAACTTCAAGAATTTCCCACAGCGTTCGAGCACAGTATATTTCACATGTTCTTTGATATTATACAATAACATAGTATTCAAATAATTTTATCATATGAAAGTATATAATATTTACGAATTTTCTTTTACTAAACATTAATACGATTTGATCAAATAAGACAAACATCAAATTAAACACGGCGAAAACTTTCTAACCTAACAGAATCACACCGTAGACATCGACGTCGATATTTTTTTCACAATTTCGACATTCAAGCCGAATAATTGGTACTACACCATGCATGACCCATTTTACCAGTACTCTAATATTATTTTAACTAATCCGAATCGGCACTCAAACGACCAGAACCGTATTTTTGAGGTGCGCTGTTAGCGATACGAGCAGTAGCCGCAATCAATCATACAACGACCGTTCCGGTGTTTCGATTTTTTTTCATAGACGCACGTTTTTTTTTCGTACAAATTCAACCTCTTCGCCACTGACGTTTTATACATTTTTTTTATATTTCACGTCGTATTATTATTAATAATACGATTTTTTTGGCGCTCGGTGCCGGCGCCGTGAAAAAATTTTGATGAACTTAAAATTGTCTTGCATTCCGAGGCGAGGCGATTTTCAGACTGCCACCATTAATTAGGCATTAATCAAGATCGTGATTTTTGGCTACTGTATGTATGTGAGAATTTAGTTGCTATTATGTGTTAAGATTATGAATTTTTAACTGCGTTTCTTCGGATGTAAATTGTCTATTACGAAAAAGCGCACGTATTTTGCGTACGTACGTGAATATAATAAAATAACTGTATATCGTTCTTCTTTTGTAATATATTTCGATCGTATTAGATATAAATTATACGTTAAAAAGTCCATGTTGAATTTGAGCAATTTTCTTTTTTAAATCGAAATTATTTTTTGATGAAAATGTCTAGACGGAAATGTTGACTTAATTATGAAAACTGTTCGATTGATTTCATGCGTTTTATACTGCGAAGCGTTAATAGCGAAATGGTGTAATTTAATTTCAGTAAATATTGGATAATTGAATTCTAACCGTTATTTGTTCGTCAAAGTGTTAACGGTGACAATTAAGTACCACACACTGATGATGACTCCATTTTTTGTTCTTCATTGATAATTTTCCGGATCGACAGCTTCCACGTTTCCTTTTTCACTCTGTTAATTATTTTCACTTGGTTGTGAGAAATTATTGAATCGACAAAAAAAAAAACAATCTCACATTTCATACTTGAACACATTTTAAATTACCTATCGATAAAAAATATATGATGTGTAGACTTTGTAGGACGTCTTTAGGTGTCGGATGTAAACAACATACCGTAAGGTCATTGCATCATTTTTTCTTATAGTTAACGATTTGTCCTAGAAACTGTTGTTAACTTTTGCGAACATAGCAATATTGAGTTTCGAAGATGTATTGAATAACGGACGGTATGAAATTTCGATTTTGTGGTGTTCACTTTTTTTAATATAGCAATATAAAAAAGAAATTGATATTGAAAATTACATCACTTGCTATTTCCTTATTCAACTTCGTTGTTTAAATAAATCATGCACATAAACGTTAAAGTGAAATTGTAATTTAAAGTTAAATAATAATTTGATATATCTAGTGATAGAGTGAAATTTCATCATTCATCTAATAAAAAAACTATTGCCTTTTTGGTTTATTACTTAAATTTAGAGAGAGAAAAGAAATTATTTCTAATTGAAGTCTAGCTAGAAAAGATTAGCGTTCTACCAGCACTACATTTCTCTCTCGAATAAAATTATATTATCTCTGCCTAATTCTAACTACAACTTCAAGTAAGTCTTAATACAAAAAAAAGAATACTTGATAGGAATAGTTCAATAGTGAATGGAATAGTATAAAAATAGAAAAAAAAACATGATTTCTCCAATTAAATCATAAGTAGATAAACGAATTCACGTTTAAAACAGAAACCAAATCTTATCTACAATTTCAACAACATCACAATTCCACCACAAAACAAGCAAACCTAAACAAAACACCACTCAAACCCCCTCGACTTTTCCTCAAATTTTCCGACCTCACCACACCCCAACCCCGAATTTTCCGACCCCAACCGACACCCGACGAAACCCCGAATCTTCGGGACCCGCAGAAATCTAATTCCTCAGCATCTCCGCTCGGTGAGCAGCAGCAGCATCAGCTCGCGATATAATACGCTCGGTTTTTTGCGTTCGGCCGGCGGCAGTTGGCCGCGGCCTCTCGCTAAGGCCGTTGAACGGCCTTCATCTTTTACTCTCTTATATAACTGTACATCCATCGTCGACGGTGGTTGCGTTCGCAGTCGGACGTTCTGGTCGCCGTTCTGGTCGTCTGAGTCCAGGCTCGGCGCCGGCGTCCCGATTGGCATCGGGATGTTTGTTGTATGGCGAATGAAAAGGCCAAGGAGTACTATTGCTGAGTTAGAGTTATGTACAGAATTTGCTTTTATGCATTTGGCGGCGAAGGGATATGAACGAATTTGAGACGTGTGCCGAGATATGTCATCACTCGACCTCCTCCTACATGCTCAACTTAAGGGTGATTTTCAAGACGTCCTGATTAGTATCAGGATATTTTTGTTTTGTATAGTCTATTGTATGTATCGAGAGGAAAATGGGAATGGTTTCTTGCTAGAAAGTATGAGTATTTCTTATAGAGTATAGCAAGAAAAAAATAATGTTCCTCCTTAAGTCACAGCTTTGGTAACCAACGATTTAGTGCTAGAGAGAACATTCATCATAAATCTAATTAAAAATTATTGAAATTATTGTTTTGGTGCTTGAATTTAGAGCGAGAAATACAATAGTTTATAGCTGAAGTTTAGCTAGAAAATATGAGTGTTCTTTCTCAGTGCTATGAAGAATGCTTTTTGGATCCATACCTGCTCTATTGTAAATAAACATATCAATAAAATGGCACGATTTTTCACTCATTTAGTCCGAATTGTGGAACAGCGTACGAATATCGAGTCTAATTTTATTGGACTTTAAGGTACCAATAGCGATTTGTACGAATTGTGAGACAAACGAATATCTGAGCAAATGAATAACGAGGGAAATTAATATCAATGCGAATGAATAGAGAAGTTCCACCATACACTTTAATCATTTAAAATAGCGAGTGGATCACCTGAACTTTGAAGAAAATTTTCAGATATGTCATTAGTGAAAAAAAAAAAACAAATAGCCACGTTAGTTATGGCATAAGAGTGAGCATTTGTTGTCGTTTTTAGCTCTAGTGAGGAATGCTAGAGGAGGATTCCGTCGAAGCCTTCGTCCCGGGAGGAATTCGACTTTGATCGGACGATGGCGCCTACGAAACCAGATTCGTTGTTTTCTTTTTTGCGCGGTGTGTTTTTCCATTTTTCACGAGTGGTTCGAGTGCGTGTTCGGACGTGATTGTGTTTTTTTTAGGCGGAATGGATTGAATTTTGTTTGTGTAATGTCTTGTACGTAGAGAGAGGAGTTTTTCGTATGTTTGTTTTCATGAATATTCGGGATTCGAGTAGTTCAGATGAGCGTTTTGGCTTTTGAATAGTTTCTTATGGTAAAATGCTTCATTGGGCTCGGGTATGAGATGTCTTTATGGGAGTTGATGTGAAACGAAAATGCTTTATAGCAACTTGACATCGTAAAGAAACTATAAATAATACCAAATTTTTGTAAAATAAATACTAAATTAAAATATTATATGACGTCATTCTCTTTAGTTTTATTTCTTTTAGATGTAAACAAGAGAGCTTCAAAAAATTTTAAATCATTGAAGCATTATGTAAAATTTACACATAACAAAATATTGATGCAATTTCAAGATGTTCATTATATTCTTTTTTAATAAAATGAATCGAAGTATTCAAACTCGATATTTCTCAATAATTGAATCAAACCCGATTTTGTGACAAGCACCGATACGCAATGAATGTAAATTTGTGTGATCTCATTGAGCACGATCGTCTAATTAACGCTTAATGCGCATTTAATCGATTTAGAATTCAACGAACTGATTGACATTCAACAGACGACAGTAATTTCACACTAAGTACAGTTGAATCGTATCGATCAAAATTTTCTATCGTGTAAATTCGGTGTGCGAAAGCCACACCTAGTCCTGTGTCTAGATAAGCTTGTGATTAAGTCAACGATATTACATTCAAAATACGTCTGGGTGTTTCAGTGCGTGAATGTGTATTAATCAATATAACGTGTTATTATATTATGCTGTATTTAAGTATTCAGTGTAATTGAAAAACCTGATCCGCGAAAGATTTATACGGAAAGCCTAGCGCGAGATAAATTAAGATGTGTTTCCTGGCGATCGAGATTGCTTATACCGCTTTGATATACGACCGTATAATGATAAAAATCGAATAAGACACTTTTTTGATATATTGGCGATAATTGAAAATGTAAATTATCGAGAAAGTTCAACGCGATTCGAGTTAATAAAGTCCTTCGAACATGTGAAACACTGAACACACATTATTAGCAAGTTCGTATTTGAGTTTCATCGGTATCGATAAGGGCTTGATTCAATATTAATAGGCCGTCGAGTAAAATAGGTTATATTGATATTCGAGCGAATATTATATTATAATGTCGGCCAGTTTGATTCGAAAGCTTATAAAGTAGATTACGTTCGACGGATATTGATAAACGTACACTTGTATAATACAATAATGTCTGAAAATAAAATTTCTGTTTATCATTTTATAGTTCGTTAAGGTGTAGCGTATTATCGTTTACTGAGATTACTTTAATAGCTCTGAACGCAGTAGTGGATTGTAATAATAAAAATATTTATATTATTATAAAATTATAAATCTATTGTTTTAAGATTTTTTATTATTCATAAAAAACTTAGATTTATACAAGTATTATTTAATAATGCTAAATATAAAATATTATTGAATTGACGTAATAAAATTTTACACACTCAAACTTACATTGCATGCTGATCCATCCCTGTTTTTTACATTAAAATAAAAAAGTAGCGTAATTGAATCGTACAAAACTGTACAAAAATTCGACACAGCCTACGAGATATCGAAAAAATGTAAAATAAAACAAAACTGGGAGTCGAAATGCAAAAACGGTATTGCCAAATCGAGCGTACGAAACGCCACAAGTGATAATGCCAAAATGGACGAAAATAAACCGACATAAATAAAACGAATGAATAAATGAAAAAAACTTATAAAGACAATGATAATAAAAAGCAGCAGAGTGCTCAGGAAATACTCAGTCATTATGGGATCAGTGTCGATTGGGCTGTTTGTCCGATTCGTCGTGTTGAAGAAGATCGTTTTTTTTATTTGGAGTCGGTTCGGGTCCATCGGACGCATTTCTGTCCATGTTCTCGTTTTGCTCTCGATTTTATTTCGATTTTTCGTTTTTATTACCACCACCTCATTACGGAGTACTGTTACCGTTCATTCAACACCCGACGGAGCCTTTTTGCGATTTCGTATCGAATCGAAGAAGCGTACGACCAATTAAAGTTTATATACGACACGGAATACTATTCGCGGATTATTTGCTCTAATTTGAATCTGTTTCGAGTTTTTATAAATATTTGCATCGTATTATAGTAATACAGATCTTATATTTCTAGTTGGGTAATATCAATAGCAATTTATATAAATATGAGAATTAAATCATAAGATTATGGATGATTTGAATGAAACAATAGCTTACTACAAATGAATCATTAAAATATTTGAAATATTCAGTTTTAATTGGAAAAACACATAAATGTACAACTCATTGGAATTATTATAATTTTATGTGCCTCAATAATATTTTCGATTCACTTCAATATGGAATGTCTGTAACACTCTACGACATCAATGTGATTTTCAAATATCTACTAGATAGTTATATCAATGACAAGATACTTGATTGATTTGGTTAGATATTAGGATGGTATTAAAAAAAAAAGCAGACTAGGTTGAACTGACTTACTTTAAGGTCAGTTTAGATCATTGATATAAGTACCGATCCTCAAGCAATAACTTTAAAAAGGCATTAATATAAACTCCTGTAACAATACTGAAGCTACATATTAGCAAAATTATTGACATCACAGTTGAAACTTCAAGCTATATACTCACATAAACACATCATCAACTTCCACTATCTCAATCACAAATTCGCTCATATAACATCCTACAATTATCAAAATAATTTGGCACGAGGACATAATATGTAGATGGCACTGTAACCGACAGAGGTGGCACACAAAATTGGACTAAAGACCGCTAGTGTACACACATACAGACATATATACACGTGTATTAAATATATAACACACACATATAACAAGGCAGTGACTTCCAGTTTGTTGAACTCCGGTGTTCGATCTAATTTGTTCTGCACCTGCGACGGACCGTTGGTTCGGACTCTGCGACGACAAAACGACCAAAAGTCCACCTCTGGCGATACTATTGCCTTTTTTTTCAAATCGATTTCATTGAATGATCGGTGTATAAGGTGGCTAGCGAATGTCGGATTTGTGTGAGCTTTGAGTTTTTTGAAATCTGAAATTGTAGAGAATATTCATGGAAAATCATGATTTCGATTCAAAGCTTCTCAATTAAAATTTGAATTAATTTTAGATGGAGTACAAAAAATATGATCGATTTATCAAATGAGCTTCCAAGTGTTTGACTCACTTTTTGAAAAAAAAAAGATTTAAATGTAAAAACACATGGAATAGTCATAAGAAAATTTTGAAAATGGCAATAAAGATGTTTCTTTTTTTCAGCTTATCGTTTTATGAAGTTAGTTTGTGCAATGGACGCTTCAAATATCAATACAATCTGTAATTAAAGGATTGATCGATAAGCTAAAAGTATTCAAATGCTATTTCTGTGAACGGATGTTTTTCAAAAATGACAAAATGAATTATTGGTATGAGGGGAATTCAGTACTGATTGAAGTATTCGCGAATAAAATTATACAACTTGCTATTATACAAGTTTTAAATGTCTTATCTGATATGAATTATGAATTATTGGTAGTGTTCATGGAATTGATAAGTATCTGAATGATTATGTAATTTTAGAATTGACAATAATCATTAGAGCTTTAGGCAATTTTTTGTGACATTAGAAAAAAGTTTCATCGAATTGATATTGAGTTGTATTTTTTTGTAATACGTGCCTAATTTTGCAGCAATCAATTAGTATACCTAAGAAACAATGATTTTTTCAACACCGATAGAATTAATCACTAAGCAAACAATCGATTTTTTTTGATAGTTCAAAAGGTTGACTTTAAGTAAATATTTTTTCAATTCACGCATTTATCATCACGATCGTGAATAATCGTTATTGATCCTAAGAAAATATTTACTACTTTTATTGAAATGCTAATTCTATTGATAGATACATAATTAATTAACAAGTGTTCTTTCAGTTTTTCTTTATATTGTTTTGGTTATATTCGGATGATGCATCGGTTAAATATTGATTCAACCTTTGTCGATTTCATTTGATCCTGGTATTTTTTATTACAACTATGATTTCATAGTGTACATTAATACAAAACAAAAGATCAAATTTGATTGAATTATTAAAACAATCATTTTTTTCGATTCTGCGTAATATATTCGAACAATGGTACAATGACTTCCTTGTTTGCACAATATCGCTAATATTTGCAAATTCGAAGCTTCAAAAGCGCATCTTTTTCATGCAACCAAATTAAAAGGACCTGTTTTAATACCTTAAAAATAAAAATATCCTTTTCGTTTTAGTGCATCCGCTATAAAGCGCAACTTTTAACGAGAAAGCTTATCGTCGAACTCTCCAAGGGTTCAAATTTGGATTCGATTTAATCTTTACTGGTAAAGTATTTTAGGAGTTTTATTAAATTTGGAACGATTTAAAACCGGTACTTTCACAATGTTACTAAATTTAAAAACCGACGCTTAAAAATAATGGATTTTAAATTGAAGCGAAACCCTTTTAAACTCTCGAGAGAAACTTGAATTAAATAAAAATCTTCGAAGATAGGTACTTTTATAATTTATGAATAGTCACAAATTGATATCGAATAACTAAAATTTTGTAAGAGCACTCAATAAACTATTAAAGCGCACTCAACATCCGACAAACGAAAATATTCACATTGTAATTTTACGAAGCTCGATTCTTTTTTCGATTATCACTCTCGACATTTCACAAGCTTTTATGTCACCGACGACTTTCTCTGGACCAACCTATTGGTCAACAATAATATTCGAGACCATCCGAGACGAACAGAAGCAGATAGCAATCAATTTGTCGACTAGAGGCAATCGGCAGCTGGAAAATGGTTTTTTAAGCACGTGGAATAATGTGAACTGAGCATACGAGAAATCGAATTCAGATACCTACCGGGGAGATTACAAAATGCCAAACGACCTCTGCTTTATTATTACAATTGTGCTCATTAGATGCAAACGACCGACGAAGCTGCTCTTGGTGCAGTGGATTGAAAATTACAATTTAGTCTGATTCCTCGTATAATTATGTTGGAATTTTTTGAAGAACGCTAAAAGGCACATTTCTGGAAAGTTTGTATCATGAGCATTTAGAAAAACAATGTTTCCAATTGCTCCAATGAAAATAATTTTAATCAAAATATTTGTCACGAAAATGTGTTACATGTGTGTATGCGGATAGATTGTAACAATTGGAAATATTATTTTTTTTAATAACACTGAATAACGCAGATTGATCTCAAAAGATAATTTTACGAAAAAAAATGTAGTAAAACATGTAATTTTCTCGCAAAAAGGCGTAACGATTGCACAATGCGTACGGCGCAAAGAAAGACGTCCGATTTCTTTTCCTTCAGCGTGTAACTAATTTGTGAGCCATGTGATTTGGTAATGCGAGCACTTGCACAGATTGCTGATGCTGCTGCTTCTTCTTTCGCTGATGATGATGGTTCAAGGCCGCTTCGTGGCCTTCCAAGTGCTTTCCATCGCTAATTGACCACGACGCAAGGTGGTGGTACATAAAATAAAGATCGCTTTACGAGAAATTAATAGCAGATTCGTCTGCTTTCGATTTTTTTTTTACTTTTTAGTTCAATAAGGTTATTTTGTATCTATGTGCAGTGGAATCTCGCTATTTGTCCGCCTCATTATTCGTACAATTTTGTCGTTATTCGTATACTGTTCCGTAATTCGAACAAGCTCCGTGAATATCTAACAATAAGCGCGTTTCATAAATAGTCGATATTTTTATTAGAAACATGAACGGATTGTGTATGTATAGCGGGGTTACACTTTATATATTTCAAGATAGTTTATATAAGATTTTTGGTTAAATATATCAATATATTGAAAGAATTTGCAATAAAGAGCTCTATAACATGTGTAATTTATTTTATTATGCGTTTTTTCCCAGGCGAATTTTCGTTTCGGTCCGCTTCATGATTATCGCATTATGATATGATCATATCTGATTTAATATGTATGAAATAAAATTTCATTGTTTGTACTTAGCATCTACTCGAATATCTAGAATAACCGTATTAAAAATTTTACGATCGCTACTCAAATGTAACGTAATAGTCTAGATATAAATGCGGAATATTACCGATAATTTAATTTAACATTAGTAACATTTCCCGAGACTTTGAAATAACTTAATTCGTAGGGCTCTGCTGAGATTTCTCACGATCACGAAATCACTATCGGTTGCTTTCAATGAATTCGATGATGAGTTTCAATTATGGTGATGAACGTAAATTACGATTTCGGACGAACAAAATACGAGGTTGCTGCGACTTTAAGAACAGATACCGTTAATAATGCATCGTATTATTCAATTTGATGCAATGTTATATGCACACTTTATATTCTATTTCATAAAAATATGCATTGTTCGATAGATTTTTTTTATAATATAATAGATATTAAATTATGCAGATGATGGCACTTTAACAGTAATATCTACTCGAGATTCTTTTCGACAAATGATCACCGTTTGAGTACCATCGACTCAAATTCTATCTAATTCCATTCCGCGGTCGTTTACACTATAAAGAATTGATTACACAATCCTAAAATACTCATAATCAACGATGCAACCTACACGAATTCACCAGGAACAAAAGCTTCCCTTGTCTCTCGGGGCATCGTTGACGGATTTAACACTCGCCATTGGTCATCTAGAACTAAAAATCACACACAAGAAGTCAGTTACCGTTTCTTTCAGCGCTTTTCGTATTCTAGCAGCTCTCGAGTGCGTAATAAAAAGAATCTCACTCGCCATGGTTCACGGTCGAGCGGTCTCCGGTCACACTTCGTTAAGTCCAGAGTCTTTGACTCCGAGACCAGACGATTTTCAGCGAACTCCTGCGACTGTCGTACATCACAATATGGACCCTTTAGCTCTGGAGAGTGGATCGTTAAAACGAGCCGAATGGGACGCTAAATTTGAAAGTCGAGTCTTTCGCAGAAGCGGACACTGTCTTTCTTAATATCGAGTTTTCCTCTGATGTGAATTGATGCTCTTTTATATATTGAAAATTAAATAAAAACAAAGTGCTTCGTTATATCAAAAAAATGTTTCATCACATTTTTTTTTTTACAATAAACATTATTTGAGCTGCAGCCCTGCAGCCCCTTAATATGGACCACTACTGCAGTATAAGATTTCTAATTTTATTCAAGTTAATAAGATCTGAAAATTCCATATCCGATGTTTTAGATATTTGACGAATTTGTATTAGTATCAAATGTGGGGGAGAGTAGGGAAACTTAATCCCCTGAGACATTTGATCTCTCTCTACAAGATTAGCAAAAAAATAAATAAAAGCGTTGTATTATTTTAAATTAGTAGCACAAAGTTAATTCAATATTTTCTAGTATAATGATACTATTTTTACAAATATATTTTTCCAAAAGGGAGTCAGAGGCGAAAATCATAAAAAGGGATCAAGTACTTCAGAGAATCAAGAGTTTTTACCCTTCTCTATCTAAATTAAATATCGTCATTGAGATGAATAGAAATGTTATGTTTGACCATAAATATTGACATATCTTATAAAAATAAGAATTCGAAACTTTATAACATCATAATTTCATACGAGAGTTCGTGACTAGTTATGAATACAATGAAATCATAACATCACTAAAATCACAATTTCACTGTATTATAATATCAAATATGAAAAATTGGCATTTGCCCAAAATCGACATTTGTAGTCGAAAAACCTTGATATTTCAATAACCCTTTTCCTCAATGGGGACGATATTTCGAATTGTACGAATCGAGCAATTTTCCAAAAAATCTTTCGTGCGTATAGCGTTCACGTAAGAGTGTTTTTTTCCGCATTTAATATATTTCCAAAACGATCACGCACACTTTGTGTCGGCCGCTCGAAGCCTATCATTATATTTTTAAGATAAATAACGAGTCCCTAAAGATGGAGAGGCATTTTTCCGAATGTTGCAACACGGTTGCTCGTTTATTTAACGCCATTGTTCGTGGCTGTTACGTTTCAGGCACTCGGGGCAATTTGATTCATTGAAATCGATCAGATAACTGAATATCGATAGAATTATTTATTTCGAAACAGTGCGAGATTGTTGTACGAATTCATCAATGTGAAACGGTATGCCGACGAAATTATTTTTTATTCGGGAATTCATTGTGCTTTTTTCGTTCGATCTTTTTTGTCTCACTCTCGAACCATTTACTTAACTATAAGATTTTTCCCACAAAAAGTCAGTGTCATTGTACTGTACGTAAGCGCGACGATTCTTCCGAACGAGTTGAGTATCAAAATTATACACGAAACTGAATAACCGTTATGTTCCTTTGCTCCAAATCCGACGATTGTGATCTTTTTCGTTTAAGTCGTAATCAAATCAACAGATTTTAATTGTGAACGCGTCTTTAGAGGCTTATCTCTAGTAATTACAGTTTTGCAGTATTATCGAGAGTTCACATCAATTTTCAAGTTTCGACGATGATCCATTTCCAAAGTAGCTCAACTGTCGTTAAATCGTCCCCTTCGTATAATCTGGTGGCTAATTTGGGATTGAAATGGACTCGGTAATAATATTTCATGGGATTCCATATTACATACGAGCGAAAACAGTTCCGCTATGCAATTCCTAAATATTTGTCCAACAGAAATGCGTTTTGAAACTATGTACACAGGATATTTAAATGGTAACAGTTCTGCACACACAATATTTAGAATGTGTTTGAATAACATGAAAGCGTACTTTATTAATTCGACACGCCACATATCAAATGTCGCAATGAACTGGGATTATCGTTATATTCACCCCCAAAACAGGGGTGGTAAATATCGAATAAATAAACGAGTCGTTCGGAAATAATCGTGACTTACTACGTATTTTGCATAAATGGAATAATGAAGAAAATTAAGAGAATCATGAAAAACGCATCAAATAGTTCAATCGTTTTACTCGACTTCGATAGTCGTGTTTAGAACTTAACAGCTCAAATATAATATCGTATGAGTTGATTATTCAAAAACGATCTAAAATTATTCAAATATGAAATATTTATGAACATATCGTGCGGTTTCATTAACTCACTTTGAACTCAAGTATCGATACAACAGAAAATAATGCACTATTTTCGCAGTATTGATTTCGGTATATTTTTTCATATGAAATAAACTCTCTCGCTTAACACCCCTATGTTAACCGAACCATTCATGTCCAAACGAATTGTCCGCAACACAGCATAGGACTTAGTGGCGATGAATATTTATGCCAGCATCCAATTCGTTAGCTCGGATTTAATCTCGTCGAATTTTCCCCATATACGTATCGGTGACATGTGGCGATTTATAGTCGGAAAACTGTTCAAACATTCGACCAGAATATTGGCACTTTTGTCAGTCGATGTCACAAATCAAACAGTAGCCATCGAATAAATCTCGATTGTTAAAATCGATAAGCGTACACACGTACTCATTTGTAAGAAATTATTATCTTAATGCGTTCGAGCGTCGCATAAATTCGCGTTGCGTATTTTAATTAGCGTGTAATGAAGTGTCCTTAAGTACGTAGTTTTAATTTATTTACTCTCTCGCTTATTATTTATTCGCATTTGTGGCATTGTGAGTAGGTGTCGGAACGTGCGTGCTACGATCTTCAGATAAGATTAAGGACATTAGTACACAACATAATAAAAAATATACAAAATATTTATATTTTCAGATTAATATCAATCTAGAAATCAACACGGTTCTTAATAATCTTTTATTGAATATTTATTTTTGTTATTTATTAATTATATCTGTGTGAAGTGCCTCAAAGGCGAACGCTGTTTGTTACATCAGTGACATCGTGTGTCACAAAATAGCTGCGATTCTAATTAAGATACGGTTCGAAAATGTTAAATTTAATTTGTGAGAATAAGATATTCTAGATAGAGCATGTCGTGTGTGTGTAAATTATGGTTAAATTCACGAGATAAAGCCCGAGCAACGGTGCAGATTGATAAAATGTAATAACAGTGCTTTTATCGCTAATCACGATTTGCATTTTGAATCATTAGTACGCTGAGATGTTCTGTGAGGTAAAAATTAGTGTATCATAAATGACTACGAATTAAACGATAATAATCGAGCAACTTTTAATAATATATTATTTCCCACAATAATTTCCTCAATTTATACTTTTGCATTCATGAATAGAGATGTTAGAAATGTAATTTATGTTGCAAATATGCTGAATATAAATATTTTATCTTAATTCTATCGATATGTGAGCTATAAAATAGTAGCCGACTTAATACTAACGTATGCGGTGAAGGAAATAGAAATCGCCTATTTCGACGTGAACATTACAATTCGAACAGGTGTCGACTTCCATAGATATTTCGATTTTATTCAAATTCCAAATATAAAATCGAATGTATGCGTAAAATATGCAGCCTCTGGATTATGGTAATACGATGACAGCACACTTGGTTGCATTATATGACACTATTAGACAAGAATTGATCCGAAAGCCGATTCATATTTAATGTTTGGTCTATTGTCTTTTGGAATTATGACGAATGTATTATAATAACCATCTTAGAGGAAACTCCTTTAGATTCGGAATCAATTTTATTGCATCAAAATATTTGTTTCATCATTTGATAGTAAGTCAATAGCTTATTGGCATAAGCGAATCTTCATAATGCGTTGAGCAAATTAATAGCGCTTTCGTGTTGATAATTTTGGATCGTTTATTTTGAATATTATCTTTTGTCAAATTGGTCAATTTTCTCGACGCAAAAACACATAATTAGCCGAATATCCTCTTGTGGGCATCTTGAGTCAAGTCCATCTCATTTCGAGTCCCACGCAAATTCGATCGAGCTGATGATGAAGCAGCAGCAATAATACACCTGTTCTCGTCATTCGACTACACGAATTGATCTCCAAACTAAGATATGAACCATGTCAGTGGTCATGGACTTGCTAGGAATTACGTTATTGCCCTTTCAATTATCGTTATTGTCGTTAAGTAATGTTAGAATATCGAGGAATCGCCGAGTTTAATAGATTTTAGTGGGTGTCGTTATTGAAAATTTTATTATAGGACGTTAAACTGTCTCATTTCGTTATTTATTCTCATGTATAGTAAAATTTATTAACGTGGTATGTCGATTTTTAATAAATTGATAGTGAATTTTATTTAATATAGACTAATTGCAATTATTTGATTTGTGCTAATTGAGCGTTCGTTTTAATGAAACTAAGTCGTCCTGAAATATCGTTTTCAGAAAATTATTAAAGTGTTATTACGTCTCGACAGATTCACGCTATAATAAAAATCTATTATAATAAGTCGTTAATGAAACCTTAATTAAAATTGAAATTTATGTTCATCTCCATCGCGATGAAACGGTGTAAATAACCACGTTGAACATTTTTATAACGAGAAATAATAAAAAAAAGCCAAATTTAAAATTAAACGAAACAGCATCTTAATGATAGGAAATGCTAAATTTGTTCGCGTTCGTCTCTTCAGACGATCTGATATAACTTCACATCTCGATTTTTTTCCATCCATTTCCGCGACAGTGCTTTGAATACAATGAGCTGGTTGATGGGTTTCTTCAAGGATTATGCAATTTATATAAACAAAAGTCTAAATGTAAATAAATAAATGCGAGTTTCGTGAATCGACAGTTCGTTGTATCGTACAATGAAACAGTATTGTGAGGAATTATGATCATTTTGTCACTTGTACCCTTTGTGAAATTCCGTCGTCATTAAGTGATATTTTTTCGAAAATATGCAAAATTTAACAAAATAATTAAAAAATGTCCAGAATTCCTCACAACACCATACATACGTACAAAGGTAGATACATTCGCTTGCGTGGGCTTCGAGAGAGCTTAACGCGATTGTCATTAACGAGGGTAACTTAACATAATGCTCAGATATAAATCATCGTTTTCGCGTACGAGATTCTGTTACGGATGCCGGTTGCATCACGGGTCGATTTATCACTTTGTGTTTCTCAAATGTGCCCAGTGTACATAATCATGGCGATTTTAGATGCTCAATAATTGCTGAGTCCCATTCGAAAGCTCCTCTAATGCTTTCGCGGGTAACGGTCGTGTTTCGGATTAATTTCACGCATTTATCTTCGTCGTTTGTAAATATATACATTTCGTGAAATTTCATATTAATTCATAAAACATTATCCATCTCTTGCGTTTAATCAATGTTTGTTTATCTGCGTGTATTCGCTATTTTTCATACCTGATGTTTCATGTATATGAATTATTTTTTCAGAGTTGATTGATGCGTGCATATCTATAAAAACTTACGTATCGTTATAATAATTTTCAAAAAATCATCATAATGATAATTGAAAAAAATCAATACAGACATTCTACAGTACATACTACAGAATAATCGTCCGTTTCTGTTCCACGGATTTTTGACAATTCGTAATTGGAGGACAGAATGTTATTAATACATTTTTTTTAACATTCAAACACGTATAGTGTAAGCAAATCGTAAAATATTTTCATTGTCGATTTATTAATTTGAAATTTTTTTTCGCGTGCGTTCTTTTATTTTTTCAGTTAACGATTTCGATTTCAACGTGTTACTGGTAATTTTTTTCGCTGTTTTAAATTGCGCAATTTTTCGTTTGACAGTTCGATTTTATCTCAATATTTATTCTAAATTGTATTGAATATAATAATAATGAATAATAAATACATATGTATGTGCTCATAATCGGCGCGTAATATAATAATTTGTGTAAAAAAATGTGAAGTGTGTTATAAAGTGTAAAAGCAGAGCAAAAGTGGTGTGTATATATGGATATGAAGCGAAAGTAGTGATAATATTGTGTAATATAAAAGTGCATCAATCAGTGTTACCACAAAGAATCAGTGCAATTTATAAATTGTTCAAATGAATTTTGTAAAAATTTACAATACATACAACTAACTACAAAACATCGAGGGATTTTGCAGTTTCGCCGAGTTTCAAGTAGGTGATTTTTTTTTACAACGGCTATCAATAAAAATTCAAAAAAATAATTTGAAAACAAATGACAGATACATTAAAATATCGACTTTTTTCATTATATTTAATTTCAAATATTTAATATATGAATTTGTTACAATAATATTTTCAAATATCGTTCAATCAAAACACTGCGAGATAATACGCATTTTTGATAATCAATTGATGTTTCTTTATTCTTCAATTTCTATTGAAATCTATCATTGCATTAATAATATTCGAAATAATTCGGTTGCTTAGTAACAACTAACAATGACGGAATATTGTAAAAAAATACGTAACGGTTTTATGATACTTCTCAATCAGATTAAATTCGATAGTTTTGAACAATATTCATATAAATTCACGAAACATTATCAGCGATATATTTTTCCCTCTTCATGAAAAATTTCCAGCAATTCACAAGCAATTTATACTAAATCGAAATTCTCCCTAACGCAAAAAGAATCGACTGGTCCAGTTTGCCCTTCATATTTTCATCTCTTCATAATATCGCATAATGGAGGGATTCCAGGAACGAAACTGCACGTTGCACATTGCAAGTGAATACGTGCACTTAACCCAACTCTCAACGCGTGCAAAAAGCGAAGGAGGGTTTCCTCGCAAGGGGTTGGCATGATACATCAATGTCGGGATATTTATTACGGGAAAAGGTGGGATACATACATCTCATAAATTATAGCTAGTGCGAACCTACCCTAGAGCTCGCAGGGGTGGGTAAATAATGAATTAATCAACGCTTTGACTCGAACTTAATTTTGCGACGCCTTAATTTCGCGGAGGACCGATGACTCGAGGTTTTTTTTTTCAAAGCCGGTTGATTGATCGATCGATGGGGAGGATCGGAAGTTTGACAAAGTTGGTCGAATTGGAGTGTGAAGTTGGCTTGGGGCTGTTTCGGGAGAGTGTATCGCTTTTTTAAAGGAGGTGTAATTTGAAGAAGCGATGCAATCGGCTTTGATGTATATCTCGACGGAATTTGATACTCTTATATATTTTTTTCGATACTCTTTTATGTTTTTTGATAGATGATATTTGTTTTGAAGTGCTTTTTTTATGAAAGAATGGTTAAAAAATATCATTATACGTAACTTCAATGGCTATTTGTTGAGTTGAGTGTGCTTCACGTTATCAGAATCTGTTAAATGATTTGAATATTTTATAAATGTGATGCTAGTACTTTTGCCTAATGTTGCTAGTTTCCAGTTAGACTATTAAGGAGTAAGTTGCATGATTATTTTTCAATTGATGATTTGATAATTTTATTTCACTTATTTAGTCGAGATCTTTAATTTACCTTCCTTTACAATGTCTGTTTAAAATATTTTTTAATTTATTTGATAAAAAAATTCTTCATCTCAAAATCACTTATCGACAAATCGAATGACAATAAAACAACCCCTAACAAAATTCCAAAATCGAACCAAAAAAAAAAAATCTCCAATATCCAGTCCCCGTGTGTACACTCGAGCGCTCGCCACCTTTGCAATTTGACATCTATAAAATAAATATCAGCGGATCCGAAGTCTGCCCAGGTTCAACCTTCAATCCCCCCAAGTCTTCCATCGTCTTCCCAGGGGAGCCGGTCCCTCTTCAAAATCTCCCCCAAGAGAGAGAGAGAGAGCCTCCACTTTCCCATCCCTCAAATTTCCCATCAACCCCCAACCCGAACCATTGAAATATGCCGGGAAAATCAATCATAAGGACCTGAGGAGCGTTCGGTTCGGGACTCGGGCAAACACGAGCCCGAGGCCGCAATCGTCCCGTTAATCGAGTTCGATTTGACCGTCTCGTTTCTAGGGAAATTATACTCTCCCGTGTCGTTTGAAATGAGGCTCTCGAGAAAAATAGCTCCGGGAAACAATCTGTCGGTGCGGCACTCGAACGAGCTGTGGGGGAGTCGTAAAGTACGTGCGAGACGCAAAGGTATGTACCTATGTATGTACGTTCTTTCGTATTTATATTAAAATGTATGCCATATTAAAATTTTCATACTTTTGCCGTTATTACGATGGGAGTGGATCTGAGATTTTTCAACTTTTCGCGCTTTCGCAGGTGCTTCGGGAAGAGTGTTGTTTTTTAGATACAAAGTCGGAAGGAGTCGTTAAAATGCGATTATTGTAATATAATATAATATTTATAATAAAATTGTTTCTAATGTAGAGTTTAAATAATATAATATATTTTTTAATCATAAATTGTTATATTTGGCGTATTAAAGTTTTTTTTTCTGTATAATTCTTATCATAATGAGAGTTCTTATCGTAAACACATTCGAGTTCTAATAGAGAAAAAAACGTCAACGTTGCTACGTCGCATTTGAGTAATTAATAATTCAAAGATTGGGCATGAACAAAGTAAACTCATATATGTATCTATATTTATATTTGAAAGATATTTTCTGTTAAGAGTTTAACAAATCGGTTACATATTTCCTAAACTTTAAGTCGGTAGGGTCGCAATTGATACATTTGAAAAAGAAAACTTTAAAATTTTTAACGTCCATCGTATTTTTGAGAACTGAGTTTCTTATACTTTTGAAACTTTGACACGGAACATACGAGTTTCCAAATTGAAATTCTTTAAAACTTTTGATTCTGCAGATAAATATTCCTGCACCGAGATGAAATTTCCTTACGTATTATGAAAAAAAATTTGAAAGCATTTTCAGATTAAAAATAATGAAGCCTCTATTTTTAGATGTCCTATACTGATAAATACAACAAAATATCGCACTATTTGATACTCAAAATAATATCCATAAAAACTTGCGACCGTCATTCCAGTCTATGAATAACCAAAATGTAGGTTACGCTCGAGTACACATATAAACAATGCCAATTCTAGCAAACGGCGTTTATTTATTTGTATTTACAACATTATCTTCGGTCGGGTTGTACCGAATAAGCATTTCGGTCCCCTCTATTCGCGATAGTTTACCGAAACAAGATCTCATCCCATTTTCCGCATTGTCGTTTTTGCCTCGCAAGTTTTTCCCTGCTTTTCCTAGGACAACTTTATCGCATAAAAGTTGTGTCGTAAAATTGCCTTCGGTCCGGGTCATAACTCATAAAGGTTTACACGCGAGGCTCGACTGTTATCTCTATTTTTGCTCTCTCCCCATATACAACAATAATATCCTGGGATGGTCGAAAATATCCTTTTTTCATTTTATAGACTGAAGAAAATATTAAGAACAAAAATAAAAAAAACCGTTTTAACAAAAGTATTAATTAACATTTCAAATGACCAGTGTGACGTTCATAGAAATGTGGCAGCCCTAATTTGATTGTTAATAGACAGCCCTAATTTGAATGTTTCAATTAATACAAATACATGTTATCAATTATAAAAAGTAATAATTGTTACAAGTCTAGCTCGAACTGCCGGAAAGAACGCGCATAAAAAATGCACTATCGATGAACGAAGCAATTATGTATTTCGTCAGTTTAATTATTGTTGTGAAATTTTCAAAATATCAATTCAGTATCGTTTATTGGTCTCTTAAGTAAAGACGTGTCGTATTCGATCGTTTTATAATTTTATTTTTTTTTCGAATTACGTGAATATTAATATCATGACAAAGTCTCATTGTGATAAAATCGTATTCTCATCGTCAGTGAATAAGAGTGTTAAAATCCTACCTTTTGCGCCTTTGAAGATGAAGCCTTTTTCTCGATTCACCATAACACTCGCGCAATTAAAACAAATTCAATTAAAATCGTTATATTCACTCGAGATATTCGTTAAAATTATGATAAGTAATATAACTAAACGACCGATCGCGATAATTGACGCTTATCAACTGATTAAAAATCGAACACAGTAATAAAAAAACAACCGACACGTGTAACAATATTCGTTAAATACAATGTTGTTGATTTGAAATTGTGTACAATGAAACGTGCGATTTTGCTGATTTGCAGAACTTTGAGTGAGTATTTGATATTTTGTAAATCGGAACAAATCGAAATTTTATTATGTTTATGTTATTGAAATTTTTTATTAAATTTTGTTTGTTATTAAAATGGATTGCAAAAAAAAATACTGATTTGCAAGTATTTCTCATATGTATCTATTTGTATACAAACATAGGGAGCATTTAACTTACCACTCTCTTATATTTGCAGCAAAATTGCATACAATTTCCGAATTTTCACACGAAAGATGTACCTAGGCAAATAGCACTCTCTTAAGCAGAGGAAATACACGCTGATAATTTTCGTTTTGATAGATTGTGAAGTGGAGCTGTCTTCCGTGACGTTCGCTGAAAAAAAGGGAGTGATCCCTCGAGGATATGACAACGGGAGACATTTGAGTTCATTTGCTCAAGTGCCGTATTTGCCGGTTTTGTGTACACAAAAAAGCACAGGGTTGACACAAAACGTACTGCTTCTTTGATCTTCGATGAATTCTCGTTTTATTTTTTCGAAAACGAGCGCTTTTTTTCATTACGGGTCAACGGACAAATTTGAATTCCCCCAGTGTCTTGTAGTGTCTCTTTTTGAAATTTTATTTAATGTATCATATTTTGATGTTTCAATATTTATTTGAGAATATGATTTATAATTAAATTGTTAGTGTGTATACTTTTTCCGTGAAATATTATTAGTCGAGGTATTGTCTTAAAAAGGCTCTATATAAAAGCTTTTTAAACTTTGATGCAGGTGAAAAATAAAACAATATATTATGAAAAATGAATCAAGAATTTCATTCAATAAGCTGTGCACTAAAAGCTTTTTAAGCTTTTCCCATTCGCACGTACTAGACATTTTCATGAAATACTACATAGAATGTACGCGAACTTGTTCACAGGCGAAAAAATTTTTGAAGCCAATTTTCCAAAACGTATTGCAAAACGAATTAGTCCATTATAGCAATATAGATATTGAAATGCAAAAAAAACCTAATTTGTTTCAATTTGAAGATTTTGTACTATGTTATGGTCAGGGCTAAAAACAATTATTATTCGGATATTGACTAACCATTACTAAGAGGATTGTTCAAGATTTGATTTTAGTGTTTGTGATCAATTTCATTTTGATATTTTCTTTTATATTATCCTAACTTAATTTAAAACTTAAGATAATTTAACTCAATCTAATTTAACATAGAAAAAGAAAAAAATAAATCGAACCTAACTGTGCGTGCTTCTCTGCAATGATTGGCCATTTCCCGAATCATATTGAAATTTAATAAAAATATCAATAAAATTATGATCTTAACCCATATTAATATAAAATGAAATGAAATTAATCACAAATACGTACATCAGATCTTCAACGAGCTCTTCAATCATTAACTGACCGATTCTTGAATCATAACGATTTGTTCTCCATCCGTAGTTATCATATTCATATGTGTGTATGAAATTGAACTCAAACTTGACATAAAATGAAAATTTTCGAATCGAATTATATTGAAATTTAATAAAAAATTCAAAAATAATAATATGAATCCATTAAAAAGCGAAGATGCACACAATAATAAAGGACGGAGCACTCTGCGGCGGGTCGTCGAACCCGACCGCCATAGACGCTCGGGCTCGCGAACAATCGATCGTTGGTGTCCCAGCGAAACTCCCATAACTTTCCCGTTTTTATACGTCCGGCAATAAGGCCACGGGACAGAAATGCACCGGCGGAGGCTTTTACGGCACCCACCTACCCACCCTCGCCGTTTATTATTTATTCGGGCCCCGGTGGCTGATGGACGACCCATTGTCCCTCCTCAAAGCGTCCGTCGTCGTCAGCGACTTCTTCTTCTTCTTCTGTACATCATCTGGAAGAAGATTTTCCGATTCAAAAGTGAACGCTGTGGACGAAAGTGAAAACGGGCTTCGTCGCGACCGCGTGGGTGTTCCTCTTCTTCGAGGCGAGCTTTGGTTTATGTTCGCGATTCGTTGGCTCGGGTTTTTCGTTTTGTCGGATTGTTTTAGGGTCGTTTGTTTGTAACGATGGTTTTATTGGATGATTTATAGATTTATGGAGATTATTTTTTGGTTTTTGAATAGTTGAAATTGTGGTGTTTGTTCGAGTGGTCGTTTGTGTATGGGAATTGACGATTCTCTAGTAATGTTAGGCGTAAGACAAATAGAAATGATTAATTTTATTTATGTAAATACTTTATTTATTTAATGAAAATATATAGAGTGTAATAATTATAGATCATTTCAAACAAAAGTTATTTAATTTAAATCATTTAACATCTGCAAGTTACGTACAAAAATATAAAATTGCGTCGAGAAAATCTTTGTCTCATTCAAGACATCTGACATTTTAACATTTCATTTACACCTGCTGAGAAAATTTATTTTCTACTGTATATTACATTTCATATACACTATACATTACAATTTAAAATTAAAAAATAAATTTTTCGACTTTGAAAATATTTTCAGTAATAATTTCAACGAAACACGAAGAAAATTGATTCTTGAAAATTCTTAAAATAACTGAATCAGGACCACTTCATTAGATTAAATTTGAATCAATCAAAATATTATTCAAACACGATTCCATATGACAACTGAAAAGGCCAAGGGGTACAAGTGACTTCGTGGTGATTTCGAGAAAAATGAGTTCAAAGTTGACCATGTTAATAATATATAATACATGTATTAGTTGGAGGTCGAGTGATTTGATGATATATCTCGGTTCACGTTCCAAGTTCTTTTATATCCTTTTGGCACCGAATATATGAGCGTACATAAAAGCGATTCTTGTACGTAACGTAATTTTGGCAAAAATCTCACTTGTACCATTATATACGAAATCGCCTAAAACACCCACGCTGGAAAATCTCAAACGAAATTAGTCAAATTAGAGCTCGCACATGTGTATGCTCCAGCATCACATACATACATACTCAACGATAACCTTTGAGAAGGTCGAACTTTCTTCACCCCCTCGAAGGGCGAATTTCACCTACATACCACGAAAACCCACCCCCATACGCACACTTACAATATATAAGGGCTCCTAGGGCTTTCTCTCCGCGTACGCCTTAATGGAAACGTGTTTGTTCTGAGCGCGTCCTTTGTTGGCGTCGCGTGCGTTTGATATTAATGGACGCACGGTGAACATTCGAGGCTTTAGCCGGCATGATTATTTACCTTCTTGCTTGCGGTGTGTTTGCGAGATGGTTTTGAGGAGGTTTGATGGCTGTTTGTTGCTCGGTTGCTTGTCAACTGTTGGCGAGTCGCGAGAGGATACGGATAATGGACGAGTTGAAGGTGGATGTGGATGTGGGTTAGGTGGCGCGTTTTGCTTCCCGGTGATGGTTGTTGTTGATTGTTTTGAGTTTTTGTTGAGATTGTGAAGGAAATGTTTTTAATATTAATTAAAATCTGCATAGGGTGAAAATTAATGTGTGTGTGTCTGCTGTGTCTTCATTGGTATATGATCGAGTTGATGTGAATATATTTGAGAATGCATCCGTTTGATTTAAAATATTTTATATTCAGATTCATTTTGATGAAAAAACATCTAGTACATTCAGTTCGCGATTTACGTATACAGTGTTTTCTTGATGGAAGCTGTTAGTGCAAAAGAAACTCAGTTCGTCTCTGAAGTCTTAAACTTATTGTTAGTATGCTTCGCTCTTACAGATTTCGTTTAAAAATCAACGATTATGTAAATCGAAAACAGAGTGTACCAAATGTTAATATTATTTATATTTTATTAATGAATTCTAATTAAATTTAAAATTTATAAAATTGTTGAATTCGGTTGCTCAGATGCATAAAATAAGCAGATCGTAAATGATTTTCACATGAATGAAATAATCCACATCATTTTAAATTTGAATTTGATTTATTTATATTATACAATATATTACAATCCTATGACGTTTAAAGTCCATAATATTTCGAAAAACATCACAATAGTTTGTAATAAATAATGGAATTATTCATATTTTTGTAAAATCATATTAAAATTTACTTTCTAATTGCATATTTTATGCGTCGGGCAAATTCCGTAACGACTTCAAAGCAAAGCCATCGAATTCCTCACCTTCCCCGGTCGGCTCGAGACCCAATTAAAAGTACAAAATTCCGACCAATTACCCCCGATCGAATCGATCCCCGCTAAATTACGCGAAACGAGCTCCGGCAACTTTATTACGCGACGAATTAGCAAACGTCTGACATTCGCCGGGATGTTTATCTGCGACGTCGCATTTCGCGAAACCGACTAGGGGAGAAACGAGCGACTTCCATAGAAATCAAGTGTGGAAATAGACTGTGAGGTGTCGAGGGATGAAGGAAACCATCCCCCCCCGAAGTTGCAGGGGAGTGCCAGAGATGGAAAACGTACGAAATTCGCAGAGGAAAGGTAAAAGGACTAGTGGAGGAGGGTTTGAGGTTTGGGTGAGGGTGGGTGTTGAAAAGGGGCGACGTTTCGGAAAAACGAAGCATCTGAGTGGGGTGTGGGATGGTGTCTGGCGAGACTCACCTTTTCACGGGAAGGAGCGTCTGGCAAATCGGGAGCTTCCTCTATAGTGTCGGGTAGATATTGGGTATTGTGGTGTGAATATTGCTTGTGTGTGATGTGCTCGATTTGAAATTTTATGTGGAGCCTAGATGCTAAAGAGTGTAAGTGATGAATTTAAATTATTAGAGTTGAGTACAGAAATTGTCTGTCGTTTGGTTTCGGGGTGGAAACGGTCCTCATATATTTTTAATTTTGACTTATGCAGACTCAAAAAAAAATTGTATGTGAAATTAGATGATTTATAGTATTTTATGATCTCATAATTTGGATATGATATTGAATCCAAACGAAACTGCAAACTCTAGTTATAACCGAATGCAAATCTCATAAGGATCCACTAGCGTCGAGAGTTAATCTCGTTACAGATTCAGAATAAGTTAAATGCGCTCCGTTAAAACTTTTCCAGTAAACCGTGAAATTCGAACTCACCGTCGCAAATATAAGAGATCATATTATACATAAAATATATCCGAACTAATATTAGAATTTCATAATTTTTCATATACGATTTCCTCGATCGTCAAAGTTTCCCCACGCCTGACTGACTCCCCCACCGTTTCTCCGATAGATATTGCGTTATCGACGGAGGAAATGTAACTTCCACCTTTCTAAGTGGTACATTATTCGATCCTCTCAAAGGCTGCACCGAAATGAAAATCTCCTAAGGCAGCGACGGTATTATATTTTAAAATCGAGGCGCCTGTTGGCAACCCCTTCGAGTTTGCCATTTTTATTAAATTGTCCCTCAGACGCCGGCGGCATTAATGCGATATCCTTCTTCGTTGAAAAATCCTCCACATTCGAGATTTCGGATCGTGTATGAAAAATAGTGTCCGCTTTGTCCCGGCTCCATTTTCCGGCTCATCGGATATATCCCTTTGAACAAAACAATGGAAAAACAAAGGGTGTTTCGACTTCGACGTTATGGGGACGTCGTTGTTATGTGTGCGTTGTCGTAAAAGTCGAATCGGATAAAGCTCGCGATTCGTATGGGAGTGTTTTTCCTTCGGGAAACTTCGAAAGTTGTGTCAAAGTTTGTAGCTTTTCACAGAGAAGTGTTAAACCGGTTGTACGAAGGCGTTTAGTTTGATACGTATAAACGAATTCTGAAATTTTCGAGTAAATTTTCATCAAAGGATTAGTTTGTCTTAGAACTGAGCGGTTGATGTAAATTAAGTTTTAATCCAGGTGCTGAAATGCAATTTACACTCGTGTAACTGAGTAGATATGAAATTATACAGGATGTGCTGTAGAATGGATTTGCATACGATTTGAAGTTGAACAAACAACAGCATTTAAATTTCGATTAATTGGAAAATTTGTTAGTATTTTGCAAATCTAATAATGATTGTAAAGCATTTTTGTTTAAATTGTTTTATACAATTGAAAATAATTACACAAAAATATTTTCATATTACATAGTTTGCTGTAATCATAGAATGTAAAAGCTTAGTGAAAACTGTTCGTGACATTTGAGAAATTTTCCAACGTTTACTCTATCTTTATTTACAAAAACCTCGAGATACGGAAAAATTCTGCTCACTTTTATACAAAAGTAATTGCAAATACTTCTGTGCTTGACTCAATAGAGCTTAATTCAGTATGAAATTCTCGAATCGCTTCAAAAGCCAACTACGTACACAACGTCTACGTAGCGAAGGGAGCTTTCGACGAGAGAGAAAAAGAGAGGAAAATGCTATTTTCCGACTTTCCACAGCCCGGAGGGTAAACGCCGAGAAAACTAAGGCAATAAAACAAATCGAAACCCAATCAGAATTACTTTGCCTTTCGTTTTCGACTCTAACAACCGTTCGCCGACCGCTCTCTCGTTAGGGCCATTTGTTTTTCAGACCCGTTTTATACTTTTTTCAGCGTAACGAGTTGTTTTTGTCGACAATTTCGACCCAGAGTGGTCCTATCGGATTCGTGTATTATTGATGAGGAATCGCGTGCGAGGGACGTGGGCCTGTTTTGTCGAAGGGTTGTAATCTAGAACTCTCCCCTAGGGCAGGTCGAAAGCGATGTGGGTTAAATTGTCGACGTGGTCCAAGCAAATAGGCTCGGTTAATATTAAAGACGTTGACTAAATTGGGTTACGTTTTTTTGCACTGCGGGATTTCTAAAGTGAAAGGTTAAGAATATTTAGACTATCATTTGTGTATATAATACTGAATATTTGTTATGTATCATTTTTTTTCGTGTTATTGTGTGCCTTGTTGCATTTTTTTCTTCAAAGTACAGTTTCCTGTTCTCAAAAAAGAGGGTTATAATTTTAGCTGACAGAGAGCATGAAATTTCAAATATATCTAGTTTTTAATCGTCTGATATGTTTTAGAAAGGGGAAGTTTTTTATCCCCATTTTCTTTCTCTAATTGTATGATCAGTTTTTTTTCTAGATTTGTATAAAAAAATAAAGATATGTGGAAATTATCAAAGACGAATATATTTTCAATTAAATTCTATCCAATATGTTGTCAACATATGCATATGCTGATATGTAAAACTTATAATGCTCGATATTAAATTGCATTGTGAATGATTAAATAACATGTATGCGACAATCTAACACAATCATCAACACAAATTCAAATTCGTTTGATTTGAATCACATTTTTAACTCGCATAAATACCATATAGCAACTCACAATCGATCCAAAAAATGATCCAAGAGTCCCTAAAAACGCCAGGTCACAGCATATAAAAAAATAAGAGCATCAATCAAATCGCAATCGAAGCCTTGACCGCACCGCGACTTTCCCGCACTTGTCAACACATTTCGGGGCCAAGTTCACATCGAGCGCCTTTCTCTTGGCGCAAACGCACCTTCTATTCGCCTCTCGCTCTTCAATACGAAAACGGAACGAGACGGTGGCGGTGTTGTGGCGTTGCGGTGCTGCATCGGCGGCAATGCCAAGTTGAGGGTTACGCAAGCGGCGTTACGCCACTTTTGCTCTTGTAACCGATCAAAGCACCGCCGACGAGATTTTCCGACCGGAAAACTCGGCCGACCGAGAAAATTTCTCGTGGGTGTTGATTGTTGTTGTTGTTGATGTAGATGTTCGGTCGGGTCGTTTCATTCATTCGACATTCGATGAAAAGTCAAATGATATTGTTTATTAGAGTCGTTTTATTCAATGAATTTTAATTCGAGTTTATTCTAGTGCAAACTGATTTATTTTTGTTTATTCGGTAGGAGGGAAAATCATTCATACTATATTTTAATGCCTTCGTGATTTGAACTCGATGATTATGTGTTAATCTTAATGGAAGTGTGACTTAGAGCATTCATACTATAAACTCGAAATCTATCTGTATATATAAAAAAAAAACTAGCGATCAACCCGTTGAAAATATCAACGCATGCCTGTTTAGAGTAAAATAAAAAATTGAAAAATATTAAAATCGCTCTTTTTGTGGATGCTGAATTGTAGCTATTGGGTTGAAAATATTACAATTTTGAATATGTCGATCCAACAGCTTCAATACATCTTTTAGAATCTACCAAAAATACGCAATTTCCCAAAACGGGACAGATTAATAATTTTAGGAAAATTACAAGACAAACACAAGATTCATCGTAAACGGGACTGTCCCGGCGTAAAAACCAAGTTTAAACTCATATCGATTCTCGAGTAATACCGAGTCACAGCAGCTCGTACTGTAAAAAATATTTTAAGTACAAAATTAAATATTCCATTCGAGTTTCAATACATATACGGACGTGCCATAAATAAAATCGTCATTTTCTCATCTAAATCATCCGCGGCAATAACTGCACAGGTCCGTAAACGGCATCTAAACCGACCTCAAATTTTTGACGTAACCCAACTTTAACGCCAAACAAGTTTCTGCGGTTTGAATTATTGGACATAAAAGCACTACCGGGTGTATCATTAGCGTTTCGAAAAGTGAGAATGACTCCGTTTTCTGCGTTTATTGCGATGCTAATGCGACTTGCACGTGTCGAAATGCGATTTGAATAAATCGACTATAAAAATCGCGCCTACATCACAAGTATATAACAAGTGTCGGTCGGATTCTGATGCAGGGATGCAAAGTGGATATTTCTTAATCCTTTATGCACTTTGATTTGTATACGTACGAGATGCACTTTTAAGATGACTAAGAATATCAACATCGAATATGAAATATAGATTTTAGGTAATGTCTTAGAAATTAATGTGGAAATAATCGATCATCTTATAAACTTCAAAGAGGTATTCATTTAGATATGCAACTGCAATGTGAATTCAAAGTAATAAAAATCTTCTCAAACCCGTACATTGGAAAATGTAACTGCGAAAATATCAACCAGTATGATGAAGCTTTAACGCTATGCATTTTATAATATGCACTTGATTTTAGTATTTTCAGTGGAAATTTTAAATTATCAATTAATTGAAGTTTTCGTTTATCCATAATGCATCCCTGTTCCATCAAGCACTTATATACCACCTAGAAGAACTTCGATGCTTCAAGTTCTTGTGCACATCTCGATTTGGACGTGCATCAATCCGGCTCCGACTTATTTACGACGGCCGAAATATGCGGTCGATTGCCACCATAATTCGTATTGCATTTTTTTCATTATTTACGATGATGTATCGGAAAAGATGTGAGTTATAGCCCCTGATGATGATCACGACGACGACGACGATGATGATGATGGCCGTGTTGTGCGTACGCAGTGCACTGTTGCAGTTCGTGTCTCTCGTAAATTTTGGCGCTTCGAATAATTGAAGGCTTTCGGTGATTTGTGTTTATGTTTGTTGTTCGTGTGATTTGAATTTTGGGGATTTTTTCTGAGTGTTTGTACGTTGTGCGTTTTGCGTTTTTGTCACTTTGCTTGTTGACGAGCGTATTTGCGCATGCGATGCATGTTTGCTTGTGGAGGTTGAATTTTTAACACTTCTTGATTCGAATGTGTCAATTTGTTCTGTTTGTTTTTGTGAATTGAAAAATTGAGATTAAATCAATATGTGAGATGCGTTTATAGACTTATTTCATTAAGACGCATTGAAATATTAATCAATGTAAAAAAAGTACTGTTAAAATGTGCTTGGAAATATGAATTTGAATCATCGTGTAATTCAATACGCATATAATGATCATCTGATTAATTTTAATACACTCATAGATGAAATGTAACATAATTTCGAATGCATATCGTAGCACTCATTAAACGGGTTTCGTGTATAAAAATATCCAATAACGTGATGCGTTTGATGTCACGTAGGCAATTCTAAATATAAAGACATTTAAGAACTAAAAATAATTAAGAACTACCATAAATATGCTCAATATAATTATTAATTTAAAATATTAACAAAAAAATCATATTGAATGTACATATTATATTAAATTTTCCCTCTTAAAACCTAGTAGCTTCCATTTCCCGACGTCACGTAGCCTATTACGAACGATAAAGCTCGTATGACGAAAATCTAAAGATGCACAGATGCACCTATCACGAAATGGACGTAAAACTAGAAATTTATTGCATCTAAAAAGCGGCTTAAAGAGTCTCAAGTGCTTAAAAGGTTAACCGAGCGATATTGAACCGGCACGTCTAAAAAAAAATGTAGTACGTACAAAAAGCACACACTAGCATTGCGCAACTTTTACGTACATACACTCGAGCAACACAACTCACACGTGAAATTATACACATATATAGGAAAAGCATTTTGTCCGAAGACGATTTTTTTCTTTTCCGAACTGTTTGTCGAACCACTCGCCGCGGGTCAACGATATTTACACGAAATTCGTAAACGTCGAAAAAAAATTACGGAAATCGGTAACGGTGCGTTTTCGAAACAACATCACGATTCCTATATGAATCACTAATTTTTCAATTCAAAGGATTCATTTTTTCCTTGAGACCCAAATACACTATGAAATTTATCATCAAATTCAATATACAGTGGGGAGAGTAAATATACTAAGGATACCTTTGATTATATACCTTGTAAATTAGGTGTGTATATCTAGCTTTATTCTATGATTCACTTCGGTGTTAATTGATGTATCAGGTCGGTATTATGGTCAATTTAATTCTTGTAATTTCGTCGGTGTCTAACACGATGGTTTTTGTGTGTTTTGTGCACAATGGACAATTGGCTTGTCGCCGCGTGCGCTTAAAAGGGCTTCGACTTATAAACGCGTGTTGTTTTGGCTTCGGTTCATATTGTGCAGGGGGAGATTGTATTGCCAAAGTTTCCTCTGTTTATAGTCTATGCTTAATGAAATTGTTCCTTTTCTCGTTATTGTACGCGGAAATATTGCTAATGTACATAGGATGTTGAATTCCGATAGCGGTTAGAATGTTTCGTTTATTTGAATTGTGTCCGTTTAGAGCTGCTTTGAAAACGATATTGAGTTTCTCATACTCGTGACCGTATATGGAGAAATTTTAATTAGAATTCAAAACGAATCTATATTTGAGTTAAGAATTAAATATTAAATTTCATCTTAAGTACATTTGTACTTCTTAAAAATAATTTCACTCCAAAATGAAACTCGATACGCGCAATCTTTCGATCTGAAACATCAAAACGTCAACAACCCTCACTCATATTCACACATTATCTCTCGCTAAGCATCACTCATAACACCTTTATTTTTCCTCAGACTCAAAAAAGACATCTTAACAGATAATGGTCGCGTTTAAACTTCTGTCGGTGTCGGTGGATTTTACTGCTTTTCGTGCTATTTTCGATCGTTTCAACACATATACGGTCAGACGGGATGCACTTTTGATAGAAATAGATCTCGTCTCGCTTCCGCCACTCCTGGCTCTGGCCATGTTGTGGAAATTACGATTCATAAAGACGGTATTACACAAGTGGCCAGAATCGACTCTGGCCGGTGCGGTGGTAGAAGATTCGCGGAAAAGTCTCAGTTTCGAAACGGCTCGTAGTAAATCTCGCCTTTGATGGTGGAGTTTCCGTTTCTTGTCTCTCTTGGCTTGTTGATGCTATGGTTCAACGAATCGTTTTAGTGTAGGGGATCGAATTTCATATGGTTGCGATGCTGTGAATTTGTAATTGAAATTTGAGATGGGCTTGTAATTGAATTTTTCAATGGACATCGATTATAAATGGTTTTGTAAATTAGAATTTTTCAATTTGATATAGACAACGAACATCGGTATATTTTCAAGTATTATGATTGTGTTCGGTTCGTTTCCGTACTCTATTTACTCTATTTCAGAAAGCTGTTAACCAGATGTAATGCAGTTGACATACAGTTATAGATTTTCTTTTTTGAAAATTCTATTTTTTTGATAAAATTTTATCAAATATATCATCGTGTGAATCCTGCCTAATGTAAACAAATATCTATTTATGTCTCTAAGTACATTTATGAAACCAATAACTTTTCAGCCAATTACGACTCGATGCTCCAACTTTTTCAATACTCTAATATAATTTATCATCACCATCAATTCATCATATACCATTTGTAGACTTCTTGAGGAGGCGCTACACCACTTTTAGTGGCAGTTTCATCGCCTCAACCACATTTTTACGACCCACGGAAATAGATTCGTGTCTTCTTTATATGAGCGCATGAGCGATGGTCTTCTTGCATTCCTCGTAGATCAAAGCACTCCCAGTCGACATTTATATTTACTCACTTTTTTTTTCAAACCCCTTATTTGTTTCCTCTGTTCGATGAGACTCTTTTTTTTCGACCATCCTGTACTGAAGGCGCTTGTGCGGCGCGAGACTAATCCGAGATCTTAAAGCTTAATTAGTTTGTCTAATAGGCAATAACTAGAGTAGTTTGAGGTGAAAATTGGATATCGAGATTAAATTTGAAGAGTGCTAGAATTTTTTTTAATTGAAAATTTAAGATTTTCGGATCGTTTCGATGGGTTGATTTTACGATTGCACTCTTTCGCAAAGTTCAAAGTGATGACATTCAATTTCGTGCTTTGATTTTAAAGCACAGTGGTGAAATGTATGCAAAAATATTCCATTAAAAATCAAACAGAAACGGTCTCCTAGACTAAATTTCCAATTTAGTTCCTCTCCCTAAGCACTTTCTCTTACCCATCAGTTGTTTGAGTCTGTCCAAAGTTTAGCGCGAAGGGTTCAATGATTTCCACCTACATAAACATAACCGAAATTAAATATCATATTATCCATTTTCGAACCATCTATCCTAAAACAGATAATAAATAAAATAATACTTACTATTTTTATGAAATTTATGAAACTATCAAAAAGCTTAACGTCTCTATTGATCCATAGAGTGCAGTGCACTGTGGTTTTTGCGAAATGTGGATTTGGCTATAAAGGCACCTGTCGTTCTATATTAGGATTAGAATGTGAGTATAAACATGCCCAGCTTCCCCTAATCTCGGACAGGGGTGGAAAAAGCTCCACTACTCCACTCCGGGCCAAAATAAATAAATACGTATACGAAATCTGCATATAATCGGATTTTTTTTCCTCGGCTGTTTGAAATTCAAAGTTTGTCGCAAGGATGTGGTTTTTATCGAGGGGTAGTTTTGTTTTATCGTGTTTTCGGTCCGAGTGCGCTCTTCGATTTCTTCAATAAAACATTTCTAATAAAAGTGGAAATTCGATATTTGAGCGGCGATGTAAAAAGCCGTATGTTGAATAATAAATTTCGAATCGACTCTCTATTCCTAATAATATGAAAGAAAGCAATCTATATTAAAATTCTCGTACTGTATTAAACAATAGCGCGAAAAAAAGTCATACACGAAAAAAGCGTAATATGAAAAGCCTCATACATTTTCCATCCAATATATTGTTTTTGAAAGTTTATTTGCCCGTCTGTCAGATTGTATATGAATACTACTGAAATACGAGTATTTCGCAGATATTATCATATTCTACACTAAAATGAAGAAAAGTTCCATAATAACATTTTCGTATCATGTGAAAATCGATCACAATAATTCACACTATCATAAAGAACACGAAAAAACCCATGAATAATATTTCTGTTATAATGATATGTCAGACCTGCTAGATGATTTGATAGATACGAATTTTAAAAAAATACATATAGCTAAAAACCTTCACAACTTTTTAAACTCCCATGCTCTGTATTAGAGCACAATAAAACTGTTCTATCGAAAGCTATAAAATAAAATGGTTAAAACGGCACGCACACCGACGGTTTTCGCGTCCTTGACGATCAACGGAGGGTTCGTATCAGCGAATTGATACTGTGATCCTTATTGAAGCTGAATTGCACCACCGGGTGTTCAGTGAAGCGGAATCCAATTACCGAACTGTCTGATACAGTGCAACGTGCCCCGTATATTTTGTATACTCGTTTGCTGATCACCGTGTGCGGACATGAATGGGGTGATCATAATTTCGTATATTTTTTGGAACTGTTTGATCGTTATTAAAAATGCATGTAACTAAATGAATTCATGTTTTTTTATTAATCTCGCTTTTGCACATATTTTGGATGCGTGTGTTCATATAGCTCAATATTTTCATAAGTTGTACATATAGCCACATCCATTTATAAACTGGTATTAAATTTGATTGTATGATACTCGACTTTACTTTACATGAAACTTAACGTCATCCCCAAAATAAAACCTAACTTAATTTGACGATCGTTTATCTAATGAATATGAGTATAAATCAATTGAAATATTAATGTAAATGAGTGAAGGTCAGATAAAGTTGAAAATTTTTATAATGCAATGGGATTTTTTGAACATACAGGAAAAAATGCATATTTTCCCAGTAAAATCAATAATAATCGATCGAAAGAAATAATCATTAATTGATTATGAATTTTATCCTTCAATCATTAATTCAAATAACAATCTTATGAAAAATGTTTATTTCTATAGAATTCGAATCATTCTTAAAATAAACAACTCCCGGTAATGCAGTTCAATGAAAATTCAAAGAATCCAAACACAAACTTTCGTTTTTCCTCAATACGATTCAAATGAAATAACATGGGAAATCACCCAATCTGATTACAATATTGCAATACGAATCGACCACAACATTACATCGAAAAACCATCGACACCGAAAATTACATCTAAATACGCATACACGACATATCGTCGATTTTCCTCAACGAGATCTCTCACGCGTCATTAGCACTTTTTATATAATACGTAACCGTACATTGCGGTCGGATTCCGTTCTTCGTCGAATCGGAAGTGGTCCAATTTTTATCTAATTCTTTTTTATATCGAACTAGTCTTCTTTAAGAGCAGTTTCGGCATGCATATGCGTAATATAATGCAACTCGGCTCGGTTACACAAATCGGGTAACGGTTGTTACCCGACCGTCCGTAGACGTAATGCGAATGTAATTCGTGTAAAATGATTATATTTATATTCGTCTATTAGCATCAAATTGACGCCGTTGAACTGAACTGTCGAAGTGGCTCGACCTCAAATCTTAATGCAATTGTTCTAATGCAAGGTCACCCTACAATGATGTCGTTCGAGTTGTGTGAATAGGAAACGGTTTGTTGCTCTTTAGAAGCGATTTGCTGTTCTTAATATTCTCGAATGATTCAATTTAAATGTATTTGTTCAAATAATTAATATGCATTCAGTTCGATTTGTCAAATTTATGTAGATCGGAACATAGAAAAGTACTCATCTAATTCGTAAAGAAATCGCCGATGGCGTTAATTATACAATTCAGAAGTTTTTCTCACTTTTCAAATTTGCTTAGAGACGGTTGTTGATAATTGACATCGAACTCCTTTCGAATGAAACGGCACAATTGATCATTTAATAAAAAAAATGTTGATTTCATATTATTTGTATTACAATATAAAATACCAACTGAATATGTAATCTAATAATCTATCAATTAACTTTCGAATATTATTCATTATGAAAGATGAAAAATATAAATAATGTACCAGTTATGCAATTTTTTACTAATTTTAGATCGATTATATTTCAATTTGTTAATATTAAATTATATTTAACGTATTATACGTATATCGTTATTGTATCAAAAGTGCACATTATACGTATTGCTTGGAACGTTCAACTAGACTCGGTTAAGTCTCAGAGGAACAATATATACCGATCTTGTTTGCCAAGTTTGTCTGCAAACGATATACCGCTGTATAAGCCAAACTAAGTCGAAAATCTATATTTTGAACAAACGCCACACACTTAATAACACGAACACATTTAAACGATACGTACTCGAGCAATTATCATTCGTACGCAATTATAATTAACACATATTAAATTGATGGCGCAATTAGAAACGTAATCGGCATACTTAACATCTTGATTACACACGACTTCGCAAAATCATGATGCATGTTAATTCCATTGAATTTAAGGAAAGTCGAGAGTTTTTCGAAAGCACCTTGAACCGTCCCTGACGTATCGACAAGAAGTACATACGATTCGATTTACTCGAAACCCACATATAATCACGATTCAAAACCAATGCGATATTATGAGGTCATGGATGTAAAGTCCAACGTTCGAAAGTTCATTTATTTAATTCAATTTAGAAATATGACATATTGCACGTATGTAATAAATCTGCATATCGACGTTTCTCATATATTCATATATAAAAAGATTCTTATCTTTGATGATTGTTCTGAAATTCCTATTGAGTATTAATTTTCATATAAATATGACATGGTTTTTTACTAAGAAACAACAATATTATGGGACTGTGAATGTAACACGTTCGATACGCTGGTAATAGCGAAACGTACGTGCGGTAACAATGTGTTATTAGCTCGGTTTCAAATCACGATTTCGCATATCTTTAGATTCCAGGATCTTGGTCGTATTACACTCATGTTCAAAGGTCTGAAAAAAATGTGAAATTTTCCTTGGAAATGCGTTGGACATGAGAAAAGTCCGAGTGCGTATCGAATCGTTTATGCTTCGCGGAATTACGCTTAGAAAAGTATGATAGACCAAATAGTTGGGTAAATATTCTTAATGGCTGTGTTATTTTTTCAAAAGCGGTTTATTTTTGGGCAAACTGCATAAAAATCAATTATCATTGCGTGGAAGAATTTTATACAGTTATAATATTTTTCAAATGTGCGAAAAGATCGACAGTGATTCAAATACTTTTTTTTAACTCTATTCTTAATTTTAATTAATTCAAATAATATAATTCGTTTAATATTTCATGTTTATATTGTTCAAAATAATACGCTGCTGTGTTTCTTGTGATTTTTTTCGAGAAGTTGCGTGATAAATAAAAATGATAAGACTTTCGAAAAGTTTTATTAGAAGATGATCATATCTGCGAAAAGTTTCATTGTATGCCTGGAATAATTTTGCACGGTATAAAGCGAAAATTTCATTCGCGAAAAAGAAAAATTTAACATTGCCTTCTGCACAGTAAGTGATTAAAAATATACACATTCATGATTATTTTCAATGAAAATAATGTTTTTGTTATCAAAATGCTTCCATTATTTATATTTCGAACTTAAGTATCATTTTTCATATGTATCTACTCAATATTTTTTAAATTCAATTAATATCCACTAATTGTAAATAACGATTAATTAATGAGACGAAAAATTCATACTCGTACATTCGAATCTTCGATTTTCGAACCTACTGCTACCAGACAGTATCGAAATGTCACTAGGCTAATTTGAGTATGCTTAAGCGAACTCTTTTTAAATAATTTGTGTATCTAATACAACCAGTGGTATAGTGCTAGATTTTATGGAGCTGGTATTTTAAAAATAATAATAAGTGAGCATGATATTCAAAAATTTTTCGAGTCCAGTAAATCACCAGAACTTGTATATTCATCGCTTTTGTCAAGATTTAAGATATTAAAAAACATTCATATTTTATTAATTTTTAAAATTTCAATACGATATTGATTAAATGTGACAGGTTGCCATACCGACGCGTACCAGCCCAATCACACTACTAAAAATATAAGACACACTTTCTTTCATATTCACAAATACGTGACCCAATATTTCTGACGAGACGCCCCCATCTCAAAAATCCTCCAGCTTAAAATTACATCACAATCTCCATCCACGCACAATAGACGCCCTCTAAAAACGACCGCAGACTCAACAAACATCTCGAAATAGCAGATAGTGAAAAAGTGTAAGGTTCAAGGGTGGTTGTTCGGGGTTGGGTTGAGTGCGGTCGTGAGGCGAGGTGGCGTCGTCGTGACCCACCGCGGACGCCACTCTGCGGTCGTGGGCCGGTTCGCCAGGGTCATTGACAGCCGACAACCGAGTGCCGCTTCTCGATTTGCTGCAGGCCAGTGCTGTCGAGACAGCGGACGACGGACGAATGGCCACAGCTATGACTTCTGAGCGTCAGCCTCTCGATAAAGAGGTCGCTTCGACGAGGATCGACGGTTGAGAGTTTGGCTCTGATGTCGATCGATCGTATGAGGATTTGGGTTGATGTATGTATTCGTGTTAGAGAAGTTTCTGAAGACATCTAACTAAAGAGGTCAGATGTGATAGGGTTAGCTTAAGAGGTCAGTTTTGATAGGGCTTAGATAAAGAGGTCGCTATGGTGAGGATGAACGATTGAGAGTTTGGTTCTGATATTGCCAATCAATCGATAGAGGATTTATATTGATGTGATATCGATATCATATTGATTCACGTGAGAGTGATTTCTGAGGTTGTCCACAGGGTGTATTCGTAGTTATCGAAGTAGAGCGATGTTGTGTATGCAAAAATAGGTTGCTCAGGTTAGGATGGATAGTTGGATTCTGCTGTTTTGATTGTCATATAAGAATTTGTATCGAGGTATTGATACATGTGTCTGGCTGTGGTCGTTAATATGATCTAGCTAAAGAAGTCATTTCAGTGAAGATGTTGATTCGACGATTGTCGTGAGTGAGGTTCTATCGTCTCGACAATAATCAATTGATCGATATTGAGCTGCTATACACATGCGTTTATGTGAGATTAACTCCTGAGGCTGCCCACAGGGCTTAGATAAAGAGGTTACCTCGGTGTAGATGTCGAGGTTCTGTTATCTAAATGATTTTCAATCGATTGATATTGAGTTGCTGACGCAAATATGTTTATGTGATAGTGTCTCCTGAGGGCACCAGCAGGACCTAGTAAACTACTATACAACTTAGACAACTAAAGTTGACGAAGAGAAACAATGTTGTTAATGTGGATAAATAGGTCACCTTGGTGAGGATGGTGAGAAAGGTTTTGCTGTGGCTTCTTGGTGATTGTTGATCTGTTATGTGCGAATCTCTATAAGGTTATGCGATCGATATTTGAGATGTTCCATACTGAATTTATATCGATACTCATTTTGATGCTGAAACTATTGAAAATTAATATTGTACCTACAGAATATTTGAATTTGATACTGTTCATCCTATGAAGGTGTTATATTTCATCTAATTCTATTTTTTTGCATTAATTTAACATCTTTTTCGACAACTTTTTAAAGCTTGTATCTAAAAACACAAAATTAAATCGTACTTTCATGAAATCTTTATTAACCCGTACAGCGCAACAATCGAATTTGGAACAGCGGACGGCAACAGCCGAGCGCTTTTGAGCGACAGTCTGAAAGTTAATAATTAATTTTAATCGCAAACCGTGCAAATTAAGCGCAATATAATTAATTTCGCATAAGGTCGACGCGTCAACTTTACGGTTTAACCTTTAACCGGCAAAGTTAACCGGCACTCGGTAGATACGCAAGTGCGGTAGGTGCGCGGGTCGTTCATTAATTAGACATTCCCCTAGCAAAATAAGGATAATCCTCGCACCGTGCAAAGGGCTTATTTTGGCCAGAAAAGCGTGGGGTGATATCCGGAACTTTCACCTCTGAACACACTTTGGATGTGTGGTGTTTTTTTTTATTTATAAAACTTTTGTCTTTCGCTTTCGTCGTATCGAGGGAATTACGTGAGACGTTCAGTGCACAAACTGACTAAAGCCATAAAACAAAAAATTCGATAAAAACGATGAAACATGCTCGTTGCATTTTTCAAAATTGCATTAATTTTTTTCAATATTCTATTAATCTGAAATTATTAACATTTTCACTTTGATAAGCAATTGATATGGCTAGTTCACATTATAATTAAAAGAATTTATTATTTAGTGGCTAGACAAATTTGGTCATTTAATGCTATTTATCTTTATTATTTAAAAAATATATTTCACACAAAAAAAATGGCCAAGTGCTTTTATATTAAAATCATTTTTTTTCATCAATATGTGAGTTAATCACTTTGTACACTAGGTGGCTTACGTACAAGTTTACTTTTCTATTTCTTATTTAGTATCACTAAATTATTAATAGCTCTTAATGATCTAGATAAGTTAAGTTAGAATCTAATATAACAATAACGTTAATTCGTCTGTGTCTCTTTCCGTCTGTCTGTCTGTCACGATGAGACTTGAACTACTACGTTGCTTCATTCTAACTAGAGGTGTGTCGATATTTTCATCGAGTTGGTTACTGGTTTTATATATTTTCGACTATATATTAACGTGTATGTGGTATTTATGATATTATACATATATGAGTATCTATATATGCCGATATTTTCGAAAGATTTTTCACACGCGTTCCCTACGTGCCCTGTAAGCGAATGTTTTTCACCAGCATCTGTAGAGAGTGAGTTCATCAATTCACCGAGGGTCGGTTTTATGTCGCCAACATGAAAAAGGATCCGAAAAGCAATTTTTTATAATACATTGTCCCTTACGTCCTGTGCGTTTGACCGCTTTTGACGTTTGACCGAATACTATGTATGTTGCGTCCCTTTGCGAAAGTCGTATTACGTTTGCAAGATTAAAATTTTCTTATGACATAAGGTTTTATGGTTCGAGAGATGTACAGAAACGGCATATTATATGTAATCTCTTAATGCGTTCCTGGTCGAAAATACGTTTGTGGAAATGCGTATTTGAAAGAAATCTCGAAGGTTATGAAAGATGTTTCTGAGAAGGGTAGTTTTTATATTCGACGTGACTCAAAGCGAATTTTCCGATTGTGTTTTTTATTCGGAAAATTATTTTCATGTTATGCGAAATGAATTTTGATTCCGAAAGAAAAGTAATGAATAGATATACGTTTCGGTGATTTTTATTTGTGCGCTTTTCAATAAACGAAATTTTATTGCGCCGTTGATATGAATTAATAATGATTACGTCAAATGTTGCGAAATCATAATCAAAAGGAACGGAAATTGAGGTAATTTTTTTAACATTTTTTCTGGGAACTCGTTATTTTCATTATTGTTCAGGCTTCAGATGTTTGTTTATACGTCTTGAATAACAAAACGATTCATTCAAATGAATGAAATTTGCAAAAAAACTTGATTGGCTTCTCTAGTAGTATATTTGGAAAAACATAAATAATAAACCAATGAAAATAAATATAATGTACTAAAAACATTAAAAATATTATTCAAACGTGATGAAAGACATTCTAAAGTCGAAGTCCCATCAAAACATCGTAGAGTCGTAAAGCGAGAGAATTTTTTGTTGCCTTGAATTGTGCAGGCTTTTACGATAAGATGATTTGACTTTCGTCTAAAAAACGCATCTTTTGAAGTATTATTAAACACGTTGCGGTAAATAGAAGAGAAAAAAAAATAAACATCGATAGTAATTATATTTTCCGGTTTTTACAATAAGGAAGTCGAATTAAAAATCGCTTATAAATTCTTATATGCATTTTCTTTGCGGGACAATCCAGTTGCGGTACTTGCGGTAATTAATTGATGAGACATTGACATAATGTTTATTCAAGTAAAATTATTATGTATGCGACTTTTCAAATAGGGATAGTATCAATCAGATATTTTCTATAGATATATTATACAATTTCTTTAGATATGAATTTGAATCTATTTTGAACATTTTGAACCAATATATGTAAATTAATGGAATTAATTGTGAGATTTTTTTTTAAATCATTCAGAATAGTGGTATAAAGCACAATATTAATAATAATAACTCATTTTTTTAAGTATAAAAGAGAGCATAATCGCATTTAATGAAAATTTGATGAAAATTTATTGAATTCATAAGAGGCGTCCACTAATAATGCCACTAGTATACAAAACCTATATGCGACACAGTGGAAAATACCTTATGTTCCTTTTTCTTAATGAAGTAGCTAGTCATAAAGTAATATAAATATAATATTTGATTTAATATATTTAAAAATCAATTTATTTCGAAATAAATATTAAATCCATTTCAAGTTAATTATTCCAAACAATTTCAATCTCAATCATGCTAAAAATGTTTCAATCCATTTCAAAATATTCAATTCAACTAAAAAAAACCACAAAATTCACACCCAAACTAACCGAATAAAAAAACCACTCCATTTTCCAAACCAAGATGCACCGAAACAAAAGAAAACGCATCCCCGGAAAAAAAAAACTATCAATTACCCCGAAACAAACAAGGGTAGTTTTCCCCCGAAAACCCACACAAACACCATCACCACCGCCAAAACACACACACATACACACACACACACACACAGACAAGATGAAATCTGAAAACACACACAAACACCATCACAAACCCCCCTCTCAGTCTCAAATACCCCCTCAATCCCCCCCTCGAGTACTTAAAGCCGGAGTGCATCTGCGGCGCGGAGTCCACTCGCGCACGAACCCTCACCGCGGACGCACGCACCCACAACACGCCAAAATTAACACACTCATATCATTGAAACGAATCAAATCGGCGGGCACACATATATATATATATAAATACGAATTGAAAAAAAAAAACAATCGAAAGATGGACGCGCAGTAAATTCGCGTCGTCCAACATCGCCGCTACCCCCGTTCGGTCGGAGGCGCATTGCCGTCGTTGGCCAGAGTCGTGCTTTGGCCGTCGAAGAGGCTGCTGCGCTCAGTCGCAGCCGGTCGGCCGAACTGAACGGACATTGGCTGGGATACGGAGATATTCCTGACTTTGCTGAATCGAGCGGCTCTTTGAGGCGGTCGGAGATACCTTCGGTCGAATCGGTCTCGAGCTGAAAAGGTTGGTTTTTTTTTTATATTGGAATTTCTTTTAATTTTTTTGTTTGGAGAGTTCTGAAAATTTTTTCGAAGTTTCGGATGTAAGGGTTTTCATTTTGCAGTTTTAGAAGGTTTTGTGGTGATTTTAATCTAAAATTTTTTTGCTGAAAAATCGACCTTGAGTTTTTTCAGTGCGTGAAAATTTTCTTTGAAATAAATGAATTTTAGCATTTCAAATATTTTCATCAAATAAATATTTATAATTAAATGTTTCGATTTTATTTTAAATCGATTGCAATTTAAATTATCGACCTTGAAAATTTTCAGTAAAATTTCAATTATTGTAAGTAATTTTTTTTTCAAATTAATCATTCTTTAAAAAACTATGAAAATTAATATCTCATTTTTCATAAAATAATGTTTCAATTTTCAATGTGCTGAAATTTTTACCGAAAATGAGAAAAAAATTCAAATCGATTTTTCAAACTGCAAGTTAAAGTCGTGATAAATTGTTATTAGAACTATTTTGTGATACCTTCTGAAATTTAATTATGTACGAGAATGTTTTCTGAAAATTTAAGCTTCGAAATTTTCACAGAATTCGTTTTAATTAAGTGAGTGAATTTTGCTGAAATTGTAAATTTTTTAAGTGCGAATGTTTTAAGTGATGGCTAATTTCTATAGTCCTATTCTATTTCGTGGAAATCAAATCTAGAAAAAAAAATATTTGTGAAAAATTTATAATTTCAGTAGAAAAAAATTTAAGTTGTTACATTTGTGTTCTTAAATATTTTTTCCAATTTATTCAAAGTGCATCCATTTTTTTCAATTTTAGTGAAATTTTAATATTTTGTGCAAAAACATTTTTATGTGAAATTCGATTGCATTTAAAACGCCAATTATAATATTGAAATTTACACTTAATTTATCAAAATAAATTTTAATTCGACACAAAATCAATCAATATTCTAAAAATACATCGCCAACTTTAAACAATCCGATCCTGAATCGATAAAAAAATCAATTCGCACAAATCGTTCTCGTTCAAATTTCACACTCGTAACGGTACAACGCGTATTGCATAACGTATGTGTATTATAAAAACCGATTTTCACACGTTCAACTCAACATAAGCACAAACGTAATTCTCACACAGAACATCGCAAACTTCCTAGCTTTTCCTGGATGACTATATTATAGAAATCCTTAAAACTTATAGATAATTTAGGCAGATCTCTAAGACTACCAAATCTCTAAGGCTTCTAAATTTTTATGATGTCTAGTAGATCTTAGGACTTAAGAGAGCCGCATTCGGACACGATTCGTTCCGCGGCTAGTACAGTGTATGCGCATTCCTCGAGCTGAATAATTCTGCGTACAATTCGTTCGTACGAATCAAATTTATATGCACGGGCGCAAAATGGCCGTTTCAGTACGTGAAATGTTTTACGGTGTGCGGATCGCGACTTGGAAAGAATTCGTTCCCATTGAGCCGAGGAGCCCGTTCACGTTCATAAATATCGCTCGTTATCGGTCGTACACATGTCCGGTTTTTTATTTTCGGCGCAAAAATATGCAAATCCGCACATTTTTCAGAAGATTCGCCGTTAATACCGGTCGCAGTTTTTTTATATCTGTTCTCATGCAGATAACGTTAAAAATGCGCTGAGTAAACTTCGATGTTCGATACTGATACGATTCAATTCGACTGAATTCTCGTTCAATGAATCGGCTATTCAAATATTTCTCGGACAATATAACGGTCGATATCCTTTAGCACTCTTAGCTTTTCTCGAGAACTAACTGAAATGTGTGTTTCCGCACAATACTCTTCGATTCTGTTTGCTCTTTTGCTCATAGTTATGAAGAGTCGTCTGTAAAAGAAAATCAATAAATCCGTACACACAGAATCCGGTAATTATTTCGTCGCGTGGGCGTCTCGCTCACATTCGCATCGCACGTTCCATACTGCGAAGTGGTGAGTCGTGCGATGAGAATGTGACTTTGTCGGGGATACTATTGTTAAAGGAACCCCTAGCGACAGGAACGGCAGATGTTCTCAACGTTCGATCCTAGAGCGTTATAAATTAACTATAATTATTTTATATTTTTTTTAGTAACATGCGTAATGTAAAGAACCAGTTTTCGCAACGATTCATTATATCATTCGGTATAACGTTCGAGTTCAATGCCGACGCGCACGAAAATATAAACATATTTGGCACATATTATGAGATCGTGTGTAATAATCAGTAAATCAAACATATAGTAGTTTTTTTTCGTTCAGTGAACGCCCCCGTTTCCGAAATCAAATCGAATTACAAATCGAACATGTCTTGCCGATTTTGTTTGAACATCGGCGACTAGATAAATTTCGCCTACATGCGTTAATTTTTTACGTGATTCATATCGCACTTTTGGGTTGTCGACCTCTGACTTTTCTCTCCCTAACGCAAAAGTGTACGACTAGGGAAACTATAACCTAATTAGGGAATCGGCGCAAAAGGGCGACTTGGCCGAAACGAAATTATCGATTATTATCGACGAGTGATTTTTGCTTTTTTTTTCGGCCTTACAGTAATGCATAGTGTTGAATTCGTAATAAGTACTTGGAGCAGCGTAATTCTATTTTCGTCTTTTGAACATGCAGGAACAGATGGCGTAGGCGTGTGTTATTATGTGATCAGCGTAAAAATGCATCTTAGTCGTTAAATGTATTTACAAGTGAAATTTATTAGGTTGCCGTTCGATAGAAAACAGTGGTTTAAAATTTTTATTTTTATTTTAGAATCGAGAAAAATTTAATCGATTAATTAATGATGATTTTAATTTATTAGATATGTGACTTTCGTTATGTCGGTTCATTAATTAAAGGAACGTTTGACGTGCGTCAAAGCGAGCGACGGATCGATTTGTCCAAATCATCAATCCTTTGTGTGCGCATCAATATGGATATTTTGAATACTTCCCGATAGTCCATTGTCAGTCGATATGATATCTAACCTACGAAATGGTTATAAAAAAAAAGAGCAACAGACAATAAAAAGCGAAAGGCTAACGAGAGAAGCAGCAAGCAGTACGAGGAGTTGAACTCTCGCTTTCCGTCCGGTTCTATTTTAACTTTTTGGTATTCGTGCTCCTACACTTTTATTATACAATGTCCATAGATTGGAGTCGAGATGAGTCGAGGTCCCGTAGTGGCCTGCAGCGTCCATTGTTGTGCTCGAAGATATGCATCAAAACGAATGCATTTACATATCCCGATACATTTTAAGGCGTTCGTGATTCTGGAACGCGCAAAAGACGCTTTCGCTACATTGTATGTAGTGTGTTCTCTACGCTTCGGCATAGAAGCCATTCGTTACTTAGAGACAATGCCCGTTAATGTAACTTGGAAGACTCCCCAAGGAACGAAGGGTACAATAGTCTTTAGGGACAGATTTGTCTTATAATACAAAAAATCCAGTTTATATTTGTGCAACGGTCGTTGATCCCTGATTCACACTTTGATTCATCTTCGGTCAATTAGCATTATATAAAATCTCTAGCTCTTTAGATCAAATTTAAAAATAACGCTATTCCTCTGATTGACACGAGGCTGTTGCTCGCGATGGTCAAGTGAACTTGGATGAACTCGGTTGGATTTTGTTTGAAAAATGCGGACGGATGGGCTTTTTTGTTGTGGCTTGTCCCATCGAGAACATTTGCTTGAGTGATGTGTTTGAGTTTAACCGATAAGACTTTTTATTTTGAATTTCGCACAAGCGAAAGGTTGCGGTTTGAAATTTCTTCGATTAGCGTTTTCCTCCTGCCGTTGGAGTAGTTCGGGGTTTTCTTCGTGTCTGCGGTCGATCGATGATTCATAAATGTTTTGAATTCGAATTCAATTTGAATTGCACTTAAACGGTAGTTTTATATACTTGGACACTTTCCATGAACTTTTGTGTTCGATTCTCGCAGAAGAAACGCCAATAGATCTCATCACAGATCCTATCGAAGACAGTCGTAAACACTGCATAGAATATGATTTCAACTAACTGTCTATCTTGGACAAATTCCATGACCTACGACTAAATCCGCCTAGAATATTAGCATAACTGTTAAATTTATGCGAATCTGACTTTCGACGATATTATTTCGATGAAGTATTAAATACATGACCTGCCTGAAGTCCGAGACGTGCTTCCTCTTCAGGTCAGACGCGATTGACACTGGGTCACACATGACCCACAAATCCATTCACGAGACTGTGTCGCAAAGAAGAGCATCTCGTCTCATTATGCGCCACAAAAGAAATGCAAAATAGAGGCGTTTTGCATGACAGTCGACGCCTAGGTTAGTTATGTGCTCGATCGAAGGAGAAATTGTCACTTCTTCGTCTTTGCCGCTTTTGTCCAAGTGCTCGTGTGAACTGTGACTTCTTCTTCTTGTCAGTAACGAGATCGCTTTTTCTTTTGAGCCTTTGGTCCTTTGCGACCATTCATTCATACGCCGTGATGAATTACCGATGCAAAAGAGGACGCGTTTTATTAAGCGCATGTGACACACGTAGTGAGAATTTCGCACAGCTCGTTATATGAGACGTTCAGTGTACAAAGTGATTAACCTCATAAAATAAAAAGTCGAGGAAAATAATGAATCATGTTTGATGCATTTTTCAAAATTCCTTCCAATGAAATCCAATTAATATTTCGTTAATAATAATCTACAGATATGGTGAGTTCATATAAGACTACAGAATTAATTAAAATGGCATCTGAAATAAATGATTACATATATCTAAGTATACCAAATGCATTGACATTTAATTCATTTTTTTTTTCAAAAATTGGGGTTAATCACATTATGCACTGAACTACTCATACATTATTGCGAACGGCGACTTTGTTTCGCGTTCTGCGAATCAGATTTTCACTTTGGGATGCACGTATTATGATATTGTTTTTATATGTGGGAGGAACGCAAATGTCATTTCATATGCATATACGTGAGCGTTTATCGTTTCTCGAATAGATTTCGATTCGATTGAACGAATTTCTTAAGACAACCGGACGTACCTTGAGGCGGGTTCGCGACATTTCCACCGAATCGTCAAAATAGATCACACGAGATCCTTTTACACGCCTTTTGAAAAATGAGAATACAAGCCGAGGACGATGTCCGTCGAACTCGGCTACAAGACAGCGTGGGTGCCCAACGAAAGTGACTATCTGCCTACCCAAACAAAGGCAACACGCGAATAAGGCAAACGTCGAAAAGTGAATCGTCCTTGTGCGAAAAGGAAACTTCCAACGAGCTGAAATATCGTCTGTATTGTAAAAAATAAATCAGAAATGAATAAAATTGAAAAATTTCATACAATTTTATTGATTCAATTGAACAAAGTCATCGAGGATGTTGCCAGTTGGTGCGTGTGGTGATTGACACCGTGACCCAGCAGACGATCGAATATCCTTTGTTTCGAATTAAAATCGATTTTAATATAAACTAGTACTGATTTTATAGATCTATATGTGTTCGATGGTGACCGGTCACGACATTCGAAGTTCGAATCGTCCATAAATTCGCTACATAAATGGTCAATGGTACATCGACTTATCTCTAGTGTCCTTTAAGGGTTTTATCATGTCTTCTGAGACCCAATAGACTTTGCATATCACCATTATTGAGCTAAAAACCAAAACCAGGCGACCTTCATACTTAGAATATGTGTATAAGAGCGAACTAACGATCTTACATTGATATGCATCGTTTTGATCATTATTTATTTGATGCGCGATCTGCAACGCTATAAGGACACGTATCCATTGTTCATCTTTTTTTTCCAACTTACAAATACTCGGAAGCGATTCGATTTCGAATTTTTGAGCAACAGGGCGTTATCGAAAGTGAAAATCGCTCGTTTCGTATTCCGCAAACGACGTTTACTGTAAACTCGCATAATACAATATAAAGAATTGCGTCACTCTGATGCACGATGAAAAAACCGAGAAATATTTAAATTTAGAGTGCAACAAACTATTAAAGAATTCGAAGTCATATTTCGTGCATATCGTATTCGTATTCGAAAATCGTTCAAATTTAAAAAGTGCATTGAACTAGATTCGATTTCGAAAAAATTCATGCTCGGAGGCATTGTGTTGCATCGTGCACTTGACTTTACCGTCGAAGTGTGAATCATTCGGGAAACGAAGCTTATGCAAGTTGGTTTGCTTTCGATATTAACACGTCCCGAGTGTTAAATTTATACACATATGCATTTTATTGCATCGAGCGAGGCGGTTCCCATGGCTTTGTCGAGCTTTTCAAAAGCACCCACAAACGACCATTGTACAATGAACAAGTCATTCTCGATTTTGTCGTTTTGAATACAGGCGGCACTTTTGAATCAATTTCATAATCGAAATTTGCAAACTTGAAAACTTTTCCAGTCTCGAGTCGACTAAAGTCGATTAAATGCATTCATTTCATCTGCGGCGCTTTTGAATCGAGTCACGCACCCAAAATTGGATCTGAAATTATCCACCTTTATGTGTGTTTGTATCATACGTTAATTGTATTAATACAATCATAATACCACCGAATTCGTAATACAAGAAAAGCGACTTTATCTCAAGAAGTACTTCGATGCGTCTACAAATGGTGTAGGTTCATTACTTCGCAATTCTGTCCATTATACGCTCGTTACATGAAAGTATATCGTGCACATATGAAATATGGATACGTGAGTTGGTCCTTTAATGGGATTAGAGGTTTCCCCTCGTCTCGGGGCGGGATTCCTCTTGTGTTTCTGGACATAACGAGATTTTTTTGCTCGTGCTAATGATGCCTCCCAGGATGTTTTCCGACATATTTTATTTATGACTTTGTCCTGTCGGCCATTTATGAACTCGGGTAAAAGCGTATGTGCTCTTTTCTCGAGAGCGCAGCTTCCAATATAAAAGGTACATGAATTACAAAGGATTCGCTACAAGCTACAGAACACTTTAAAAATTGAATTCTCATAATAATCAACAATACTCTAATCTAATTTAAACTTTTTGAATTATTTTTTTTTACTAAAAATTTGAAAATTTTTTGATTTTTTGAAATTGATACGTCATAAAATTCCCAGTTGATTCAATGTATACATAAAAAGCGACGAATCTTGACATTGACGACATTGATTTTCGAATTCAGAGAAGTCGTAATCGTCGGTACACGGAGACGTGCAAAAAGTTCGATGATGTAAAAAAATCATTTACCGTGATTGATATACTGGGAATTAGAGGAAATTGCAAGAACAAATTTGTCTTCGTGTTAAATAATTTGCACATCAATAATATGACAATTTTGTTGGGAATTCGTTTTTTTTATGCATTAGAAGAATCGTTTTGTATGGAGTGTGTGTAAAACAGGTGTGACTTTTCATCGGTCACAAAAAATATGTAGTTTAAATTTATACAGTAGTATGCTAATTGTGATTTTATATAAGCAATAAAAGATTCTTTGTATTTATTGCTTATAAAAGAGTTATACCTCTACGGTCATTTTATTACAATATAAATTTTTGAGAGCGTGAATCAAAAATAAATAAAACGAAAGTGTTAGTGCGTTTCATCTAATTGGGTATACATTTTAAATTTAATCTTATCTCGAGATCTTATATTACTTTCGATTTCAAATCGATGCATCAAGACCGGTTCAAATTTAATTTTGTATATTAATGAAGGTTGATCATAAAACTTTGCAATATAGATCCTTTAATTGGAGCGAATAATACAATTTTCCTCAATTTATATAATTTTGAAATTTCAGCGTTGAAGCTTTTAACACTTGTTTTGTATATTCCACGCATAATCCGATAATATTCTTCGATCGATTCAGTTACGGTTAATCTTTTTTAATAGAGCGAAGCTTCGTTGCGCTATACGTGCAAACCGATGGATAATAAAATGAAAAACTCAAGTATAAATAGTTAGATAAAAAAAAAATGCGAAACTGGAGTGCGTTCTTTAGAACCAGTTTGCCATTTTGAACCAAATGAAGTAATAAGGATAGCGAACAGGCGTAGTTAAAGTAAGAAACGCAATTTCTATAATAAACGTTTAATGTTTGTACGTATTTTAATGATTTGCGGATTTTTTTTTATCAATACGTATGCCATTTCACCTTTAATTAAGAAAATTTCATAATTTTCTTCAGGCAATAAGCCAATTTATTTTAATTGCTAACAACATTTTATGAAAGAACTTTCGTAATTAGGCTTCGAAAACGTGCATATGAGTGAAAATATTATGCAAACGTAGCATTTTATTTTAAGTAAATCACATTGATATCCCCCTTAAAAAAAGCAATTATTTTTTAGTTTCATTACGCACCAGGTATAAAGTAGCTTTCAAATGATGTCGAGAAATGGTGAAATTCACCACTAAACACACATTTCGCAATATTTTCTGAAACGACAACTAATTGAAAAATAAACCGTAAATATTCTAAAAACAATAAATTAAACGATCCAACTAATTATTGCATTATTACCGACTTACGTTGAAAGCAACAAAATTCACTTTCTAAGCTAGAAATCATTGCCTTTCTCGCTCTAAATGCAAGCTAGAGAGGCAATAATTTCTAATTGGAAATGTTAAGAAATCTCTGACTTATATCATTGTTAAAATAACTGTCACATATCTATGCGAACTTCATACAACACGATCGAAGAATTTCAAGAAAACATCAATAAAACGACACATCCCACGGGAACGCGCCCTCCTCGTTGACAACGACTGACCGAAGAGTCGCTCTCGGAATAAAAATGTATTATATTACGTTGTGTAACGACCGCTATGTAACATGTCCGTAGATACCAGCTCTGGCCATACGAGTATGGCGATGTCACTCCTGTTGTTGTTGTTGGCCTTATGTTGAGAGTGCTGCTTCTTCGAGAGATGCACAATTTTATGCCTCTAGCTTCCTATTCGATCCGTTTTTGCTCTGGATAAGATGCTTTTATTATCCCGTCGATGGCAATTTGTTTTTGATGTAAGGCTGGGTTATTAATAGGTGATTATGATAAGTTAAAGCGTGCTTCATGTATCTGGAAAAAATGAGCGATTCTTTATTACAGCTATTTAGATTGTTTAGATGCTTGTGGAGTAGACTATTTAGAAATAAATTCGATCTTTTTAAATGGTTACTCAACTATTGATCTAGAGCAATTGCTTTTTTGAGCTATTTCGGTTCAAATCTGCACCAAGCTTCAAGTAAATTAGATAAAATTTATTTGATTCTTTTTAAAAATATTTTGAACATAGAGTAATAGAAAAGTAGCTCAAATGATGATTATTTTAGATCCCTGAAACCAATCCATTCTCTCATGATAAAATTCGTACCTTATTTAACCTAAGAATTTGTAGCAAGCGCCTTCTCAAGTTACTTTGCTCCAAATCTTTGACTTAACCTAACTAAAACTTATCCCAACCCAATCTAACTATCGAATAATATACTGATAGCTTGCTTCATAAGTACGATCATTATATTTCTTCATATATTAAATTATATCATTCAACTAAACATCCAAAAAAAATTTTCAAAACGTGAAAATTCAATCGTATCCATCAACCCGATAACCAACAACAAACACATCAAAACCTCATCCATTCGACTCTCACACTATCCTATTATATAAAATTGACAAAAAATCTCAAAAAAACGAAATCACAGCGCAAATTCCTAACATTTTAGCGTGCGCGTTAAAATTCCCACCGCGCGCTCGTACGGCGAACGGTACAGAGCAGCGGCCATCGAGAAGCGCGTCACGAGCGGATCCCGTCGTCGGGGACTCCCCTACGTGTTCGCAATGACAAACCTTCGGCCACACTGCTGGTCACCTCTTTGTTGGTCAGGGAAGCCTCCTCGGTCCCGGGACCGTGTCCTGTTATGTCCCGGTGCCGGTTAATTGGGACGTGGTCCGCTGGAAACGAAGACGAATGGCGCCATTGTGATGCCGGAGGACGAGAGGCCTAAGCGAGATCTATCGATGCAATTTGTGGATGTTGGGGTTGTTTTCGATGTTAGAATGGTTGGAGGATTTGTGTTGAAAGTTTAGATTGTTTTGGGTGGAAGGGGATTGATTTTTTGATGGGAAATTGACAAGGATTCATGCTTCTAGAGGTCTTAATTGATGTTGATAAAATTTTGTAGAAATGTAGTATTAGTATAGAGATGAATAATGATGAACTTAAAAGATGCACTTCTTAACTTTTTTTCCGAAAAAAAAATAAAATTTGACAATTTTACCATAGAATTTGTTTGGCATCGTTAGTCTAGTTAGAAAAGAAAAGCACTCCCCCTTGATCTTGATATTCCGTTCTTGGTATCTTTATGATGACTAATTTGAATCATATCAGATTCTAACGAGAGTCAAGTGCCATTTTTATTGATGTGCATTCGATATATTCAGTTCAATATTAATTCTATGAATTTGTTACAATATTTTTTTGAGCTAAAGTCATGCAATTGTGACTATTATGTATGTGTCGATTGATCGATATGCCAATATTGATATCGATGAAATCTATGATTCGTGTTCAATTCTTTCAATGTTTCAATCTAATCAACTCCTTATAATTGCTTACTCACTTGAAATATTGATTCGAGTGCTGTTCTTTTACCACCAACTTTATTTATATTAAATCTGTACCACTTGTAGTTAATTATTTTTCCGTATAAAATCGATCTAAAAAAAATAATTTTAAATTAAAATATGATATAATTATAATGGCAATACATGTATATTTATTTATCGTGTAGAATCAAAAACATTTGCAACAATCCAAATGCGTGGGTTTGTCATATATCCTGTGGATATTGTCTGGATGCGCCCTAATGTGCGGTCGCGGTCGAGTTGGCTAATCTGGTCGGGTTGTAATATAAGGTAGGGTGAGTTTCCATCCATTGTTGGGCAGCTTCGGTGTTGTTCCGTAATGGATTGGGTTAATTATATTCAGCGAGCTCTGAGTTTCATATTAAGGTCTAAAGACGATTTTGAAATTAAATGGAAAACTTCATCGCACACACAAACAAACATCAATATTGCAATTGAATAAACATATTTTTTTAAATCAAATTGCAAAACGAATCGATTCAAAGCATTTCAATGTATCTAATGACTTTTTTGTCGATTGTTGCAGGTAAACATCATCGCGGATTCTTTCAACAATTGCGATTTCAGCCGAGAGGTATTTAGACACGAATATGTAATTTATCAGACTGTACAAATGAATATTTTCACCATTATAAACACATAGGATGAACATTCTGTCGGAATGTTGCGAAACGTACCGCGGCACGATCGGATCTCATTGTGAGCGATTCGACTTGCAGTCGCCGCAATTGGGCAACGGTCGCAGCAAATCGCGTGAGAAGACACAAAAAAATCAATCTTATTGAATTCGAACGATTTTATTGAACTGATCATTCGATCGGTCTGGCTCTATGTTCTTGGTAAACTATAGGGTGGTCTGATTCATAGTCTTCGAAATAAATCGATTATAATCCGAAATCGATTTCGATTCATATCTACTTTTTTTATTCAATCATTCGTTTATTATCAAATTTAGTAGTCCATTTTTGAAAATCAAACATGTTAAATTTTGACGCAAATTAATACTTCGAAACACAAGTTATGTATTTTTTTTCGAATCAAATTTTTGGATACTTATCGCTGAAGTAGCGGATTTGTCCATGAGCAGTCATTATTTACAATTGAGTTTGTCATCATTTTTGACATTTGGCAGATTAGTAGTGTATGTACATTAATTCGGACATCGAAACTTAATTCGACTCGTTGCAATCTGATCCACGTATTATTTTTGAAAAACTATAGTGATTCATGAAAATTTTCAAATAAGATCAAACGTAATATTAGAACGATATTTGTAATTCCAATACGGTACTTATGGATAAGACATGACGCTCAATTTATCTTAATTAACATAATTATAACCATATCTATTTTAACTTGTTGAGTATATGCCAATTGTCTGATACATTATGAATTTTTTTTTTACCATGTGAGCATATTTCTATCAAATATAGTATTTAGACTTTTCATTATTCGATCGAATCAGCTTAAAAATTAATCGATTTTAGCCTTTTTTTGCAAATATATATTTCACATTACTTATATGATTATCATGGCGATTATCTATTTCATGAGCACTACTTAAAATACAATTTTTGAAATCATGCGAACATTTTTCTATCATGTGACTTTTCACTATTCGACCGAATCGGCTCGAAAATTCATCGATTTTCATCATTTTTTTTCGTATTTTTTTATAAATATACTTTCGGAATACCCTATAGGAGCATAATCCGCATTATATTTAGGCATAGATATCGAAATGCGGCGTCGATAATGGTCGATACGCCGTATAATTTGCGAACCGGTCCACGTCCGAAATAGCCCGCCACGCCGACAACTCTAATTGAAACATCACAGAGGGAGAGTTCAAGGATCTTCGGGGACGACAACACACATCCACACACTATATCGTATCACATTATATTATATATCATTCATTATGTCGTATTATACCTACTTAGATATAGATAGATATATTAGACCGCGGTGGCCAGATGGCGGCTCCATTGTAAGAAAGGAGGGATCGATGGTTTGAAGCGAATGGGGGAATAGTTATGGCGTTTCCATTCGTGGAAATGTTTCTCACAATTCGGAAGTGTGCATGATTGAATTTCGGCACGAGATGAACTTTGTTTGTTAAGAAGGCTCTTTTGGATGCGCCGTCGTAAAGTTGCGATGGGTTCTTTTTTATGGGTGATTTTTATGCGTTTTCATCTCGGTGTAGTGGGAACTGGCACATCTTTTAGTATATAGATTTTTTCAGGAAAAGTTAATTTGTTAATAATCGTCATTTCTATCTACGCCACTGATATCTAACAATAAGATAATGGTACCATCTTGATACTTTTGGCAAATTTTATCGATTCAATGCTCACGATTATAATTACCTGTCAATTACGATCCCAATTTGACGCTAATCGAATCGAATCGATCAATCCGCCGTGAAACGATCCACAAACATATCTCCTCGCAAAGAGGTCGACAACCCCTAGAAGAAAAGCGGTCTAGCTTTTCTTCTTGGCCATCTCCGTCGAACGGCGATTTTTTGCTTATCCCTCGTGTTTATTAATGTGGATATAATGTGCATTCCGACCAAGACGACCTAACCTAACCGGATTCAACCCCTTATACGAACCGATGCGGTTATTTATAGGCGGCCACCGCAGAACGCATTCGATGCAATTTACTAGCCGCATTAAATTATATTACACGAAAAGATGGCGCAATCCAAGTTTACATAAATCTCATGAAGTACAGTAAAACCTAGCTATTCGTCTGCATTCATTCAATTCATCCAACTCGCTATTCGTCCTCCTCTTTGTTCACCATTCTCGATATTCGTCCTCCTTGCTATTCGTCCTTCTCGCAATTTGTCCTCCTCGCTATTCTTCCTCCTCGTTTGTTGTATTCTATTCTAAATTGTATACGAATAGCGGGGTTCCACTGTATCTCATATGCGAACGATGTGACCGTGTTCACCTGTCTTATTAAGGTCGTCTTAACCGTGGTGGCCATCATCAATCAACTCGTGATGCAACTGCAATTGTGCGCCCTCACAATGGATGTTCGATTGGTTGTTGGGAAATTTGAGGTTTCTTGTGCCCGTGTGGCTAAATCGATGTCTCTTGAGAGTTCGGTGAGATTTGGTGTTGAATGGTTGGAATAGATCGAAAAGTGTGGTTGAATGAAAATAGGGATTTGATGGTGATTGAATGAGTGTTAAAAGAAAATTAATGTGTTGAGTAATCTTTGATCGGTTGTTTCTCGAAAGATTTTGAAATCGTGGAAATATATCTATTTTTAAATCAAATTGAAACGGTGTCGTTTAAATCGATTTCAAATTTTATTGTTAATAAAAATTTTTCAGTGTATTTCGCAGACGAATTGAGTTTATAGCTTTTTTTACCCTTGATCATGCAATTAAAACTATATGCTTCTTCATGAAATACGTACGTGTAATTGAATTTGCTGATAATTTAATGTTTCACAACACAAAAAGTTTATTAAAAAAAAAAGCTTCCATATTAATTTTCGTATCAGAACATAACTTTAATAAACAATCATCATCATTCAATAAGCATACAAGCATTTATAGATTTAATTTGAAATTCAAATTAAACATATTTATCTTGTTGAAATAAACATGTTTTTTCTATTTTCGAAAAAAAATCATAATAGATTAGAAGCAATTCTTTACCGTGCAATTTGACAAGCTATAAAAACCGATACACCAATAAAATTCGCTCACAATAAATCAGCAGATCGACTCGTCATCGCGTTAGTCATAAACGTTCAATAAATTTTCGCCAATTTTTTTCCCAACGAACATAAAATTCACGATCAGAACGTTAAAAACACCGAAAAAAAAACCTCAGAAGCCTAAACGCTTGATTTATGCCCGTTTCGCGTCAGTGTATCAAACGATTTTTCCTTCCAGAGACAAAAATCTCATCCAACCAACAAATCAAATGTGTGCCAAATACATATAATAGAAACTTTGCGGTTCTGAGCTTTAACAGTTTACCATTGGAACTGGTTTTGAGCAACGGATCGTTCTTTCAGTTAGTCTGCTTTACAGCGAAGATGTATTTGCATGCATTTCCTATTCGGAATGTTCAGATTTTATCACTCGCCTAATTAAAAGCGCACGAAACAACAGAAACTTTAATGTCAAAAATTTCGTATGAGTATACAGAGCTTTGGGTAAGTAATTAAAACATGAAAAAGCTCGACATAGATAAACGAGAACGTATGTGAAATTTTCACAACATTAATTTGAAATTTCGCTCGTATCCATAGGGAATGTGTGCATTTTCTCGAGCCCACATAACTGTTATGTGTTATGATGATGGTATATACGGTTTAACCGTTCTCTGCACAGCATCCGTTAAATCCGAGCTTAATTTCCGCACGTTTGCAACTAAAATGCTCGATAAATTTTATATTTATTTATATTATGCACATAAAGATTTGAGGTGAGCTTTTTGCGGGGAGATTTACATGAATTTTTATTGCGCCACCAGTTTTATCGAGCGAACTGTTTTCGGTTATAAAATTTATTGGCGAATTCATGAGTATTCAATTGATTTAATTTATTGAGTCGCTTATAATTTGGCGTATCTATTTATATTCGAAAGTAAAACAATATTGTTCGTAATAGCGGAAATTATTCTTATATTCGTACATCGTTTGAATACAAATCGGATTATTTCTAAAATAAACCCGTGCATGAATAACGGCTCGACATCAACGCAAACTCAGTACGCATATAATATTATGTACATAACAATGCAAATCTGGCGTTCAACTTTAACTCGTTCGCTTTTACGAGCTTGGGTATTAAATTTTGTACCGAAACTAATTTTTAGCGATGCGTGGGGTGTCTGAATATGTTCACTTTATTACAATTCCATAAAATATTAGCACCACTTTAATGTATTTTTTTCCGACAATTACTTAGTATTTTTGCGGTCTCATCGAGCGAAAATTAGCTGAGTTTTATTGCAGTTTGTAGAAATGAATATGAGAGAAAAGCGCAACTCGTATGCACTCCAAGTGAGAGGCATAACGGGCCAACGAGCATTAATGGCTTTTCTCGGAAAATTACTATACTCTGTTGAATGCATATTCGATTTTGAATTCGTCGGATGATTGTTGTACGTTTATTTTTTCAATTCGGAAAACTGTATGTGCATATTGCACTCGAGAATATAGCGGATGATGTGTTTGTGAGCTAAAAGTGATTTTTTAATGTGATGTCATCTGTTTGTTAATTTTTCTTATGAGAGTGCTTCTTTTTTTCTACAAAAGTGCATCGAGTTGAATGTGCAAAGATGAGATTTATGTAATGGGAGATTATTTTAAGAAAATTGCTTCATCGATGATTCAATTTGATGGATGAACGAATATGATTTATTTAAACTTTCTTTTCTTTTTGATTAGAGAGTAGGAAGATTGACTAATTAATTTAAACACAGGAAATGCATATAACAAGATCTTCCACTCTTCTTTTCATATATCACTAGTTTTATGGCCGTGTCGTTGTCAATCGATCTGTAATAATTATTACACTTGAATCGATAAGGAAATCGTGCAATTTCTATATGTAGAACATGGTCAACGGAAACGATTTATTCCATGATAAGGAAATATCCACATATTCTATATTACATACAAATTGAACAGTGTTAAAAAGTAAATATATTCTGAGAAAAAAAAATATATTCCGATTATAACAAAATTTACCTCAATAACTCTAACTTTTATCTCAACGAAAAGTCTGTAAGTGCCGATTCGCATTATTCGAAATCAAAAATGCGCATATCTGTTACGAGAATAACCCAAGGGTTCAAGGATGCACTTGGTCCAAGGCACAGGTGGATTCGTTGACCGCGATTTGAATACTAGCCCCGAGGGTGCAACTCGAAACCTTTCATACAATATATTCAACGGTATTACACACGTATAATAAATAGCATAAAATGATGCATAGGTGCATTCGTACGATCCGCAAATGCGTAGGCTCTGGAGAATGCAACAACGTTGCTATAATGAGGCAATATGCATTAGGAAAATGAGATTAATGCTTCGGCGGAAAATCCCATTTTCAAATATGCGTTCTGGGAAAATGCGAGTTTTTCCATCATCGGAATGTTTTTATATGTATGGCGAAGTTGATTAAAATTCTAATTATTCGCGATTAAGGTGTGTGGATGTGTTGGTGATGTTAAAATGTACGAGCGATCAATCATATTTGGAGATGGCATTGCGATGCCAACTGCGACCTTCCTCGATGGGATTTATTATTGTTATATGGGAAGTTGGTTATAAATGCAATGGTAAACTCTTTGAGTGCGCAATTAAAGCTCGGTTATTGTTTTAAATCGCGTGCCGCTTTCCAATAAAGAGGATGAGTCCTTATTTTCTCGTAAGTCTGCACTAACTCTTGAAGAGTGGCTCGAGGCTTCTTTTTAAAACGCGAAATTACAATCTGGACGCGTTTGTCGTCTTCGTCGTAAATAATTTCGATAATCAACTTATTTACGGTTACGTTTTTGCGAAAGGATTTATTCGAGCTGTGAAACTCGCCCTAAGGGACGAACACGCAATTTTCTGATTGGAAAAAAACAAAATCTCGCATGCAAAACTCATCGATTACTAAACAGGTTTTCGATTGATAAAATATCGAATTCGAATATGAGTTTTTGGTTCGAATTAATAAATGAAACAAATCAACCGCGAATTTTTTAAGTGAAACGTTTTAAATCGTCAAAGTATCATTACGCCTCCGTTCAAGAGAACTAATCGCATAAATAACGTACACGATTTTTTCACAGTCCAACAAGCCCCGTGTGAAATTACCGGTCGTTAAATGAGCAATAAACACGTTGAGAGCATTATAAATGGCGATGTTTGGGCAGACGTATCGGTCCATACAATATTTTGAGGTCGAAGACTAATTGAGCCTGAGGATGTTCCGCGGTAACTCGAATATGCGATATTATAAGATTCCTAGCCTTTTTTTTCCTCTCGTTTAATGCCGAGCCATTATTGTGTGCTATATTTCGCTATTTCCCTTCGGAATTGTATGCTAATTTTTCCGCCGAGGAATCTTCCTTGCAGAGGAACAAAAAAAGTGCGGTGAATATCGAAGAACAATTTGCGGCTACTTAACTTTGGGATATGATCAAATTCCGTTCGGCACGGTTGAAAAGTCACAGACTGAAGATTTTTCGCATCAAAATTCAGATTAGCATCTTAAATTTAGTAAAAAAGTTTTATTAGTCAAAATCTATTCGAGCTCTATTAGTCAAAAATGAAATACGTTGTAAAGTATCGATATTATACAATTTATAAATTGAGCATTTTTTCAGTTAATCCATAGCAATTTTCTGCCATTATTGCTATTACTAAAAATACTTATTAATATAAAATTATGTGCTATGAACGCAGCATAGTTATGTTTACCTCGGGTTCGTGTGTAATTGATTATAAAGAGACGTTCATTACGGCAACATCGTGATGGGACTTTAATCCGCTCAAACTGGGGTTGACTCGAACTATTAATCACGCTTATTGTTTGTAACCGCTTTTTTGCCTATTTTTAATTCAATCGAATGTTTTCGAGATGAAAAAAAAACTTTTTAACATCTTCGCGGCGTTTTCGCGATGACTCAACCGAACAGGCGATTCAGACGGATCAGCATCGTAGATTCTCAAATTGCTTCAGTTTCAGATTTTAATTAATATTTTTACGAAATAAATATAACAAATTGTTATAAAGTTTCATAAAAAACGAAAAAAAAATCAATTCAATTCTATCACATTATCGTTTAAGTCGGGTGACTTATATTATGTTAATGTTTAGACCTATACCATATATACACATTTAAGAACTTCTTGAAAATGAGGAAAATTCCACGCCTCTGGAAAATTTATAGAAGGTATAAGCAACGAGATAAAATAATCTTTCTACTTACTGTATCTTTTATACATAACTTGGAAATGCAATGGCATATTAAATAATCACCCTAAATTTAACAGAAAATTATATTTATTGAAACAAATTAAAACTTAAAAAGTTTCTCTTAATGCTCATACTAGAAAATTTCCAAAAATATTCAATTCTTCTTTTGAAAAATTTCCTTCAACATATAAGCGACTTGACATTCATTCAACCCTTATCAATGTGACCTCTCTATACACAACCTCGATTCTTTTATTCGATGCATTATCATTTAATGATTCAACTGAAACCAAATAATACAAAATTCCTCATTTAATTGGGGAAACACCATCCCACCCGACGCTTTTTCACCTCCGAGACGTACGTACATAACACCTTTTTTTACCTTTTTACTCAAGGCCGATGACGCAACTGTCGGCACGACGATGACGACACTGATGTCGTCGCTTCCACGGGGTGGCTACATCTAGAAAATGGCAATAATATAATGGAAAAAACAACACAACCATAAAAAAGACCCTCACCAATATCACGGTTCGGGGTCGAGGCTGGTCGTGCGACCTCATCGCGAGTGGCAAATGTCAAGTTTGCGCGACCTCAACGCAACACCCCAACCACGAAATGTTGACCGAATTGAGGTGTTTTGACGATTCTAAGAATGATTGTGTGTAATGAAAAAAATCTATATGTTATACAGGCTGAAGCGTAAATATTGTGTGAATAATTTTATATTGATTTCTGGTACTTAAATTTTCTGCTGTGTGATGTAAGATTGATTTGATAGATTTATGCAAAAAAAAGGATTTCAATTTGTATATGTTACGGTTATTTTTTTACTGTTATTAAAATTATAATTTCACTATTCAAATTATAATTCAATTAGCGAGCGAGAATGTCTATTCATTTGTCTAAAATTGAACGTGAATTCTATCTGTTTTATCTCAGGCAATTCTAACGTTATTTCAACCCAATACAAATAAGCTTCATAAATAAAAAGTCTTGTCCTAACAGAATCAAATGTTCATTATGTGATAACATAATATAGCCACCCGATGCATCGGACTTTAATGTCCTCGTGATACTGGATTAGACTTTTTCCGATTCGATTTCTTTAAAATATTTGATTCATCAACCCTAAACAAGCGTTGATTTAACGCTTTGCATCATCAGAAATTTGAAAAAAAAAAAAACATTTTTTTGAACAACATTGCTTCAGATCTCAAATAAAATTAATAGGAATTTCATTAAATTTACTCAAATAGTTGTTCAAATCTGATGCAAAATAATTCGAAAAGACATTTGCTACAGAGCCCTGATGACAATTTCACCAGTGAATCTGTAATCGTACCTTCTTAAATTCAAATTGAATTTGATTTCACTACAATATATTCGTATGAAATTATTAAAAATTATCAAAATTTCGAGGTCCACCCTATATAATAAGCGCGAGATGAAAAAAGCATCAGGTCGTGTCTGCGTAAGGAGTCTACGACGTCGATGATGGATGCTGCCGCCAAGGTCGCAGCCGTCACGAACGATGCCCACTTCCGAACTGGCTCCCGACGATGATGGAATTTGCCGATTTTCGATCGGTTCGAGTGCTGTTTTGTCGTTTTTGGATTAAATGCTTCGATTTTTTCAAGCGGATCCGTGAGAAAATTCGCAGCGCTTGGAAAATGCGTCATACGCCGGCGACGATGATTTTCCGATTCGTCTTACGAAATTTTAAGTGTTTCAGTTTAAAATCGATGATTTTTAGTTTTAATTGTTCATTCGATCGAAATAGATAGAGGACCATGGGACACTTGTCTCATATATCTTACATGGACTAGCATTTATAATACATGGACTTTTTTACTTGGACACTTTTCATGGGACTTGCAACTAAATTGCTCAGAAATTAACAAAATTATCAAAATGGACAAATCTATGTTAATTTCTGAGATATTGATATCAATCGCACTTGTTTCAATGAGTCTGATTCACCCTAACAGAATCTATAACATTAGTTTTTTAAATGTCATTATAAGTTGTTAACTTACATGTAACAGGTGGAATTGTGAGCTTCCTCGTTCGTAATGTAATATATCGATTAAATTTATCAATATAACCAACTTTCCATTTTAATCGCAGAATCAAGAATTTTCAAATCAATTACGTTCTATCCAAAGTCACGATCGAAAAAATATAATATAATCGATGGATTACATTGAAACGGCAGATGGGCAAGTTCAGTGAGCTTATTCGCGCAATAGACCTTACAATGCCACACTTTTTTTATTAGACTAATTCCGAATGACTTAACATAGTTGAATCGATTCGTTCGATTCATTTTTGTGCGGATCGTGCGAATCGAATGGTTCGATTCGTGTGTTAATACACGATCAATATCGATTCACAGCCTATATTATACGGAATGTTTGACAAAATCGAGTGCTGAATCAATTTGTCACAAAAAAATCGAAATTCGTAAATAAATTTTCAAGTCAGTTGTGTCGTATTAATATCAATAAACGAATATAATTCGAGATTTATGATGCTATAAATTTTTAAGTTTATGTCGTTTAATTTGTAATAACTGTCGACGTATGTTTTTTTTTGAGTTTTATGTGCATATGTTATACGATTGGTCACATCATTGTATGTGATTTTGTATAGATTTACGATTATGCATATGAACACTATTATGCTCTTGAGAAATTCTTGTATGAAAGTGAAACTTTCACCTGATTACGCTTTACGAGATATCGGTAAAAATCCCATATAAATTAGATTTAGAATACCGTAGTTAAAATTCCGATAGTTCTTATAGTGACGTTGAAAAATTATGTTTAATTTAAGCTTATATTTAACGTTCTAGTTTATCTCGTATACTTTGTCAGACCATGATCATAAAAATATTTATCACATCTACTTAGAAACGAATTTAGGTTGATATTTCAATTCAAAAGTAGTTTTTGACAATACAGAGTTCAAAGACCGTAATCCTACATTTCAAACAAACGAAAGATTCAATTAGAACAATCCAACCGGTTAATTAGCCGAATTCCGCAAGTTGTGCATCCAACGAATTCTCACGACGATTTTCATCAAAATACCTTTTTTTATTCAATATCATCGGATAGATAAAAACCACGATCCGGTTGTGAATCATCATAGAAGGCGTCATCACACAATATTTCATGAAATATAACACACAGCAAGATCATCATAATTACACGTCGCTTACGAGCCTAATAACATTCGGTAGGCAGGAGCGTCGACACTTCGTCATTAACGAGGTGTAAAATCACTAAATAATCTCCAGACACAAAAAATAGACACATACACACACCTCTGTGTTTATTGCGATTTATTTTAATTAAAAACAATAAACATTTCTTCGGTACATGTTGAATATTTCGCACTAATTAACGTCGAGGCGAACAACGGAGATTTCGTATTGAACTCGACGCGGGGGTGGTAGGTCTTTTGTTTCCATTGAATTTCATCCCCCTTTGTGCAGGATTTTCCGTATTGTAAAACAAGCGGCGTTTCTACAATTCATTGCATTTAATTAAAAAATATTTTTTTGTTTGCGAAAACGTTGAAATAATTTAATTTGAGCTCGAATGACTCGCGAAATGTATGTACATAAGTACGCGCAGATTCATCGCAAAGTTGTAGTGATATTATTTTCAAAGGATTCCTTTAATTTGTTTATATTGAAAATTTGCATAATATAATTAAAATTTTTAATACTGAATAATTTTAAGATTATCTCGATCTCATCTGCTTAATATGAATCATAAAAAAACTTAATTTTTTTTATTCATTGCGCTTGCTATTATTCTAAATCATGATTTGATACTTAAACATTAGATCTACATACAATCGAAAACTATAAAAAAAAATCTCAATATAATATTTCGATTTATTATATAGCGAAAAAAATTGCAATTTATTACAGTATATTACGGATAATCGCGTGTACTCCGGCAAAGAGGATTCGCGTGCAACGATCGCGGTTGCATAATTCAACTTCCACTTTTTTCCATGCTGAAAAAAAGAAGTTATTCGTTTAAAAAAAGCGAAGAACTCGTTCGAGGCTGCCATACCAAACGAGTCCGACATTGCACTCTCTGTATAAGAATACAAAATAAGAAGAAAGAAGTGGTCTCTCTCTCTCGAGAAAGAGAAGTGCACGAAATGCAAACATGCACCCACGCACTAAGCTAGCATAATATTGTATATATCTATGTATATTCTGAGTGCATTTATTACGAAACAATCGAGCACTAGGAAGTTCATTACGCATTTTTTCACACGAGTATCTCTTACACGAATAAGCAAAACGACGTTCGTACCTAGCTGCGAGTTTGCACCGTGTGAATGCGACCCTTCGTTCACGATGGATCTAGTTCTGACGCATTGCTAATTCTGAATTAGTTTTAATTAATTTTCATAATAAACTAATATGCATGTAATAGACAAAAACATAAGTTTCCTTTCACAACGAGTAATTTAGTTTATATCGAATCATTAAAGCGATCTACTCATCACGTAGAATGACCATAATCAACATCTCATTTAGGTAAATTATAGTCAATTTTTTAATAAAATTCAAATGAATTGTAATAAAATACATAATGAAGATATTATACAATGCAAAATAATGAGAAAACACAGTGATACGAACTAGATAAATACGATTTTGCGAAAAGGTAGTAGGCCGTGTAGCGGCCATCTCACGGGCGCACAATGGCCTCAACTTCGTGATCTTGCTGCTAGATATGGCGCCCGATAACCAAGGGAATGTACTGGTAGCCATTCGTATTATTTCGTTTTTATTTATGCCACGATATTAATATCGTGGGTGTTTTCAGATAATATTGTTCCTGCGGTTGTGTTCCGGTGTAATCTTCGTATCGGGAATCCATTACGTTTCAGCTTTCGATGTGCGGTGACATCATGGAAATATTTCGGATTCGTTTCATAATAGATCCGTATTATGCAAAACTAACATGTTGGTGTTTTTCAATAGAAGTAGGTTAAGATAGTGTGAAAAGCTCGAATATTTTTTATTTCGCATTACCGTTCGATTTACGTACGAGAACTAATGACCGAATGTTTGCACTAATCGCATCATACTTTCGAGTGACTTTGCATTACTTACGATCAAAACATGTTTATCGGAAAAAAATATCGCATAGTTACTATGGCGATCTAAACTAAAACTGTTCATAAGCTCATTTCATTGAATATAGGTCGTGTCGGAAAAAAATATATTGATATTAAAGAACGTCGTTATATTATATCTCGATCTTAAAATGATTGAACTCGCACTGCGAAATTGATTTAAATATATTAAACTTATGTACTTTCTCACGATACATCGACAGCAGATAGACAAAATAAATAACGAGATCAATGTTGGTCAGTAAAAAATTGTAACGCAATATTACCATTAGATTAAATTAATGAGAGCTTATTACGGCTTAGCGGTTGGAGCTTCCGTTTTATACGTCAAATGTTAACTTATCAAATACCGTTAACGGACGCCTTTATTTCGAACATTATTCATTCTTTCTCACATACAAATCGCATATTATTCAAAAGAAATCGACTGTGATATAATCGGACTAATTGATTAACAAAATTATCGCATATAATATAATATTGTCGTTCTACTTTCGCATATTATAAAGACTATGTAAAAAAAAGCGATTGAAAATAAATAATAAATAACTGCTATTCGAGATGACCAGTAGCCGCTGTGCCAATAAATTACTATAGGCGATAACCGATCTCGATTGCAATCGAGTAAAACCACTCGAATTCCGGCCGATAATTCAATATTATATAAAAAACCTGTTCCGAAACACCCTGTATATACATATTGTATGTGATTATCGAAAAACATTGTACGTGATTTGCTTATGAATGATTCCATTAAGCGCAAAAAATCACACATTAAATTGTGTAAGACTCGAGTTTTTCACTGTGCATCGATATGCGCATTGAAAAAGTATCGTAAGTTGCGAATTTTTTAAATTTTCTACAAATTAACTTATTTGCGGCTTCACGCTTTGACAGTCGCAGTCGCGTGCGGTTTTCAATCTTTTTGTATGAAAAATCAGATAAGTTTTTTTAATATAAACGGCGGAAATGCTTCAAGTTCAATTTTCCGAAAAATCGTACGCGCGCGCTTCGTTGCTCGTTTTTTCTTTCGTTTTCATGAAATATTTTAATTTTTATTTACGTTTTTGTAATGATTTATAATAATTTGGCGTGCACGCGTACAATTAGCGATTTAAACGTTTGAGCATAAATTTTATACGGTTGTACGAGTGTGTGGCGCTTAAACTCTGCATATTTACGAGTCGAATGAATTGACTGAAATGTTAGATTTTGAAAACTTCGAAGATGATTTATTTAATTTAAACAAATAAATATGATATATTTATATTAAAAAAATGATTTATAAGTAAATTATTACTTAAAAATTGTATTAAAATCGATCATTTCTGAAGTAGTCTGAAATTACGTCGGATAGAATGTTATTGTTCAAATGGAAATAACTTATTTATTAATGAATATAAGTAACTAAAATTTTGTCAAAATATATAAAATATATTACTAAATCATAATTAATTGTAAAAATTAAATTAAAAAGTGCAAAAGAATGATTATTCAATGTCAATCGAGGCCATACTCTCGCACGAATGTCAAGGGCTACCGTTGCGCAACAACGCGCCAGTACTCGACGCGTAACACGAACTTCCGATTGCCACAACTTGAGAACAACAAGAACAACAAGAGCAACGATGAACTACGACTATGGTGATGGACACGGAGCCTCAGGAGGCATTGCACCCGCTCTTTTCGCGAGTAAAAGTACAGTAGAACCCCACTATTCGATCAATTCAGCCCAGTAAAATATGACTCGCTATTCGTACTTTTCTCCGCATTTTGTAAAAACTTTAAAATTTAACTCGTTGTGATGTTTTAAACTGAAATTCGTGTCTCTGATCTGATAATTTAGTATTATACGAAGAAATCTTCATATACAATGCTATGTATTTATGGTTTTTTAGGAATTATTTAAATAATTTTCTAAGTGTATGGAATGATTTATGTCTCCTGAAATAGAAAATGTACGAATAGCAAGGTTCCACTGTACAAATAATATTATATGTATGTGAGACGATGTGTTCTTCGGTGCGTGACACCTCGCGGTCATTAGGCAAATTGAGATTCGTATTATGCAACGATTGCACTGTTCTTGGAATGCATTTTTTTCCTATCGACCGGGAAGCGTATCATTATAGGTCATATGGTGATTTTTTTCTGAATTTTATTATTATAAGGCGTTTTCTCAGGTCGGACGCCCTTGCTTCGATGCGTCTTAGAATTGTTATTTTTTCCTATGGTATCACTAGGAAGTTGTGTTCTATTATGTTTTGTTGAATAAATAATGTGTAACATTGTTGTGGAAAATAATACAGGAGCGAGTTTGAAGATGAGCGTTCGAGTTTGCAAATTATATCTTTATAGTATGAATTACAAATTGTTGCATATCAAGATTGTTTACTTATATGTACATGCATTAAATAATCGTTATTATTGAGAGAAATAATCTTTGATTTATAAGTTTATTATTTAAATTAATTTGTTTGTCATTTCTAGATAATTTAAACATAAGTACACATCCTGAACACTTATGTTATTTTATATATTATTTAAATAAACCTAATTATAATATGTGTCGATAAATTTAAAACAATTAATTTTAATTGTTCTATAAAGTCATATATTTCAAATAATTAATCTCAATTAAGATCAATATCGAAAAATATGACTAATTAATAAAAAAAATATTTTGCATATTTCTCATGAAACTATCGAGAAAAATATCTCGAAACAATATTATCATCGATTACAATCTGAGGTTTTAAATCGACGTGACCTTAATTTTCGCAATTCAAATATAACAATGATGTCAAATGTACAAGTGTAAAAAATCTAACGAATTTTATTTTTTTGTTTTTTTACAGGTAAGAATCTGCCGGAATAGCCATCAATAAAATCATACTCCATTCCGAATAAAAAATCAAGCAATCACGTGAGTAAAACACTTAGTAATAAAAATGCAAAAAAAAGGATTTTATCGACCGTTTACTAAACGGTTCAGCTTTAAAATTTGACGAAACGGTCGTTATTACGGTGTAAATATCAATTTTTAAGATCTGAACAAAGAATCAATTAATTCCGCTACATAAAGGTCGAATTTTCTCTGTTAGCAGGCTTTCAACACAAAATTTACCGAAAAAAAAACTATTACCATTTACTGCTCGAAACAAAAATAACTGATCTCTTTCCGGATTATGTATTTTCAATTTCGCTACACTTCTTCATTTTTCCGAATTGTTTACGTGCTTGCACATACTTCGATACAGTTTACAGTTATTCAATCAACATCTTCGCGAGAAGAAATCTCTTCAAACGGAAGCGATGGCCAACTTATTTTTTCGTATTGGAATTATTCACAATGCTATCACGGCGGGGAGTCTTTTATCAATGCGCGAAAAAAAAGCCATTAATTTGATTTTATTAATATGAGGAACGGTTTTCGATCTCTGGCCTCTCTGATCAATTGTTTGACCACTACGTAACGAAACTTAATTTGTGAATCACAATGACCGAGAAATTTCTTCTTGTGCCATTTGTATAGATTTGTATAGATTCTTTCTATTTTGTTTTTTTTTTTCGTTTTCATGAAATCGAGCTCCATTTTTGTATATTATAATAATACAATAGATATATTTCATTCAATGCATTTCTTTAGATTTGTAAGTGTATACTATGTATAGTTAAATTTTTCATTGCATGGCTATTGCTCGATTATTCATGCACATTTTTCAATTTAGATCTGATTTTTCTTTTGTACTATTAAATAGCTAATTAGTTGATAGATTTAAGTGTAAATAGTGCATGAAAAAACAGAAAAATATCTATCATACAATGAACTCCTCCTTAGCATTTTCAGCATTTCATTTCTGAAGAAAAATCTCCGTAAAGTAATCTTGATAAGTTATTTAGATAATCTTGACAAAAATGCATACAAAATTGAAAATTGTACATAAAAAAATCAAGTCATATCATTTAATATTTATTTTATTTAGACAAAGTATACATTTATATATCTTAACGCTTTATCTGTAACATAACAGACAATCAGTTAGACTCATACATACGAGACAAATTACGAATCAAACTACCTCGAAAATGAATCCCGATCAAAATTACACATTTCCAAACCAAATTAAATTCTAAAAGCCTTAATTTTTCAAAATGCGAATTTAAACATTCACAAATCACAATATCAATTAGCACTGGCAGGAAGCATGCACGACATGTCTTCTAAGACCAGCTTCCAGAGAACTTGTCGACGTTCTTAGAACGAGGAGCGTTTCGAATTAGGCGGGTCAAGCAACCCCATATGCCAATGCCAAATGTCGACGATGCAACATAAAACCCTTCCTGTCTGGGCGGCTTTTCCTCCGACAGTTCGTTAGAACCAACCCGCTAATTGTTCGGCCCGGACAACTTAATTGAACTGCAGCTTTTGGTGTTGCCGACGACGAAAAAATATTCAATATCGTTTTGGATTTCAATTTTTTTTTATCGTGTTTGTAGGTTGTCAGTATTGTTTATTAATTAAATTGTATGATAGTCGAGTTTCAGCTCGGGATTATCAATCAAGTCGTTAATTAATTCCGTGCGAAATGTTGGGACTTTCGAGTTCCGAGCGCGCTGAAAGTGAAAGCTTTCATGATAGATTGATCGAATTAAAATATTGTTGAAAAATTATTTTTTTTATAATTCTTGTTAATTTCTGTAATATTATATTGAGTCGGCGCCGTTTTCACTTTTCAACAATATCCGTGCAAAATGCTTCGTCTGCGTTTCAAATCTTTAAAGACTCAAGTTTCAAAAGCTCGCACCGCACGTTATAAACTTAAATTTAAGACACTAGAGAAGATCATTTATCATCATTATTAAAAAGTTTGTTGTACATGTGCACAATTAATTCGGGGAAAAACTTTGAAAGAAATTCATAAATGCAACGATGCGTCAATCGAGCTTAATTTCTCGGCTATTTCCTGCACTTTTTTTCAGCTTAAAACTTTGATTGATTTACTTTTCCTTATTAATTTTAATACATACGAGTTCAGTGCGAGTTCAATTATATTCTTCGGGTTATAGACCTCGTTCGGAATGTACACTGTCCGCCAAAAAATGCGTACGTCCGTCGATTTAATTAAGAAATACCGATTCGTACACTCTGAAAATCCTGCGAAAATTCGCAAGACCAATCTGCGGACCCAGGGGGTCCTCATAATGGGAACGTCAATCATTCAGAAGACGATTCGAGAGTTCGAAGACACAGATAGAGCCATCTACTCTCAACACCTAACTCATACTAATATTTAGAAGAAAGCAAAAAATCGAAACTGCCGCATAACTGGACTCTTACACGGCTCAGATAGTCTGAAAAAAAATCTCATTTGATAATGTCGATGAATGAAATTCGATTTGATCTAGTATTTGGTTATTGTGCGTTTCTCGAGTTACAGTTAGTTTATTATACGTAGGTATAATATAATATAATATAATATAATATGTACCGGTGGTGTAGATTCTGCAACGTGTGTTTTTAGATTCGGATCGACCGTAGTGCGGTCGTTATGTTAATTCGATTCGGTTACACTTGTGTTGTTTGTTTGTTTGTGTGCTTTGCGATTTGGCTGTTGTACTAAGGAACTGGTCCACAACTTGTGAAAATTGCATACGATTTACCGTTAAGTGTTGTAGAATTATTCAAATGCGTCTGTAATGGGATTGTTATGGTTTTATGTCCATTGTGCGATTTAAGCATTGTGATCTAATTACTTGATTATCATATTTTGATACGAAATTCAAATTAATCTTATTTATCTGTTATGATTATACTATCTATACTGTCTATACAAGGGAAACAAGTATTCGAGCATTAAAATCCTTAGTCTCGTGTATTATAAACGTTTCCAATTGTATATGTATTCAAATTTAAATAGAGTTTTTAAATTCGGAAGATACCTTTCAGTATTTATAATACAATACATTAAGGTGCATATTAACACGTCACTTTTTTCCATAGGCTTGAATATCTTCACGTATTGCGAACAACGTTTCATTAATATCGTGGCGCCATTTTTTCTCTCGATAGCCATCAATATGTAAAAAAAAATGTAATTTCACAACCAGTAGACGATAAGTCGAGTGTAAGAAGATAGCTATCAATCAGCACAATGTAAAAATTACGGTTCGTTACGTATAAATGATACGTTCGATTCATTATAAGGATCTAATCGATTTTCATTTTATTGTGAATCGATCGCTTATTTTTACAGTGAACCGTTAATTGGTCGTAGCGGTGTTTTCTCAATAGATAAAAAAAAAGCTAGTCAATGGTTTATTTGTGTGAGATTTTTTTTATTTAAGAATAAATTAAAGTTTATTATCATAATTTATAGCGGCGTCGAAAAAAAAACGTAAAATCAGCAATAAATAATGCGATTTTGTTTTAACGATCCTTAAATTGATGTATCCGGCGATGATATTCGTGTGAGATAGTACGTTGACATTGTCATATTGAAATTTGAATCATATTAAACTCGAATATTTAAAAAATATGTTCTGAAAATCTTACGAAGTCAGTAATCCGATATTCGAATTGGCGCCATTAGCGCACCCAGAAGCTTCGGGCCGTTTTAATTAGTAAGAGGCAGAAACCGAAAATAGCATAATTAATAGCAAAAGGAACTCGAGTGAATTCATCATTCTGAATGACGTTATTTTTTCATCTGAGGAGTTTTAACCGCGACGACGCGACGGTTAATTTCGACGGCGCATTGCCGACGTTAGCAGTTAAAAGTTAACGCGCGATTCATCACGGATCCTTATTAAATCTTCTCACGGGGTGGTCTTGGAAAATTTGTCGGTATTTTAAAAACGATTCTAGTGTATAATAAATCTCGGATTAAAGTTGGATCGGTTACGAAATCGGCGTGAAAAAATTAAGACGATTGAATTAAATCGAATCGCTGTTTGGTGTAAATTCTAGAAATTGAGTGTGATGATGGATGTTAAGAATTCAGTAAATGAAATTAAATAAGAATCATTCTAAAATGCTTGTAAGTATAAAAAATAAGACTACAGCATCTAGTGATTTATAAACGTATTTATTTTCAAAAACACATTCGCAAATAAAAGTCCGAATTCAATCTTCATAGACGATGATGTATGAAGATTCGGTTGCAAGTTCATTATCTCGACCCATTTTATTCCATGTCGGCACTCGGCTTTACTATCGCGTTTACATTAGTGCCTTTCTCTTTCCGCCTATTTGTTTGCAGTGTAAGTATCTATCTGTCGTACGGTAATAATTGCATTCCGAAACTGCAATATTCGATCGTCGACAATGTCGATAATTCCGCAAGCGTTCCGCGCTTTCCAGTTACGTTTTACGATCGCATCCCATTCGTTGCTGGAAGTTATCCGATTGTTTGAATGCATCTCTCTTTAAAAATGCACACTGAAGTTTGATTTACGGCGGAAATTCATTTAGATGAGACGTCGAAAGATAAAAGCTGAACCGTACGCTGAGAATTGTCGATGTATCATAAGTGCATGTTCATTGAGTCGAAATGAATCGTATGATAGAATTTTATAGTTAGAATATTATATATTTTTTCAATTAAAAAATTAGATTAGTTTGTGAATAGCTTTAGTGTCTTTGTGAAGCTGGGTTTGAATTCTGTTGTATTTTGATGAGAATAGCATGTTGCTTGTAATCGGCATGATTCGAATATTTGATTTTTAAAAACGATTCTTAAAAGCTGATTTCCTGTCTAATCTTTATCGTTTCATTTCAATCAATTTCTCATACATATGTACGTACTAATACTACCCACTCTTCCGAATTTCTAGTCTCACAGCTCTTCTTCTTTAATTTAGAGCTCGGATACATTGTTTAGAAACTCAATTGCTGGTAGCTAGCCTAGCCAAAATTAGTAGTACTCAGGACCGGATTCTCTTATAAAATTTGTCTACAAACCTCTGAGTTTCTAAAGCATTTATATGAGTCACTAAAGTGAATGATTAATTGAGATATTTGAAATTATTGGGTAATTAAAAGAATCCTATGATTTTTTGAAAATTCGAGACATCTGAAACGAAACGCACTCGAATCGATAAAGATTCACTGGCTGCTAAGAAAACGGCACTTCCTCTTGAGACTAATGCGAGTTCCGTGCTTCTCCTACACAACAAGTGGTCTTCAGAGTTCGAAACGTAAAATCTTCCACTTTCTTGTTTGCGATGCTTAATTGTTCGCAGACGTCCACTAATGAGTGCACACAAACATTGCATCAGGTGCAAATACGCCCGGTACACCTAAAAATTCTATCGCTCTATGTTTGTCTTTTTCGTCGAAAGGACTGTTATATTTATTATTATTGTGTGTTTTGTTGTCTCTAGTTTCAGCAGTGTTTGATTTGCGGTCTAGGGTCGTCGACATGTCGTGTTCGTCTTGTATGTAATATCGTACGCGCTAATTTAAATGGTGTGCTGCGGTTAGAAAATTGGAAGAATAGTTTCGTGTGTGTCTGTTATTTTTACAGTTGAAATGATATCGTGTGATTAATCAATCTGATGGTGAAGTCGGATTGAATATAAATGTAAATTTTTGCAATATACATGCTTTTTTTTGGTTTAATGATTATTATTCAGAGATTCGTTTTATTTTTTTTTTTTCCAAATTTGAAGATTTTCAAGTTTTTTAAGTAATAAATTAACACTTGGGAAATTCGCATTGAATTTTAACATAAATTCTAATATTAAAATTTATTATAATATCAGTTTTCATGCTGAGATTCCGCAAATTCCTTCAGCACATTCCGGTCGAGACTAGATAGAACATTTCACCGCAAATCAAATAAATAAAACCGTCATCAATTATCGAATAACACAAAACAATAATCATACCAAGAAAATTCACATTCAACCTTCTTCTACACATAAGACGTATCTTATTACAATCAACATAAACACGTCGAAAAAATTCAGATACATACTAAAAAAATCCCTTGCTAAAAAATCCCGACACTAAAACATCCGGCCATCCATGCATACATGAATATATTAATAGTCGATTTATTTTTTCGATGCACAAGCCAATGAAAAAAAACGCTCTCCAGCGTGGGACGACACCGTGCAAAATGGTACCATATTTTTTTCCAAGCCGGTCACCACACTAACGGGATCGGCTAGCTCATTGTTCTCGGACTTCATCTCCTCACATTGACTAGGCAAAAAATAATATGAAATACATTCGAGTCCATTCTCAGACGCTCGTATCTTTAATCATTGCGAACGAGATGGCTAGAGATCGCCAACTTATGTAGAGTGACCCAAAATTTGGTTTAGTGATGAGTTTTCCTGAAAATGAGACTGCTTTTGAATTTAAGACCTATTGTGATTTTGAAAAAGTTTCCATTTTTATTGCAAAAAATGCTCTACCGAAATGTAAGGCCTAGTGGAGTAAGCATACACTTCAATGTACTAGTGAGTTATCTTGAGTAAAGTGACCGCACATCTCATTTCAATATCCCATCTATTCGATATAAAATACGGTAATTAGAGTAAATTTTTGACACATGCATATATAATAAATTTAATAATAATTTGTAATTTCAAAATTATATGTTAAAATTTAATCTTATTGATCGTATTGTCATCATGAATACGTTGAATTTTCATCAAACGATTTTCAATCTCACATATTAGTTCATTATAATTACCTTTCATTTCAATTCTTGAATAGATATTGAATGAATGTGAATTTTAATATCATGAACATTCATGAATAAAATTATTCAATTCGATCTCGATCGACTTTCGGGTCATCCCATAGAATCGAAGATCTATAGATCTCAAGATCGGGGCCGCGCGTGGGGAGTTCATACATTTCGCACGTGGTCAAGGTCTCTCTTATTACAGATCGATCTATTGGTCTAATGAGTCCGTTATGGTTGTAAAAAATCGATTTGTATGTGAACGAGAAAAAAAATGCTATCGTTACAATTATGGTTATGTCGAACGATGCAACAGGTGTACGTAACGCTCTTGTAATTTGTCTGCGGAATTCGGCTTGGTCCAGTTTCTGGATCATCTTTGGCCTGATCGTAATTGATCTGTTTGGTTGTTAAATCGAATGATGATTGATCGAATCCCGTCCGAAATGGGTGCACAGTTAATTTTCCGAATTTTCATCGGAAATCTATTGTAATTGGAACAATTGACATAACTGTAATATAGATTCATTCAATTTTTTTATTCAGAATTTACTTTTTTTCTTAATTTTTGTGTTAACATGCCGAATTAAAAGTCACATTAATTGGCAAAACTTCCCGGAAAAGGGATCACCAATTAACACATCCGCTGTCCATCTTTTTATATGAGCTTTTTAATTAACAAGTCACTAAAGAAGGGCGATTTTCGAATTTGAAAAAATGCACATTTCTGAGAATATATTTTCGATTCGTGAGAACAATACGATCATAAACAGCAATGGCATAAGATGCGCTCTTCGAGCGGACAATTTTACAGTATGCACTCACTATACGCAGTTTCCTATGCACTTTATGCGACATAACGTATCGACGACTTTATGCACATAACGTATCAATCGGAAAAGTCGTTTGTCCATAAACATACTGACATAACAGTACGCAACGATGCAACTATGCAACTATGTTTAACGTACCGTTTGACGTTCACACACCCACGTGCCACTCGACTCCAACTCACTTCAGTTACACGTGTATACTCGAGTTGCAAGTGCAAGATGACCCGTGTCGAAAATATATGTATATGTTGAAAAAAAAAAGTTGAAGAGGTAAAACTCAAAAATCGAACGAAAAAGCGCCAATAACAACGGTTAACTATCTATGGAGGACTGTTTCGAGAGATCGACATATGCTCTGTGGCTCAATAACGGTAAGACACCGTATAATTTAACCGAAAATATAAATTTTAACAGTTGAAGCGTGTCCCTATTACGTTGTGTGTGTGTATGTAATTTTTTTTCGACATGTAATATGTAATGTTATTTCGGACGCTTCGGGTTTCGCTTTGTAGGCGAGAGCGATTATGGCTACGCCCCTGGCGATTTTTTTGTTTTTTGAAAATTTTTTCTCGGTCTACGTACGTGTAAGTGAATATTGCACGGTTCGTAGGTGTTTAGGTTTGTTATTTTATGGTGCGTTTATTACGTGGAATGGTTTAGCGGTCATCGTTGACAGAACTGCTTCGGGCCATGGAGTTTTTTTTTAACCATGTCTGCGTCCACGTTGTTATTTTTTCTATAAATAAGATTTTTCAAATGAAAATATGAATAGAAAATAGTAAAATTTTCAGACATATGTTACAAAAATATCTGTATTGAATGCATCAGTTGATAATTGGTGATCGACACATTTATTTTTCAAATAATTGATGATTGATTATCTGCCAATTTATTTAACTGTAGATCGCTAGTTGTAATTGATTTATCAGTAACAATTCTAAAAGATCATTTCAATACAAACCAGATGCGATACATTCGATGAATTAATTCAAAATCTAAACCGTATTCATGACACTGCTATAAAATCTTAATTACCACAACCATTTTTCAACATAAGCACGAAGTTTACTCAAGATTGATGCCGCGAAATAAAACAACCGATTAATTACTCGAAAAAAAATCGCAACCATAAGCTGACCATGGCTTTTTTTTCTGATTCACGATATGCGGAAACAATAAGAAAAAAATCGAATTACCCATTAGCCTATATATTCAAATCGCACATTCGACCGATACCCGCAAGCGTTCGTGTTAATTACACAAACGTGGTCTTAATGTGCTGTACTTTTTTCCTTTCGGTCATTTTTTTCGTGAACTATTCGCGATGAGTACGACTCCGTTAACGGTAATGCATCATGTACGTACAAGATAATAACAGGAAAGGAATTATCGTCGGATTGTATGTGCGTAAGGAAAGAGGTCGAACGATTTTGGTGTTGACCCGTGACCGAAATTACGATCGCACTTTTTCCAGTGCGAAAAAATTGCATCATTACATTTCTTGTAGGGTCCGGAATCGTCATGTGACATTTGGGTCAGTGTGTGGTTAAATATTGTATTGTGTTTTTGTAAAATTGCTTTCACATAGTTATGATATGAATGAAAATATAATAATAAGTGAGTTCAAGATTATATTTGTTACATAGATGCGTTAGTGTATACTTTATTATCTCGTCTAGTTAAAGTTTACGTTGGATGGTTTTTTCAGACACATTTTTCAATTCTGGTCTTATTTTTTTTTTCAAGCTTTCACTATTATATGATTCTATTCTGTTATCGGATTGATGATGATCTGAAGAGCAAAAATTAATCTATAATATGTATACTAACAATTAGTAACTTCGTTAACAGTTTTTGTCTTTAGTCACCAATAAAAAAAATTGTTAAATTGATCTTGATAGGTCATTTGAATAAAAATTAACCAAACCAAAACTAACTGAACTAAAAGTATACATTTACGTGTCTAACGTATTAACTGTAAAATATTTTTTTCGTTTGGCTAGTGTAGATATTTTTTTTGCACTACATTACCATAATTTATGTCTGTATAGGCCTACTATTTTCGAAGGTAATAAATCTATATAAAATATACCTTGGCATCGAATGTTGTTTTAAGTTCAAAGCTGGAAGCACGCAAAAATTTTTAATGGTTTAATCAGCGTGTAATTTCCTGGTCGACGGGGTTTTTAACAACAATTTTATCATAGCACGGAGAGTTTACACCCCGCATAACGGACAACCGTATAATGGATCATGGCTTGATACACTAGCCACAATGCGGTTTTTCATTTAACCGTTCGCTAAATTGAGAGTCAAACGAACGAATGACTCCCCGGTTTGGAAATAAAAAAATCATCAACGCTAAATGTCCAATTAGTACCTTTCGACGACTCGGGGAATTATCGTCGATTACATTCGCAATCGGCAAATTTACTTTTCAAAAGTGCTAATTTTACGACGTGCAAATGAATTTTACGCTCTCGTGTATAACAGTGATTTGTTCCTATCGAATCGATTGACTAATTTTGTTAAAAATCAACAGATCTCAAGTGGAGCGACCGCAAGCTCTAGCTCACGATGATCACAATCGTTAATTAAATCGATGTTAACGCGGAAGACTTATCCGCGACGAAATCGAGATGATCTCAGATCTTTCAGGAAATCTTAATCTTCATAGTCGAGGTCGTGTGAATCGTGAATTATCCGCACTGGAAACGTCCCGTTATACGTAACTACGTAGCAAAGGGGTCCTACCCGACTGATATAGACACAAAGTTGCACAATGTTTTCGACAATTAACTCCGTCATGGGAAGCAAACCTGCTATTTCTAGCAAAACGTGAATATTCCTCATCATACGTACGAGGGATATTTCAAATTGAAAAATTCGCCAGAAACTAGCCTCCGACTCTATCTCGAGTTCGCATCTTAATTAAGTGGTCGTGATTGATGTTGCGTTCCGCTCGCTGAGCACTTACATGTTTTCGTTTCGGATGGGTTTAGAGTGTCCTTTTGTCGATGAAATGATTTCGAGACGGTTCGATTCGGTCAAATATTTTTGTTTTCGGGGATCTCGCTTTGTGGGAGGCCGGTGTCGGTCAATATGTGCGTTTGTTCTTTTTGAATGGGAAAATATGTCCTTACGGGGTTGACTCTGTAAATATGTGTGTTGTCATTATACTTTTCAGATATAAACTCGAGAGCTTAATCGGACGAGTGGTTTTATGTGAAAATTTTCGCATCTGGCAGTAAATCGGCAAAGCGATTCAAATGTTTATAACGATCGCTTAATCTAACTTTATTACTAACGAACGTTACCTTATGCAAATCAGAACGGTTTCGTTAATTCGCCGATACAAACTGTTCAAAATTAAAACCCAATTAGTTCCGACGTACGAAAATATTTATATTAAAGTTCAAACAGTCGACACGAGCATTAACCTCATATTGTTTTCACGGCAAACATGCATCGTTTGCTTCGACCACAACGCAACACGGAAACGCACACGGACCAAATTAACAAACGGCCATTCGAAAAAATATAATTTCACATCGCATCGCCGATGTAATAATACATATTTTAAGCATCGGAACAAAATGACAACTCATCCCCGTTCGTCTCTCTTGCCATTTAATCTGGTATGTGCCGTTAGATCGCGATGCCCGGGGAACACGTTATTGTAATTACCCCCCTATGGCCTGTTAAGGCGTCGACATCTAGAAGTCGTCTTCTAATTCTAGAAGTTAAGAAGTCGTCGATGATCTTCGACGAGGCTCCTACCTCCAGTTCCCGGTAACGTCTCGAGATATGAGCCGTTTGGAGCTTTCTGAAAAAATTAAGATTCAAATATCGAAGTACTCAGTATAGTTATTATTTTAAATGTATGAAATATCTTTCCTGAATAATGAAGATAAATGACATAATTACTTTGGCCAGAGGTTAATAAATCGTTTATTTCAGAAGCCATTTTAATTAATTCTGCCCTCTAATGTGAATTGACCATATCTGTAGCCTATTATGAAACAAAATTTATACGTTTATAATTTCTAAAAAATGAAGGTAATTGAGGATTATAATAGGATATATTATATAGGATTATAATAGGGAATGAAGGGAATTAAGTGAATTTATAAAATTGCATCAAACACGTATGATTTTTTTCTCAACTTTTATGAATTTAGTCAGTTTTAGCGTTGAATGGCTCATATAACGTCTCCAGTACCTAAAGTCGATCCTTCGTGGAAATTCGCTATATTATTATATATATTATGTTTGATATGAAAAGCGACGTCCCTTCGCGTCATTTTCCGTTTTTTGAGATCTTAATAAGATTGCCGGCTGTCAGAGGATCTGGAAAAAAGCGGCGAGATATCTGCGATCTTGTTTCCGAGAAACGTCCGAAATTATGGCGTAAATGAAATCGCGCTGACAACACGTCGAGTTTTGCACGTCTCGCCTCGTTTGCGATGAAAACGTTGCATTTTGTTTATTTCAGAGAGATAATCTTAAATTCGATATAAAACTCGACTGAAATTTATTTAAAAACATTTTCGATTACGGGAAATTCTCTATAATTAAGGCTTCCGTAAGCGATAAAAAGCGCTTTATTGTCGCCGAGTTGCCAGACGCATAAATATCCTCTAGTTCCCCGTGGAGACGGTACTCTTCTGCTTTTCGGCACGTACACCCACCGGGTTTCCTTCAGGGGTAATATATCACCCCGTGTGGTGTTTTGTGGGTTTTGTGTGTATGTGAGTGGAGATAGTGTTCTGTTTGCGCCGATAACCGCAGACCTTCGTTTATTGCCGCGATTTATTGCTTGCGAACGGAATACGAGATGCACTCTGTACGTACGGTGTTTGTCGATGATGCTGTGTAAGGATTTTATAAAGTATCAAAAATGAAAGCTCAATGCTTTTTGATAGAAATTTTGGTCATTTTATTTAATGCAGTCAAAGTAATATAATATATTGATAAATTATTGGTAAATTGATGTATAGTGCTAGTGAAAACTCGAGCGTATTTATGCAATTATTGACACCTAAAGTGAGTCACTTAAGTGTCACTTAGTTACGGATACATTCATTTTTTCATTTACAAACTATCAAAAATCTGAAAAACAAAGACGGAAGTATTTACAATTCACAGATCCGTCTTTGTCTTTCGGATTTTTGACAGTTTGTAAATGAAAAAATGAATGTATTTGCGAGTCATTTGTTATACACACTTTATGCATGTGAAGTCTCGATTAGTCGTTAATTGTGATCATATGTTAATCACATCTTTAACTAAAAATATACTGTTTTTTCAATTGTATCTTAACAAAAAATGTTGGGTTATATAAGAAGCAACAGGATCAATACAAACTCGCTTAAAAAAAGATCAACTCTCAAAGCATAAATAAGCGAACGGAAAATACGTACGCGTAGTGTATTAGAGAGCCGTCACGTGTAAATCTGCATTATAAAGTTTTTCGTCGAATAAACCGTCCGAAGTAATTTAAAAGTCAAATCGGATCCGAAGCGCCCGTTTCGCGCGACTTGTTTAATCTAAATTTATGCTGCGAAAAATTCGCGCTTTTCCGCCCAAACCATCCGGAAAAAACCGCCCCATACCGCCCCCTTGAACCACCCCTGGAAAACCCCGTAGCTTTTACTGCTCGCCCGAAAAAGACAGAGACTATCGCGGTTGTTACCCCCGAGGGAAATATCCACCTTGAGTTCGGAGCTTTTCCCTCTCGGTGTATTTGTATGGGTATGTGGGTGTTTTTGTGTACGTTTTTATTTTATTTTATTTCATTTTATTCCGCGTACGCTTCGTTCAGTTTTTGCGAAAATCTCGCGGAAAAATCGCGGAAAATCGCTTTTTGCGAAGAAGCGAAACTTCGAATCGCTCGCGAGCTTGAATTATAAAGTTGGGACTTTTCGCACGTGAGTCGACTGCTCTATACTTTCATCAATACAAATAAGAATATCTTGAGATTTTTCATAAATATTAGAGTATTCGATACAATATAAAGTTATTTTTTTATGAAATATCCAATTATAATAATGACGTACAACGAAAAGTATGTTGTACTTAAACGAATAATTGTCGTATATGGGAGGTCTTCATGAATAACATACCAATATTTTTCAAGAAAATTAGAAAATAGATCTTCTTCCTTATCTTTTTATAAAATTGATCATGTGTTTTAAATATTTTTAATTTATTTTTTACAGAATTACCGGTGGGGGGAACACCATGGGTGCGCAAGGGGCGCAGCGCTCACTGTTAGCGCTGGGCGCTCTCATCGTCATATTAGCGCCAATTGTTACAGCTGGTAAGTTTTATTGCATTCTTTACATAATTACTACATTATTCCATAACATTTATAATCGTTTGATAATGTACTCGTAATGTGTGTAATAAAAATTTATGATCGTATGCATTATTCATATACATAATCTCATCGAAAATAATTGCCGATTATCATTCCTAACAAATGCAATGATTCAATTTGGATACATTATAATCTATTTGTATTTAATAATTTAATATCTGATGCGCTCATTAATAAATAATTCATCAAAATCATTTGTACGCATAAAATATTATTCGAACCGCCGAACTGATCCAGATCGAGCCCGAAGCAACTTTTCGGCTTTAATTAAAGTTGCGAAGCAATTAATTCCGAAAATTTGTTACGAAACATATCCGCCGAAGCGCGAACAGATTTGCATACAATTTATAATGAATGAACAAATCTCTAACGGAATATATCGATCCATTCATTTCTCGAGCGCCATTAACCGAACCGATCGCATTTCTTCACCAAAACAAACCACCATAACATAAGCATAACAGCACGCTTACGGAATATAACATAATCGATCCGGATTTCGCGAAATTTGAACTCGAATGTTATGCAACTTGTCGATTCTCCATTACACACGGGACACACCGGTAACTCCGGTTTGATTAACGGCCCCGTACCAATAACGAGGAAGAGGCCCTCGGCCATCAATCTCGGACCTAATAACTGTTATTGTGACGGAAATAACAATCCATTTGCATGAAAGCGACCCGACTGTTGGGAGCGACTGTCGTAGAATATCGACGCGCTTAAATCATCTCGTCTTCGAATATCTAACCTACATACATACGTACAGTGGCGGCCACAGAAATGTTGACTTGTGCGAAATTGGCGAATTTTGAATAATTATTCAGTACAATTATTAAATGACTAGTTTAATGTGGTCCATAAAATAGAATTGATCCATACTTATCGCCCGTCAAATAATTTTTTATCAGTGAGTTTTCTGAAAGTTACAATGTGGTATTTACTGTTGCGAATATTAGCGAATGCATTTTTGAGCCGAATCACAATGGTCACGTAGTTGGTTGCGGTTGTTGTTGCATAGGCGGTGGTTGTTGTTGATGTTGCGTCACCGGCAACTAACTGGCCATCGTTGCGGTCAACGGAGACTTGAACTTGCCAGCTCAAGTTCAAGACGCACAAATGCCATGTTAGGTAACTAACCGCCTCTATGGGGTGTGACAGTTTCCAGCTGCCTCTGTGTAATTTAGCTTTTTCAAATGCGTATATTCGTATAAGAGATATCTTATCGAAATCAATAGTCGAGTGAATAATGACAGTTTTTACAATACAATAATAACTCATCTTTATGTTGGACTTGCTTCTGTAACCTAGAGTTGCTCGAATTTTATGAATTTTAAGGCGGTAGTGAATCGTTGTCTAGTATCGATCTACATACATATGTATATAAACGAAATTGAATGTATGCTGTTTATAATTTATAGACTCCTTAACAGACGCTTCTTTGGTAATGAAATTTTTCAGAGTTATCACATGCGCCCTTGGGAAGGTTTTCGAATCATTGCATTTCACTGATAAGCTATTAAAGTGCCTATAAACATGCATTCATACGCATATTTTCATTTGTTCCTAACTATAGATTTTTTTGGTTTATTAAACTATGATAGAAGCTCATTGCACAATCGACCGCAACGTTATGAAAAATTTCGTATTAATAGATCAATTTCAGAACATAAATAGGATAGTTACTCGACCGAAACAATTTTTTTCATCGTTCATTCGAACATTTTTCGTATTGCATCGACTTGCTCCGCGTTGACCACAAATCGATGAGCAGAAACAAATCAAACGGTAATTGAGCGCGGTACGTTATTTCTGTATGTACACACCCTTTTATCCGGTCTGTGGCGATTTATTTGAATTATTTATGTGCTTTGGGAGTTGTAAGAAATAATAAGAAGAAGGGCTTATCTCGATCGGTTCGAAAAACGGGAAAAATCGTACCGAGTAATTAATAACGGAAAATTTCGTAGTCATTCGAACGCTTTTGTATTCAAATGTAAACAGATTTACAGTATTTTATTAAGATTTGTGAAGAATAAATTTAAATTTGAATCTCCAGTACATTTTTAGATCGTTGTGTGTATGTTTTTTGCATATAAATCAACCTGTAAAGTTGACACATACAATTTTCACTGAAATAAAGTGCAATACATGACATGTTGCATATTTGAACTGCAACATGTGAAAATGAGTACGCACAACAAAGATTCATAAAATCGTACAAGCTCGTGTAATATTTTCACGACCGATCTTTTCTAGAAGTTCAAGCCTAAAGTCAAAAACTTTTCAATTTACAATTGGACCCAAATTACTCACATCCACAAACATTGTACACACGATAAATAACATTTTAATTGTTGGGCGTCCCTCTTCGGCTATTATCGATTTCGAAACGCGAACGTTATATACGGTCCTAGTGTGTGCAACGTGTAATTTCACATTTCACATTGTGCAATCCACGTGTGTTGTGTGCATATAGCGTGTACTTTGTCCTTTTCAATGTGCTTCTTCTCCTCCATTTGGATATGTTTGTGCACAAGAAAAGTGCACTTTATTTACACTGGCCGACTCCTAAACTCGGACGCATATATATTTATTTGTTCGAGTGCTGTTTGCCTTTCGCATTGTGCCGAGATATTATATTGTATGGACGTATTTTTCTGTAATTTTTTTTTTTTTGTGAAATCGTTTTGTAGAAGAATGGATTGTTTATGGTCGTATACAAAATCGTAGCCGTTGTGCACTAAAGAAGGATTACGCGTATGTGAAAGCATATTTTAAGGGTGCTCGGGGATTTCATAAATAAATTTATTCGAGTTTTATACGACTCGGGTATCATAAAAATGTATTATTTATCTGAAATATACATCACCGTCTAAATAAAATGAACGAATATAAAAATTATCAGCTTTCAATGAAAGCTTTAACGAATGAATAATTTCCTAATCTAAAGAATGCTAATCGGACATGTGAACAGAGACAAAAATCCAAGAATTAATTATGAATGCACATAATGCTACATTGTTTAGTTAACGCAAATACTGTTATTTGACCGTGAAAAATCGCCAATTAAATCGATCCGCGCTAAAAAAAACACGTATAAAATCCTAGGCCATTATTCAAATCAAGATCGAACCTCATACCAGATATAAAATAGCATATTTTTTACGGGACACCATTATCCACGGTGGGGTCATGGGAAACCGCGGATCTGCTCATTATCTATGCAAATCCTAGGTAAGCTAGAAAAGCTCAGAGCTTCATATAATACATGCGTCGTGTTCTCGTTTTTTAATACTTGTGTTTAAAGTTTTATTTTTTATTGAAATCGTGTTTATATTGCGCAATTAGGCATGAAACGAGTCCTTAGGCTCATCCTTAGTTTCCTAAGGTATCATTATCCTATTGATTTCGATTATTATGCTACGTATTAAACGTTTTTTATGATGAATTGATTTTTAGACACAACAACTATATTTAGCTAATGTCTTATAGATATTTTCATTTTGAAATTTTCAAATAAAAGCTCATTATAAATCCTGAAAGTGAAAATCATCTCATCTGCATCTCAATGGTTAATAAATTGCAAGAAATGCAATTTGCGAGACCGGTCTTTGGCAAGTTAGCCTTAATGCATCTGTAATGCTTCGAGTGTGTGAAAATTGATGCGGATTCGGTTTCTTTTTATTTTATGTTTATTCTGTTTTAATCTCGTGTTCAGCTACAGCATGAGTATTAAGTTTTATTGCTGCGGCTAAGTTGTTAATGACGATTTTATGGTTTGATACTATTATAGTGTAATCGCATTGATGTCGATATCGTGTTTTCTTCTGTTTCATTCGATCGTGAAGGTGCTGTGAAAATATAGGGTTGAAAATCATTATCGGATTATCGATTGAGAAAATATCGATTTCATTAAAAATTTATTACTCGTATGGAAAATAACTGATGCGAAACTTTATTTATAATATTTTGAATAGTGATAGAATTCTGAGTCAACACATAAATTTTTAAAATTAACAAGAAATTAATGCAAACACTTCAATTAATTTCACGATCGATAAAAAAATAATATTTGATCTAATCTCCAATAATGGAATAATATTGTATATAAAGTATAGCAATAATTTGCAAGGAAAAAAATGTATGTATAATAAAAAAAACATTTGCATAAAAATGACATAATATATTTATCCAATACGAAACAACTTCTGCTCACTAAAAATAGACAAGAGCGGTCACCGGGCGCGCTTAACGGTTCACCAATAAATAACGAAATAATAACGAAATATAAATTTCCGAAATAATAACAGCCTCCGAACTCCAATTTGCATATGGATTGCACAACGATGCACTGTCAAGGCGAATCAGATTACGAAAAAAAAATATCATCGATCGAACTTGACCCTATGAAGCGTTCTAGGTCGCACGAACGGCGAATGTGCACATTCACCGTCTAGTGACAAAAAGTGTTATAAGTATGACACGAAAACACACATCGTGATGAAGATTCGCGATGCAATCACGCTTCGAAAGATGCATTATTCATGGATGGATGCAATCTAGTTTGGGGATCTGGAGAGTCATCGCCCTTCGGTAGGGAAGATGACTCATTGATCCTTCCGAGGATACGTTATGGGCGTTGCAAATTGATAAGTGAGGGGGAAATGAATTATGCAGATAAGGCTGCTGAAATGTTGCTTTATGCAGAAAATATATCAAAGATTAATGTGTGAGATGCATATTTTGGATACGGAATACGATATTGCTCGCCAGCGGTTAGAACCGATGGCAGAAACACTGCATTTAGTCAAAAGCCAATAAAAGTATCAAAAGATAAAGAATACTATTATTCACTTTAGGGAATAAGTAGCCACCAAGATAAATTAAATATTACATATTTTGAATATTTTTAAAATTGACTCGTTTATGATCTAAATTAAATGTGATAGGTGGTTGTACGTTGATGATTTATCGGAGATATCAACGCGCGGTCAAGCTCAAAACCCGCTATATGAAAAATTGCTTGTTTATTTATGACATGATTTGTTAACACGCTTATAATGTTATTCAATCGTTAACAATTAGCATATCTATAAATAAGAATAATAAGAGGTGTGTCTGTTGTGTTGAAAAAATAAATACAGTATATTCTCGAACGGTCGTATGAAAATAAATTAAGATGCATGAATATGGATTATTCTTGAGATATTTTTTACAATATTTATTAATTTGTTAATCGATTGATTGATAATAAATTATATTGTAAAATTTGATCAAAATACAATCGTGATAAATAGAATTAATTCATTTTTAAATTTGACACGTTAAATCGGTGTCGCACTACTCGTTGTTTTATCAATGAAACACTTTGACGGTTGAATAATCGTGAGAAATTTCTTCGTCCGAAAAAAGTGTGAACGCTTAAAATATACACAGCGAAATACATACATGTACCGTATATGTGCAGCAACTTTTGCAGCATGTATGTCAAGTTCACAAGACGCATTACGTATGGCGACGTCGAACAAATTGCGATTTTATCTCGACGAGTATTTATTGTATACAAATGTTGCGTCGTATGAGATAACAGCTCGGAGAACAATGATTAATTTTCTCTCATTTTTGCTTTATTGTTTCGCCAGTGCGATTTATTAAACGTGCTCGAAGCGGACACGGACGACTAACGGTCATCCTAGATCGGAAGTGTATTTATTCTAAACGAATTTTAAATATGTTGGATGTACTTTCTAATCCATGATTGATTGTAAAATCGTTTTTATTTTTTTATATTTTGAATCCAATTGGAGTTGTATGATTGAATGAAAGCGGGGTCAGTTTAAGTAAGTGCGGTTCGTGGAACAAGTGTGGACGCTGCAATATTTTGGAAATATCTTAAATATTTATATCAGCCACACTTGCCTCACGACCCGAATTAACTCCAACTGATCCTATATAAAATATTCTTCCATATGAAAAAAATAAAAATTCAAACGAAACCCCTGAACTTTATCCACTCAACAATATAACAATGAGATATCTCTCGTTGTTAAGAGCAACTCTGACTTAAAAACAAAGGTCTAGCGTCCGTTTTAAGCCGCGTCCGAAACGCTAGTGGTCCATTAGCATAAGATATGTGCCAGAGGACTTATGTGCAGAGATTTATCGGCGGGTTTTACAGTTAAAGTGTTGCGAAGAGCTTCCCCGTGGGCGGACAAGGTTAACACCTGAGCTCGTTAGCCGCCGTTCCAACACAGAGACAGGTGACACACATTGTTAACGATGGGCAGATTCAACTATGCGAAAATTGCTCGTCTTTCGCCCACGTGCGATTTTTTCGTCTCATTTAGTCTGAATTCCTACTGGCGTCTTTTTTTCAAGTGAAAACTAGCAAATATTAGACTAGATTAAACTATTAGACAAAGTCTAAAGTTTCTGTGCATGTTGCATCGATTTATTATACTCGTTGTGCCGGGTTCGTGTCCTAGTAAGAATCACATGTCGTTTCTTTTTTAACCAATATAGAAAATCGACAGTTTCTTTCAAATAATTGATTTACTTGATTAAAAAAAGTATTAATTTATTATGTTATGAAACGGTTTCTAAAAATTGATCATCCAATTTGTAAAAAATATTAGTGGAAACTTTTTCTTGTGTATGACGTATGCTTTTAGATGTGTGATTATAGCAGTTCATTGCTCTAGTGGTTTGTTTTCGGAAATTGCGTATTCGGATCGTGTAATGAATGATTTTGCATGTATTAATATGCATGTTTGCATAAATATAATATAATGGATAAAAATATGCTGCTTAATAGTACATTGGTACTTGTATTATTTGCTGATGTATTCAAAAATTTTCGATACGAGGATTTCTAGGAAAGTTTTTGAATTAATCAATAAGCAGAATCATGAAAATTTTCATTGAGTCATAATTGAATAAAAAATATTAAATAAAATTTACATAGCAAATATTATATCAACACATACAGAATTCGTTAAAAAATTATGTATTTAAACATTTTTTTAATTGATATACGTGCCCCTATAATAAAAGTACTTATTTGAAATTGTGCGAATGTTCGAAATATAACAATCGACAGATACAATTTCAAGCGACGAGTAGCCAACGTTGAGAACCCCAACCACTGCCCATACCCACGATTATCCAACCGATATATAAAATCATGCATTTACATCTCATCACAGTCGGACATAGATACAACACAATAATATCAAAATCGACACATAAACACAACAAAACAACAGATTCCCTCGAGAACCGCTTCCCGGCCGAGTCGGAGGATAAACGCGAAGCATGGCCAACGTATCATTGGCCAGACATCATTTTATTGATTACGCAAGTCGAAGAATTGTTTTGTGGCGTCGATGACGAGCGATTTCCTCAATCTCGCCGACAATGATACGTATATGATGTTCAGGGTCGAGCCTTCGACGACCCCGCAGCAGATTCCGAGATGAAATCTGCGAACGCAGCGTTTACCGTTAAGCACTTTTCAGTTTGTGTCGCTTTCATATAACGAGATCTTCCCCCGTGCAGTTGTTGTCTGTGGATGTCTTCAGCGTAATGGAATAGGCTCGTACTTAGGGAATCCAATTTCAAATCCCGAGATTGAAGAATCCCGAGATCCTAGAATCCCACGATCCTTAATATTGAGATCTTGACTTCTTAGAATCCCGAAAATATATTGAAATTACATATAATATTATAAATATGGTATACCGGGATTAGCTAATCGTAACCTCAAAATCCCGGGATCGGGATTTTGGTGTGGGATCAGATTCCCTACTCTTGTTGCTTCGGAAGAAGCTTGGCTTATCTGCCTGAAGATCTGACGGCTTGAAGACAACAGATTAAAGCCGCTGCTTTGTTATCTTGGCACAATCTCGGTCCGGTTGTCGCTTCTGCATGCCGTTGAACTTGACCAACAATAAAACTGCACTTCTGTCGATGCGTCCATTGAACATGCGAGAGGAACGACTCCGATCGACTTCCTCGTTGCTATTTATGCACATCGATCCGTTTTATGATAAGAAATTGTAATATTGAATCTCGAACTTTCAATCGTATGTTAGCGATAACAGCTGTCAAATTCAATACAAAAAAGTAATAACACATTGCTAAGTAGTTTAACTGATGATTGAAAGACTTGATCTTAAAGGAATATGCGAATTATTAATGCATGAAAAAAAAATCTTGGCCTCAAATAGAAACAATGACTCAATTTAAATTCAATAGTTTGCAATGACAGAGTTGTATGCATACGAAAAAATATGCAATCGATTTTTTGCACGCACATTTACATATTAGATCGATGCATCTTTCAGCGAGAGAAGATTGCGATAATCTTTAATCTGAGGCTTGAAAAAAAGCGGATCGATGTCGAACAATAAAACAAACGAGATTTCGCACCGAACCTGAAGTTTATCGAACAATCGAATCTGCCGCCTTTGAAAGCACCATAAACATAACGGGTCGATTAAAAATCATTTATTTAAATAATAAAACGCTCGACTAGATAATGCCAGCTTGTTTACCTTTCATAAACGGACACGACGTTTTTCTTATTAACACGAAAACGAAGTTTTTTCGAACGCGTTCCCCGTTACTTGTCCACTACGAAATTCGGGTTAACGTCGTACAAATACATTATATTTGCATCCGACGATTTCCTTTCCGCTGGGAAAAACCGCGAATCTTTTTTTCACAAATTCATATTTTGAAAATTAATTCAAAAGTCGCGGGTGGTCTATGCCTTGTGTCATCGTTGAAAGTCGGCCTTGGAGATGGTCATTGTCATTTTTGTCTGAGAATTCGATTGAAGATGCAATGCGAGATTTTACGTTGATTTTGGGAAAATTTTATTGGTTTAATTTCGTCATTAAAACAACATTATAAATCAAATACGCTACGTAAACAACAATGGTATTGACCTTAAAGGTGGTCATTGTCATTTAGCAGTCTATGAATAGAGACGCGAAGTGATTATTCTATTCAAATAAAATTATTCATAATTCAAATTTAAATCATTGACACTTGTATAACAAACAGCTCGATATATTTACAGTTTAGATTATATTAGATTTGATGGATATTAGATTAGGTTAAGTTGCATTTTAGACTAAATTACACTATTTTCGAATCTACAAATATCAAATGATTATCTGTAAAATTATTCATCTATAATAATAATTTCATATAAAATCAATTATTCAGAAAATACTCTTATACATCTCTGTACTTGCCGACATTCACTGTTATGCAAATGGCATCTTCATCTGCACCCAATGACCTCATCTACGGTGTCAAGTTGAATCTGCTCATTATCGCGACCCATAACATCTCGACACTGGGTCGATAGGCAACCAACATAAATCTATCTACAGACAACTAACACGAGTCAATCAATAGACATCCAATCGAACCAGTTTTTCCCGAAAAAGGCATCGGCGGATATTTTCTTTCCGTTCGTTTCGTGTTAATTTCGCGAAGGTTCGTTTCGAAAATCGATCACGATCCGAAACGATTATTCATAGAGCGGAGTTTGTCGGGGTCCTCCGGTTCTCATGTCCCAGTTAAATATGTTGATGAGGGAATTGTTTATTCCGCGTGTGCTTGATACTGAGCTAAAAAATATGACCAACGTGACCGCTCGAATTAATGTATTTCATATAAATAGAATTGGTGTTGAATTTGGTGTCGATTGGTAAGGAAATTCTTGAAATTTTGCATCTTTAACATTTTCAAATTCATCATGTGAAAAAATATATAAAATCTACCTAATATCATATTTCGAAGCATGGAGCATTTCAAATTATCATTGCACCGAAGATAATATTGGCAATTATTTGCAAAACATTAATTAGTGTCGGCTCTATAGTTAGTGACCATTTATTTTTAATGCATGTTAAGACATTTCGCGAATGGCAATCATTTGATATTATTAGGTCGTTAACATATTATAAATCGGACGTTGATCTTTCGAATATCTAAATCTCATATATTATAGATCTCTTGAAAAAAAAACGAACAAGATATTTCAATCAATCTTAATTAATGAATATATCATTATACTTCAATAGTCATATGTTTTGAATATTAATTAAAAAAATGCATTAATGTATTGATTTTAATTTATTGATATGTTTACATTATGTGATTTATCTTAAGTTCATGAAGATTTCTTAAATTAAAATTATTATGTCATCGCTGAAATCTTAATCTTTTAAGTAGATTCAATGATATGCCATTTTTTTATTTGCATTTAATTAAATGCAATAATATTAAAATTCAAGAGACATCTACATATCGTCAATAACATTATTATTTTTAATTAAAACATTTAATATGTAGAAGATCTTGACTAATTAAGTGTCATGAATTAGAAATTTCAATCTCATGTGATAATACTATTTTGAAAATTAACAATCGAATTCGACAATCGCAATTCGCTTATAAATGAGAATCTGCTCCTGAAATAACGACATAGAAGTTAAATAGAAATAATACTGTATATTCAGAAGTGAAAATAAGAAAAAAACTAACGATGGGCCAATAGATCAGTGGTGGCAAACTGCACGTACTGGGTGCTGACATTCCGTCACGCGTGTCCCAAACATGTCGGATCGATCGCGAAGAACAACCGTCGATCTGTCTATCGATCGGTGATAGATTTTGTAAAGGTATTTAACGGTGCTTTTAGCTAGAAAAATGCTCTTTGAGAAAAATCTACGTTCAGGTTTCGATAATGCGATAAATCTGCAGGAAGATCCATACGAAAATTCAATTTTGGAATTTTCAAATCAATGTTTATTGTGAATAATTGTATAACTGTTATATGTATGATAATATTTAATCAGATATCTTGTGATCAAATAAAAGCCTCCGAAAGATTTTCTTGATGGCAGGAAAATCATAAATTTTCGGAAATATTTTAGTGTGAGATTTAAGAAAAAAGGATTTCCATTTATTTCGATATGTACTTTCATGGCTAGAAAATTTTACGACACAGAAACACTCAATTGAAAATCATAATATATCAATTGGATCAAATGAAAATTATCTTTCCCTGCATATTCGTGTTGCATGATAACTTCCAAATACATATGCCTATTTTTTGAGGTCTTCATAAAATTCCAACATAATTACATAAGCAACTCGACTAATTTCTGATACATCATCATTAATTTAATGAAATCATTTAATCATCATTAAATTAATGAAGCACTTAAAAGCTTTTATACATAGAAAAAAGCTTCAACCAGCAATGCTAAGAAACTTCTTCCGACGAGCTTCTACTTCAGCTAGAATCCAAGATCAAACAGACAGATAGCTCACCCAGACAAATGCCATTCCGAAGGCAATAAACATGTCCTCAGCTTTCAATTTCACCGCTATCGCAATCGTAACTTTGTATGCAAAAAGGATTCGTCGCTTACGTACCGTTACCGTTAATTGAAGCGCCGACCTTACGCATTTTCAAACCGCTCGTCTAACGTAGATGAGCCGTTCAATGCATAATAAAGTGACTAACTACACTCAAAAAATATATACTTAAATTTCAAATTAATCGGAATACTAATAACTTTTTATATGCGAAATATCTTCCTTGAATAATACGATCAAATTACAAAATTTGACTTTCCATGAATCATTTATTTCGGATGTCATTTTAATTAATTCTGTACTCTAATGTGGACTGGTTTCTTCGAAATGTACACTTATGTGAACTTATCATATCTGAGGCTTATTATAAATGAAATTTGTATATTTATGATATCAAATAAATTTAATAATAAAGGGAATCGAAAGATTTTGAAAATCGCTTTAAACATGTTTTTCTTGAAATTTCATTTTATAGAGTTAATCACATCGTGCACTAAGCGACTCAGATGTCGATTGACATTTTTGATTTTCTCAAATGGATGAGCGTTTTGGTTTTTTTCTTACATTCGCTTAACAGTTTAAATTAACGTGGTCACGAATGTGCGATTATAACGTCGCTGAGGCGTTACGTTATAGCATTTTTTTCCACATCTACACGCGCTAAGGTGTTAAAGTCAACAATGATAATCACGATGGGTGTTAAAAAAATGCGTATTTAAAATTCTCGTCACGCCTTTTAGACTGATCAAATAAATATGTCTTTTTTTAACATTCACGTAATGTTCACTTATACAATAATTTCGATTTCGTGCGGTTTGTATAATTCGATATGTTTCGAAAGAAATTTTCACACATTCAATCAGTTCAATTAATTTAACATTTATCTCGGATTTTTCAGACAATTGAAAAAACGTGCGAAAAGAATGTTTAAAATTGAAAACAGTTAAATCGCGTGTTATTTCGCTTGTCGATTTCGCTCGCCGATATATAGTTTATTGTTATAACAGTTTTTCTCTATTTTTCCTTGAATCCGTGCGACTTTTCAATGACATAACCCAGTGGCATCATCATCATCATCATCGTGATCGTTTTTATACACAATGCTACCGTTATCGATACGTTATGTACGATTTTTAAATTTCAACACTCTCTAGTTACTGCCTATTCACGGGTTTCCCACAACAATTGTGTTATTTTCTTCGTTCTGTATATTTTTTTTGTTCTCGAGTTATCAAGTTTACTGTTAAGTTTAGATTCTGATCTATTCTGATGTATTCGCATTTTAATGTTTTCGTTTTGTTTTGTTGCAGCTCCTACGCTTAGTGAATCGACCGAATTGGACGTATACGATGGAGGTAAATATGTCAAATTTCACTTTGAATTTATTCAAATAGGACATTAAATTTCAAATTGTTAAAATATAAATATATAAAAACCTGAATTTCATTTAAATGATATATCTCGAAGCGATAATAATAAATATGAGATCACTCTCATCGTTTAAATTTTAATTTTTTTAAGTCAAAATCTGCTTTAAATTCACTCGTTGTCTTGTTAATCATCGTTGAGAATTTAAATTAAAATTCTTTACAAAGTAAAACTAAAAGAATTCTCATTTGCGTGAGAACTACTCGAAATAATTCAAAACCTACAATAAACACATTACACTGCTGTTAAAACGAAACTGCTTTTTACAAGGATATGCGAAATAAAAAATAATGTTTTTTATTACTGTATGTTTTTGAGGATTTTAATTGAAGCATATCATCAGACAAAAACCGACAGATAACTATTTTTTGTACGAATTCGATACAAATGCACTTAGAGCAATTCATTTTTTTCGACACACACCTGTTTCCTGAATAAAATATCCATTTGATAATTTATCATTTTAATCAGGTTATTATAATTGTTACAATGAAAACAATGTGAGGTTATAATCATACCGATGCTTCGATGAAATCTTATTTAATATTAGCACTAATTTGTCTGTATGTTTATGTGACACTCGAATAGAAATTTGCTCTAATCTGCTGTTATGAATATTGCATAAAATAAAATGTAGTGTGAAAACATTATATTCTAACAGGTATGCGATGATATTTTCAGCGAATTGATTACTCTTCGTATATAAAGCAAACCTAACCTAATTTAAAACTAAACTAAACCCATCCCATTTTCTTCACTTATGCCGACATTCATACTTATAAAATCAGATTGAATTTATGATTTCACTGATAATTACGAATCCATTGTAACATACACATAGTTTTTTAACGACATCTTCCGAATCAAAACCATACAACACATTTTCACAGCACAATTCACAAATTATCCATCGAGATGAGATCTCCAGATTGAACTAGCATTGTTCTTCAGCATTTGCATGAAACGATGATTGCTCTCAGTTTGCACACACAACACAATAACAGAACAAAAACAGTTAGTCCAATATTCTGGATTCCCACGTAGAAATGCATCGGATACATGATGATTGCAATAATAATACGATCTCGATGTCTGAATAGGGGATGATCTATGGATCATGTTGGTGCGATTTCGATTTTGAACAAAAACGTGACGCACGAAGGTCGCATTCGCATCATCTTCAGGATAGGAAGAAGACCGTATAAATAAACGTATGGTGAATATGGAAAAAAATAACATCAAAAACGACCAGGCAAGGTCTAACTTAATTACTCGAATGTTTCATAACTTGTAAAGCATGAGCGTTTCATAATAGCATCGCGATTGTGTGCGTCAATAAAAATCGTATTTTTTCTCGAAAAAAATACATTAAGACAAGGTTGATTCGTTTTTTGAATGAGAAAAAGAGGATGATGCGTGCCTCTTTAATCCGATGTTTATATCGTATTGTGATTTTGATTTCAATATTGTAATTTAACACGAGTTACGCTTATAAACGAATAGAGTTGATGAATTTTTATGCACCGATCTGCAAAATATGCCATCAGTTCTTAAAATATATTGCATCATTCGAAATAATTAATAAAAAGGATTAAATTTTAACAAACGGATCGGTTAGTCATCTCTCGTATATAAGTCTGTATTTTGTCTTGAAAAAAAACTTTTCAAAAATTTTGCACGCCTTCCTGGTCGTGACAGAGTCATCGTTCGGTGATACAATGCTTTTTTTTAAACAATCGAAATAAAATATAGCAAAATTGAAAAGTAGAATAGGATTTCGATAGATACGACACAAAAAAAGCATTACCTCATCTGAAACCAAATTTGAACATCTTTTTTCCTTTTAGCTGGCTGCTATTACAATTTCCAACACTACGGCGAAGGCGATAGAATAATGACGAACGAACCCTGTTTGAACTGCACATGTCACAATCGAATGCTCATGTGTTACTTGAGGGTATGTCCATTCACGAAACCGATAGGCCAAGACTGCACTGTGGAGAAGAGAGGTGACCAGTGCTGCCCTATCATCACGTGTCCTGATGGTAAGCATCAAATATGATCAAACAATTAAATTTTAGTTGCAATATATGAATAATAAATGTGATTTTTAGTTCCTGTGGATTTGATGACGGCAACCACATCTTCTCCATCGGTCTACTCTACAGAAGTTGGCCACCACGATACTTACGGATGCTCAATCGACAATAAGTTCTATTCAGACGGTGCTAGAGTTCCATCGAATCCGAACAAACCTTGTGAGCTTTGCTATTGCATCAGGAACATGACCGCTTGTGTTATGCAAGAGTGTACATTGCATGTCGAAGGATGCACCCCCGTTTATCAGAAAGAAGTTTGCTGTCCGGTCAGATATTCTTGCGGTAAGTGTCTCTTTAGATAAATTAGATTTTATATTGAAAAAATCGAGATGTTCTCATGTCGAAATCGGTTTCAGATCATCCCGAGAGTGATGAACCGCTTCAACTCGATTACCTGACGACGACTGTTAGACCGACTCCTGGATTCTTGCTCACGACAACCTTGCCTCCGGGTTACACTAGCGAATGCTCACACCGCAACGAGACTTTTGCCGATGGTGCTTTCATTACGACAGACGAGGCTTGCGAGCATTGCTATTGTATGAAAGGAGACATCGTGTGTGCTGTGCAAGAATGCGGCACCCCGATGGAGAACGAAGGAAAGAACTGCACTGCTATGCCGGCTCGCGAAGGACAGTGCTGTCCAGATACTTACATATGCGAAGGGGATGAAGAAATAACGACGACTTCTGAAGATTTAACCACGTCGAAATCTGATGACGAAGGACAGAAACATATCAGAGATCATACGGTCGTTAGCGATGAAGCCACTAAAGCACCGGTTCACGACAAGGAAGTTACCGCTGATGATGAATCGACAACGGTTGCACACGATCGCGATTTGGTGACACAGTACAGAGATGAAAAGGGCGACGAAGAAGTCAAAGAAGGTGAAGCTTCAACGGCAAGAACGAGCATTGAAGATGAGCATAAATCTACTGAGGCTGATTCCCTTAAAACACCTGCTGAAGATGAGAGCAGTACAGAGAAATCCAAACCAGAATCAGAAACTACACTCAGTGATGAATTAACGCATATCACTGAATCTTATGATGATCAACATCCAGATTTAGATGTTGGTGATCACAAAAAACCAGAACATGTACCGACTGAGCGTTATCCTGAAAAAGAAACAACTCATATTGATCAAGGAGAAGAAACTAAACGTCCCGAAATCAGTACAGATGCACCACATTCGGACGAAAAGGAACAAGATGAAAGCAGTGAAGATGATCAACATGAAATTGTTGAAAAACATCCCGATGTCACAAAAAGTCCCGATGATATCACAAAACATCCCGATGATGCTACGAAACAACCCGAAGATGTCACGAAGCATCCAGATATCGGAAAAATTCCCGATTCTGACGAAAAAGAACATGAATACTCAAGTGAGCACCCAAGCGAACAAATTGACGAAGAGGAAGAAAAGGCAACGCCCAAATATGATGATAAAGAATATGGAAAACCAACTGAACAATCTGATATTGAAAAAGAAACATCTAAACACGATGAAGAGGAAACAAGAAAATCAACCGTTTATCCAGAAGTTGAAAAGGAAACACCCAAATATGATGAAGAAGATACAAGAAAAACAACTGGATATCCCGAGCCTGAGAAAGATACACCTAAATACGATGAACAAAAACCAGAAGAATCAGATAAATTCCCTGATGTTGAAAAAGAGACACCGAAATACGAGGACGATGAAGTACAAAAAGCAACAGAACCTACGGAAGTCGAGAAAGAAACTCCTAAATATGACGATAGTGAATTGCAAAAGGCTACTGAACAACCCGAAATTCCCAAAGAAACTTCAGACTACGGCGAAAAGAAACCAGAAGATGCAACTGAACATACTGATGTCGAAAAACAAACGCCACATATCGACGATCAAAAACCAGAAATCACCGAAAGTCCTCTATTTGGTGAACATACAACTCAGTTTGATGAACAAAAGCCTGAAAAAGCGCCTGAATATCCACACATTGAAATTGAACCCGATCACGACGTACATGTCACAACACCTAAATCACTTCTGGGCGAAGACATTACGACCTTGGTATCAGCTGATCATGAAGCTGAAGGTTCTGGAGACGTTGAAGATGAATATATTACAAGTGTATACAGGAAATCTACAATATCTTCAGATGAATCCGAATCAACTCAAAGACCTAAAATCGAAATCACCAAAGAACAAGAAAGTAGTACTGAACATATTCCCAAAGAAACGAGCCCAAGTGGTATTGAAAAAGAAACAGCTTTGCCATATTCGACTGATAAACCATCAATCGATCACAAAGTTCCTGTTGTTTCTTGCACTGATAATAGTTGTGACGATCAAAATGAAGTCACTGACAAACCAAGTTCAGATGTTACTATGCATCCTCATGATAGATTCTCTTCACAGGAAGATATTACAGAACCTGCTGATCATATAACAGATGATCTTGAATCCATTTTCGGAAAGGGAGATGAAAAAACTACTGAACATGAAATTCAAGCAACTGAAAAACCAGAGAGAGATCACACTGTAACTAGTGAAGACAAAGAATCAACTCCAGATCATGATGAAATCAGTACTGAAAGAGTACAGGTTACAAAAGCAAGTGACGATGATACTGTGCCCGAAAGAGATACAGAATCGTCAGAACACGATGTAACGAAAAGCTCATCAACCAAATCTGACGAGGATCAAGCTGTCGAATACACAAAACCACCAAGTATTGTGCATGTCGATGATGATTTGAAAGAAACCACAATAAAACCTTTAGATAAATTCGATGACGTAACTGAAAGCGATAAAGTAGAAAAAACTACTGCAATATTCGATACTGGCGATGCAATTACTGAATCACATTTACCATTTGACCAAGAAAAGATTGATCAAGAGCAAATAATTCCACATCCTCCTCGTATACCAGGTGAAGGAAATTGCTTCGTAGATGGAGTTTCGTATGAAAATGGAGCTAGAGTACCAACAGCAGGCAAATGTCAAGCGGCATGCTATTGCTTAAATAGTATTTTGAAATGTGAACACGTACCATGCTCACCTCCGCCTTCTGAATTAAAGAATTGTCAACCAATGTATCATGGTACAGAATCTTGTTGTCCAGCGTATATATGCGAACAAGATGGTGCTCCTGTTATCATACCCGATAGTCAAATATTCGAAACCACCCCTAAATCTGGCGTGACAGAACAAATTGATGAAACCACTCCACATGCTTATGATCATACTGGTTATGATTATGAAAAACCAGATCACGATCTTACAATCCCACCTGCAGTGGACGATGTAGAAAAACCGATTGTACCAAGTGTTCATGTTCCAGATTGTGGATCTGATGGATGCTCAATTGATAGAACAAAACCAGATTCGGCTGAAGGGCAAATTAAACCTGGTGTACAAGCCCCAGACTGTGGATCGGGTGGATGTGACTTTGAACCTAGCAAACCAGTTGAAGTTGAAAAACCTGTTGTATCTGTTGATTGTGGAGATCAGGGTTGTGGTGGTGTAGATCAACATATTCCACCACTTCCATCTGACGAAGATGAGGCACATGTACCTACAACTCAAAAATCTGTAGATGATGAATCATCAGAGGAGAAAGACAAAACTTCAGATAAACAAGATGAATATCAAACAACTGAAAGTGGAACTGGAAAAGTGTCAAAGAAAGATGAAGAACAAGAAAAACCAACGATAGAAGATGAAACACCTGTAGACGAATCACAATCGACTCCGATATCTGTAGAAAAAATAGATGATTTATCTACAAAACACGAATATGAAAAGACTGAATCACCAGATCATATTTCTACAATTCATCCACACGATGAAATTCCATCTTCTACCGATAAATACGTAACACCGACTAGTGATCACGACATAACAATTGGACAACAACCGGATAGTGAAACTGTTCTTTATGAAAAAGAACAGACTACTGTAAAATCAGAGACCACTACACGAGAAGAATTGATTCACTCAACTTCTAGTGAAGAAACAGATGAAGATGAATCCGGAGAAGATGAAAGTGTGGAAGTTACTAAGAAACCTCAAGATCTTGGAGACGGCCAAGTTACAGAAAAGATTCAATTGCATGTTATTGATTCTAGTGAAGAAGCTGTCGATGAAAGCGAAGAAAAGATTCCTTCTACTGACAAAGATAAGACCTCTGGTGAAGAAGATAGCAGTGAAGAAAAGACTGATGAACCATTCACCAAACCAGCCGTTCAAGATCGTGTGACAACTCTTTCACCCGTGGATCACGATAGTGATGAACAGAAAACAGAGAAATCTCCATTGCCATCTGATGATCAAGAACATGTAACAAGTGAAATATCTCATAAACCAGATATTGGTCACACTGAAAAGACGTATCCATCTTCTGATGATGAAGACGATAGTAAGACACCAGCTTATGATGTTGAAAAAGAACGAGTAACAGAAAAACCATTAACACACGATGTTGATAGAGAAGACGAACTACCGTATGATGACAAAGAATCTGACAAATCAACAGAAAAATCGCAAGTCGATCAGGACAAATCTGATGAAATTACCGATAAACCATCAACTGAAAGACAACCGACAGATGATGATAAGGTAGAAGCTGTTACTGTAAAAGAACCAACGCCGTTTGACAAAGATGAACAAGTATCTGAAAAATTGCCAACTTATGATGGAGAAAGAGTTACTGAGAAATTACCAACACATGACGAAGATGAGCAATCATCTGAGAAGGTACCTGCTTACGACGAGGAAGAGAAATCATCCGAAAAGGTACCAACTCACGACGAAGAAGAACAATCATCTGAAAAGGTACCAGCTCTCGACGAAGAAGAACAATCATCTGAAAAGGTACCAGCTCTCGACAAAGAAGAACAATCTTCTGAAAAGGCACCAGCTCACGACGATGAAGAACAAATAACTCAAAAGGCACCAACTCATATTGATGAAATCGGAACTACTGAAAAACTTCCAGAATCTTCACAATTACCTGTCGATAAAGAACCAATAACTGAAAAATCTTCTTCACTCGACGACGATGAACAGCCAACCGAAAAATCTCCTGAACGTGATGATACCCAAGAACAAATTACTGAAAAAATACTACACGATGTTGATGAAGATGTTACGGTCAAATCACATATTGATGCAGGAGAAACTGATGATGTTGAAAAGTATCCTCATGCAGATAGGGATCAAACAACTCCCAAAGAACCAGAATCTGTAGAAGATGTACACACTACCGATAAAGCCACCGATGAAGCAACCACAAAATCTACAACAATCAAATTAGATAGTGTTGATGAATTAAAAACAACTGTAAGTGATATTGAATCTCATACCCCGAGCGAAGATGAAGAGGTTACAGCAAGAGTTTCTGAAATAACCACTGTAAGACCTGTAGTAGAAAAATCCACAGTTTCTTCTGATGATGTAAATAAAATCGGAGTTTCTGTTCTACCTACTGATGTAGTTGAAGAAGATTGTGGTTCATCAGGATGTGTTGAGCAAAAACCTGTTGAAGTATCACCAGAGGGTGGTTTGAAACCTGATTTAACTGAAGGTTGTGGGGACTTAGGATGTCTAGTAGAAACTTCCTTTACCGGAATTCCAAAACATAGCACAGAAAAACCATCTTGTGAATCTGAAGATTGTCAAGGTGAGGATGTTGAAGTACAGACGCCAAAAACATCTGATTGTGGACCACACGGTTGTGAAGGTGATGATCAAGAAAATCTTATTGGCATTGATACTGATTGTCAAGGTCCTAATTGTGTTCATCCATCAATTCATGATGACGAATCTGACAAAAAACCTTCTCACGAAGATTGTGGGCCATCTGGATGCCAGCCAGATCAATTTGAAATACCAGACTGCAAAGATGACAAATGTCAACCAGGAACACAAATTGTCGATAGAATACCAGTACAACCAGGTTCAGAAAATGAAATTCCTACTGATGATTGTGGTGTCGATGGCTGTGGTGCATTAGATGTACATACTGGAAAACCAATCACATCAGATTGCGGAGAAAGTGGTTGTGAACCAGCTCCACATGATGAAAAAGAAACAACTGAACCAGAAATTACATCACAGTGTGATTCTGGCAAATGCGACCTACCTCCAAAATCATCTGAAAAACCCGAATCACCAGAAATCACTACAGAACATAAAGTTTCACAAGATGATGACCTTCAAAGTAATGAGGTGGATGATGAATTCACACCTGATAAACCGTTTGTTACGCAAAAAGTACATGATTATACAACTGTGCCTTCTATTGAGAAAGACAAAGACTCACAGGAAGATATTAAGTGTACTGGTGATGACTGCGAAGAACGAGATACTGAAGATACTACTGTCCCTGTAAAATCAGAAGAAAAACTTCCAAGTCAAGATTGTATCGGTGATAGGTGTGATTTTGAGCCACAAAAACCTGAAGTTTCGACTGAAACAATTCATGATGAAGGCCAAAAAGAAATATCCGATAAATTTACAACTGTTCCTGCGTCTGATGATGAAATTTATAAAGAAAAAACAACTGTATCAGAAGATTATATTCATGAAACGTATACAGAAAAGTCTACTTTGAAACCATCAGTAGTGACCGAAACACAGCCAGAAATTGATCAAGATTCTGTTACTGCATCTTTTGACCATACTTTGTCTCCCGATGAAGACAAACCAGGACATTTGATACCATCAGATGACCACAAAATCAAGGAAGATGAAGAAACTCCCGAACCAACTGGTCAGATATCAGATGATATTACCACCCAAAAATCAGTTGTAACTAAGAAAGTAGAAGATGAATCGACTGAGGATGAAGATGAACAAAAAGTTATAAAACCAACGACTCATATAATATCCACAGATGATGATATACACAAAGAAGAATACTCCACAGTTACTCCAGATATTAAAACTACATTGAAATCTGTTATAGATGAGGATGAGGTTTCACATGTAACTGAAAAGCAAGAAGATGTTACGAAAACTGATGATGAAGATATTCATAAGCCTACTGATGCACACTTGCCTACAGAAACTAGCGAAACACAAACAAAGAAAATATCTCCTAGCGATGAAGATTTCACTCTCAGACCAGTAGTCGGTGATGGAGCTCCAATTGAATTTTCGACGGAAATATCAAAGGATAAAGATACATCAACAACTGTACCAGAAGCAGATAAACCAGATGACAGTGCTGAGGATGATGTACAAACAGATTACTCTACAATTGCTCCCGAAAAAGATATTACAGAAAAATCAGACAAAGTACAAGTTGATGTCACCACCTTGAGATCTGATATTGAAGTTCATGTAACAGAATCAGATGAAGATAGAGATCAATATAAAACAACGGTAGATCATGATGAACAGCTTGTTACCAAAGCTCCAGTGGTTGATCAAGAAGAATATGAGAAACCTGGACACGGTGAAGAAATTTCAGACGATAAACAAGAAAAAGAAACGGAAAGACCTCAGTTCGATAAAACTACGTCGAGTGAAGTAGATCACACGTTGCATGACTTACAAAAAGAAACAGGTAAACCATTTGAAGATACCACTAAGCATATAACAGAAGAAATCAAAACGGAATCTCCAGAAGTACAATATACAGTACACGTATCTGACGAAGGAATAACTAGTAGACCACAATTAGAATCAGATGCTCATATCATTGGAGAAGAGCCAGAATCTAAACCAACTTATGGAACGAAAACTGATAAACCAGAATACGGAGCAGAGACAGAAAAACCTGCATACGATGAGCAAGAACATATTCCAGAACACGACGATAAGCATACAGAATCACCAGAAGTTACTAAAGATGTTTATTATTCTACTAGAATGGAAATCGAATTAACTACACCGCACGAAATTGAAAAACCAGAACACGATGACCGAACTGAAAAACCGGCATATGATGATCAAACTAAACAGCCCGAACATGATGATCGTACTAAACAGCCCGAACATGATCAAACTGAGAAACCAGAACGTGTTGATGTAACTAAACGTCCCGAACAAGATCGAACTGAGAAACCAGAATATGATGATGTAACTAAGTATCCCGAACAAGATCAAACTGAGAAATCAGTACACGTCGATGAAACTAAACGTCCTGAACAAGATCTGACAGAAAAACCAGAATACGACGATGGAACTAAACAACCTGAGCACGACGTTCCAACTGAGAAACCAGAACATGATGATGAACAGACTAAGCGACCACAATATGATGACGAGCAAACTGAAAAACCAATAGTTTCATCCACCCAACAAGATTCAGATTATGAAACTCCCGCTTATGAGAAAGAAACTAAAAAACCAATATCGGAATATCCAGTCACGGATGTTCCTTCTCAAGAGGAAGAAATTGATTCAGACGACAAAATTACTTCTGAACCAAAACCAGAAACGGAGAAGCCTCAGCCTACCGTACCATCTCATGACTCTGAAGAAGATGAAGAAGTATCTAGCGAAAAAGTTGACGATGACCATGTTAAACTCGCCGAGAAACCTGATAAAACACCTATTTATGAACACACAACTGATAAATACGATGATCATGATCAAGTTTCTGATGACCATACAGTAGTAACAGAAACATCGACTGAAAAACATGTATCTGATGAAGATGAAAAATCTCCTGAATTACAACATCCAGAAGATGTCACGACGAGATATGCAACGGACGAAATAGAAAAAGAATCAGAAAAACCTTTAGATGAGCCAGCACTAACAGAAAAACCTTTCGATGAAAAGGCAACATTACGACCAGTTGTTGGAACAGATGAAGAGAAGGCTGAAACTCCATTATATGACCACGAAACAGAAAAACCAGTTAAAGAAGTACCAACTACTATTAAATACGATGATGTAGTTGAAACCGAAGTACCGTCCGATGTTCATATTGATGATCATACATTGAAAACGACGGATGATATAACTGAAAAACCAGTTCATATCACCACACAAGAAGTTTCTGAACAAGATGAAACAGAACGTCCTTATCACGAAGATCGCACAGAAGTTCCTAGCAAAGATGATAAAACAGAACCGTCTCAACACGAAGATCGTACAGAAGTTCCTAGCAAAGATGATAAAACGGAACCACCTCAACACGAAGAAATTGAGCAACAAACTCAAAAGCCCTATTATTATCCAGTACCAGACACTGATCAAGTCACAGATAAAACCAAGCTTGATTCAGATGTTTCTGATGAAAGAGTCACTGTTTCTTCTAAAGAGCCTGCTCACGCTACTGAAGAATCCATTCAAGACTCCGAAGAACAAACTCAAGTTCCTGACAGAACTGTTCCTCCAACTGAAAGACCAGTTTATGTACCTGATGAATCTACTCACGTTTCTGAAGAACCTTCTGATGCTTCCGAAGAACCAGTTCATTCTTCAGAAGTACCCACTCATGCCCCCGAGGACCATACTTCCCACACAACTGAAGTTGAACGTCGTCCAGAAGAAGATTATACAGAGAAACCTTCAGAAGATACGCCGAAAGTGCCAAGCGACGATTCTGGTGAGCATGTACCTCAAGCTACATCCAAACCTTCCTTGTTCACCACGACAGTTACGCCTCAAGAAGAAGAAGAAGTAGAACCATCAACGAAACATCCAATAGTTCATCACTCGAAACCTCCACAAGAAATACCTCATGACAAATATCCACCAATCGATGATAGCAGTGAGCCAGAAATCCCTGAACATCAAGCACCTGACTTCCGACCACATTACGGACAAGAGCCAGACTATGATGAAGAAGGTGAACAAGCGTTCGGACCTGGAACATGTAGATACGGTGGAAAGGTTTACGTATCAGCTCAACAAATTCCAAGAGACGATCCTTGCGATTTCTGCTTCTGCTTCAGAAGCGACATCATATGTCTGCAACAGAGTTGCCCACCCCCAATACAACACTGCCACGAGGAGCCCATCCAAGGCTTCTGTTGTCCACGATACGAATGCCCCGTGTCGATGGCTACAGTCCTCAATGTGACTACTACAACTACTACCACAACAACAACGTTACCACCTCACTTCTTGTCACATGCATATAAAGGAGCAGCTCAAAAGAGAGGCTGCCAGATCAAAGGACAAGCATACAAAGTAGGAGAATATGTTAGATCAGCATCAGGTCCTTGCTTAACTTGCACGTAAGTCGATTTTTATGTATAAGTATTTATAATGAAAACATTGCGTTGGAATTGTATTTAAAAAAATATACTTCTTTTCACAGATGCGGTGGTGATGGTCAAATGAAGTGTGACCCGAAGGTCTGCACTCCAGAACCGATGCTGAGACAGATGATAGCTGTTGCCGCTACCTCACGCAGAAGGTGAACTTCAGGAGAAACCAGCGGCCAGACACCGTAAATGAACCCCACTGTGATGTGTTTAAAATAAACAAAAAAATGAAAAAGGATAAATAAAGATAAATATAAAAATGTATAGAATGAGACATTTTAATCGAATGTTGCAGTGCATGCTCAAAGCAATCGGTCGAGTAATTTCTTATTTTTTACCAAAACATCTGAATATATTTACTTACCAAAATTTAACATTTCATTTTGGTTATGGAAAAAGTGTTTTTTGATCGGTTTGAAAAAGTATAGTCGTTTTTGCTCATATTATAGAAAATGAATATTTTTTTTTTTTTTTGATTTTTAAATTTGTCTTAAAATAAAATATTTTATTTATTTTAACATAGGTTGTGTTCATGTATATTGAATCGTTTGAAGATTTTAAAATTTAGAAAGAATGTTAAAAAAAAACACAACATTGTAACATATGGATGTTCAGCTGAAATTTCTGAGTGCAAAGTTTTGTCAATTTTACATTATGTAATTAAAAATATCTTTTTTTTTAATACCTATATAGACTAATTTATTCAATTCAATATGTAACTGAACATTTTATATGATACATATTCTTTTTGATTACGAATTAGGTTTAAAATATGTATTTTGATACTCGGGTGCCAAACGTAAAAAAGGAAAACTATGATACGATTCTATAAATATAGATTTTTCACTTCAAGTTTTGTATTTTCAAATTCAAGCGGAATATTTTCATTTCAAGGTTCAACATTTCCTATTTCAAAATCAATCAATTTTGTGTAATGCCTGCTTACAATAAGTAAAGTAATTGAATTTGAAAAGAAAAATATTGAAAAAAAATTATAGTACTGAACTTGAATGTGAAATATTGAATTTGAAATGGAAAACCTGTGTCATAAATGTGTAATTTTATAGGAGAAGGAGTGTTTGTTTATTGTGAGTAGGTTTTTAAAATATAATAGCTCGAGCTCGATTTATATCGCCGAAAGTTCTTGTCTCGACTCGACGAGGTGACTCCTTGCACTTTAGTCCTTTTTATATTATTATTACATATTATTAATAAAAATTGTAATGTTTGATCGAGTTTAGTAAGTCCAACATATACATGAATGTTTGCCGTTTACAGGGAGAATGACTGATGCATGTCTTTTGAATGCATTTTTTCGGATAGTCTAGCTTTTTTATTACATTTATTATACATATTTAGAATCATTTTTTTTTGTATGTGTGATTTATATAAATATATTTGCATGACTATATTATGCGATATACAATATTGCATTAATGAGATGTCGGTAGACCAGAGGTTCCCCGTTTCGTTTATATCGCTATAATTTCGGAAACATATCAATATTTGTAAATTTGTCATAAGTTAAGACTGTCGAAGCTTAATTTTGAATTCAAAGTTTAATTAGTCAAACATGATTTTTATTACGGTACTTAATTAGGGGACCTCCTAGTAAATACTACAAACTCCCTGCCAGACTCTAAGTCGATGTAAAAGTTAAGAAAACATGGAATACATTTTAGTATTTGTATAAAACACGGGTGTTTGCTTATAGATTTTACATCTTGAAATAAATCTAAGGCAGTTGAAGTCACGGAAGTGAGAAAAGAGCTACCATTGGACTTTGAATTGCTATTTTTTTTTCAAAATGTAAAATTTACGTGCAAACATTGTGTAGGTATATTCATTTATTGTATTCCAGATCATAAATGTTCAAATGTTAAAATTTTATCGATGGATATTGTGTCAAATTTTATGGAATTTGAAACAATATCCACGAAATCATCATAACTTTGACTTAGAGTCAATATTAATTTTAAGTAGGTAGTTACTACATGAACAAACATTTTGCATACACATGAAGAAAACAAAAAATACATTTAGTTATTATATATGTAATACAAATATAAAATGTTGTTTTATGAAACAATTTTAAGTGTGTATTCAGCAAATCTGAATTGTTCGATTTGCAGAAATATCAATATTGAATTTATAATTAGGTTATATTGCAAGAGTTTTATATTGTTCGTGAACTACCAGATTTTTTACTTAGAAACAATATATTTCTGCTTCTTGAACATTCAGATTTTTCGGAACCCGAATGAAAGGTTCATACTTATTAAAAAAAATACTATATATATTATACAATAGCTGTCTAGTTACAATTTTAAAATATTTCTAGCTAGATTTTGTAGTATTTATATTATAATTATAAAAAAGATAAAACTATATTATACGCATTAATTATTTGATAAATATGATCTTTTTTGTTTTGTATTATTTTTTATTTTGTTCATTGATGGTGTTATAATATACGTATGTATATGTTATATGATATATGCATTTCGAATGTCGCTTCCGGTTCAATGTTTCGATTGTAAATTGAAAGGGAAGACCTGAAAATGATTCGGATAAGAGAAACATTTGTACGAATAGTTCTTTGTTAACCTCGTGATGAAACGGAGTGACGCCATGTACCAGTTACAATAGGATATTGCATCAAGTGTCCTTTTTTATACATCTGATAAATAAACATCTTATAATAAAAATAATGCAGTTTTATTATTATCGAATATTAAATGAAGAAAATCTTTATATGTACATATATTCCCAGCTAGGCCGGCCTAACAAGCTGATATAGTTGGGGTGCAGTTAAAAGGCGGGATGGTGGGCTTCCCCCGTTATATGTATATTGTAAATAGGTATAAGATTGTTGAAATTTGAAGAAAAATTGATAAACATTAGAAATTTGTAATTTTGCACTAGTTTTTTGTATAGATCTACTTTGTTTATCGATTCAGCCCAATTGTAATTTAAACTCCTATACCTAATTAAAGTAAAAGAAGAAAATTGATGATGAAAAATACCCATATAAAAACAAAACAGTCAAGTTTCATTATTTTCATATTAGGTACATCTGTTACACCTATTTCAGACTTATCAACCAATATATGTAGGTGCCTAGGTACCTGTATGAAATTTTGGGATTGTACACATAATTTACGTAGCATTGCAGAACCATGCATAACAACTGAAATTTTGTGATGTGTAGTAAAATGATATCGGTACACCTAAATATAGGTGAATATTCAAAATAATGTAATCAAAACCAATATATGCAGGTAATTCAAACAAGTTTCATGTTAGTTCGTTCAATAATAAATTCATACAGACTCATCGATAGTATGTTTACATTATAGTGTCCACTGAAATATTTCAAATGATTTTTTATTTGGTAGTTTAGCAAATTTTGTCATACAATGGAATTCATCTTTATTATTATGGAAAGATACATATTTTACATAGGTTTGATAAATTATGAATACACAAAAGTGCTGTGAGATTTAAATGTTTTCTATCAAAAATCAGATTTGATATAGATGTCACAGAAAGAATGGCTTGTGTGAGTGTGAGTGCGTGTGTACTGTTCCCACCTGACTACCTACCTGTATGTATTGGTGATATTTTGCCAGACACAAAACTAGTCAAACATAGCACTTTTTGTTAAAATGGGTTATATTGGATAAAATATAAAACACAGCACAAATGTGTTCAAACAAAAATTGTTCAGATTGCTACTACGGTGCTTTTTGATCATATAAGATCGTTGAAATTTGAAAAAAAATTAATAAACATTAGAAATTTGTAATTTTGCACTAGTTTTTTGTATAGATCTACTTTGTTTTAAGATTCAGCTCAATTGTAATTTAAACTCCTATACCTAATTTTAGTGAAAGAAGAAAATTGATGATGAAAAATACCATTATAAAAACAAAACAGTCATATTTCATTATTTTCATGTTCGGTATGTCTGTTATACCTATTTCAGACTTATCAACCAATATAGGTGCCTAGGTACCTACCAATATGAAATTTTGGGATTGTACACATACTTTATGTAGCTTTGCAGAACCATGCATAACAGATGAAATTTTGTAATGTGTAGTAAAATGATATCGGTACACCCAAATATAGGTGAATATTCAAAATAATGTAATCAAAACCAATATTGGTGATTCAACATGTTTCATGTTGGTTCGTTAAATAATAAATTCATACAGACTCATTGATAGTATATTAACATTAGAGTGCCCACTGAAATAATTCAAATGATTTTTTTATTTGGTAGTTTAGCGAATTCTGTCATTTAATGGAATTCATCTTTATTATTATGGAAAGATACATATTTTACATAGGTATGATACGTTATGATTGTACAAAAGTGCTGTGAGAATTAAAAGTTTTCTATCAAAAATCAGATTTGGCATAGATGTCACAGAATGAATGGCTTGTGTCAGTGTGAGTGCGTGTGTACTGTTCCCACCTAACTACCCACCTGTATGTATTGGTGATATTTTGCCAGACACAAAACTAGTCAAACATAGCACTTTTTGTTAAAATGGGTTATATTGGATAAAATATAAAACACAGCACAAATGTGTTCAAACAAAAATTGTTCAGATTGCTACTACGGTGCTTTTTGATCATATAAGATCGTTGAAATTTGAAAAAAAATTAATAAACATTAGAAATTTGTAATTTTGCACTAGTTTTTTGTATAGATCTACTTTGTTTTAAGATTCAGCTCAATTGTAATTTAAACTCCTATACCTAATTTTAGTGAAAGAAGAAAATTGATGATGAAAAATACCATTATAAAAACAAAACAGTCATATTTCATTATTTTCATGTTAGGTAGGTATGTCTGTTATACCTATTTCAGACTTATCAACCAATATAGGTGCCTAGGTACCTACCAATATGAAATTTTGGGATTGTACACATACTTTATGTAGCTTTGCAGAACCATGCATAACAGATGAAATTTTGTGATGTGTAGTGAAACGATATCGGTACACCCAAATATAGGTGAATATTCACAATAATGTAATTGAAACCAATATTGGTGATTCAAACATGTTTCATGTTGGTTCTTTAAATAATAAATTCATACAGACTCATTGATATCATGTTAACATTAGAGTGCCCACTGAAATAATTCAAATGATTTTTTTATTTGGTAGTTTAGCGAATTCTGTCATTTAATGGAATTCATCTTTATTATTATGGAAAGATACATATTTTACATAGGTATGATACGTTATGATTGTACAAAAGTGCTGTGAGAATTAAAAGTTTTCTATCAAAAATCAGATTTGGCATAGATGTCACAGAATGAATGGCTTGTGTCAGTGTGAGTGCGTGTGTACTGTTCCCACCTAACTACCCACCTGTATGTATTGGTGATATTTTGCCAGACACAAAACTAGTCAAACATAGCACTTTTTGTTAAAATGGGTTATATTGGATAAAATATAAAACACAGCACAAATGTGTTCAAACAAAAATTGTTCAGATTGCTACTACGGTGCTTTTTGATCATATAAGATCGTTGAAATTTGAAAAAAAATTAATAAACATTAGAAATTTGTAATTTTGCACTAGTTTTTTGTATAGATCTACTTTGTTTTAAGATTCAGCTCAATTGTAATTTAAACTCCTATACCTAATTTTAGTGAAAGAAGAAAATTGATGATGAAAAATACCATTATAAAAACAAAACAGTCATATTTCATTATTTTCATGTTAGGTAGGTATGTCTGTTATACCTATTTCAGACTTATCAACCAATATAGGTGCCTAGGTACCTACCAATATGAAATTTTGGGATTGTACACATACTTTATGTAGCTTTGCAGAACCATGCATAACAGATGAAATTTTGTAATGTGTAGTAAAATGATATCGGTACACCCAAATATAGGTGAATATTCAAAATAATGTAATTAAAACCAATATTGGTGATTCAAACATGTTTCATGTTGGTTCGTTAAATAATAAATTCATACAGACTCATTGATAGTATGTTAACATTAGAGTGCCCACTGAAATAATTCAAATGATTTTTTTATTTGGTAGTTTAGCGAATTCTGTCATTTAATGGAATTCATCTTTATTATTATGGAAAGATACATATTTTACATAGGTATGATACGTTATGATGGTACAAAAGTGCTGTGAGAATTAAAAGTTTTCTATCAAAAATCAGATTTGGCATAGATGTCACAGAATGAATGGCTTGTGTCAGTGTGAGTGCGTGTGTACTGTTCCCACCTAACTACCCACCTGTATGTATTGGTGATATTTTGCCAGACACAAAACTAGTCAAACATAGCACTTTTTGTTAAAATGGGTTATATTGGATTAAATACAAAACACAGCACAAATGTGTTCAAACAAAAATTGTTCAGATTGCTACTACGGTGCTTTTTGATCATATAAGATCGTTGAAATTTGAAAAAAAATTAATAAACATTAGAAATTTGTAATTTTGCACTAGTTTTTTGTATAGATCTACTTTGTTTTAAGATTCAGCTCAATTGTAATTTAAACTCCTATACCTAATTTTAGTGAAAGAAGAAAATTGATGATGAAAAATACCATTATAAAAACAAAACAGTCATATTTCATTATTTTCATGTTAGGTAGGTATGTCTGTTATACCTATTTCAGACTTATCAACCAATATAGGTGCCTAGGTACCTACCAATATGAAATTTTGGGATTGTACACATACTTTATGTAGCTTTGCAGAACCATGCATAACAGATGAAATTTTGTGATGTGTAGTAAAACGATATCGGTACACCCAAATATAGGTGAATATTCACAATAATGTAATTGAAACCAATATTGGTGATTCAAACATGTTTCATGTTGGTTCTTTAAATAATAAATTCATACAGACTCATTGATATCATGTTAACATTAGAATGCCTACTGAAATAATTCAAATGATTTTTTTATTTGGTAGTTTAGCGAATTTTGTCATTTAATGGAATTCATCTTTATTATTATGGAAAGATACATATTTAACATAGGTATGATACGTTATGATTGTACAAAAGTGCTGTGAGATTTAAAAGTTTTCTATCAAAAATCAGATTTGGCATAGATGTCACAGAATGAATGGCTTGTGTCAGTGTGAGTGCGTGTGCACTGGTCCCACCTAACTACCCACCTGTATGTATTGGTGATATTTTGCCAGACACAAAACTAGCCAAACATAGCACTTTTTGTTAAAATGGGTTATATTGGATTAAATACAAAACACAGCACAAATGTGTTCAAACAAAAATTGTTCAGATTGCTACTACGGTGCTTTTTGATCATATAAGATCGTTGAAATTTGAAAAAAAATTAATAAACATTAGAAATTTGTAATTTTGCACTAGTTTTTTCAATAGATCTACTTTGTTTTTCAATTCAGCCACATTGTAATTTAAACTCTTATACCTAATTTAAGTAAAAGAAGAAGATTGATGATAAAAAATACCCATATAAAAACAAAACAGTCATATTTCATTATTTCCATGTTAGGTATGTCTGTTATACCTATTTCAGACTTATCAACCAATATAGGTGCCTAGGTACCTACCAATATGAAATTTTGGGATTGTACACATACTTTATGTAGCTTTGCAGAACCATGCATAACAGATGAAATTTTGTGATGTGTAGTGAAACGATATCGGTACACCCAAATATAGGTGAATATTCACAATAATGTAATTGAAACCAATATTGGTGATTCAAACATGTTTCATGTTGGTTCTTTAAATAATAAATTCATACAGACTCATTGATATCATGTTAACATTAGAATGCCTACTGAAATAATTCAAATGATTTTTTTATTTGGTAGTTTAGCGAATTTTGTCATTTAATGGAATTCATCTTTATTATTATGGAAAGATACATATTTAACATAGGTATGATACGTTATGATTGTACAAAAGTGCTGTGAGATTTAAAAGTTTTCTATCAAAAATCAGATTTGGCATAGATGTCACAGAATGAATGGCTTGTGTCAGTGTGAGTGCGTGTGCACTGGTCCCACCTAACTACCCACCTGTATGTATTGGTGATATTTTGCCAGACACAAAACTAGCCAAACATAGCACTTTTTGTTAAAATGGGTTATATTGGATTAAATACAAAACACAGCACAAATGTGTTCAAACAAAAATTGTTCAGATTGCTACTACGGTGCTTTTTGATCATATAAGATCGTTGAAATTTGAAAAAAAATTAATAAACATTAGAAATTTGTAATTTTGCACTAGTTTTTTGTATAGATCTACTTTGTTTTAAGATTCAGCTCAATTGTAATTTAAACTCCTATACCTAATTTTAGTGAAAGAAGAAGATTGATGATAAAAAATACCCATATAAAAACAAAACAGTCATATTTCATTATTTCCATGTTAGGTATGTCTGTTATACCTATTTCAGACTTATCAACCAATATAGGTGCCTAGGTACCTACCAATATGAAATTTTGGGATTGTACACATACTTTATGTAGCTTTGCAGAACCATGCATAACAGATGAAATTTTGTGATGTGTAGTGAAACGATATCGGTACACCCAAATATAGGTGAATATTCACAATAATGTAATTGAAACCAATATTGGTGATTCAAACATGTTTCATGTTGGTTCTTTAAATAATAAATTCATACAGACTCATTGATAGTATATTAACATTAGAGTGCCCACTGAAATAATTCAAATGATTTTTTTATTTGGTAGTTTAGCGAATTTTGTCATTTAATGGAATTCATCTTTATTATTATGGAAAGATACATATTTTACATAGGTATGATACGTTATGATTGTACAAAAGTGCTGTGAGATTTAAAAGTTTTCTATCAAAAATCAGATTTGGCATAGATGTCACAGAATGAATGGCTTGTGTCAGTGTGAGTGCGTGTGCACTGGTCCCACCTAACTACCCACCTGTATGTATTGGTGATATTTTGCCAGACACAAAACTAGCCAAACATAGCACTTTTTGTTAAAATGGGTTATATTGGATAAAATATAAAACACAGCACAAATGTGTTCAAACAAAAATTGTTCAGATTGCTACTACGGTGCTTTTTGATCATATAAGATCGTTGAAATTTGAAAAAAAATTAATAAACATTAGAAATTTGTAATTTTGCACTAGTTTTTTGTATAGATCTACTTTGTTTTAAGATTCAGCTCAATTGTAATTTAAACTCCTATACCTAATTTTAGTGAAAGAAGAAAATTGATGATGAAAAATACCATTATAAAAACAAAACAGTCATATTTCATTATTTTCATGTTAGGTATGTCTGTTATACCTATTTCAGACTTATCAACCAATATAGGTGCCTAGGTACCTACCAATATGAAATTTTGGGATTGTACACATACTTTATGTAGCTTTGCAGAACCATGCATAACAGATGAAATTTTGTGATGTGTAGTGAAACGATATCGGTACACCCAAATATAGGTGAATATTCACAATAATGTAATTGAAACCAATATTGGTGATTCAAACATGTTTCATGTTGGTTCGTTAAATAATAAATTCATACAGACTCATTGATAGTATATTAACATTAGAGTGCCCACTGAAATAATTCAAATGATTTTTTTATTTGGTAGTTTAGCGAATTTTGTCATTTAATGGAATTCATCTTTATTATTATGGAAAGATACATATTTTACATAGGTATGATACGTTATGATTGTACAAAAGTGCTGTGAGAATTAAAAGTTTTCTATCAAAAATCAGATTTGGCATAGATGTCACAGAATGAATGGCTTGTGTCAGTGTGAGTGCGTGTGTACTGTTCCCACCTAACTACCCACCTGTATGTATTGGTGATATTTTGCCAGACACAAAACTAGTCAAACATAGCACTTTTTGTTAAAATGGGTTATATTGGATAAAATATAAAACACAGCACAAATGTGTTCAAACAAAAATTGTTCAGATTGCTACTACGGTGCTTTTTGATCATATAAGATCGTTGAAATTTGAAAAAAAATTAATAAACATTAGAAATTTGTAATTTTGCACTAGTTTTTTGTATAGATCTACTTTGTTTTAAGATTCAGCTCAATTGTAATTTAAACTCCTATACCTAATTTTAGTGAAAGAAGAAAATTGATGATGAAAAATACCATTATAAAAACAAAACAGTCATATTTCATTATTTTCATGTTAGGTAGGTATGTCTGTTATACCTATTTCAGACTTATCAACCAATATAGGTGCCTAGGTACCTACCAATATGAAATTTTGGGATTGTACACATACTTTATGTAGCTTTGCAGAACCATGCATAACAGATGAAATTTTGTGATGTGTAGTGAAACGATATCGGTACACCCAAATATAGGTGAATATTCACAATAATGTAATTGAAACCAATATTGGTGATTCAAACATGTTTCATGTTGGTTCGTTAAATAATAAATTCATACAGACTCATTGATAGTATATTAACATTAGAGTGCCCACTGAAATAATTCAAATGATTTTTTTATTTGGTAGTTTAGCGAATTTTGTCATTTAATGGAATTCATCTTTATTATTATGGAAAGATACATATTTTACATAGGTATGATACGTTATGATTGTACAAAAGTGCTGTGAGAATTAAAAGTTTTCTATCAAAAATCAGATTTGGCATAGATGTCACAGAATGAATGGCTTGTGTCAGTGTGAGTGCGTGTGTACTGTTCCCACCTAACTACCCACCTGTATGTATTGGTGATATTTTGCCAGACACAAAACTAGTCAAACATAGCACTTTTTGTTAAAATGGGTTATATTGGATAAAATATAAAACACAGCACAAATGTGTTCAAACAAAAATTGTTCAGATTGCTACTACGGTGCTTTTTGATCATATAAGATCGTTGAAATTTGAAAAAAAATTAATAAACATTAGAAATTTGTAATTTTGCACTAGTTTTTTGTATAGATCTACTTTGTTTTAAGATTCAGCTCAATTGTAATTTAAACTCCTATACCTAATTTTAGTGAAAGAAGAAAATTGATGATGAAAAATACCATTATAAAAACAAAACAGTCATATTTCATTATTTTCATGTTAGGTAGGTATGTCTGTTATACCTATTTCAGACTTATCAACCAATATAGGTGCCTAGGTACCTACCAATATGAAATTTTGGGATTGTACACATACTTTATGTAGCTTTGCAGAACCATGCATAACAGATGAAATTTTGTAATGTGTAGTAAAATGATATCGGTACACCCAAATATAGGTGAATATTCAAAATAATGTAATTAAAACCAATATTGGTGATTCAAACATGTTTCATGTTGGTTCGTTAAATAATAAATTCATACAGACTCATTGATAGTATATTAACATTAGAGTGCCCACTGAAATAATTCAAATGATTTTTTTATTTGGTAGTTTAGCGAATTTTGTCATTTAATGGAATTCATCTTTATTATTATGGAAAGATACATATTTTACATAGGTATGATACGTTATGATTGTACAAAAGTGCTGTGAGAATTAAAAGTTTTCTATCAAAAATCAGATTTGGCATAGATGTCACAGAATGAATGGCTTGTGTCAGTGTGAGTGCGTGTGTACTGTTCCCACCTAACTACCCACCTGTATGTATTGGTGATATTTTGCCAGACACAAAACTAGTCAAACATAGCACTTTTTGTTAAAATGGGTTATATTGGATAAAATATAAAACACAGCACAAATGTGTTCAAACAAAAATTGTTCAGATTGCTACTACGGTGCTTTTTGATCATATAAGATCGTTGAAATTTGAAAAAAAATTAATAAACATTAGAAATTTGTAATTTTGCACTAGTTTTTTGTATAGATCTACTTTGTTTTAAGATTCAGCTCAATTGTAATTTAAACTCCTATACCTAATTTTAGTGAAAGAAGAAAATTGATGATGAAAAATACCATTATAAAAACAAAACAGTCATATTTCATTATTTTCATGTTAGGTAGGTATGTCTGTTATACCTATTTCAGACTTATCAACCAATATAGGTGCCTAGGTACCTACCAATATGAAATTTTGGGATTGTACACATACTTTATGTAGCTTTGCAGAACCATGCATAACAGATGAAATTTTGTGATGTGTAGTAAAACGATATCGGTACACCCAAATATAGGTGAATATTCACAATAATGTAATTGAAACCAATATTGGTGATTCAAACATGTTTCATGTTGGTTCCTAAAATAATAAATTCATACAGACTCATTGATATCATGTTAACATTAGAGTGCCTACTGAAATAATTCAAATGATATATTTTTTGGTAGTTTAGCGAATTTGTCATTTAATGGAATTCATCTTTATTATTATGGAAAGATACATATTTAACATAGGTATGATACGTTATGATTGTACAAAAGTGCTGTGAGATTTAAAAGTTTTCTATCAAAAATCAGATTTGGCATAGATGTCACAGAATGAATGGCTTGTGTCAGTGTGAGTGCGTGTGTACTGTTCCCACCTAACTACCCACCTGTATGTATTGGTGATATTTTGCCAGACACAAAACTAGTCAAACATAGCACTTTTTGTTAAAATGGGTTATATTGGATAAAATATAAAACACAGCACAAATGTGTTCAAACAAAAATTGTTCAGATTGCTACTACGGTGCTTTTTGATCATATAAGATCGTTGAAATTTGAAAAAAAATTAATAAACATTAGAAATTTGTAATTTTGCACTAGTTTTTTGTATAGATCTACTTTGTTTTAAGATTCAGCTCAATTGTAATTTAAACTCCTATACCTAATTTTAGTGAAAGAAGAAAATTGATGATGAAAAATACCATTATAAAAACAAAACAGTCATATTTCATTATTTTCATGTTAGGTAGGTATGTCTGTTATACCTATTTCAGACTTATCAACCAATATAGGTGCCTAGGTACCTACCAATATGAAATTTTGGGATTGTACACATACTTTATGTAGCTTTGCAGAACCATGCATAACAGATGAAATTTTGTGATGTGTAGTAAAACGATATCGGTACACCCAAATATAGGTGAATATTCACAATAATGTAATTGAAACCAATATTGGTGATTCAAACATGTTTCATGTTGGTTCCTAAAATAATAAATTCATACAGACTCATTGATATCATGTTAACATTAGAATGCCTACTGAAATAATTCAAATGATATATTTTTTGGTAGTTTAGCGAATTCTGTCATTTAATGGAATTCATCTTTATTATTATGGAAAGATACATATTTTACATAGGTATGATACGTTATGATTGTACAAAACTGCTGTGAGATTTAAAAGTTTTCTATCAAAAATCAGATTTGGCATAGATGTCACAGAATGAATGGCTTGTGTCAGTGTGAGTGCGTGTGTACTGTTCCCACCTAACTACCCACCTGTATGTATTGGTGATATTTTGCCAGACACAAAACTAGTCAAACATAGCACTTTTTGTTAAAATGGGTTATATTGGATAAAATATAAAACACAGCACAAATGTGTTCAAACAAAAATTGTTCAGATTGCTACTACGGTGCTTTTTGATCATATAAGATCGTTGAAATTTGAAAAAAAATTAATAAACATTAGAAATTTGTAATTTTGCACTAGTTTTTTGTATAGATCTACTTTGTTTTAAGATTCAGCTCAATTGTAATTTAAACTCCTATACCTAATTTTAGTGAAAGAAGAAAATTGATGATGAAAAATACCATTATAAAAACAAAACAGTCATATTTCATTATTTTCATGTTAGGTAGGTATGTCTGTTATACCTATTTCAGACTTATCAACCAATATAGGTGCCTAGGTACCTACCAATATGAAATTTTGGGATTGTACACATACTTTATGTAGCTTTGCAGAACCATGCATAACAGATGAAATTTTGTAATGTGTAGTAAAATGATATCGGTACACCCAAATATAGGTGAATATTCAAAATAATGTAATCAAAACCAATATTGGTGATTCAACATGTTTCATGTTGGTTCGTTAAATAATAAATTCATACAGACTCATTGATAGTATATTAACATTAGAGTGCCCACTGAAATAATTCAAATGATTTTTTTATTTGGTAGTTTAGCGAATTCTGTCATTTAATGGAATTCATCTTTATTATTATGGAAAGATACATATTTTACATAGGTATGATACGTTATGATTACAAAACTGCTGTGAGAATTAAAAGTTTTCTATCAAAAATCAGATTTGGCATAGATGTCACAGAATGAATGGCTTGTGTCAGTGTGAGTGCGTGTGTACTGTTCCCACCTAACTACCCACCTGTATGTATTGGTGATATTTTGCCAGACACAAAACTAGTCAAACATAGCACTTTTTGTTAAAATGGGTTATATTGGATAAAATATAAAACACAGCACAAATGTGTTCAAACAAAAATTGTTCAGATTGCTACTACGGTGCTTTTTGATCATATAAGATCGTTGAAATTTGAAAAAAAATTAATAAACATTAGAAATTTGTAATTTTGCACTAGTTTTTTGTATAGATCTACTTTGTTTTAAGATTCAGCTCAATTGTAATTTAAACTCCTATACCTAATTTTAGTGAAAGAAGAAAATTGATGATGAAAAATACCATTATAAAAACAAAACAGTCATATTTCATTATTTTCATGTTAGGTAGGTATGTCTGTTATACCTATTTCAGACTTATCAACCAATATAGGTGCCTAGGTACCTACCAATATGAAATTTTGGGATTGTACACATACTTTATGTAGCTTTGCAGAACCATGCATAACAGATGAAATTTTGTAATGTGTAGTAAAATGATATCGGTACACCCAAATATAGGTGAATATTCAAAATAATGTAATCAAAACCAATATTGGTGATTCAAACATGTTTCATGTTGGTTCGTTAAATAATAAATTCATACAGACTCATTGATAGTATATTAACATTAGAGTGCCCACTGAAATAATTCAAATGATTTTTTTATTTGGTAGTTTAGCGAATTCTGTCATTTAATGGAATTCATCTTTATTATTATGGAAAGATACATATTTTACATAGGTATGATACGTTATGATTACAAAACTGCTGTGAGAATTAAAAGTTTTCTATCAAAAATCAGATTTGGCATAGATGTCACAGAATGAATGGCTTGTGTCAGTGTGAGTGCGTGTGTACTGTTCCCACCTAACTACCCACCTGTATGTATTGGTGATATTTTGCCAGACACAAAACTAGTCAAACATAGCACTTTTTGTTAAAATGGGTTATATTGGATAAAATATAAAACACAGCACAAATGTGTTCAAACAAAAATTGTTCAGATTGCTACTACGGTGCTTTTTGATCATATAAGATCGTTGAAATTTGAAAAAAAATTAATAAACATTAGAAATTTGTAATTTTGCACTAGTTTTTTGTATAGATCTACTTTGTTTTAAGATTCAGCTCAATTGTAATTTAAACTCCTATACCTAATTTTAGTGAAAGAAGAAAATTGATGATGAAAAATACCATTATAAAAACAAAACAGTCATATTTCATTATTTTCATGTTAGGTAGGTATGTCTGTTATACCTATTTCAGACTTATCAACCAATATAGGTGCCTAGGTACCTACCAATATGAAATTTTGGGATTGTACACATACTTTATGTAGCTTTGCAGAACCATGCATAACAGATGAAATTTTGTGATGTGTAGTAAAACGATATCGGTACACCCAAATATAGGTGAATATTCACAATAATGTAATTAAAACCAATATTGGTGATTCAAACATGTTTCATGTTGGTTCGTTAAATAATAAATTCATACAGACTCATTGATAGTATGTTAACATTAGAGTGCCCACTGAAATAATTCAAATGATTTTTTTATTTGGTAGTTTAGCGAATTCTGTCATTTAATGGAATTCATCTTTATTATTATGGAAAGATACATATTTTACATAGGTATGATACGTTATGATTACAAAACTGCTGTGAGAATTAAAAGTTTTCTATCAAAAATCAGATTTGGCATAGATGTCACAGAATGAATGGCTTGTGTCAGTGTGAGTGCGTGTGTACTGTTCCCACCTAACTACCCACCTGTATGTATTGGTGATATTTTGCCAGACACAAAACTAGTCAAACATAGCACTTTTTGTTAAAATGGGTTATATTGGATAAAATATAAAACACAGCACAAATGTGTTCAAACAAAAATTGTTCAGATTGCTACTACGGTGCTTTTTGATCATATAAGATCGTTGAAATTTGAAAAAAAATTAATAAACATTAGAAATTTGTAATTTTGCACTAGTTTTTTGTATAGATCTACTTTGTTTTAAGATTCAGCTCAATTGTAATTTAAACTCCTATACCTAATTTTAGTGAAAGAAGAAAATTGATGATGAAAAATACCATTATAAAAACAAAACAGTCATATTTCATTATTTTCATGTTAGGTAGGTATGTCTGTTATACCTATTTCAGACTTATCAACCAATATAGGTGCCTAGGTACCTACCAATATGAAATTTTGGGATTGTACACATACTTTATGTAGCTTTGCAGAACCATGCATAACAGATGAAATTTTGTAATGTGTAGTAAAATGATATCGGTACACCCAAATATAGGTGAATATTCAAAATAATGTAATTAAAACCAATATTGGTGATTCAAACATGTTTCATGTTGGTTCGTTAAATAATAAATTCATACAGACTCATTGATAGTATGTTAACATTAGAGTGCCTACTGAAATAATTCAAATGATTTTTTTATTTGGTAGTTTAGCGAATTTTGTCATTTAATGGAATTCATCTTTATTATTATAGAAAGATACATATTTTACATAGGTATGATAAGTTATGATGTACAAAAGTGCTGTGAGATTTAAAAGTTTTCTATCAAAAATCAGATTTGGCATAGATGTCACAGAATGAATGGCTTGTGTCAGTGTGAGTGCGTGTGTACTGTTCCCACCTAACTACCCACCTGTATGTATTGGTGATATTTTGCCAGACACAAAACTAGTCAAACATAGCACTTTTTGTTAAAATGGGTTATATTGGATAAAATATAAAACACAGCACAAATGTGTTCAAACAAAAATTGTTCAGATTGCTACTACGGTGCTTTTTGATCATATAAGATCGTTGAAATTTGAAAAAAAATTAATAAACATTAGAAATTTGTAATTTTGCACTAGTTTTTTGTATAGATCTACTTTGTTTTAAGATTCAGCTCAATTGTAATTTAAACTCCTATACCTAATTTTAGTGAAAGAAGAAAATTGATGATGAAAAATACCATTATAAAAACAAAACAGTCATATTTCATTATTTTCATGTTAGGTAGGTATGTCTGTTATACCTATTTCAGACTTATCAACCAATATAGGTGCCTAGGTACCTACCAATATGAAATTTTGGGATTGTACACATACTTTATGTAGCTTTGCAGAACCATGCATAACAGATGAAATTTTGTGATGTGTAGTAAAACGATATCGGTACACCCAAATATAGGTGAATATTCACAATAATGTAATTGAAACCAATATTGGTGATTCAAACATGTTTCATGTTGGTTCCTAAAATAATAAATTCATACAGACTCATTGATATCATGTTAACATTAGAGTGCCTACTGAAATAATTCAAATGATTTTTTTATTTGGTAGTTTAGCGAATTCTGTCATTTAATGGAATTCATCTTTATTATTATGGAAAGATACATATTTTACATAGGTATGATACGTTATGATGTACAAAACTGCTGTGAGATTTAAAAGTTTTCTATCAAAAATCAGATTTGGCATAGATGTCACAGAATGAATGGCTTGTGTCAGTGTGAGTGCGTGTGTACTGTTCCCACCTAACTACCCACCTGTATGTATTGGTGATATTTTGCCAGACACAAAACTAGTCAAACATAGCACTTTTTGTTAAAATGGGTTATATTGGATAAAATATAAAACACAGCACAAATGTGTTCAAACAAAAATTGTTCAGATTGCTACTACGGTGCTTTTTGATCATATAAGATCGTTGAAATTTGAAAAAAAATTAATAAACATTAGAAATTTGTAATTTTGCACTAGTTTTTTGTATAGATCTACTTTGTTTTAAGATTCAGCTCAATTGTAATTTAAACTCCTATACCTAATTTTAGTGAAAGAAGAAAATTGATGATGAAAAATACCATTATAAAAACAAAACAGTCATATTTCATTATTTTCATGTTAGGTAGGTATGTCTGTTATACCTATTTCAGACTTATCAACCAATATAGGTGCCTAGGTACCTACCAATATGAAATTTTGGGATTGTACACATACTTTATGTAGCTTTGCAGAACCATGCATAACAGATGAAATTTTGTAATGTGTAGTAAAATGATATCGGTACACCCAAATATAGGTGAATATTCAAAATAATGTAATTAAAACCAATATTGGTGATTCAAACATGTTTCATGTTGGTTCGTTAAATAATAAATTCATACAGACTCATTGATAGTATGTTAACATTAGAGTGCCCACTGAAATAATTCAAATGATTTTTTTATTTGGTAGTTTAGCGAATTCTGTCATTTAATGGAATTCATCTTTATTATTATGGAAAGATACATATTTTACATAGGTATGATACGTTATGATTACAAAACTGCTGTGAGAATTAAAAGTTTTCTATCAAAAATCAGATTTGGCATAGATGTCACAGAATGAATGGCTTGTGTCAGTGTGAGTGCGTGTGTACTGTTCCCACCTAACTACCCACCTGTATGTATTGGTGATATTTTGCCAGACACAAAACTAGTCAAACATAGCACTTTTTGTTAAAATGGGTTATATTGGATAAAATATAAAACACAGCACAAATGTGTTCAAACAAAAATTGTTCAGATTGCTACTACGGTGCTTTTTGATCATATAAGATCGTTGAAATTTGAAAAAAAATTAATAAACATTAGAAATTTGTAATTTTGCACTAGTTTTTTGTATAGATCTACTTTGTTTTAAGATTCAGCTCAATTGTAATTTAAACTCCTATACCTAATTTTAGTGAAAGAAGAAAATTGATGATGAAAAATACCATTATAAAAACAAAACAGTCATATTTCATTATTTTCATGTTAGGTAGGTATGTCTGTTATACCTATTTCAGACTTATCAACCAATATAGGTGCCTAGGTACCTACCAATATGAAATTTTGGGATTGTACACATACTTTATGTAGCTTTGCAGAACCATGCATAACAGATGAAATTTTGTGATGTGTAGTAAAACGATATCGGTACACCCAAATATAGGTGAATATTCAAAATAATGTAATCAAAACCAATATTGGTGATTCAACATGTTTCATGTTGGTTCGTTAAATAATAAATTCATACAGACTCATTGATAGTATATTAACATTAGAGTGCCCACTGAAATAATTCAAATGATTTTTTTATTTGGTAGTTTAGCGAATTCTGTCATTTAATGGAATTCATCTTTATTATTATGGAAAGATACATATTTTACATAGGTATGATACGTTATGATTACAAAACTGCTGTGAGAATTAAAAGTTTTCTATCAAAAATCAGATTTGGCATAGATGTCACAGAATGAATGGCTTGTGTCAGTGTGAGTGCGTGTGTACTGTTCCCACCTAACTACCCACCTGTATGTATTGGTGATATTTTGCCAGACACAAAACTAGTCAAACATAGCACTTTTTGTTAAAATGGGTTATATTGGATAAAATATAAAACACAGCACAAATGTGTTCAAACAAAAATTGTTCAGATTGCTACTACGGTGCTTTTTGATCATATAAGATCGTTGAAATTTGAAAAAAAATTAATAAACATTAGAAATTTGTAATTTTGCACTAGTTTTTTGTATAGATCTACTTTGTTTTAAGATTCAGCTCAATTGTAATTTAAACTCCTATACCTAATTTTAGTGAAAGAAGAAAATTGATGATGAAAAATACCATTATAAAAACAAAACAGTCATATTTCATTATTTTCATGTTAGGTAGGTATGTCTGTTATACCTATTTCAGACTTATCAACCAATATAGGTGCCTAGGTACCTACCAATATGAAATTTTGGGATTGTACACATACTTTATGTAGCTTTGCAGAACCATGCATAACAGATGAAATTTTGTAATGTGTAGTAAAATGATATCGGTACACCCAAATATAGGTGAATATTCAAAATAATGTAATCAAAACCAATATTGGTGATTCAACATGTTTCATGTTGGTTCGTTAAATAATAAATTCATACAGACTCATTGATAGTATATTAACATTAGAGTGCCCACTGAAATAATTCAAATGATTTTTTTATTTGGTAGTTTAGCGAATTCTGTCATTTAATGGAATTCATCTTTATTATTATGGAAAGATACATATTTTACATAGGTATGATACGTTATGATTACAAAACTGCTGTGAGAATTAAAAGTTTTCTATCAAAAATCAGATTTGGCATAGATGTCACAGAATGAATGGCTTGTGTCAGTGTGAGTGCGTGTGTACTGTTCCCACCTAACTACCCACCTGTATGTATTGGTGATATTTTGCCAGACACAAAACTAGTCAAACATAGCACTTTTTGTTAAAATGGGTTATATTGGATAAAATATAAAACACAGCACAAATGTGTTCAAACAAAAATTGTTCAGATTGCTACTACGGTGCTTTTTGATCATATAAGATCGTTGAAATTTGAAAAAAAATTAATAAACATTAGAAATTTGTAATTTTGCACTAGTTTTTTGTATAGATCTACTTTGTTTTAAGATTCAGCTCAATTGTAATTTAAACTCCTATACCTAATTTTAGTGAAAGAAGAAAATTGATGATGAAAAATACCATTATAAAAACAAAACAGTCATATTTCATTATTTTCATGTTAGGTAGGTATGTCTGTTATACCTATTTCAGACTTATCAACCAATATAGGTGCCTAGGTACCTACCAATATGAAATTTTGGGATTGTACACATACTTTATGTAGCTTTGCAGAACCATGCATAACAGATGAAATTTTGTGATGTGTAGTAAAACGATATCGGTACACCCAAATATAGGTGAATATTCAAAATAATGTAATCAAAACCAATATTGGTGATTCAACATGTTTCATGTTGGTTCGTTAAATAATAAATTCATACAGACTCATTGATAGTATATTAACATTAGAGTGCCCACTGAAATAATTCAAATGATTTTTTTATTTGGTAGTTTAGCGAATTCTGTCATTTAATGGAATTCATCTTTATTATTATGGAAAGATACATATTTTACATAGGTATGATACGTTATGATTACAAAACTGCTGTGAGAATTAAAAGTTTTCTATCAAAAATCAGATTTGGCATAGATGTCACAGAATGAATGGCTTGTGTCAGTGTGAGTGCGTGTGTACTGTTCCCACCTAACTACCCACCTGTATGTATTGGTGATATTTTGCCAGACACAAAACTAGTCAAACATAGCACTTTTTGTTAAAATGGGTTATATTGGATTAAATACAAAACACAGCACAAATGTGTTCAAACAAAAATTGTTCAGATTGCTACTACGGTGCTTTTTGATCATATAAGATCGTTGAAATTTGAAAAAAAATTAATAAACATTAGAAATTTGTAATTTTGCACTAGTTTTTTGTATAGATCTACTTTGTTTTAAGATTCAGCTCAATTGTAATTTAAACTCCTATACCTAATTTTAGTGAAAGAAGAAAATTGATGATGAAAAATACCATTATAAAAACAAAACAGTCATATTTCATTATTTTCATGTTAGGTAGGTATGTCTGTTATACCTATTTCAGACTTATCAACCAATATAGGTGCCTAGGTACCTACCAATATGAAATTTTGGGATTGTACACATACTTTATGTAGCTTTGCAGAACCATGCATAACAGATGAAATTTTGTGATGTGTAGTGAAACGATATCGGTACACCCAAATATAGGTGAATATTCACAATAATGTAATTGAAACCAATATTGGTGATTCAAACATGTTTCATGTTGGTTCTTTAAATAATAAATTCATACAGACTCATTGATATCATGTTAACATTAGAATGCCTACTGAAATAATTCAAATGATTTTTTTATTTGGTAGTTTAGCGAATTTTGTCATTTAATGGAATTCATCTTTATTATTATGGAAAGATACATATTTTACATAGGTATGATACGTTATGATGTACAAAAGTGCTGTGAGATTTAAAAGTTTTCTATCAAAAATCAGATTTGGCATAGATGTCACAGAATGAATGGCTTGTGTCAGTGTGAGTGCGTGTGTACTGTTCCCACCTAACTACCCACCTGTATGTATTGGTGATATTTTGCCAGACACAAAACTAGTCAAACATAGCACTTTTTGTTAAAATGGGTTATATTGGATAAAATATAAAACACAGCACAAATGTGTTCAAACAAAAATTGTTCAGATTGCTACTACGGTGCTTTTTGATCATATAAGATCGTTGAAATTTGAAAAAAAATTAATAAACATTAGAAATTTGTAATTTTGCACTAGTTTTTTGTATAGATCTACTTTGTTTTAAGATTCAGCTCAATTGTAATTTAAACTCTTATACCTAAATATAGTAAAAGAAGAAGATTGATGATAAAAAATACCCATATAAAAACAAAACAGTCATATTTCATTATTTCCATGTTAGGTATGTCTGTTATACCTATTTCAGACTTATCAACCAATATAGGTGCCTAGGTACCTACCAATATGAAATTTTGGGATTGTACACATACTTTATGTAGCTTTGCAGAACCATGCATAACAGATGAAATTTTGTGATGTGTAGTGAAACGATATCGGTACACCCAAATATAGGTGAATATTCACAATAATGTAATTGAAACCAATATTGGTGATTCAAACATGTTTCATGTTGGTTCTTTAAATAATAAATTCATACAGACTCATTGATATCATGTTAACATTAGAATGCCTACTGAAATAATTCAAATGATTTTTTTATTTGGTAGTTTAGCGAATGTTGTCATTTAATGGAATTCATCTTTATTATTATGGAAAGATACATATTTTACATAGGTATGATACGTTATGATTGTACAAAAGTGCTGTGAGATTTAAAAGTTTTCTATCAAAAATCAGATTTGGCATAGATGTCACAGAATGAATGGCTTGTGTCAGTGTGAGTGCGTGTGCACTGGTCCCACCTAACTACCCACCTGTATGTATTGGTGATATTTTGCCAGACACAAAACTAGCCAAACATAGCACTTTTTGTTAAAATGGGTTATATTGGATTAAATACAAAACACAGCACAAATGTGTTCAAACAAAAATTGTTCAGATTGCTACTACGGTGCTTTTTGATCATATAAGATCGTTGAAATTTGAAAAAAAATTAATAAACATTAGAAATTTGTAATTTTGCACTAGTTTTTTGTATAGATCTACTTTGTTTTATGATTCAGCTCAATTGTAATTTAAACTCCTATACCTAATTTTAGTGAAAGAAGAAAATTGATGATGAAAAATACCATTATAAAAACAAAACAGTCATATTTCATTATTTTCATGTTAGGTAGGTATGTCTGTTATACCTATTTCAGACTTATCAACCAATATAGGTGCCTAGGTACCTACCAATATGAAATTTTGGGATTGTACACATACTTTATGTAGCTTTGCAGAACCATGCATAACAGATGAAATTTTGTGATGTGTAGTGAAACGATATCGGTACACCCAAATATAGGTGAATATTCACAATAATGTAATTGAAACCAATATTGGTGATTCAAACATGTTTCATGTTGGTTCTTTAAATAATAAATTCATACAGACTCATTGATAGTATATTAACATTCGAGTGCCCACTGAAATAATTCAAATGATTTTTTTATTTGGTTGTTTAGCGAATTTTGTCATTTAATGGAATTCATCTTTATTATTATGGAAAGATACATATTTAACATAGGTATGATACGTTATGATTGTACAAAAGTGCTGTGAGATTTAAAAGTTTTCTATCAAAAATCAGATTTGGCATAGATGTCACAGAATGAATGGCTTGTGTCAGTGTGAGTGCGTGTGCACTGGTCCCACCTAACTACCCACCTGTATGTATTGGTGATATTTTGCCAGACACAAAACTAGCCAAACATAGCACTTTTTGTTAAAATGGGTTATATTGGATTAAATACAAAACACAGCACAAATGTGTTCAAACAAAAATTGTTCAGATTGCTACTACGGTGCTTTTTGATCATATAAGATCGTTGAAATTTGAAAAAAAATTAATAAACATTAGAAATTTGTAATTTTGCACTAGTTTTTTCAATAGATCTACTTTGTTTTTCAATTCAGCCCAATTGTAACTGAAACTCCTATACCTAATTTTAGTGAAAGAAGAAAATTGATGATGAAAAATACCATTATAAAAACAAAACAGTCATATTTCATTATTTTCATGTTAGGTAGGTATGTCTGTTATACCTATTTCAGACTTATCAACCAATATAGGTGCCTAGGTACCTACCAATATGAAATTTTGGGATTGTACACATACTTTATGTAGCTTTGCAGAACCATGCATAACAGATGAAATTTTGTGATGTGTAGTGAAACGATATCGGTACACCCAAATATAGGTGAATATTCACAATAATGTAATTGAAACCAATATTGGTGATTCAAACATGTTTCATGTTGGTTCTTTAAATAATAAATTCATACAGACTCATTGATAGTATATTAACATTAGAGTGCCCACTGAAATAATTCAAATGATTTTTTTATTTGGTAGTTTAGCGAATTTTGTCATTTAATGGAATTCATCTTTATTATTATGGAAAGATACATATTTTACATAGGTATGATACGTTATGATTGTACAAAAGTGCTGTGAGAATTAAAAGTTTTCTATCAAAAATCAGATTTGGCATAGATGTCACAGAATGAATGGCTTGTGTCAGTGTGAGTGCGTGTGTACTGTTCCCACCTAACTACCCACCTGTATGTATTGGTGATATTTTGCCAGACACAAAACTAGTCAAACATAGCACTTTTTGTTAAAATGGGTTATATTGGATAAAATATAAAACACAGCACAAATGTGTTCAAACAAAAATTGTTCAGATTGCTACTACGGTGCTTTTTGATCATATAAGATCGTTGAAATTTGAAAAAAAATTAATAAACATTAGAAATTTGTAATTTTGCACTAGTTTTTTGTATAGATCTACTTTGTTTTAAGATTCAGCTCAATTGTAATTTAAACTCCTATACCTAATTTTAGTGAAAGAAGAAAATTGATGATGAAAAATACCATTATAAAAACAAAACAGTCATATTTCATTATTTTCATGTTAGGTAGGTATGTCTGTTATACCTATTTCAGACTTATCAACCAATATAGGTGCCTAGGTACCTACCAATATGAAATTTTGGGATTGTACACATACTTTATGTAGCTTTGCAGAACCATGCATAACAGATGAAATTTTGTGATGTGTAGTGAAACGATATCGGTACACCCAAATATAGGTGAATATTCACAATAATGTAATTAAAACCAATATTGGTGATTCAAACATGTTTCATGTTGGTTCGTTAAATAATAAATTCATACAGACTCATTGATAGTATATTAACATTAGAGTGCCCACTGAAATAATTCAAATGATTTTTTTATTTGGTAGTTTAGCGAATTTTGTCATTTAATGGAATTCATCTTTATTATTATGGAAAGATACATATTTTACATAGGTATGATACGTTATGATTGTACAAAAGTGCTGTGAGAATTAAAAGTTTTCTATCAAAAATCAGATTTGGCATAGATGTCACAGAATGAATGGCTTGTGTCAGTGTGAGTGCGTGTGTACTGTTCCCACCTAACTACCCACCTGTATGTATTGGTGATATTTTGCCAGACACAAAACTAGTCAAACATAGCACTTTTTGTTAAAATGGGTTATATTGGATAAAATATAAAACACAGCACAAATGTGTTCAAACAAAAATTGTTCAGATTGCTACTACGGTGCTTTTTGATCATATAAGATCGTTGAAATTTGAAAAAAAATTAATAAACATTAGAAATTTGTAATTTTGCACTAGTTTTTTGTATAGATCTACTTTGTTTTAAGATTCAGCTCAATTGTAATTTAAACTCCTATACCTAATTTTAGTGAAAGAAGAAAATTGATGATGAAAAATACCATTATAAAAACAAAACAGTCATATTTCATTATTTTCATATTAGGTACATCTGTTATACCTATTTCAGACTTATCAACCAATATACCTAATGGAATTCATCTTTATTATTATGGAAAGATACATATTTTACATAGGTTTGATAAATTATGTATACACAAAAGTTCTGTGAGATTTAAATGTTTTCTATCAAAAATCAGATTTGATATAGGTACATATCTATCTAGGTATGTCCATATGTCTATCATGTACCTACCTGCCTACTATAGGTTTTATATTTCATAATTATTTTTTTCTACTCTCTTAAAATTTCTTTATTGTTTATGTTAACACAAATTCGTCTTTCAAATTAGGTATATTATCTAGAGTTACCCTTATTATATAAAATAGATAAATTACTTTTGTCTTCTTATTATTACATTTCTTACCTTTATTGAATAATAAATTTCATTGAGAATACAGACTTCAAATTGAATATCATCATGCACCTATTGAATACCAACAAACATCTGATTCTATTAATGATACATAATTAATCATTATAGACCTAGGTACCTAATGAACTGGAATTAGAATGAATGATATGAAAAGTTTAAAGATTAAAAATTTAATAAAATAAAACATGTAGTTCGATAAATTATTACAAATTGAAATTTATTATAGATAATAGACATACCTAACTGTAATTATGATAGTGACATAAGCTGAGATATTTGAAATTAGGATGAGATATTTATTTATTTCAATTCTTATATTTGTAAAGTATTATAATATGTATAACCCAAAATTTAAAAAAAAATTGAATTAAATGAATGCTATTTACTTACCTAATATGTTGTTTACACTTTCAGTCACAAGCTTAACAAAACCAAATAGGTACTAAATATTAAATATTTAGAAATGAAATAAGCAAGTCCTTACATCATTTTCATAATTGTGGGCACATAAACAAATAGTATTGAGGCCCATTATGTTCACAATATCAGATAATCAATTTTTATGTATTTTGGAATGAAAAAAAAATTGTCAATATATGTTTTTGTTTAGGTAATAGGTATGCATATTTGTTTTCAATGTGTCCTTTATATTATACCTATTTTCAAAAAAAAAGATGGTCATAGTAATTGTGGGTAGTTTTGATGCAACAAAACGATAGTTTACATTAGTAGATACAACAATCTATTATAAATTAGTGCCGAACAGAACACAAACCTCTAGGTTTGCTTACAATTTTTATACTTGGATAAGCGTAGATTTTTCGAAAATGGTCTCTTCGACAAGTAATCATTCAGCAATTCGGAGATTGAAAAAAGAATATAAAGATCTCTTGTTGTATCCGGTGCAGTTCATGCATATAGAACCACTTCTGGATGATTGGTTTGAATGGTAAATATGAATACCTTTTTTTCAACTTTCCTCATAATCAAGTAATAATATTGTTTAGGCACTATGTTTTTCGAGGACCGTTCCGCACTCCTTTCGAAGGCGGTTTTTATCACGGTAAAATAAAGTTCTGTGACAATTATCCTTTCAAGCCACCATCGATCATGTTATTGACACCCAATGGAAGATTTCCAATCAATACTCAAATATGTGTAAACCTTGGTGGTATGTATGAAATAAATTATTAACAAATATCAAAAAGCTAGATGTTTTCATGTTAATGAAATTGTTTAAGATCATCAAGACGATACATGGAATCCACTTTGGACCGTTTCAACACTATTGAGTGCATTCGTAGCATTTATGGTAAGTTTTTATTGCTGAAAAGTGTTATTTTCTTATTTTACTTATAGTCACCTAACTCAACTTATTATAAGTAATAATTATACAATAGTCGTAAAAAAATATTTTGATAAGTAAAAAATACATACTTATTGTCAACTTAACCCTATACATTAAAATATTTGGATTTACTTTTAATAAAAATTTTATAGTTGGAAAAACCGGACTGTACATCTGATCCTGATTTGGTTATACCATCTGATGAAATTATTGTTGAATTTGCCCAAAAATCTTTAGAATATAATCTCAAGAATCCAAAATTTAGTGTATTGTTTCCCAAGATTACAATAGAATTACGAGAAAGAACAAGCGGAAGATTGAATGTCCCATTTTCAAGTGAGAGACCAATTTCAAATAATGAAACTGAAACTGCAACCGAAACAGGTTTTCCTCAAAATCAAAGTGGAAACATGGAGCAGTTAGAAATTGAAGAACCTCGAAATAGAGATATAGTGGATAAAATAAGATTTTACCTAAATTTGACCTGTTGTATTATGTTTGTCATAGGTTTAATTCTAACAATACTCATATTATGTAATAAATTATAATAAATTTAGATAAATTTTAATATTATATGTACATACATATAGACAATCTGATTATGACAAAATGACTTTCTATATTACGTATATACAGTCAAATTAGATATGTATTTATATTTTTTAATTAATAATCACAAATTAATGTACATAATTGACGCAAATTTTTGAATTGAATAAAAGAAAAATAACCTTTTTCCGAACGTTTTTAATTATTTTTATTTAATGAAAATAAATACAAATCCTATGGGATCAATATCAAGAACACCATACATTTTAAATGAAATGACATACCTATAAACATATATTCTTTGCTTAATTCTCCAGTAAACATACAGTCATATCTATTCTATTGGTACAAATCATGTGAAAAAATTAAAAAATAGGTTAATGGCTATAATTTGTTACAAACCCAACTTTATCAGTCCTTTCTAAAAATAAATAAATCAAGCAATTCCATATTTGATGGTTATGTTTCAAGATATCAAACAATTTTCAATTTTGTTTGAAATTTTGAACAAAAAAAGACATAATCGGATTGCTCAATTCAACCAATCAAAACAACTAGTGATGAGATTTTATTCATAAAATTAACCTGATGAAGTAATATTCTTTTATCTTTAGGATAAAACAAGAGAAAAAATTATATTTTCGTCATGGAAGCACTATTAAAAAAACATCAAAAGAATACTGTAATGTTCTTCAATAATTGATGCAATTTTTGATTAATATTGATAACATTATTGATTGCTTAAACAGTGCTGAATACCATAGTATTTTTCCATTAAATCAGAATATAAATCTGAAATATAACATAAAATTAATTTCCTAATATCATATTTACATTTTTTTGCATTTAACTACTAATATACATATATAAAAGCTTTTCAATGTTTCCGAGAAAGAAATTATCGATGACTGAAAATACACAACGAGCAATCATGAATGAAAAGTTTATTCTACTGGTAATCCGAGAGTTTTTCGTACGGTAGCCTGAGCTCTTTTGTTAAACTGTTCTCTATCCTCTCTCCACATTTTAGCAGCGTCCACGTTAGCGCTACTTTCATCATTTGGTTCCGCAAGCATGCTGACGACAGACAGCAATATTTTCTCGATGCTCTGCACCGGAGACCACCTCTCTTCGCTGCTCTCGTAGCCAAGTGGATCATCTCCGGGCGCATGCAGGATGGAGATGCAGACTCGACCGTCGGCATAGATGTTCGGATGGAACATGTCGCAGAGGAATTGCATCTTTGGCGGACTCAGTGGGTAATCAGGAGGTAGGATTATTTTTGCTGGGAAGACGCCTCCTTCAAAGCATGTATCATCTGGACCGGTTATTAGAGCCTCCCATTCAAAGAAATTTTCTTCATTTGTCGGACCAGCCAAAATTCCGTCTGGCGGATTCAAAGTTAGCTCACGATATTCAGCCATTAGACGTCGGAGAGCCGTTCCAGCCATTCTTATAAATCTGAAAATGTCATATATTGAAGTTAAATTTTAAGAACGTGTAACGAGTTAGGTTAGAGATCTTTTATTTTGAAACACATGTTTTTCATTAGTAAAAATATAGATCAGGAAAAGTATGAAATCATATGGTTAGTAGGTACCTTAAACTCCAACAAATTGAAATAAGTCCAAAACCAATACAAATGAACAATTAACTTGATTCAATGTAATCCAATTTTTAGCTTATTTGCGTACTAATACAGGCCTATGTATTAAATTATTGTATTTGTTATGAATTATGAATATGAACAAATAAAAATAAATAGGAATATGAATTAACAATAAGTTTGATTCTAATATGGATATTAATGAATTTGAATATTCAAATGATTAGTTTTACAGGAAAAATTATGAAATTTTCACTAATTTATAGACTATCATTGGTCGAATATTCATACATTTGATTGACATACATTTGTAAGGAAATTAATAAAAACGGCTCAATCAAAAAATATAGGGAATATATAATTTTGATATGAAATGTTACAATAGTAAGAATTATCGAGACCTTTGAAAATTACTATTTGTTTATCAAAAGACTTACTAGCAAAAGTTAATATTTTGACAGATACACAGTTTGACGTTTGACACGTCTTGACGTTCTAGAAATGACAGTGCTTACAGTCAATATTATTATTTCAGTGTTACCAGTAATAAAAATTAGAAAAAAAAAAAAGTAATTTTTCACCCTAATAATATAATAATTGAATTAAATCGAATCAATTTATTAAAAACAATATTTTAATTCACCAATAATCAGTAAAATATAATGAATTTAAAAAACAATGAATTTAATACATATTTAATTTTATATTGACATCTATTATTTTATTAAAAAATATTTTGTGTGGAAAAATTATGAAATTATAAAAAAGTTTTGATTTATTCTAACAGATGGTAGTACAAATTTATACGAGTTTTATTACTTTTAAATGCATTTTCTATCAATATTTGAAATATTCTGTCTACCTACTTAATGAAAAATCAACTGTTTGAAGAAATGTCAACTCATCGAAATCGTTAGCTGAAGAAAAAACACATATAAAAGTAACTTCATAGATAAGAGATATTTTTAGAATATAAATAGATAATAGATACCCACAAACATGAATTCTACTCGTGAATTAAAGCAATAAAATTCTAGATTATTATTCAATCACGTGTATCATATCTCAAAAATGCAATTTCGTGCCAAATATTAATGAAGCGCAGTCATAGCTTATTTGTCATAAACGAACATTTCAAAAATACCATTATTTTTCATATTACGTGCGCTGAACGAAAAATTGAAAATTCGTGACCGAAAACATACTATCAATCGACTTCAAAGTTCGCACGAAATATTAGAGGCCATTAAGCGATACGATTTTGCATAACGCGTTATTAAAGACCATGCAAAATTGCAAATTTCTTTCAAATTGTATATTTTTATCACATACATATACATATTTCGTATAACGAAAGAATCTAAAAAATAAAAGGCTTACGTCGTAAAATTAAATTTGACGTTGTTTATGGAGCCTTTTCGTATAAAATGTATTATATTTTCGTTATGATATCTAAATAAAATCGTTTCTTTTGATATTTTTTCATATTGTTCCGCGGAAAATATAATAATATATTATATATACAGAAGAGCAATGCTATGTATTTTGGGAACGTAAATTTCTAGCAAATGGTTTCGCGAAATTTGCGCACTTACATTTGATATGAAACATTTTCGAGGCTTCAATATAAAAGACGAGCACACAACGATATTTCAAATATATACGTTCCATATAAATATTGCGTTGGCAATATGTGTTTTTTTTTTCAGCCCTTTAATATTAAATTCCGAATAATGCGAAAAATTCGCGCCAATATCACTACAAAATAAATCTATACACTCTTTCACTAACAAAGTTTCATTATTTCGTTACAAGATGCGTTTCACATTTTCGTTACAATTCATTATTCGATATTTTATGAATATTAATGTATATTTTATATTGAAAAAATTGTTTTATAATAAATATAATAAATCGATTTAGGGGTTAAGAGCATCCAGGGTCGAATCAGAGGGGGGCACGCGGAACAAAGGCTGATAAAACCGAAATAAATGACGAAAGATAAATAAAAAAAGAGGAAATGATAAAAGTCTACTTTAAAAGATAAAAGTAAACTAAAATGGGATGAAAATGAAATGAAATGGGCGGGATGTGGGATGTATTCAACCCCCCTTTTGAATCATCCCCATACGAAACTGGGAGAAATGTTGAGTTTGGGGAAATTGGATTGAGAACGCTGTACACGTTCAGCATTTCGCGATTGGATTGTTTTTATTTGTCGTAGAAAATTTCGTATCATCGATGCTATTGTGTAAAAGTATAATATTTTGTTTTATTTCGATCGACTCATTTTTGATTCACTTTGATATAACATATTAGCAATTTAAAGAAGTAATGAAAATTTCAAGTGAAATTGCAAATTTAATGCTTTTTATATTTTTTCAATTACATATTTTAATGTTTGAACGTAATTAGTTTACGATGCTATATATAATATAAGAAAACTTACAACGTTACAATGGTCTATGCATTTTATTATTGTTTATCAATGAATTTTGTATATAATCAGTCTCTGGACCATTTTATAGACTATCTATAGACTTGATAGACAAATATCTATAGACTCACTTTGTTAAACAGCTTATTAGTCGTCTATAAAAAAAATGAATCGATAAAAAAAATATTTTTAATAACATTAGTAAGATTTTAATGCAATCAGCTTTGTAGTGCAGTAAAGCACAATTCTTTCATTGCATTGAAAAGAACATTATATCACACATATAAAGTACGGCTATTATTTACGATTACTATCACAAATTTTAAAATGAAACTGCTTAAGGAAAATTAGATATTCATAAACATATTTAAAAAATGTAATAAATATAATAAAAAAAATATGTACTGAACGTATGTGAGTGACTTGATACGCGTTAAGAGAGGAGCTTCGCTTATGAATAATTCGGAAAAGTTCCAAATTTAAAATTCGAATCTTTTCAGGACTCGCGAGTCATAAAAGCCGTCGAGGAAAATTGAGTATTTAATTTTCCTTTGGGCTAAACAAGCTTTTCCTCCACAGCACAACACACACTAGACATTCGAAACGAAACATTGTTAAATAAACAAAATCCAAAAATGAAAACGACATTGAAAAAAGGAACAAGAGACGCGATCACAAATCTTCGTCATGAGTCCTCAACGACGGGGAGGAAAATATGGGGAAAATGGGGGGAAAATATGGAGAAAATGGGGGGAAAATACAGAGGAGTTTTCTTCGATGGGTTGGGGCCAATGGAAAATTTTCTATCCGATGGTAAGTAAGAATAAATTGAAATGATAATATGAAAAAAGTGGGCGAGAGGGGAGGTAATACGATTTTATGCGAAATGAAATTTTACATCGAGTAGTTTGTTACGATGAGGCTTTTTTCGTATTGAACGATGTTTTCGAATACACTTTTTATATTAAAAAAATTCGTACAATTTACAATTGTTTATTCGTGAAAAATGTTCGTATGCAGATTCTTCGTGCATCTGTAATTAAGGTCTATTCGAATGAATCAAACGCCATACAATTTTCGTGCGATTGTATCGACAAATTATTCATCGCGTATGCATATGTGTTTGATATGGAATTTATTCCGGTGGTAGGAAACGATATACAACAACATAAAAATGTCACATTTTTTGGAAATATCATAAAATATGACTCACTTAATAACTGACCCACTTATTCGAGATTGAAATCTGAACGCCCTACTTTCGTATCGTTATGAAAATTCCGACAGTTACGTATTATTTGATACATTTTCACGACGAAACTTCAACGGCGTTATATAAAACACGTTTTGAGAAATATTTTCAAAGCTGAATAATCGCAGCATGAGAGGCGAATGTAAAATGTAGGTATTGGATGGAATTAAAAGCTATTATATAAATTCGATGAATGTGAAATATGAAAATTTATGTGCAATCAAATATTACAAAGAGACGATTAATTCATTATATCAATTAAAAAAATGATATGTGTCATTTACCAAGATTGAATTCAGCTTTACGAGTATATCTAGACCCGATGTGACATGCACAAACGCTTTATACATTTAAACTATCTTCTAAACTGCACTATGCATTTGGTTATATGTCTATTTGTGACTGTTTATAACAAAATCAACAATGCAATTAACACAATTACATTCAAACTCATATTATGTGCACATTACGAAAGCAATTGACGACTCAAAAGGTCAAGGAACACAAGTGTCATTTTTACCAAAAGTTATGTACACGAATCACTTCTATGCATGCTCATTTATTTGGTGGCAAAAGGATATAAACGAATTCGGAACGTGTGCCAAGATATATCATCAAATCACTCGATCTCCTCCTAATACATATTCAACTTTGAGCGCACTTTTCTCGAAATCACCACAAAGTCACTTGTGCCTCTTGGTCTTTTCATTCGTCAATTATCATCAAGATTTATATATTCACAATGACACAATTCATAAGCAAAGAAAATTCATATCGAAACGGAGCCCACTCTAACGAAATTTCGATATAAATTTCGCATCTAAAACGCAATATTTCGAACAATAAAGAACATTTTTAATAAACACAAAAGCGCCCCCCAATATTCCCCTTTTGTCCCGAACCGAGAACGTTTCCGAGAACTTTGTCGGTAATTTCGCATAATGTAAATTTATGAATCTTCCTCTTCCTCTCCTTAAAAACCGAAGACTATTCGTTCGATTCGCGCCCTTATCGACCCCCTACATAAAGACCATAATCGCTCGAAGCTTCTTCTTTCGAAAGGGGAGTGCTGGGCGGGTCGGTTAATTAATAAAGCAATCGTTGTGTCGTGTTTGAGTACGAGATTAGCACTCGAGGGACGTTCCTCTGGAGACTTTCGGCCGCAAAGCCTTCGGGTCGAATTCGATTACCGACGATTGACCAGTTTGTTCTGCGCAAATCGCATGCTAATCGGCCTTAGTCGGCCGATTTTATATCGAATCGTTGATGATGTTGATTGATATGCTTATTTGTGCTTGTTTTGTTTAATTTATGTGTTTAAAATGATGGATTTTATAGACTGAATTCATTTGTTTTAATTAGAAAGATGATTTTTATTCATATTAAATACATTGAATTGTAATGCTTCTAATTTGAACGAAATCGTGAAGAAGCACCAAACTTTGATATAAAATCAATATGTCTTTACTATAAAATTATGAATGTATTGTATCCATAACTAAAATATTGCCAGTGCAATTAATTTTACTATATATTCATACATTGTTTGATCAAATGAAAACGATACTTGTCTTATTACGAATAAAGTAACGTGTTTAACCAAAATAGATTTAATCTTTTTCGAGATATTTTCTTTGTATAATTATAAGCTAATTTTCACCACGATTCTTAGATTGGAAGCATTTATAAAAGGCTTTTTTCAGAAGGTCCTTAAGTTTCTCTGTTTTGGTTCTTTCAATTTCAGAAATCCTATCATTTTTTTTTCATTAGTTATAGTTTTTAATAAGATGGCTTTACACATTGAACGGCTCATATGTAAATTATGTATATTTGGTTGTTTCATATGATTTTTTATATAGATTTGAATACTAACCGATCAGATGTTTTCTGATTAAAGGAAGATTTAAACACTGGCCATTAAAATGCAAAGGTAGCGATAAGTTTACGTTTCGAACGTAACAAAATCAGGCGAATTTCTCCGATGACGTAAACGTATTTTACACAAGGTTCCTTTTCACGTAGTGTAATTTAATACGCAAGACGTTTTAATAGGCTCAATTAGAATAATCGCTTTTTCCCGGAAAATTTCCGCGAATTCCTTTAATTAAGTCGGTGCCCACGTACACTGAAACACCCTGTACTTGCGTATGTACATATGGAAAAATCTCATACTAATATAATGTGCGAAAGCTAAAGGACCAGATACATGTAATGGTACGTGTATTTGGTCCTTAACATCAATAAAAAAATAACAATTTAAGTATAAAAAAGCGAATTAACATAATATGTTTATTATTTATTATTAAAGTAAATCTTATATGAGTGAAAAAACACTAAATATAGAAAAATATTAATGTTTAAAATCGATGGTTTGGTGTACTTCTGTACGTTAACAAACCATTCACGTTTACAAATTACGACGTGTTAATATATTATTTACATATATTATATTATGTTATAGAATGGATATTATTATTATACATATTTTATATTGAATGTGTGTGAATATAAAGGTACTCTACACGTTCAAACAAAAACAATGTACACTCTAAACGCAATACAAACAAAATCGAACGTGCTGAGTCTTAAATTTCAATTAAAATACAACAAGAAGCCTTCAATTTTAAATGGTAGTATAAAATTACTTAAATTTACGCTTTCAGACGAAAATCTAATAATACATTAATACAGCTATTCTCAATCTTTTCTTTTGGTCCGATACTATTGATGATTTAATATTTCAAATTGTAATACATTATTGTATTGTATGTAAGTCATATTAAGTATAAAATAATATGATTTAATTTCAGATAAACAAATCGAATTGCATAAGAAGTAAATAAAATTACAAATGACGACTGAATAGACCAAGAGGTACAAGTGACTTTGCGGTGACCATGTACCTACGTTTTATTTTTCGTCTCTATCTTTCGTTTTATAATTTTAATTCGTTTATATCCTTTTGCCACAAAATAAATGAGTGTACATAGAAGCGATTCCTGTGCATAACTAAATTTCGGCAAAAATATCACTTGTACCCCTCGGCCTTTTCGATCATCAAATGTCTCATATGCCAGTCATAAAATAAATAAGAAAATTCGTATGAGCATAATAAACTAGATTTGTATTATATTATAGTATGCGCTGTCTCGAATATCAAATGCGATATTTAAATACGAATTTAGCATAAAACGCAAATAGGGGCAGTAAATATTCATATATAATATGAAAATGCAAAACAGCCTTCCATAAAAGTATAGGAAATAATAGAAAACATTAGCGTTTACGATGTTTATACATATTTTGTGTGCCGAGCGGCGTTTTCAGTTTGCGTTTTCGTTACGTTCCATAAACGTAAAGTGTTATTATATTATTATTATAACGAAAGCACACACATAAAGGTAAATTACGAACTCTCGAGCTTTTGATTGCGAACTTTGTACGGTTCAATTTGTTCGCGGCAATAAATTAAATATTATGTGTGCGAATGAGCGAACGGCCGTTAATGTGTTAACGCGCCGAACGGAAACTCTCGTTAGTTAAGCAAATCGGATAGAAAAATTGTTATCGTACGAACGAATTTGGACAAAGACGTTTTTGACAAATATTTCATTTGAATTTTGAAAATATTTCATTTATTTTGTGAGAATTTTGAAAATGATTCATTTATTTTTGATAAAATTTTAATTGAGACTTTTTGGACTTGAGCCAATTGTGAATTGTTACATTATTATGCAACAATTATCCGTTACATAAAATAAAAAATAACATGAAAATATTATTCGTTCCCCTAGTAAATTTGGTGAGTGTGTAGGTCTTGTATAATATTTGAAATGTCTGGTAAGGGCTATGAAAATATTTCCTTAAGAATTGTCAAACAATACCAATCTCATTTATAAAATTTAAGTTATGAAATGTAGTCATACAGAAATAGTTTCATAAAATATCTCTGAAAAGTTTCATTGAGCAATAACAAGCCGTTAAGGAGTTTATAAATAACATACACATTCAAATTTATATTCATTTATACATATAGATTGATTTAGATAAATTTCAATATTTTGTATATTTCGCAAGTCAAAAAGAAAGATGATTTGAATAAGTAATTTTATGATTTAATTACGAAAATTGTAAATTATGAATGTAAGGAGTTGACTAATTAAATCAATATTTAATACATTATACATTTCAGATTTTCTTTTAAATTTTCATCAATTTACAAATTCTGAAAATTTATCAAGTTTTCAAATTATATCTATAGATGTCAATATAAATTCAAAGTTAGTATTGCACGATTATTTATAAAATAAATATTTAATTTAACATTAGAGTTTTTACAAAATTTCCAATCAAGCTTATAAAATTGTACGAACATTATATTAATTTCGATTTATTTTTTCAATTCAAATAGAAAATTTCATTAGAATTTCAGTTTTTGCATAAATTTGAATAAACAATCAGTTGAAATTTCTTAAAATTCATTAAAAAACAATCGAAGAATAATAATAAGATGTAATAAAATTTCAACCCATTTCAAGTCAGTTCGACCCGCGTCATAACAAAGTTATGAATTTATTGCGAAAGTAAAGGCACGGACAGAGTAAAATAAAACTTTGTTTTATTTTCATTTTAAAATGTGTTTGAAAAAGTTACGTATTTTTAAAGTTTTGTAACTAAATAGCTTTCTCGCGAAGGAAAAATGGAGGTGAGAAGTGGGCGGAATGGGAAACGAATAGAATGAGAACGAATTTTCCAATTTAATCTATTTTAAGATGTATAAATGAAATTATTTTATAATGTTAAAAAAATGATTCTTTATAGAATTGAATTTAACGAAATAATATAAAGAAGAATCATATTTATGTTAGATTTTTTTTGAATGACTTATTTTTCTATTACGAAAATTTGATACGAAGTTTTCTTTGAAGAGCATAAAGAAAAGAAGGGGATGAAATATGAAGGGGGGTAAAGAAAACTCTTGAAAATTTCAGAAAGACGTCGAGATCGACGCGCAAAAGGAAACTTTCAAAGAAATTAAAAAATTGCTTCAATAATAACAACAAAATAAATCCACAATTTCACCTCTCCCCTTCGCATCCATAGAACCATTTCACCTTTCCTTATAACGACAAACCGAAGATAGAGACAACTTACATGTATTCTATATAAAGCAAGAGAGAGACGACGAAGGAGAAAATTCTAAGGGTAGGAGAAAACCCATTAAAAAAAGTTTCCCATTATAAAATTTTCAGAGTGCTCTCTTTCTCTCTTTCGACTTTTCGCTTTTCATATAAATCAAATATAAATTAGCCAAGTTTTGTTAAATCGCTCGTCGCTATGGCGACTCTGAAAACATTCTCATAACCTCGTTTTGAAGAGGTTCTTGTCGAGTTATTCGTTTTTGTTACCTTTTTCATCTAAATATATAAATCGTATCAAGCAATAATTAAATGAGAAAAATCGAATCGAAGAAACATTGTAAGATATTTCTATTAAAAATTCAATATCAATATAGACCGAACACAAGAACATTTCTCATCTTTTAACTCCCAAACCACCCCAACCACCCAACTCCCATCTCGTCCCATTCGAAGACGACCTGTAATGTTATTTGATGTTTCTCAGAAAGAATTTTCATGAATATGCTCAGGCAATTGAGAAAGAGATACCATTCTGCCTGAAAGGATGAGAATGCGACGCTTAAAAGCAAAAAGCACCCCATACACCGTACATATGAAAACGCAAATACTTTCAAAAGAAATGACGACAAAGGCAACGTTATCGTTTCGAAGAAATACTCGAGATTCGAATCGATTCTACAATAAGAAGCAATTATCGAATAGTACATTTTTGACATTAAAATTATTGTTAATGTCCATACTTAATAATTCGCTTCGAGTGTAAATGGCCAACTATTTAATAAGCACATCTCATTTGCTCGAACTTGAATTTATTCTATGGCAGTTTTGGCTCAAACTCGTTCAAGATTCGAATTTTGTTCGTGGATCAAAGAAGGATGTGAAATCATGGACCCTTTCACTAAATATATTTGACAACTGAATTTCACAAAGGGTATAAGTGACCTTTTTTATCTAAATTAAGTTAAGTACAGAAAATGGTTCTGTATCATATGTATATATATTAGAACCATTTTATATACTTAACTCAATATGGATAAAAAAGTTAATTTTGTACCATTTGTGAAATTCATTCGTCATTTAAAAATATACATATTATTACTAGAAATTTCATGATTTTCATTATGATGACGTTCACCATAATAAAAATCGATTTGAAATCATTCCATTTTCATGCTAATTTTTGTTCACGAGTGAACGAAACCTATGAATGCTCACTATTTTTTTTCACGAACTTCATAGATTTGCGATTGAAATAATCATGGAAATATGTTTGTATCGTAACAAGTTAATAACTATCAAATTTAAATGTATTAAAGAGGAGTCCTTTCATTGTAGGAAACAGCATTGTCTTCAAATCGAGGTTCGATATTTGAGGATCCACTGTATTTACGTACGTCTCTTTCGAAATTATGCATGTATGAAGAGCGAATTTCGCTTCACTCAAGTCATATTGATTAAATAAACCGGAATTGGGTCATCGCGATTATGCATATAAGACTTTTGTAACATCGGTGACCCAATTATTCGGTGTTTGTATGTGGCAAATCGCGAATGTTTGCAAATCGAGCAGAAAGGGTTGCTTTTGCACGAAATCGACAATCGTGTTTAACGAGGGATGATTTGATTCGGTGATATGTTTGATTGTGCCATTCTTGTGTAATATATATTTTTTGGGATGCATAAAATAATAGAATATACTATTCAGTTTGAATTATTATAATTATAATATTCAAATGTGCCAGTCTATAATAAGATGTGGCTGTAGAGTGAATGGTTGATATAATATTATTCATACGAATATCGAATCGTATTTGAATAAATTTAATGTCATACGAAACTTTCGAATAATTCACAGAAAAATCCGATAGCTTTCAAGATATAATACGAATAACTTTCAAAGTTGAAAAATAACATTTCCATACTAACTATCGTAGAAAGCACTCGCAATTCGCTGAGCAATTTCGAAAATGCAATTCGCTTTACGTAATTCTGAAAAATTCAAAACGAAAACGTCAAACGATTCGAATTTTTCGAAAAAAGTAATCGTGTCTCTACTATTAAAGTTCGATTTTCCAAAATTGTCCCATAGACTGAAAACTTTCTGAAAGACGAATGCAATATCTTGCGAATTCGACGAATCGCATGTGGAAAATGCATTTTCCGATTTCGAATACATATATTTGAAAAGTAATCTCGATGAACATTCGAATTATCATTTGTGAAATATTGTATGAGATTAGATTGAAATTCGAATTTATGTATATCGATGGAAATATTTTGTGTGTCGTTAGAGCGTATTGTCGATGTAGATACTGTGCAGTATTGATGGAAAATTAATTTCACGTATTATTAAATATGAATTGATGATAATTTGGTTCGATTCGCGTAATTATATATTCATTGGTCGTCTATTTCGACAGTCAAAACGAATTTTACATAAGCCGATCAAATATGAATTAATTCAAAATTGCTTTCAAAATTTATATTAAGTACGTATAGGGAAATTGTGGGAAAACGACAGATTCGCGACGATAATTTTCCATTAAATTTTATTATATGTTAATCGCTAAATTTAATCACTGATACGTGAAATTGAAAAATTAATTTGTGCTAAGTTTTAATTATTTTTTTCATATTATACCTATAATATATCGATCGAATTATTCATATACCTACTTAAAATGAATTTTCAAAATAAAAAAACAAATTTTAATATAATTTGCATTGCATTTTTCATATCAATACATTTTTGTGATCATTTCAATGGAATGTTTATTCTATTTAATTTTAAAAAATGTATGATTCTCTATGAAATAGTTTCATAAATAGTATTATTGGAAAAAAAATACAAAATTGCTTTTTCTTGTCGATTTAGCATACTTGGGATGCATGGGTTTGAGTCCCATCTTGGCGAGAGTCACATGTTGTTTTTTTTTATTGATTTGGACTATGTCATTTCTTTTGAACATTTGGGTTTATTCGATTCGAAAAAAGTGTTAATTTAATTGTAAAGGCTCCGTAAATGATCATTTCTTATATATGATTTGATTTAATTCGATCGATTTAGTGACACCCGTAAGTGCTCTAACTTTAACTTATCAATTAATTAATTGTCTATAAATGGATATAGACTGCTCGTTTAAAAAACCTTTATTTAACGCACCATCTAATAAAAATCCAAAGCGGCACAAACGCGAAACGCTCCAACGAAAGAAACATGATTTTTCACGCACACTTACACTAAAATTACACGATTTTTTCACTCGGTGCGAAATTGCAAAACTCGCAATAAATAAATATTGCAAAGGCAATATTGCCGGAGCGTAATGGCGTTTTGTTAGCACTTACCGCGACCGTACGCGTACACTCCCTCCAACGAACCCTCCCCTCCCCTCCCCCCGAGGGGGTGTGATTTTCCCGCCCCCCGAAAGCCTCGTTCCACGTCCTCCTCCAAGATATTTTCATTCCAATCTCATTTTATATTCCCTTTATTTCCTTTTATCTACTCGGGCCGTTCTCCGTCCCGCTTCGGCCAAAGGTTCGAATCGAGTTTTCCCGCTCTCGAGTTTTCTTCAGACGCACACGTTTAAATTAAAATTTTTCGTTTTGTTCGTTCGTTCTATTTTCTAGTCGTTTCGAATGTTGTAATATTTCACAATCATAAGATGTAATTTCGTTTTATAATATAATGTTATATTATTATTTTATTTTGTAACTTTTTTTTTATATGAAATGGAAATATTTCAAGGAATGTATCTGATTTTGATATGTTAATGGTATACTTGAACGATTTCATTGAAATGTTTTTTTCTGTGAATGATTAATTGATTAAAGAATCCTTTATTCTGTAATTCTATTTCTCATTTTAATATGTAACACTTTACATTAGTGATAAAACTTATGAAGTTTAATATTATTAAACTAAATTCCACAATTTATATATGACGACTGAAAAGACCAATGGATACAAGTGACATTTTTGCCGAAATTGAGTTATGTACAGGAACCGCTTCTATGCACGCTCATTTATTTGGTGGCAAAAGGATATAAACGAATTCGGAATGTATGCCAAGATATATCATCAAATCACTCGACCTCCTTCTAATACATGTAGGTACAACGTCAACTTTGAACGCTCTTTTCTCGAAATCATCGAAAAATCGCTTGTACCCCTTGACCTTTACAGTCGTCAATTATTGTTGCCAGGTGTCGTTTATTTTAATCACTCATTAATATTGCCAAACCAAAACATATTGTAATTTACATATCTTGTGTTCCAACAAATCCAATACATAATAATTAGATACACGTTCAACTCTGGGCGAGTTTTTCGAATTCACCACCATGTCAATTGACTCCCTTGGCATATTTAGCTATCATATATGAAAAAAAAAATTAAGAGATAAAAATCAAACTGAAAACACACAGCCAAAAACATTTACATATAACATATCTTAATCGGAAACTTTCCACTACTGTATCGTTTATCTTGCCTGAAAGCGAGCTTTTCACGAGCTTCACTAAAGTAAGCCTCTCGAACACAAGACCTTCTTTCAGATCGGAGTATAAACGGAGCATAAACGGAGCATGCAGAATCGGATTCGTCTCGTTATGCGATTTTTGCTTTTGTTGAGCCCGTACTACACCCCGGGTCGCGTTTCAAACGATTCCCCTTCCGGAACACGTTTCCCATTTTCCCCGTCGTCCGACACACACTTATTACAAACTTTCAAATTGGATAGAAAAATTCATTCTACGCTTTCTTCTTATTCTTCTCCTCTTTCATCTCGTCTCGTGATACATCGTCTTTTGGGCGAATCTCATAAATTTCGAACGAGCATCGACTTGATGCGCGAAAGAGGAAAGTTTCGAATTTTTTTCGTCTCTATGCTTTTTTTTCTACGTCGTTGTTGCTTCAACCTGGAGATGTTAAGAGAAGATATATAGTGAAAGGAGAGAAGAAAAGAAAAAAAAAACAACGAGGAAACTTTTAATTGAATAATTTGAGTTTTTCGCATAATTTTCATATTAGAATCGATTGCTTTAAGCGAGTTTTGAAAGAACTCAATGTTGTTTTCGCGCGGAGGGAAATTTTGGATTTGTTTTTAAAATTTTTACGAAATGTCGAAAAGTTTTTGATATTTCAAATATTTTCAAAGTAATATACAGTATTAAAAAATATCAATATTGTTAAACTGGAATAGGTACAGTTATATCGCTTGATCAAACCAAAAATAAGAAAAACACTAACATCTGAAAGACCGGAATATCGAATCGTATTTCTATCGAATCTGCATATATGTATTATATATCCGTTATAGTCTTGAAGTATAGATGCACCAGTGTATACTTTGTCTAGAAAAAGTTCAGATTGCATGAATACGCTTTGGTTTTCTATACTATTTTGATAATCTTAATAAAAATGTACTCAGAATTGAAAATCGTGCACAAAAAATGAATTCATAGCTATGCAATATAAATTTTAACTAGACACTGTTTAGGTATAATACACACTGTTTAATCTAAACGTTTTGACTGTAATAAATATAGGAAGGGCGACAAATATAGATCAGTGCTTCGAAATAAATATAAAAAAAATCTGAACGTGTGCTGAAATAAATCACAAAATTACTCTTTTCTTTCCTAAAAGATACAGACATAACTTTATGTGCATTTTTTATCGAAATCACCGCCATTTAATTCACCGTAGTTGACTTTTAAGTACATCATCTGAATATCATAAAGGGAACGAGTCACCCTTTTTATCAAAATTGAGTTAAATGCAGAAAATGGTTCTATATGTGATACAGAACAATTTTTTGAACTCAACTCAATTTCGATAAAAAAGGTCACTCGTACCCTCTGTTTTATTCAGTCGTTATACATAAATTATTGATTTTACGTATAACTAACAAGTTGTCTATGCTGATATTGAGTTAACGTTTGTCCATATTAAATCATTGACGATTGAATTTCACAAAGGGCACAAATGACCTTTGTTATAAATAAATAGAACCATTTTCCATACCTATCTCAATAGAGATAAAAAAGGCCACTTACGCCCTTTGAAAAATTCAGTCCTCATATATTTTCCACCTTTTTTATACATACCCACAGTGAAAATGGTTCTGCATCATAAATAGAACCATTTTCTTCACCTAACTCAATATAGATAAAAAAGGCCACTTACGTCCTTTGAGAAATTCAATCGTTGTATATAATATACATAGAATCATTTTTTCTACATAACTCAATTTCGATAAATAGGATCACTCGTACCCTTTATGCTACACAGTCGTCATATGAAAATCATTGATTTTACCCATGACTAACAAGTTATCTAAGCTGATATAGAGTTAATGTTGGTTCATATTAAATCATCGACGATTGAATTTCACAAAGGACACAAGTGACCTGAAAATGGTTCTGCACCATAAATAGAACCATTTTCTTCACCTAACTCAATATAGATAAAAAAGGCCACTTACGCCCTTTGAGAAATCCAGTCCTCATATATTTTCATACACACCCACAATGAAAATCGGTTCGCCAATAAAGCAACCGGCATATCCGGCAGGTGGTGACCAACGAAGAAGGTCGTCGCCGTGAACTTGAAACGGAAGAGTGGGCGGCATCTATTCGGGTCCGTGTTTACCTCGGCTATATATAGCGAGGGCGGATTTGGCCGTAAATAAGGCCCGACCCGGACCTAGGCGGAAGCGGCCTATCGCCGGATCGGCCGGAAGCGGAAGCGCCACGTGCGTGACCTTGGCTGCGGCCGGAACTCGGGACGGGACGGGACGGGACGGGACGGGACGGGATGGGGCGGGTGGGCGGAGCGCCACGTGGTCGAGCACGTGGTCGCCGGTTGTGGAATGTCCGTTTTATGGGCGGTTTTCTGAGGGTGAGGGTGGGTTGTGCTTAACCTTTTTGAAGGTTGTTGGCTGTGTGTGTTTTGAGATATGGAGGTTTTTATGGGTTGGAATTAGCTGGTTGTGAATTTTATCTAGGGTTTGTGTTTTGTATGGATATTTCAGTTGTATATAGAATATGCAAGCATTTGTTAATGCAGTGTCGACTGAATTTTACAAAGGGCACAAGTGACCTTTTGTGTCGAACTTTTTTTAAGTACAGAAAATAGGTAAAAAAACTTTTTAAGTTAAACGATTTTATGTTAAACATACATTGCAATGTTTAAGATAAATGTACTAAAAACCAAAAAATAATAAAATAGATACAGTCGTAGGAATTATAAACATATGCATAGACTAGACTAAAATTAAACCGTGGGGCAAGTCAATTGTCTACAAATTATCGACTTAATGTGCGATAGAAGAATCGTTTAATTCGTCGTTAAATTCGACGTGCCCCACGGTTTAATTTTAGTCTAGTCTATGCATATGTTTATAATTCCTACGACTGTATCTATTTTATTATTTTTTGGTTTTTAGTACATTTATCTTAAACATTGCAATGTATTATATGTTTAACATAAAACCGTTTAACTTAAAAAGTTTTTTTACCTATTTTTTTTTATTTTTTAGTTTTTAGTTTTTTATAGTATATTGTATTCTGCTTATTGAGTCCTTTCATTTGATACGCGTGTTGATTGGATTGATAAAACCTACGTTATCCGCCATTTTGTAGCGGCCGCCATCTTGGATTTCAATTTTTTATACTATATTGTATTCTGCTTGTTGAGCCCTTTCATTTGGTACCCATATTGATAGGATTAATAAAACATATATCATCCGCCATTTTGTAGCGGCGGCCATCTTGAATTTATAATGATAGTGAATAAACATAATTGTATTGTCACCAAAATCCAAAGTGTATACAAAATTTCAGATTAATCGGTTGACAGGAAGTGGGTGAAATTTGAATTACTAAATTTGATCCAAGAAAGAAAGAATAAAGAAAACAAACGGGCTGAGCTAATTAAAACCGTTTAAAAATGGTTCTGTGTATAATACATACCACGTGGTCGAGCACGTGGTCGCCGGTTGTGGCATGTCCGTTTTATGGGCGGTTTTCCGAGGGTGAGGGCGGGTTGTGCTTAACCTCTTTGAAGGTTGTTGGCTGTGTGTGTTTCGAGATGTGGAGGTTTTTATGTATTTGAATTGTAGGTTGTGCTTAACCTTTTTGAAGGTTGTTGGCTGTGTGTGTTTTGAGATGTGGAGGTTTTTATGGGTTTGAATTAGCTGGTTGCGAATTTTATCTAGGGTTTGTGTTTTGTATGAATATTTCAGTTGCATATAGAAAATGTAAGCGTTTGTTAATGCTGTCAATTTTACATGTGTCGATTGAATTTTACAAAGGACACAAGTGACCTTTTTTGTCGAACTTTTTTTAAGTATAGAAAATGGTTCTTTTTTATTTATTTCTCTCTACAGGCCGAAGCCCAATTCAACGTCATCAAACATCATTTCACTAAACAGTGAAGAAATTTTATTACCATTATATGGCAAAGCTACTCCTAAGAGTAAATTATAGTGTACATACACAGATGTCACTAAATTAATTCGAATTACTCGAAATATGAGGTGTAGGTGATGATCATTTGCGGAGCCGTTTCGTAAAGCGTTAAATTAACACTTTTTTCGAATCAAATGAATCCAAACATTCGAAAGAAACGACCGTGTCTCCATATCAATTTTTATCAATTGAGAAAAAACGACATTTTTGACACTCGCCAAGATAGGACTCGAACTCACGCATCCCAAGTATGCTGAATCGACACGGCATGCACTAACGCTTTATACCGCTGCGCTATCGGCTTCTGTGTATAATACATACCACGTGGTCGCCGGTTGTGGAATGTCCGTTTTATGGGTGGTTTGGAGGGTGAGGGTAGGTTGTGCTTAACTTTTTTGAAGGTTGTTGGCTGTGTGTGTTTTGAGATATGGAGGTTTTTATGGGTTGGAATTAGCTGGTTGTGAATTTTATGCAGGGTTTGTGTTTTGTATGGATTTTTTGGTTTCATGTAGATTGTGTCAATGAAGACAATTTTGTATGTGTTTTGTTTGGGTGTTGCTATTGAATATTGAAAAAATGCGATGGTTGCGCTTAACCTTTTTGAAGGTTGTTGGTTGTGTGTTTTTTGAGATATGGAGGTTTTTATGGGTTTGAATTAGCTGGTTGTGAATTTTATCTAGGGTTCATTTTGTGCATGAATATTTTAATTGCATATAGAATATGTAAGCATTTGTTAATGCTGCCAATTTTACATGTGACGACTGAATTTTACAAAGGGCACAAGTGACCTTTTTTGTCGAACTTTTTTTAAGTACAGGAAATGGTTCTGTGTATAATACATAACTATTTTTTGTATTTAACTCAATATCGATAAAAGAGGTCACTTGTGCCCTTTGTGAAGTTTAGTCATTTTGTAATTTAGTTGGAATATTAAATGATTACGTAAATAAACGTTTACATATTTCATGTGCAACTGAAATTTTCTTATATAATGTGAACCTCACATTACGTATATTGGATACCTAGATTTTTTTTTCTTGAATAAAAATGCTAGTTTTCATTTCATATTGAATTGATTTATATTCATATAAAATTTAAAGATAAATTTAGTTCGTTTTTGAGGTCTCAAAATTAGTTTGTCTTGCTCTAATAGGTTTTATTTTAATATATTTTGATTTAGCGATGAATTATAATAATTTAGTTGAAATTAGATTTGTACCGAATTAATTGCTGAATGATCTTAAGAAAAGTAGAAAAAAGCAACTGAAATAATTAAATATGTATGTATATAAATATATCTACATATACTCAAAATCAATAAAGAACAAGAGAAAATCGAACAATAAAAGAAAAACATTGAATGCGAACAGTTTTACGAAACTAAATAAAGAAAATGATTACTCGACGAAAGAAAAAGCATTCCAGAAATTTAATTTCGAAATTTTCCCCAATTGTGAAAGTTGAAATATTTTCTTTTCATTGCACAGCGTTATCGTTCGGCAGAATTTATTCCAGAACAAAGAGTCTCTCGAAACTTTCTCAAAAGCTCTAATGGCGCACGCGTATATCTTAATCTATTGTTGGAAATAAATGAAGCTCAAACATTTTCGCAAGAAGCGAATACGTACACGAATTGCGCACACACACACACCCCACCCTGTACTTATACATATATTGACTAAAAAGCCCAATGGGTGCAAGTGACTTCACGAAAAATGTGCTCAAAGTCGAGCATATATCAAGAGGAGGTCGAGTGATTTGATAATATATCTCGGTATACGTTCCACGTTCGTTAATATCTTTTTGCCACCGAATATATGAACTTACATAGATGCGATTGTCAATGTCGAAAATTGTTACTTTTACCCCTTGGCCTTATCAGTCGTCATATATAAGAGTAAACTTGGAGCAAGTGTAGGGTGCACACACGTGCGTACATACATATTCAGAAATGTCGGGGAAACAACGAAAGTTATCCGTCAGACGTATCCGCCATTGTTCTCTTATGTGAGAGTCTTCAGTTGGCTGAAACTGAAGCTGAAACGAGCTAAAATGTGATGTAAAGGCAGGCTTACACTCGGATGGTTTAAGTTGTATCAAGTTTTATTTTTATAGTTCAATTGTGAGATTAAATTAATTTAATATTTGAAGTTTTTTTGTATGTGAGGCTAGATGTTTCGGGGGTAAGTTTTTCGGAAGGTAACCGTTGTTGTCAGAGTGATTAAAATGGTTACCAAAATGCGTAGTATTTGATGTTTTAATTATGCCCTTTAATTTGTATTACAATTTTTTTCTTGCAAAATTACTTTCGTAACAACTTACCCCGGGAAATTCAAGCCTCATACTCCTCTACTATCTTATTTTTTGGGCGTTACTGTTCTTATTTACTGTTCCAAAAATATTTATGTTTTCTTCAAGGAATGTAAATTATTTTATGCTCTAAGATTTGATTTTATTTATAAATGTATTCAATTGTTTTAAATGAATTGGTACAATTGTGAGTGAATTAGTATTGCATTGATTTCAATATTTAACACGTGTGATAATACCTTTACAATTGGTTATATTAGATCAAATTAACATAATTTCCCAAATACAAGACACATTGAATTTATTATTTACTTACTTTTGTTTTTCATAAGTAATATAAAAAACATTTTTAATTTTCGATTGCCTTTCAAATTTTATGATTTAATTCAAAATTAAATTTGTATTTTATATTCAAACGTTCCATAAAGTTTATTCAATGCTATTTACATAATAATATTCCATCCGAATACACAGACGTACATTTGAACAAAATATTATATTATTCATTCCGAATGAATAAAATATCTCGAATATAAATCATAAATCGTATCAAATATATATTCATACATATTTTCAGGAATAATGGCAACAAATAAGGGTCAAACGTCAGAAACGATTTCGGTACAATTACTTATACGGATAGGATTGTTAACCTTTGCGTTCCTATTACGGAATTAACTTCAAAGGTCGATTCTGCGAAACTCACCTTTACTATTAAAACTAATTAATCAATGTCGCTTTTCAGCGCTTATTATCTGTTAAGTAATCGAGCCTGGAAGGCCTCACTTTTGCCAAACGAATGGTTGAATATAATTTCGTTTCGAAAAATTAAATCGCTTTTTCGATAACGATTGTTGTCGAGAGTTCTTTGGAAAGAATTAAATTCAATTATCGAATAAAATTAATGGTAAAAATATTATTTTATATCGGTTCAATGTTCGTTGCTTATCAACGAAATTAATCTATTATAAATTCAATTATTATACTGATAATATTTATCGTCATTATATTCGACTAATCAATAATGAGTTAAGTGACTAGTTGATGTGATTGATAAATATGTTAAATTACAAGTTAATAAAGATTAATTTAAGAATTGTTCGAAGATATTCAAAATTCTTGATATCTATAGATGAAACAGATTCAGGCTATTGATATGATTGATATGAAAAATTATTACGATTTCATTGTGATCTATTTGTGTTTTTTTCCGAAAATAGATGTTAATAATGTTTATAACATTACATAGGTATTTAATTTTAATTTCAAACGTTTTCCTTGGATTTTCTATAATGTATCGAGCTCTAAACGAGTTTTCCCTGATGGTATTCTCGCGGGAAAATCGTTGATGTTCGACAGAGAAGAAAGGTAAAAATGTAAAAAGAATAAAATGAAAACGTTCGAAAATATATCGGTGCCGTAAAAAAAACTTAACGATAAAAGCTAGCATTGTAAAAACTTGTTCTGTAAAGCTCGAACAATAAAGTTCGTGCTTAATACAATAAAAAGGAAAGCTCTTTCCCTCCTTTTTGTATTGCTCACGGAATAAAGAGCTTCGAAAGGTAAGGTTGGAAATTATTATGTATTTTTTCCGGACTTTAATTAAGAGATATGTTTCTGTAAAAATTTTACCTTTAATTTCGTAGCAATATTGTTTTTTTTTTCACAACTCTCGAACGTTATATTAAGAAAGTTCTCTTTCCAACAATGCAAACTTTATTAATTATTTATAAACTTTTCCTCTTCAAGAGCGTTTCGAAGCGCTTTAAGTTGACTTTAATAAGAACTATCATTAAATTATGTAAGATTTTCTTTTTTCAAAAATGTTTTATTCAGACTGTACAAAATATTTTGAAAGCCTTAATTAAGCTTTCACGAAACAAAGCACACTCGGAGTCGTAGATAAATAGAAGTTGCGAAAGAGAGTTTTTTAATTATTCAACGATAGACGTTAATACATTAATTCTATACGGATTTTTATTTTTCGACATTTACATTTAAAAAAAAAACAATTAAGAGCTGTAATTGAATTCGAATTGGAAAAAAATGAAATTTAATTCTTCATGATAACCTTTATAACTATTACAATATATCGAATAGTTATGATGATCGATGTTGTTCGAGATTCTATCGACTATAAATCGATTCACATTTGTTTTATAGTACGTATAAATTTATGAAAAATGTGAAATAAATGAATTAAGTTTAAATATGAATTTTTGAAAATGATTTAATACATTTCTTTATAAATTTTGATCACATTTTTTTAACAGTAATCGGTCTCAAATAGCCATCACCACAAACAGATAATATCAATCCTTTTGCAGAAAATATTTGAACAAGTCCACATGTTTTAGTATGCATAAACTCATGTTTAATCACCTTATGAATTTTATCGTTTACCATATTTCCATCAATCGACAAGTCACCCTAAAATAATATTATTATAAATACTTAATGATCATGATGATTATTAAATTATTTGTAAAATTTTCACCTTTAAAATATCGCATTTGTTAAAGTCGATTACTGGTTGATCTTTAAAGGTAATTTTGAAAATTAAATTCACACATGGATTTTCAGTAGTAAAATTGATAAAACTTTTCCATTTTTTGCCTTGCAATAGTTCAAAAGTTACTTTGAACTAAAATTAAATAACAGACCTAAATATGTATTTATATTTAGTTGTGTAAAACAACAAATAACACAATGCAAACTTTTGTTATATGAATCTTTTCTTTGTAGCTAAAACGCAACGAAAAGTTGTTCGAATTCGGTTCGTCTATGTTTTTTCCTTTTATTACATTAAATGGTTTGGTTCTATTATCAATAGGATCTAAATTACTACAATCAGTAAGGTTTTGAATAGAGAAAAAATATGGTCCCTTAAATCGTAAAAAAATATTTAATTTTGAAACGAGAATCGATATATTTTACAATGAATGCTTACATATCCTGATTTTGGAAAAGGATCGTTATGAAGTCGTATCACTTCAGAATATACGAAAATAAAGTATAAGAAAAGTGAGATTATTGTGGAAAAATACATTTTCCGAAATTCACTTAAGTTTCTTTTTAATATGATATTCGTATACCTATGAATATTCAATGATTTTTTTGTTGATGCGTTTCTAATTTCACTATAAAATGATTATAATCACATGTTTTTTTTAAATAACAAATGATTATTGTAAATGTGTTTCAAATGTCATACAAAATGTTGATAAACAGCACGTGTTTTTTTTGTTGTTTTGTAAATAATATCGAAGATATAAACTTATATTAGATATATCAAGTAATAACCCTTAGAGTTCATAATCGAACAGGATTCAATTCGAATAAGAATATGAATTCGAAGATTATGTTTTAATGAACATACCCTTTTTTTAATTTTCTCTTATCAACTTATGAATTCGATTGGATTCCGTCAATTTCCAATCCAATTATTTTTTCTTCAAAATAAAATATGTTTCATTTTAATGATAATATTGGGACATACTTTATTTTACACCATAATGACTTTGTAAACATTGAATAGAGTAAATTAGTTTTTTTTTCCATCTGATAATGTAATTTGTTTTCAGTGAATATTGAAACATTAATGTATACAACACTTTGAATGAAAAACAATTTTTTTGGAACTCATTAACAATTCAGATGAAACAAAATTTTACCTTAGTGTTCAGTGTGAAAGATTAATGTGTATAATCGAAATATATATTTACCTAAGTACACTAAAAACAGGATAAAGTAAACACGTTTACCTTCAATTTTTTTTCAATCGCATCATATAAATTATTGCAATGATTAAAAAACCTTCACAAATGTGCACACAACGACTCTTGAAAAACTCGATAGAAATCGCACGAACGATTTATGACAAATTTGACTAAACAAAACATTTTATTATTAATTATCATATTTACAAAATAATTTAAAGAATCATCCAGCCATTTTACACAATAACTAATCGTTCATTTGCAAAATCGACTAATCAATCCGGACTTCGAATCGGAATCCCATCTAGAGCGAATAATTCGGATAATTCACTATACATTCGCATCCGATTGGCACGTACAGTTATACAGGGTGTATACGTAGTATTATATCCGACGTAGCACTTTCAGCGAATGTATGTAATAACGGATAGATTTGTTTCGACGAGAATCGATTCCAGCAAGTCGATGTGAGGGCTTTTGAGTAAATTATCGGCCCGACTCGACTGGGAATAGGCTTTATGTGTTTTAGTATGTTTTGTACGTACAAATAATGTCGGTATGAAGCTCGTTTATATTCATGAACATCATATTTAGTGAATCGTATGGATTTATCTATGTGTGAATACGTTACAGAGTCAAATTTCGTATCACAATCAAGTTATATTGACATGTATATGTTTTTAGTGATTTTGATTTTTTCATTTGAATTAATTTTGATGAGTTGAAGATCACTTTTTTGGTTTAAAAATCGAAAGCTATTTCTATGGAAATCAGTATATGAGATCCTTTTCGCATCGTTATAATTTTATTTACTTATTTTGCACTGCATTCACTTACTAATCAATGTGTGACAATTCAAGTTTTATACTCTTAAAGACCATTTGTTCTATTTTTTCTCTTTATATTCAATCGAACAAAGTCTTTTTTAGTATAACAGCAGTATCTATGTTATTTAGTAATGAGCCATCAGTAGAACTAGAAAAAGATATTTGATCTTCGTATATCGATTAACCGAACTTCACATACAATTATAGGCGATGTTTCGTGAGTACGTGAACGAAAATAGACTTCAATTTCTATATTCGAATAATAATTATTCGATCGAATAAATAGACAACGAAAACCCATTAAACAATGCCATTTTAGCGCCCCATTACATATTTGACAAAATTTTCCAACAGAACATCTAACTATATAATAGCACTATTCTGTGTGTGTCCGTGTAACGCTCCAAAATTGCGTTGATACATTCAACGAGTCGATCACCAGTGATGAATAATTCTACAAATTTTATCCATATGAATATATCTGCACATCTGTATGTACATTTGAATGTATGTACACGTGTTTGAGCGTGCGCCATAGACGAGAGCTTTTCATGGTAAATAATATCTAAATACAATTTCCTGCAGAATCAATACGCGGCGACTGACTGAAGCCTTTCATATTGCGGCCAGACACGCGAGGTGCAGTCAAATCTTTAAATTTTAACCGTTAACGGTCGTTCACGTGCTTAACGGAAGTACCCACATAACTACCTTTACGTAGCTTTAAGTAGTGTGTAGTGCTTTGGCACTAGCTTTCAGATCCATATCGGTTTGTACTGAATCGCTCTGAAGTCTACTTTCGGATGTTTTAGAGTTGAATATGTGATTGGTACTTTTTTGATTAGGTTCGATCTTTTATATCAAGTGTTACATAGTATTTCAATATTTTTTCCTCTTATCTCTAATGACAGTTCTTAATGCTAGTACACTTTTAAATTTTATAAGGATAAAACGTCAACACGTTGATTGAAAGATTGGGCTTAAGTACCTACTAAAGTATTGCTGGGCTTCGATAAACTATTGAATAAATAACATCGCACGTTTTTTAGGTGATGATTTAAAGTGCTGTTTATTAAAATTTTGATTATAATATAATATGTTGCGAGAAATTTTTTAACGTAGTTTAAGATGCTTTCAGATTTTCTAAGAAATAATATCCATTACATACATATTATATTGAGGATTAGGTACCTATATTTATCATGAAGAAATATAATGGAATTTAATGATTCGATGTTGCTTTTAGAATTCTCAACTGAAATAATTTTCGTCGGAAAAAATGAAAAATCAAAAGACGACTTTGAAAAAATTAAACATGAAATAATTCTGAATTTTTCATTAGACGTTTTCATCGACATAATTCGATTTACGTTTCATCAGAATCGTCTTTTTATATTTTTCCTTCGCCGAGAACCGAAAGAGAAGGAGGCTATTTAAATAACGACGCAGCTATTTAATATTGACTGGCAAAAAAAGGAGTTTTATTTTTAATTCCCTTTTTTAAAACACTTTCCATTCTTCTTCTCTTTATGAACATTTTTTTTGGCCGAAAAACCGCTTTTTGACGCCCACCCATCAAAACTCAGTTTCGTAGAAATCCGTTCAAAAAAAAAATATTACATAAAACAAATGGATAAAGTTTTGAAGGCTTTGCGCAAAATTTTCAATAGAACCACTCACGTTTGTATTTAATAAATATCAGTAGACAGTCCGTTGAGTATCAATATCAAATTATTTTTGGAAGATTTTGAAATGAATTATTTATTTTATAAGATTTTTAGTAATTAAATCGATTTAATATCAAATCATTTGCATGAAATTAGGAAAAATAGCATCTTTAATCTAATTCAGTATGCTTTATGATAAAAAAAGTTTGGAATCATCAAAGATACATAATAGACATATTAGTGAAGATTTGCTTGTAATCAATGCGATATAATTTTAAGTTGATCGCCCAAAATCAAAGGCAGAAATTGGTGGATATTCAAATTGAGTTCTCACAAAATGACAGATCAACTTAATTATGTATCTATAAGATAAAAATATTTTTCGAAATCGTACCGCACCTTAATCTAGGCAAAGCACTATGTGCAGACTTTGTATGCACTATTGACAAAGTTTCTGCATTGCGATTCTTGTCATCAATGTTTGATTTCGCAAATTTATTTCGCGCATTCGATTTATGATCTCGTTATAGACTGGATCGTGCTCCACGAAAGTTTGGGAAATTGCGTTTTAACGTTTCCACTCGGTTGAGTATGTATAATTATTATTGTTGGAGGCAAGATACGGAGAGCCGAATTATAAATCGCATTATGCCGCGGAATTCTTTTATGAATTTCAATCTTCGCACAAAATTATATCACAGAACATCACGATATGAAAGTAGGATAATTTAATTTCGCGTTGAAATTTTCGTCCGTATAAAAATTTATGAGCTTCATAAAATTGTAATAAGAATTTAAAATGGATTTTTTTCCCGCCGTGTACATCCACCGCCGGCCCAACACACACCCGCCATGTAAATATGGAATGGTATGGGGAAAATTTTCAATGCAGACGTTTTCATTATTGATCCACTAATCTTTTCCGTATGTTTAATGTATTCGAAAGCGGTGTTTCTCAAATCGACGCTCAAATAACTGTGTTTTCGTGTCGATACAAAAATCGGCTTACGCGATACAAATAATCGCAGTCGATCAAAAAAAAAAAAAAATGACAAATTTTAATTATTCAAGTAAATTGAAAATACTTTAAAATTATTAACATCAATCATCAGTGAGACATTAATTGTGTGGTTTTTTACTGTAATTAATTGCAATATCTTAAGAATAGTAAATATTATTCATTTAATATTATTATGCAAACAATGTTTCGAACTCACAAAATGAATTGAGTTACTAGGGAAGCCCACCATCCCGCCTTATAACTGCACTCCAACTCTATGTCAGCTTGTTAGGCTGGCCTAGTTGAGTACCAGAAAAGCTAGGCGAAACTACGGGTGTCACATTTACGTTAACAGAGAACTCTACATTAAATCATTATAAAAACAGCTTTCCAAGGGGCATGCGGAGTGCCAAGGTATTGAGTTACAATAAAAATCAATAAAAAAAATTTTTGAACTTTAAAAACAATCTAATCGACACAAACAAATAACTTACATATTACAAACAACCAAAATTTCAAAATAAATTCACTCAAATCACACAAAAAAACATTTTGAACTCTAAAAATAATCTAATCGAAACAAACAGCCGACTTACACAATACAAACAAACAATATCTCGAAATGAGTCATACTGACAATCACAAAAAATAATAATTTGAACTGTACAAACAATTAAAAAAATCACCACAAACAACCGACTTACAAAACACAAACAAACAACCAACTCACACATTTCAAATAAAAAAAATCTCAAAACAAATCTACTTAAACTGCCATAAAAAAATCGACTTGAACTGCACAAACAATTCAAAATCGATCGTCTACAATCCCAAAATAAAAAATAATTTGATCTGCACAAACAATTAAAAAATCACCAAAAACAACCGACTTAGAATACACAAACAAACAACCAACTTACACATTACAATGAAAAAAAAACTCAAAACAAATCAACTTAAATTTCCAAAAAAAAAAAAATCGACTTGAACTGCACAAACAATCCAAAACCGATCGTCTACAACCACAAAAAAAAACAACATGATCTGTACAAACAATTAAAAAAATCACCACAAACAACCGACTTACACATTACAAATAAAAAAAATCTACTTAATCTCCTAAAAAGAAAAATCTTCTTGAACTGCACAAACAATTTGATCAGTACAAACAATTAAAAAAATCACCACAAACAACCGACTTACAAACCACAAACAAACAAACAAACAAACTTCAAAAAAAAAAAAAATGGAAAAAGGCAAAAAAAAAGGGGCATCGGGCATCGGAAGGTCCCGCAACGGGCAACGGGCCCGTATCCTCGTACGGGCCGCTTATTGTACGGGCCGCCCTCTCATCCCGCCCCCCACCCTGCGCCGGGATCGATACGTCATTTGAGCCGTCGCCATGGCAACGCCACAGGTGGGGGAGGGGGCGTGGGGGTGGGGGCGATGGGGGATGGGGGGGCGCACCCCTCTCCCGCCCCGACTCCCCCCCTGCTTCTCCCCCCTCTAGTCCCCACCCCGCAGCGCCCCGCGACCCATTAAATTCGCAGATACTCTATTTTGAGGCATTACAAACTTATTCAATATCCGTCCGCGATGTTTTTGAGGAGTGAGCGAGTTCGGCGCATGCGCTTTTAATTGTGTATGTGTGTATGTTTGTCCGATTTAGTTTTGTTCAAGGTCGTTCGATCTGATAATAATAATAATAATAATAATAATAATAATAATAATAATAATAATAATAATAATAATAATAATAATAATAATAATAATAATAATAATAATAATAATAATAATAATAATAATAATAATAATAATAATAATATAATAGCCAGCCGATAGCGCAGCGGTATAGAGTGTTTGTGCATGCCGTGTCGATTCAGCATACTTGGGATGCGTGAGTTCGAGTCCTATCTTGGCGAGTGTCAAAATGTCGTTTTTCTTAATTGATAAAAATTATGTCTATCTACACCAATTTACTGTTTGGAGTAGTCTTGCCATAAAAAAAATAATTTATTTAATGTAATATTATTTTTTAGGATATGGCTATATGTACTTGCATCGAGTGTAAATACTGTGCTATTTACACATGGTATATACGAGTGCATGTAGCCCAGTATTTGCACTCGGCGCAAGTTCATATAGCCATATCCTATTTTTATTATTTATTAAAAATATAAAATAAATTTATTCGTATTTTTACTTGAATAATAATACATGAAATTTTCTTATTTTTAATTAATTTTTAATAACTTTTTGTATATTTTCTATTTAATAACCGCCAAAATTATACACTAAAAAATTCACGTCAAATAATATATTGACCAAAAAGTGGATCAAGTTACTAGAGATAATTTTTTTTATCAATAAAAACAATTTTTGAATCTTTTTATTTGACTTACATTCCACAACTTTTTCTAATAATTATCAAATGAATCAAATTATAACAATCAGGTTGTACCAAATGAAGACATTATATTACAAAAATACATTATAACTTTATAAATAAAAATTATATCGATTCATATAATTAATATTTTTCATTTATACGTCAGAGTTATAACCGAATAAACAACATCAAAGCGAAGCACAAATAACGCAATTCCGAATTACAATAAATTCGAATTGTGTACGAAGCAGTTTCACAATTCTATAGTCCAAGTTATATTATATTATACAGCGTTTTGTTACTTTATATCGCGAGAAATGTGTCAGCTGCAAAGTAACATTTTAGATTCTATTCGATTAAAATAGTATCGAGTTTATTCGATGAAAATTTTATTAATGTGAACGTCGGTGTTTTTGTTTGGCGTCGTTGTTGATATGTAACTGGGTCGTGGCTGAGTTACGTATAAAGATATGTAAAATACGAAAATGTTGAATATAAATTACGGTTTTAAAGGGATTTTGCTTTTTCGTTACGTTTAATAGAGAATTTCGCTCTATTTGTTTTATCTCGTTTTGATTTTGTTATGTTTAATCAGCGAGTTTTTCCTTTTTCGCTTCGTATTCAATCATACTCGTGTTTTATGTTAAAATTTACTAAAAAAAACTTTTCTTATAAGATTTTATGAAAAATATATTTTTTTTTTATTCTAGGATAAAATATTCATACATTTAATCAATCATCGTTCAGATATAATTGAGTACTCAAATGATGATTGTATTTCACAAAGGTCACAAGTGAATTTTTTATCGATATTGAGTTATGTATCATATATAGAACCATTTTCTGTACATAACTTATTATCGATAAAAAAGGCCACTTGTGTTCTTTATGAAATTCAGTCCTCAAATAAATCAACATTACTAAATCTTCAATAATATTTCAAAACACAAATCCAATGAATTCTTAACGATTCTAATTTTCTAATAGAGATTAGATTTTGATACCGTAATTGGCCAGAATGCGATTATAACCATTGTAACCGTCCGAATTTTCGATTTCCACGATTATTATCCGAGTGTATCATTACTGCGGATAGTCATTATCATCATTATTATCATGACAATATTAAATTGAGTGAAATTAGATATTATTTATATATAATATGTAGTATGCGACCCATAAAGCGTAATAGGCCCGCAGAGCGGATTATTTTCAACGAGGAATTTCCTGTATTAACGCTTCTATAGTAATATTAATAATAGTTCTTGTGCGCTATATACTCAATTTTAACTAGTTATTCAGGCAGTTCAAACATTATCTTTTGACATATATTGTAAAATAGGATCATTCTGGATAAAATAGGGCTAAGTTACACTCGTTCGTAATGTGAATGTGAAATTTGATGAAAGCTAAAATTGCTTGTGGAGTGAATGATTAGGTTAAAAGTGTACACATGATTTGGATTTGATTTTTTTGTTTTTAGTTTAGATTAAATTATTTTTGGTTTAATTTAGCTTGAGTGTTGAATCACTAATAAAATTTTAAGTGAATGTATACAACATCTTGAGGCTGTGTAACGAATAATTGACTATATTTCTCGATTTTGAACACCTTCTAGTCTCAATACTGTCATTATAAATTTAGAAGCATTGCGAGATTGCTTAATTTCATTAATTATAAGAAAAACTGATTAGTTTATATGTATATTCACGAAATTATTGCGAGAAAGGTTACAACATCATGAATAGCAACAGCTATATTTAAACGCCACATTTCATTGAATGTATAGGATAAATATAGATATAATAATGTTACAGAAATATTATTCATATATGTACTTAAGTATTATAAAAAAATGAAATATAGATACATATTTATTAAAATTTTCGTATTTGTATTAGTCGAAGCGAATTTGTATGCGAAAGAAAATACGTTCGCGGAAAATGAACGCGGAAAAGCGCGCATTTTTTCTCGAAATTGAATTTCAATATGAAATAAACATGTGACATACACAAACGTAAAAATACATTTCTCATGTCGAACACGAAATTTCCGCCCTACACCACTGACTAAAATCTTCCATCCCTCACAGAATCTTAACCACAATACGTAAGCTAGAAAGAGAAAGACGCATTAAAAATCCCAATTTTGTCTTCAGACCGAACATATTTTCGAAGTACGATTTTGTATTATTACACTGGTAAACTTTTTCGGACGGTACTATTCCGAATAACAAGCGAAAGATAAACATTTTTATTGAAACGGCGAATAACGAATCGAAATTAAATCGAGCGCAAATTGGGATTCTGCGAAATCGCAAAGACGATAAAATCCGATCGGCGGTTCTCCAACGTTCTGTTTGTTATCGAAGCCTTCACTCAACTCTCCCCTAAATGAAAAAAAAACTCACTCCCTTAATTTCCTCTCGCGTTGATTCGATTAGTTCGTATCGATTGCGTTGTAAATATAAATCGCTGTAACATATTCGTGACCTGATTTTGTCAGTTTATTTATTTGAAAGTTTGATATAAAATGTATAAGGGAATATAGGGAAACTTTTTTTGCCTTTTGGAAAATCATATTTGATAAAAATATATTATTAATACATTCGGAATTTAATTGGGGAATTAGAAGTAAAAATTAAAGAAAAGGAGGGATCAAGTCTTCCCAAAGAATCACTTCCTCGTATTTTAAATATGAAATTGAAATATCATTTGACGATTGAAAAGGCCAAGGGGTACAAATTAATTTTTTTCCGAAATTGAGTTATGCTTCTATGGACGCTCATTTATTTGGTGGCAAAAGGATATAAACAAATTTGGAACGTGTACCGAGATAAATCATCAAATCAGTCGAACTTCTCCTAATTAATGCATGTAGGTACACGTTCAACTTTGAGTGCACTTTTCTTGAAATCGCCGAAAATTCACTTGTACTCCATGTCCTTTTCAGTCATCATTTATGAATAAGATAAGTAATTCAATTCATATAGAAAATGTTCGGAACATAATCAGACCACACATTTAAGCGTCAAATTCGAAGTCAAAAAGCGATCGCTCCATTTTTCTAATATCAATTTTAAAAAATAGCTTCGAAATTGAATTTCATCCCGCTTTCAAAATAAAAAAAAAATTAAACAAAAACGAAAAAAATAGCAAAAACCACTCGACATCATTTCTAAAGCGCAAAGCTCCGCTCAAATTTAATATTAATTTAATTTCCTTGTATGACCGTTCGTATACTTTTTTTCCGAGAGTTTTTTTTTTAGTCCGACAGAGCAGAAATATTATTTCAATTGCGCTTTCGAGTGCAACCGTGTGCTGAAAAATACCCCTTTGAGCGAATAACGAAATTTGAAAAATCCTAAGTGAAACGCGTACCCCATTTTCCATTTTCCGCCCGTTCCACATAATATTTTCATACGAGCGTTCACTCGAACCGTCCCGGTTTAAATTGATTCAATAAAAACCGACCCCCTCAAACTTCCACCTGAGGAGAGGCGACCCCCCCACGTTTATTTCGGTGCCCCCCTCTGTATTATTTATATTTCAATTTTCGAAGATTTTCCTATTCTCTCGACGCTTGTTCTCACCCCATCTTATTTTTTCAGGCTTTGCTTGGGAGGAGTTTTTCAGGATGTTTTAAATATTTTTATTACGATTTATACATGTTTTTTATATCGTGATAAAATTTAATATTTATTTAGTTGTAAAATATTAAAATTGCTTCTAGGAAAAGTTTGGAATTGAATTTTTTTTTATATGAAAAAATTTCGTTTGATCAAATATTAACATGTTTGAATTTTATACTAAGATATATAATAAATGGTTATTACTTCGTCGCTGTGTGAGAATTCGTTAGGCTTAAGTAAATTTGATAAATAAGCAATTTTGCATGTGTTGACTATATTTGACAACTGAAAAGGCCAAGGGGTATAAGTGACTTTGGGGTCATTTCGAGAAAATAGCGCTCAAAGTTGAACATATATTAGGAGGAGGTCGAGTGATTTGATGATATATCTCGGTACACGTTCCAAATTCGCTTATGTCCTTTTGCCACCAAATATATGAGCGTAAATTGAAACGATACATAACTCAATTTCGTCCAAAATGTCACTTGTACTCCTTGGCCTTTTCAGTCGACATTTAAATACTTTTATCTTACATTTTGAGCAAAAAAAGCGAGATGTTTTCTTTCTCCTAATTGTATGTAATCTCGCTCAAAATTAACTTGACGAAGTTAAATCCGTTCATCTTATTTAAATGTATTATTATTATTATACGAAAAATATTATTTATATATTTTTATTACATTTTTTTTACGTTCGTTTCATGAAAAATATGAAATTCTTTCATTTGAATATTCGGTCGGTTTGATAAAAGACGCAATTGAAAGTGATTGATATTTCATGGAAAGTTTGATTTTTCTTCACATTTTCCTCGGAAAATTTTTACTTGAAATAGATCAAGGCCGCCTTTCAGCTTTCAATCATATTTTTTTATTAGATCGGATGCTTTTATTTGCGATCCGAAACGAAAATTTCATTTCGAATAAATTCACATCATTATAATAACGAGACTTTCGAAAGGCACAAGAAAAGAATAATAAAGTTTTCCTAGTATTTTGAACGATAACGAAAATACGATCCGACGTAACCTCGCCTTATGCCTGAACGGACTTGATTAAATAACATTTTTCCAGATGTATTATTTTTCCCGAACGAAGATTACCATATTATAAATGTGCTCTAATACGTTTTATTTCGATGTGTTATGTGCTTGTATAACTTTTCGCCGTATGACTCGAGATATTATTTTCCCGAGCAAAAGTTTTCCTCTTTAGTTGGAAAAGCAATAAAAGTTCGTTTGTGCCCAAAGAACAAATATGCTCCCCGTGAAATTTCGACCCGTTTTCCGGGAAAATCCGATTTTCTTCACCTTTGAAACTTCTTTTTAATACATGTGTTGATCTTAAACGAATTTCTAAATTTATCGCTAATTTCGTACAAGCTTCGTACATATGTGGCCTATAAAGTATTATGCTGAAAACAATTTGATTATTCTATACGATTTATGATTAATTTCAAGTTTGAATTTAATGTGAATATTTAATTACGCATTAAAAGTTTGTTTTATAGATTAAACATGCAAAAATGTGTGCTTAAATTTTGCAGCTAAACGTTAATGTTTTGCTTGAGTATAAATTGCATAAAACTTTTACCAACTAGTATCAAATTATACTGCAAATTAACAAACTGCGATGCATTTGGTTTCAAAAACAAATTTACATACATTTAAAGTTTAATATTGGTATAAATTAAATGCAAAGTAAATATCGCATATATTCACATTATAAAACTAAAAATATTCAGAGGAAGTAATTAATTTTTATTTTTTATATGGATTGTTAAAGTTTCATATATTTCAAGACAAATGTTTAGGTCAATATGTGCTCTTTTCAAAATTGATTCTTTATAGACATTTTAAATAGTTTATCCTTTTGCAATGGAATTTACCGTAGTTAGTGTGCTTATCTAGGAAGGTTACCGCATTGTTACATTCTATATTTTATAATCAACATACTTTCTTACATTGACGTTTCTCAAGAAGTCTTTAGTAGCCCAGTTGAAGCAAATATTAAGCACGATCTACACACATAACGTTATTTCAAAAAATAGTTTATAATCGACTTAAAAGTTCATAGAGTTTTGAGTAGCTATGTGTAACAGAAGCAAGTTACTAATAGAAACGGAGCCAATATAATCAATGTGACTAATTGTCATTAAGTAAAGATGGAAAACTATAATTTTATTCCTCAATTAAAATACGAAAAAATGAAACAATCAAACATATCTAAATCCTATACAGCATTAATATCAATCAATTGAAGCATCATCGAGAAAGATCAGATTTTCCATAGCAGCAACAACGAGCCCTCAGAGTTCATTTCTCCCTCAACTGGCATGCATCATCCCCTAAAGTGCCTCTGAAAAACCCTTATTATTTCAAATAGGGGTGCAGGAAGTGTCTCGACCCCTCGAAACCTTTCGTGTCTGACTCCAAGTAGATGCTGTGGTAGTTATTAAAACATAAATTATTTCGCTCGTAATGGGGTTGATATGGTAAATAGCAGCGTGTTTATTTCGTCAAAGTACTGCTGGATTGTTTCAGAAATTGATAGGTTTATGCTACACCATAGTTGTTAATTCGATGTGTTTTTGATAGTTTCTGTTTCTATTTTAGATTTGATGTTTTGTGGATTTTTTTTTGTTATACTTAATGTTCGAATGTGTATTGTATAATGTATTAAAAGTTATTCAATGATATAGAAACACAACTATACGTTTGAGTTTATTTTTTCGCTCTTTCGATCTGAAATATTTTACGATTGCGTTCGTTCTGCAGAATGGACCAATTTTTATTTTATGTCATACAAATTACTGGATGATATTTAAAATCAAATTTGCACAAAGAGACCAAACCATTTTAAAGTACAGAATATCAAACATTTTATTAATACATGATACGTTATGATTTTTATATTTCAATCAAAAAGTTGTTTTAAAAATACAAAAATTTTATATTGATAAGAATTTTAGATTAAAAAAATGTATTCAGAATTATTAACTTAATTTGAAACACAATAGATAAGATTTTTTTTCATCAATAATTTACGATAGCAAACTAATTCATATGTTATATAAAATTGTTAATATGTACATACATTTATTTAATAATTTTAAGCAGTTAATAATTAATATTGCTCTTCAATAATTTCACAGTAATATTATCATGCATCAAAAAAAAAAAATATCATGAATCTAAAAAAACTTATTTCAAAACACATATGGATATCAATTCTGAGTTGATTTCTGAAATAAATATATACCTTTTACTTTGTAATAATGAAAAATAAATAATATTATAGAAATGGATGCTAGTCCATTATGCTTTTCGAACACAAAATGTATGTAAAAGTTGAATAGAAAATTCGCGAGGTTTCTTTTGAATTTCAAATCATTCCTTATACTCGGGCCGACGTATGTCTATCTCAGTCGCACTCACATTATCCATACAAGAATCCATCTCTTTCGCACGCAATATAAATATGCTTTTCCAAGTTATTGCAGTGAAGATTTATTCAGTACATTTTTTGCGATGTAAATTCTCATGGTAATATTTTAAATTAAAATCTATAATGCATGAAGAATCAAAATATAATTTCTATAAAACGAACGTATGCTAAATGAATACACAATAAACCGAATCGAATAAGTAATAAATTTCGGGAATCGCATACATAACTATGTAAAATATGATAAAACGAACGAAAAACGTGGAAAAACTCTTTTGATTTATTTGTATCGCATAAATATTGCATGTTTCGCTAAAGTTCAGCAAAATGTTTTAATATAAAGAAAAGGTTTTGATTGATTATGCGAGGTTCCTTCAAGACTTCGCTCGGTTAATTGAATAGTTTTTCAATTAATTATAGACCGGGTTCAAAGTATGAAAGTTTTAATTGGAAAATGTTTGTTTTGCCTTTGTTAACGTTGAATAATCAGATTTTAAAAATGTTTTTAAATTGGATTCGTTATATAGAAAAATGAAACGAGAAATCTTTAATCCGATGTATAAAATAGCGGTATGTTTGTAGTTATGTCTCTAAGCACGCTAGAGCAATTTTTAAGGTTAATATGAATTTGAAATGTAATATTGCCGTTAGAAAAAATTAAATTTTATATCATAATTTTTTTTTTGTATGTGAATCGTATGAAAATAATTGCTTATTCAATATACATAAGCATAATTAAATATGAATACATTTTATGTATAATATTTCATAAATGTTCATTAAATAGGATTATATGTAAGTTTTTTATTTTATTTTAAAGAACATTTTTTCATAGATACTTTACTTCATATCAACATACCAACTGAATAGTTATACAAATAATTTCAAATCAGAAATTCATAAAAATGTGCACAAATGAATTGATATTCAATGTGCAATACACTAGTATAAAATGAAAGTGAGAATGCGATTCGGTGAAATTTAGAGCAAATATCGAATTCGAAGTTAGATAAGTGAGTAATTTATAAAGGTGTAATCGACACGGAGAGGCTTCGAAGTGAATTTATATGTAGTCGTGCTTTTCGGTGAATTTCTTATTTTAAAATGGGTTTTTGCGAGCGAAACTCGAAGCTGTTTCGCGTAGTTGTTATTAAAATTTATTACAATTGAAAAGCTTTCAAAGAAACTTTCGTCGTCGAGAGAAAATTAACTTTGCGTTTGTTGTTCTCTTGCTCTTTGCGGTGATTGTACGCGAAATTCGCTCAGTAAATTAATTACGCACACACGCTTGCACAATATCCTCGAATATATACAAGACATTCAAGAAACGATCTTATATTTCAGATATAAATTCAAAATTCGATCGAACGAAACGTTCAAATCGTCAAAATTTCGGATTCGATTGGAAGTTTTTTTTATTACGTTTAGATAGGTTTATCTTCGGTCAATTAGGGTTAAATGTAATTTGATTAAGTTGAAATGGATTTCATCTGATAAATGCCATTATATAGATTCGAAAAATGTCGGAAATGAAGCTTTAACTAAATTGACCCAGTTCATGTCTTATTAAGAAGCGAAACTACGGTAGGGGTAATGGAACTAAATTGCTTTATGAAGTATAAATATTATACACATGTATACTGTAATTTGAAATAATATTGTATCTTAATTTAACAACCAATCATTTTTAAAATATTTAATACATATTGGAGTAAAGACTTTTATTCGATGCAAAAACGAGAAACAGCATAGTTAAAAATTTCATTTCTAACATGCGTCAAACTAATATTTTTTATTAGGGACAAATAAAAAAAATCTCTTAATTTTCCTGTGATTTACTGGAAGTTAATTAAACTTCCAATTACAAAAATCAATACACAACGAATATGCATCAATAGCAATCTCGATACAAAAACTAACATCAATTAGACATTCATAAATCTAATTTAATTCATTTTTTTTTTCAATTTAATTAATAAATACTTACAAATAGACTAATTCTAACCTCATAAGGCACGAAAGCGTACTAAATCGCGCCTTATTTATAACACTTATAAATAAAGGAAACGCAACATGGAAAAAATAAAACACGCCGCCATTACGCGAACGCTAATTCGCACACACACAATATTTCAATGGGGGTGGCAAAAAGGGTGGGTTTTAAAATGGCGTGTTATTAAAGTTTTCGAAATTTATTACCGTCAAGACTTACAGACATTTAACAGCAATTTATCACCGTAATTATTACGTGTACAAGGCCGTAAGAAAGTCGTTACCGGCGCGGAAGAAGGCGCCAATTACAAGGGATGGTTGATTCACCCCTTTTTTTTTGAAAATGATATTCCGTTTTTATTGTTTCTCGTTTTGATGCAATGCAATTGGTGTTTTTTTTGTATTATTATCATTTTTTCTTTTTTTTAAATATTATTTTCTGAGATTTAGATATGATTTTGAAGCAATAGGGTGAATGTTTTTTCTTAAATATATATATTTTTTTTATGTTAAATTATTTTATTCAATGTATGTATTTGAAATATTTTTACTCCAAAAAATGAACAACAAATATCTAGGTAGAAGCGATGAAAGTTAAAAAAATATATTGGTCCAAATTTCTGATGAAAATGTGATATTTTTATTAATTTTCTGTGTTATTTATGGACAATTTCCTGGAGCTAAAGAGAAAACCTCGTTTTTCCATGATTTTTTACAGTTTTTCCTCCATTGAAAAACGTCTTTCTAAAATTTTTTTATATCCGAAATTTTCTGAAAGATTTTTTTTAATACACTTATTCAACAAATTCAATAAATTATAATTGATTGAAGCTAAAAATACATTAATCCAATTATAAAATTTAACATAAATGAATAAACATTCACACAGAGAAAAACTTTATAATTTTCAAATAAAAGAAAACAGGACATAAAAAAATTAATATATTCGAGCCAAAAAACCCACCCCCCATTCGCAAATGTATTCTAAATATTATAAATTGTAACGAAACAATAAAACGAAAACAAACATTCATTTGACTAAGTAATAACTACAAAAGTAAACAGAGAGCTCGAGAGAACGAACAACCCCCGTCTCCCCATCGAGCTAGAAAGAGACGCTTAAATACTACATATATGAGACAGAAAGAGACGACTATATTTTTCTGCGCTTCTCTATAATTTTCCAGGGTGGGATTCAGGGGGAGTTTGGGGTGGTTCAAAAACGGGGAAATTTCGTTCCTCTCTAGCGCACAACTCGTAAAAATTGCTAGTTCAACATTTTCAATTTACAGTAATGTATACGTTTCGTTTGTGTGTCGGTGTGTGTTTATTGTATGTATTATGAAACTTTTCTGTCTGTGCTTTTTTTTTGCAGTTTGTAATGAAATTTTATTAAATTGAAAGCTCGATGCGAAAAGCGTTGTAAATGTGATTGAAAATTTTACGATTTGTTTGAGCGTTTGTTGCTTTAATGATTTTTTTAGCATTTCGATGAATGTTTGTGAAGTTTAATCTATTGATAGATTCGATTAGATTTTTTTTAATTTAATTTTTGCAATTCAATCAATTTTGATCGTAACAATTCTCATATTACATAACAAAAACGGAGCACTACACAACACACAAACACGCTTAGTTTATTTATTACATTCTGCCAGATATTGATTCAGTTTCTTCGAAAAGAAAGTTGCTTATTAAATGAATGGGCTTCGACGATATCGAATCTGAAGAGAGAGAGAGAAAAATTGGAAAATAAATCCCGATAATATTCGGTAACTGATGTTTTTTTTTTACGACGAAAGAAAACACGCACACTCTGTATATAATAATAATATTACACACATTTCAAATTACACGTCAGTCCTAAATTCTACCATTAAAGTTGAAGAGAACACAAACACAACTCCACTGTATTTCGCGTGCTTACGCAAAGTTCTTCGCTTGTGTTGGTTCGATTTTCCAGTGGCTTCGCGTGATTCACTTCAAAAGATATGTAAATGGTATTTTTTCATATTTTCATTTGTAATTTTAAATAAATTACAGCGCGCTGTTGACGAATTTATTAGATAGTGTCACGGCATGTAAACTTGCATTTTGTTTTGTGGAATAATTTGCATTTTTATACAACTGTCGAAGGTTGAATTTATGTTTTAAATAGTTTATTTTTACTTATTTGTATTTATAGTATTGATTTTTTCATAGATAAAATTGGTACTTGTAGAGTAGACTATCGAACTGAGTGCTACTTAATCTAACCAACTCTAAAATATTGTCCAACTCAATTCAATCTGAACAAACTTAAGAAACCTAATCTAATTTTAAATTTCAACCAAAGTAACCTTACTTAACTCGTTGAGTCTAGTTTTTTTTTTCAGTTTTAAAAAAATCAAAAAGGAAATACAAATATTATCTGCTCTACACTGTTATGGGTATTATTATAAGTATGCAAACTTTTCAAAAATGCATATTAAGAGGATTAATATTATTCAAGCTTATGACCGTTACATTAACATTTCACATTGTAGCCAACGTTATATTTAAGTCAATAATTCAATAATCAAACACGATATATCCAACATTGGTTGCGATGTGAAAAGTTTATCCTACTACAATGATAATGCATAATCTAAGACCCCATGTATGAAGATATTATATAAATTTACATCAAACTGATTGTTTTTAAATGTCATTAAAATTAATATTAATGAAATTAAAAAACGATATAATGAAAAAAAAAACAAAAGCCACCAATGGCAAACGAGAAATACTAAACTATGATGAAAACAAACACATTTAACTCCCCAAACTGTTTTCCATCAAAGTTTGTGGAGCTGTTGCGAGTCTGGCGAAACTCACCTCCACCCCATAATGTTTTGTCTCTTTCTAACGCACAGATTCAATATCGATGCTCTGTCTCTTTTCGACGCGTGTTTCTCAAATATTACACACATATATTCAAAACAAAGTTTAAAGACTTGGAGCGTCTCTTCCGCTTGTGTGCGTATATTCTTACATACGTTTGTCTCTTTCGCTCTATATATTTATCCACGTTAGATGAACGAGAGTTTTGTATTTGATTTTCTATATAACATTGTTTCGTGTATAAAATATATTTTTTTAAAACAATTGCGGAATATTTTAAAATGATAAATGTGAGTTGAGAAATCGAATGTGATTATATGATGATTGGATTACACAAAGGGCATGAGTGACCCTTTTTATCGACATTGAGTTAAGTACTGAAAATGGTTCTGTATCTTACCTATATAGAACCATTTTCTGTACTTAACATAATTTCGATAAAAAAGATCACTTGTGCCCTTTGTGAAATTCAGTCGTCCATTTTCTATTTTTAGTTAAATATTTTCTCATTCAAGTTCAATTGTTGTTGGAAAATTTGTAGAAAAAAATAGGAAATTAGTGTGATGACGACAGTTTTTTTAAATGAAGGACATTTGATTACCTATGATGGAATCTTTCAAATCAAGTTAAACTTTCTGATTCAAATTAAATATCTGACAATTCACACTAGAAATTCCACTTAACTATAACTAAAAAGCACTTTGCATCAAATTAGTACCTACACAAAAAATGACATAAATGCAAAACAACGCATTTGAACAATTGTGGACTCATCTTAACCAATTCTAATCTAAACTAAAAATCTTATGTTGAGAAATATACTAAAATTTGGGATAGATTAGATATAACGATCGAAAAGGCCAAAGGGTACAAGTAAATTTTTTGCCGAAATGGAGTTATGCACAGGAATCGCTTTTATGCAAGTTCATTTATTTGGAAGCAAAAGGATATAAACGGATTTGTAACTTGTGCCGAGATATATCATCTAATCACTCGACGTCGTCCTAATACACGGCCAATTTTGAATGCGCTTTTCTCTAAATCTAATATTTTATTATTTTAATTATGTTAGGATTTGTATCTAGTAGGAATGGAGGTAGATCAAAATTAACACTAACACATCGACGCACGTAAAATACGAACCTATGTACTTAAAGAGACTTAAACTAAAATAGAAAATAGACTCAGAAAATAATCGTATGATCGATTTTATCAATCAACATCGAATATGCAAAGCCCCCATCGGCGATAATTGGACCGAATAATTATAGAGTTTCCGGGAAAAGCCGTTTAAACGTCGATTGTTCGGCAAATTTGAGAATCTTCAGATAGATGGAACATTTGAGGAGGCTTTGAGAGCGTTCCGCGAATTATTTCCGGTTCGCGGCCGCACTTCCGTTTTATCGGGATCCGGTATGTTCAAATTAAACGGTTCCGGGTCACTTGCTTGTTTTGTGAAACGCCCGGAAAACGATGCCGGAAAATGCCATGTTTTTCCGTTTCTTCGGGGAAATTTTTAGGTTTTTTTTTTAAATTTTATTGAGACTTTTTATGATGAGTTTTAAGTGTGAAATGAATTTTTCGATTGAATTAATATTTTCAGTGTATTTATTCGAGTCTGTTTTGTTTAATAGGTTGTGAAAAAACAGTGATGCATGTATTATAGGGCTGTTTTTTTTTACTGTTAGCTGGGTAAGCAATTACAATTTAACTCGAATAATTACAACAATAAATATTTTTTCTTTTGAAAAAAAATCATCAGTTTAGTTAAAATTAAAAGTAAAAATATTGAATATAAGTCGCATATTGCAAATATTTGCATTAGAATACGCATTACTATGTGTTGAACAGATTGCTGTACTTTTAATGTACTTAAAAAAATAGATTTTAAATAAACTAGAGAACTGTGGGGATATTTGATATTCATTTTTGTTTTTGTCTCGAATTTCTTTTAGAAAATCATATTCTAAAAAAAGTCAATACATTTTGAATTTAATTAGATTTACTTGATAGTGTCAATTGAAAATAATATGACACTTTTGATATTAAAATTTTCGATTAACTTCTGAAAGAGATTAAGCATCCTCTATATTTCAGAGTGTAAATTATATGACGACTGAAGAGCACTAGATTACAAGTGACTTTTTCTCGAAATTGAGTTAAGTACTGAAAATGGTTCTTTTCTTCTACATATACCATTTTCTGTACTTAACCCAATTTCAATAAAAAATATCAATTGTACCCTTTATGCTTTTCAATCGTTATATAAGGAGCTTTTATATTTATTTTTAAATTCACTCGTCCTTCAAAAGTCTAAAAAAATATATAACACACATAAAGCAGAATTACGAACACATAAAATAAGTCTAAAATAATAATTTTCCATAATAAAAACGAGCTAACGAAACCCATTAAATTTCATAAATACAATCTTGATTTGTCATGAAAACACATGTACGACGCGATTTCGTTAAAAAGCGTATTTTAATTATTCATCGATAACGCAATAATTGCCAACGTTTCGGAATGACGGATTTCGGTAACGACGAAATGGCGTGTCTGGAAAATTTTCCCGATTCGAAAGTCAAAAAACGCGGGAAACTCGAGGGGTGTCGTTCGAGGCTTTTCTCATATCGGAAGGTTTAACTTTTTAACGACTTTTTGTTTCGAAATCGTATCCGAAAGGCGGAAATGAATAATAGAACGCTTTTTGGAAATGTGTTAAGTACACGAATATTATTTTTCAATCGTATTTTGAGTAGGATTGGATATTTTGTATCATTATATTGTAAATATTGATAAAAAATAATGTTGAACTATGTGTTTGTGTGTTTAGGTTAAAGCTAGAAGTGAAAATTACTCTGCATCAGAATTTACGAAATTGTGCTCTGTAAAAAGTGAGACTTTTAGATATGTTCTATTAAAATTAAAAAAAAATTACATTATGTATTCTTTAATAAAATATTATTTTGCTTTGTTATTCAATTATGAGATTATATTATTTGTTTGAAAAAAAATCCATTGACAGTAAAAGTATTAGATATATTTTTTCGTCTGTTCATACTTAGCAAGATAAATATTAATTATCAAATAGTGTCCAATTAAATCACTATCCAAATTAGGATTTATATTTCTGATTAATGTGTTCGTAGTATACAAACAGAGCGAATGAAAATCTTTTGATTTGGAAATTTCTCTTTTGAATTGCAAGCGTATTTACAATAAGTAAATAGCTTTAATTATACGCAAATTTAATTTAACCGATTTCTTAGAACTCGTTCCATTTTCATCAAGGATACAAAAAGATGTTGGAAACGTAATTTATTATCCCTTTGAATATTAGACGGCGCCAATTTCGCAATATTCTCATTGGTTAATCAAAACGATTACTTTTGTAGAAAACATAACGATTCCGGTCAGAATTAAAACAGAAATGCGATTTCGGAAGAATTGCTTAAAATATTTAGATATTCCGTTTTGTTGAAGGAAGGGATTTTCCGAGAACGAGAATTGCGATCTTGATATAAATTAATGAATCAAAATCGTCAATAACGACGAATAAAATAACAGAAATTTATTTTCGAAAGGATCTCGAATCAGAATCGAAAACTCTTCAGGATTATTTGAATAAAATTTCGCGGCACGTGTAACGACCCTCGAGCTAACTTTTCTTTCACTTTGAAAAATATTCATAGAATAAATGGATGAAATGATTTCGAAATGTCAGAAACGCGAAATTGGAAAGAGGGGTGTGAGAGAAAGCAAAGAAAGAGTTAAGAGAAGTGAAAGGAACAAAATGGAAATGCCATTTTAACCCCATTTCCAATCAATCACACCTAGAACGAACGATTTTCTACGTTAGATTTAAACGATTTTAATTCTATTTTTCAATTTAAAATACGATATATGATTCATTCAGTGCATAAAGTGACTAACCCTAAAAAGTAAGATGTCGAGAAATGTGATCAAATGTGTTAAAAATGTGCATTTATCATTATTATTTAGTAAATATATTTCACACACTAAAAGCTATGATTAGGTACACCAAATGTTATGAGATTTAAATTCATTTTTTTCATTAATAACTCTAATCACTAAGCAACTCATATGTCAGATTAAATAATAATCAGAGAACGTTTTAATTAGATTTAATATTTAATCAAGAGACATCTATCGATCATAAGCTAGAGTTATTACGTCCAAGCGAACGAATACTAAAAGATTAGCTCTATTGTATACAAAATACAAGCAAAATCTGACTGTGAGTGTATTTAGCGCTTTCATTTAGGGGTTTTCTGATTCTTACATCGAAAAATAATATATGAAAGGGACGCTAAAAGCTTTTTTTGCTTATAACTCCATTCTGGCGTCTTTTCATACCGAAATCGCGATGGGATGGTTCGGGTGGTTTCGTTTTATTTTTTTACCCACTTTTCCCTACTTTGAGGGTAGGAAAATGTCGGGGAGACACATTTTATCATATCAGTCACATAAGTATTTCTCGTGATGTATGCAAATTTATTATACGGTGTATCTTTTCACTATGCGCCAGAGTATAATATATGAAAACATTTTGCGTACGGAGCTTTTTGCTCGGAAATGATTCCTCGGAATGAAAAAAATAATGGGTCGTATTTAAGTTTATGCTTCATACGTAATATTTTCTGAAAAAGTATTATTTTTCAATTTTATAAATTATTTTCCTGCCGTTGAATACATACTAGGTGACCGTATTTTTAGATACACTGAAGACTTTTACAATTACGAGTTCAGGTTGTATTTTTTTGGCTTGAAAATATGACGAAAATCCCAAAGCTTTATATGTGGAATTTATACAAAATAAATCAAAATACAGCATAAAGAATCATTTAGATACTTTTTGTTAAAATGATCACATCTTTAGCCCTTTGCACTTATTTATGCTTCAGTGGTAATGTGTTGATATTGAACTGCAACATATTGAAAAAAAGTGTATAATAAAACAAAATAACATATCTATGGTAGTTTGATTGGAAAGTATTTCATAAGTTAAATATGAAAAGTATTGCGTATAAGCAAATCCAACATCAAAATCGTAAAAATCTTCAAACTAATATTGCGATACATGATATTTGCATAAGTTCTATACACAACCTGTATAATATTATACGACAAACTACAGAATGTAAAAGAAATAGATTAAAACCTCATCCAATTTAACTTTGTACCCTTGCAGAACTTATTTCATACCAATCCGACACGGATCCATTAGCATTTTTGTACAAGAGTTTTCCATCGACGTTGTCGCGCTTTATTGGATTTTCCCGAATGAAAAGTTTAAGCGAAAAATATGACGGCAGTTTCGAGTGCAATTAAGATGGCAACGAGCTGCAAGAATCTCGTAACAGACATTAATGTGGCCATTACCCTGGCTTAATTAAAATTAACCGTCCGTCTCTCTTTCGCTTTCTAACCGAGCGTGTGCATATAGCCATCCCTTACCGACTGCTTTTACTCCCCTCCCATCATCCAAGTCGAATAGTTTCTCTTAATGCGCAATTAAAATTAATTAAACGCTCTTTATTTGTTGTGCGGAAATATATTTATTGTCGTGGCAGGTGATGCGAATGATTATTATTAAAAAAAATATTTAAATTATTTTTAAATTTGAAAAGAAAAATGATTCACTTTTTTTTTCATTCGCGTACTCATTGAAATTCTTTTTGATGAAATTAAAGTTTTATATGAAAAACGTTCCATTTAATATAATTATAGAAGCAGATTTAGCTTTTATAGGGATGTGATTGATTTGGCTTATTACATTTACTTTAAATAACAGTTAAAATAGTAAAATTATACAATTTAAATAAAAATAATTAGTTAATGGTACTTGTATTATATGATTGAATGTCATAAATCGACATAAGCTAGGTTAAAATATAATCAAGATCTAATTATATAATAGCGCTATTCTGTGTGTCAGTGAAATGTTCAAAAAGTGCATTATTATATTCAATGGGTTGATCGCTAGTTAAATATAAAAAGAGAAAAAAAAATAACCTAACCTAACCTAACCTTACCGAACTCACATAATTTTTTATTCATTTAGGAGTGAACGATTTTTTTCACGATTCATTCAAAATACTATAAAAAAGAATGGAAAACCAATCACAGTAATTCGTTTAGAAGATGAATTTTCAGCAATCATAAACTTATTCTTTACTTGATAATCATAGATTTAATTTTTCTTTCATGGTAACAAAACTTTGCTCAATTAATTAAAATTTTAATTCGATCTTCCAATTTTTTTTCCATTCAAAGCGCACATCGAACGAAACAAGTTCCCATATCTACATCAGTGCACTTCGAATCCATTCGTCCGTTATTGGAAATCTCATTACTTGACCTATGCACATCAAAGCGAGTTTTAATCAGATTCCACGCCATGCACCTTGATTAAAGCGATGCACTTTTCAAACGCACCCTCACACAAATAATTGCATTCCAAAGGCGCACAGAATTTTCGCCCCCGAAAACAAAAGGGCTGAAAAAAAATTCGTCGACTAGAATTATAAAAAAAATATGAAACCGAGATTTACTGTGCGAAAACTCCTTTGAGATGCGGTCGTTTGAGGGTCGGCCTTTGAAGGGGGTCAGAGAGTGCAAACAGATGGTTTTATAAGGTGAGAGTCCGACACGATCTCGGATTGACCCGTGCGGTTGTCCCGAATAAGCGGGAAATCCGGAAACGGAAACGCTTCCGATTCCGAGGAAAATCTAGGCTGAGATTGCACTTGATACTTTATTATAATTAGACGATTTTATGTAAAATTTGAATATAAATTACGAAGGAAGCTCACATATTGAGTATACCCCACTTATGTCGATTTAAGGTTGGTTTTTTGTATAGCGACAAGCGGCAAGTAACAAGACACAGGAAGCGTCGTCAGTAATGGGAATAATGGAGTCTGTTCCTTGGGGTCCATATTGTTCTCGTTGCGTTCCCAAAATTGTCTGGTAAGTCGATTAAAAGCAGTGGGAAAAAGTGCTCTTAATCATTGTATTCAATGCTATTACAAACGTGAATGAAATACAGAGTAGAATCTCACTATTTGAGTATTTTGGATGATGACCAATTCGCATAACGAGCAATATAAAATGTGAAAAAAATAATTAACGAATGATGATTCATGTAACGAGTGATGAGAGAGAAGATATTTTGTTATCGTATGCAGCCTTCCGGCTTTTCATTTTTCAAAAGTATTGTTTTCCGTATTTCGTATTACAAATGAAATTCTGGAACAAATTATACACGTTATGTTAGCTTCCTCTGTAAATTTGCAATTTTTGATCAAAAGAATTCTATTTTTCAGCAAAGTTCACATATCTATTCTTACAACGAGAGGGTTCATAAAAGTCCCAAATTTGACAAAACTTTGTAGAAATTTCTTTCAAGTTTAGATATGATATAGTTGCGAAAATGAATAGCACAACTCACAATAAAGATTCGTTTGAATTGCAAGCGAACCGAACGGAACAAAAACTGACGAACGAGACACACCTTATACGGCTATACAACCATCTCTGTCTTTCTCAAAAAGAATTGACTGTATAGCCATATAGATGTATCTCAATCGTCTGTTTCTGCCTCATTCAATCCATTTGCAATACGAATCAATCGTAATCCTTGGTCAAAAATCGATACATTTAATAAGAACAATGTTTTCTATAACGGCCAATTATTCACAAATCTGAAAATAAATTGAAAAAATAATAAATACAAGTGAAACCATAGCCTAACCCCCATTCCAAGAGAGAGAGAGAAGCAAACTGTCGGTGTAGGCGAACAAGAAGCTTAGGGGCGGTTTGCACAAAACGGCTGCCTTGTCGTTTCCCGACCGAGGCGTCAAGGGCCGACTTTTAAGTGGGGTTCGTGCCCCAAAAAAGAGGAGAAGAGGGTGAATTGGGCGGGAGAAAAAAGCGGAAACGGCTCCGGGCCGAGGAGAGACCAGGGGCTCAACAGGTGGTCAGCAAAAAAGGTGGGCCCGCGATTTGCATGGCCCTCCGGGGGCCGAGGCCAGATTAATCATTATCGTGCGAATAAAACGGTGCTTTTTATTGTTTTTTGTGTCTATTTTTGCTTTTTTTTTTATTATGCCGAGAAGCAACGCACTTTTGGGAGTTTGCGGTTTTGGAGGTAGATGGCTCTTGTCGGTTGATATACGCGCGTTATGTCGACGGGTGAGTTGTTTTTGCGTGAAGAGTTTAGTTTGTTGAGTGGGTCGTTCGAAAGAAAATTGATGGATTTGGATTAATCGGGTTGTATGTGCAAGTACAGAAATTATTTTTTAGATGTAGCTACTTATGGTTGATGATATTTATTGAAAAGTTTATTGTACAATTGCAGAAAAATGAAATTCATTAAACGTAGTATATGAATTCGGATTGTGATTTTTCGATTGCAAGTTTAGCCAGTGACCACGGTATTGTAATAAGTGTGAATACAGCACGAGGTTCGTTCATGTTCATGGAAGGTATAAGTTTCCATTGGTCCATTTGCTCATCATACACCTCTACCGTGTTTAAATATTCGTCTCCTCGACCACCTAAAATATAATTTAAGAAGTTCTTAAAATGTTCATAGTATCCAGATGAAAATATTTTCACTTTTTTTTAATATTTTCTGTTTGAAAAAAATCTATAAAAAAAATAATACCTGCAGCAATCAGCCTTTCATTCCAATTTACAAGTCCCAATCCAGATCTAATACTCTCCATAGACTGAATAGTCGTCCAACTGTCAATTTTTGAATCATATCTTTCGACTGATTTCAATATATTTTCATTTCGTCCACCAGCAACATACAGATAGTTTCCCACAGCAACCGTCTTAAAATTAACCAATGAAATTAATTAAATTTGATTTGATTGTTAAAATAACTAATTAAACATACCCCATGATAACAACGTTTCTCGTTTAACGATCTGCAGATTCTCCACGTGTTTTTTTCAGGGCTGTAAGCTTCTACTACGGATAAATATTTTTTAGTTTGAGCTCCACCAACTGCGAATATTTCATTTCCAAAAACAGCAACTGCAAATCCATATCGAGCAGTAATCATAGGTGCTACTTTATTCCATGTATTCGTAGACGAGTCCCATCTAAAAAGTATTGTTCACATTTTCGCTAAACATTAGATATATACATTATTATAATATTATACATGTAAATTTGATATTTGTGATAAAGTGGAACGTATTTACGATAGTGCATTCATCTTACTGAACTTTTGTGAAAATCTGAATCAGCCTGAAAATTTTATGATTTTTTTATGATAGTTTACGTACTTTTCGACACTTCTTAAAAAATCTCCATCGAATCCACCGAAAATAAAAACGTCTTCTCCATATTTTGTTGCTGCTGAACGACCTCTCGTATAATTTGTCGATAATAGGGATTCAATTTTTCCGGTTTTGAAGTTATAGTATTCAACCTGTCACATTTTGTGATATCATTATTTTTTCATTCCAATTGATAATTATACCTACTTATATTAAAATATTATTTGCAATATTTATTTACAGTATTCGATTGAATGATATTTGACCCTACTCCAATAAGCATCAATTTATCTTTCAGCAATACCGCTGTAAAATAATGTTTGAAAAGTTCACAATTGACTTCAATCCACGTTTGTTCATCTTTATCGAAAATTTCAATAAATTTTGCCATCTGAAAAAAATTAAAAGTATCAAATAAATTTTACAATACATAGATAAATAGATATATTTGTATGTAAGATAAATGTAAAAGAACTCACATCATCTATTTCATGACCAACAGCTATCAAAGTCCATAAATTATCTCCAAATTCTTTTAAGACATTAGTGATAGTTTCTTGTGCCATTTCTTCTATTATCTTCTTCGATTGATTCTAATTGTTGAGGAAACTCTTTGTGACTACAAATAATAGTGCACCTATTGAGGATTGTAAATTAATATAATTATATCGTTTTCTCAGCATTATATTATATAAGAAAAAAATAAATCATGGATAACAAAATTGATAAAATGAAGAAAATAAACACATTTTTATCATGAAATGATAAGTAGCCACAATTGATTTCACTTTTTGTAATTATATGCTGCTACATACATATTTTCAATCTTAACAAAATAAATAACAGGATATATCAAAGACCACAAATCCGATTAATCAAGAAAAACAACATAACCTTAATCTTAAAGTGATAAGTTATCACAGTTCTTATTATTTATGATGTTATTGTTTTTAAATTAAACAAAATAATGCTGTGACTTGATATTTTACAGTTTATTCGACTGCAAATAATTGATTTTTTGTAGTTAAACTACAAGCGTTCAGCTGAACATGCACATAAATTCTGAGTTCTAGAATATATATTCTAAATCATAGAATATATTGCTAACATCGATTCATCTCATATTTAATCACAATTGAGTCATCTACCCTTATATATTTAATTGAACAGCAAAATGTACACCTGAAAAACACTTTCAAACAAATTTATTTATAAGACTTAACAAATCCATCAAACCATACAAATCGAGCAACTAGACAAACTTTGCATTCACACACGAAAACGCAAAGGGTCCAAAACCTTTTACCGATTTCAATCCGCAGTAATTAACGTCTGAAAATCTCAAAAGCACACATATTTATATATACACTTTTCAGAAACTGAACTCGCACAAAACGATAATATTTCGCGTACATATACACGTATTAAGGAAGGGTCTTGATGTGAATGATGCGCGTCAAAAGCACGCGAACATATTTACATGTGAATACTCTGAAAATTTCTTATTCGCTGAACACGACGTGGATAACGAGGCTCTAAGACAATCGTAGGAAAAAGGGGTGCTTTGCACCCAGATGAATGGATAATTTTAATGCGAAGGGTGGCATTAGTGGGTGGTCGAAAGTGGGAGGGAAATCTGTGTAGATGTTGTTGTTGGAAATTATACAATATCGAAATACGTCTGAAGTGTTTTAGAATATTAATACTTACAAATTTTGTATAATTATTTTAGTTTAAATTAAAAATAATGAGTGTAGATTGATCCATAATTGACAATTAATGAGTCGTAGGTGTGCAGTGGTGTCGTATTATTGTTGTATTTTACAAAATCATATTATTCAATAATTATTGTGGATAAAAATTTCCTTTATAAATGCTAGTGAATTTAATAGTATGCATCTTGAGTAATTTTTATTTTTTTGTTAGATTAACGAATTGATGTACTGCATAAGAAGCTCAAGAAAATATTTTTTCTTTTAAGAGTATAAACAGTTTTATTTAATTTAGTGTTAAATTACTGCAATTTTATCACATAGTGGTTATAATAAGGTAAACGATGACAATTTTTTATCATTGAAATGAAGTAAATCTTGGTCTGGAAGGGATGACGCTTGTTCTACACGTATAAATAATATATAAATTATAGGTAATCATTAATTAATATGACGATCGAAAAGGTCAAGGGGTACAAGTTTAAAAATTGAGTTATGCACAGGAATCGCTTCTATGCTCGCTCATTTATCTGGTGGCAAAAGGATATAAACTAATTCGGAGCGTCTGTCGAGATGTATCATCAAATCAGTCGACCTCCTCTTAATACATGTAGGTCAACTTTGAACGCGCTTTTCTCGAAAGTCACTTATACCTCTTGACTTTTTCAGTCGTCATATAGATTTTATAATGAGAATTAAATGTCCTAAATAAAAAAATAATTTAATTTGAAAATAAAAAATAATATGAATTGAACCTACATAGAATGAACAATTCAGAAATCCTCAATCTGATAGCCATGGAGTCGACGAAGGCAACAGGTGCGGGTCGTGTCACATCGGTCGACCCCTTGATCCTCATCCCATGAAAATTCATGACCACCCTGTACTTCGGCCCATGGGAATCCGTGGCCGACCCGGTACACCGCTTGGCGAGATCTCGCAGCAAAGGCGAAAACCCCATAAAACCACCCCTTAATCCGGCCCTGAGCTGAAAATTATATACTGCTGTTAGTCGTTGATGTTTTGGTTTCACATTGAGAAATGTGTTCGAATGAATAATTTGATTTTTTTCATGTTAATCGGTCACAAAAGTATGCACGAGGGAGCATTTTTTATTAATCGTATGTTCTGTTAAGGAAAAAAATTTTGAAAATTTTGTTCGAATTATTAATTTTTTGATATGAAACTATATTTTTAAGTATTTGGAACATTCAGATATTCACAGATTTTAATAAATAATTTAAATAACTCAGTTCGAAAAACACGTTGACTTAGATTGTATTCACTGGTGGTTACTTTCCTTGAGGAGATAGAGAAAAATTGATTTTTCGTTACGATTAATATTCGAACAATTTTCTGACTATTTAAAAAAATAATTTAAGATATGTTCTTTAAAATGAAATGTAATTAGATTTTTAATAAATTAAATTCTCAAATAATACTTGATAGAAAAATGACCCTCGTGCGTTTTCTAATTCTAAGATTTCAATATTGATCGAAATAATGAAGCATTCATTATATTACATAATAATGATTTATTTATCTTAATTAATTCGAGAACCACATATCATTCAGGTTATAGAATCGTTCGCTGAAAACTTCGATTTACAAGCGCATAAAGCTACAGAGCTTTAATTAAAACACTCGAGACTTAATTTATGATCTCATCTTTCAGCAAAGTTCAATTAGATTTCAGTAGCTGCTGTAATTGCGCTCTCGTCACTACTTTCTATTATTCTAGACTTGGATCGATATAATTTCGCGATTCTACATCTCTATGTATGCCTAAAACACTTCCTGAACATTTCAATTTTCTAATTAATACACGCGCCGTCGAACGATATCGTTTCGTTTCGATATTACATTATCTGTGTCGATTTCAATATTAATCGGAACACGTGCTAGAATATTGTATAATTAAATATATTTAATGAAACGTTAAAAGATATTTAATATATTTCATATAATTTGATTGTTCTGAGTGCTGTATTGACAAAGCATCGCTTTCAGTTCTATATTTCTTTTGGCAGAACGACTTTAATTGACGACTGAATTTTACAAAGGTCACTTGTGCCCTTTGTGAGATTCAATCATCCGATCTCGTTCATACTATTAACTTCCATTAGTCTTCACTTGGATGTTTTTGAAATTTTCTTTTCTGAATATGATAAATATTTAATTCTTACGAAAATACGTATGCGCGCAATATTGCGAAATTGAAATATGTTCGCGCCATATTTTTATAGCGTGTGTTGATCAAACATTTGGGAAGCACTCTATACAATATTTGTTCAATTTAATATTGAAATTTTTATTAATACACGCGTCTCATAAAATATTTATGCGTACTTAAATCGGAGCGAGAGAGCTTTTGCTAAGCTGCGTCAAAGCCTCGCGACACACACACTCAAAAATCTATATAATTTCATACACGAAGTTTCCCAAACATTCCCAAAGTCTCTGAGAGGCATTAAATTCAAATTTATTATTATCATCCGTCAAAGGACTCAGTTTCGATAAAATGAATTCTTCATGAACAATGTTTTACAGCAGGGAGACCATTGTGATGAAACGTTTTATATTTCTTCTTTACATTCTTTCACGGAAAATAAACTCTATGCTTTATTTATAGAGAAAATACTTTACAGAAAGCTCTCATATCGATCGTATTTCTACGTATTATACTTCAGATGAGTGTGTGTACTTTACAATACGTATGTGAATGTAACGAGTTAATAAATAATTGAACGTGTGCTTTTGACTTGATGTATGAAGCAATGCTCGTTATAACGAATTGAATTATTTATCGACATGGAACGAACGTTTAATTAAAGCACATCGAAATTATATACTTTCGAGAAATTCGTAATTGAGAAAATAATACATCGCGCAGATGGAGAAATTTACAGAATTGTTAAGTTTTATGGAAACGTTCGTCGAGTGCTTATATTGTTCGTGGATCAATAGACGTTGAAACATATTGTAATATTCTATTCATACGAATTATTATTTTAGATTTCAAAATTAAATAGAGTACGCTTTAAATTATTTTTGTGTTCTTATGAAGTAGATATTTGACTATTTAAGTTGGGTTACATTTCAATTCAGGATAGATGAGATAATATTAGATTAGATCGAGGTTTTCTTTCAAGTACCGATTTTCTTTATAATAAATGAAGAAATTAAGATTGTCAAAGCAAAATGAAGCACAAAATTTATCTCAATTATAATTTCGCTGTATTAAGTAAAAGCTCGATAATTTATAAATAGATTTAACCTTTACTCGGTTATTATGTATTTCGCAAATTTTCAGTACAGCTCGTCTCGAATAGATGTCTCTGAAAAGGAATCGCTTTATTAATTTATTTTAAGTGCTCATTACAAAAAGAGAACTCATGTTTGTCATAATGGAATTTTCAAAAGCGCTTACATCATAAAACGAAATTGATTACATCGTCCGTTTATTCCTCGGCCTTTTTAATATTAATGAAATTTTCGTGGAAAGCGTATCGCAAAAATTCATCAATATAACACTGAAAACAAAATTATGTACGTTGAGAAAATCGATACGTTTACAACACACGGATATTAAATTGTTCCGAAAACTATTTTCCTTATTATAGAGAATGTTCATAGTTAATTTTCTATGTATTATAAGCAAAGCCGCTTTCATACACCGACCAATTTAATTTGAATCGACGATAAATAATCTGATTAAATTTCATATATGAGCTATTTAGATTTAAACATGACTAACTCAAGTTAAGAAAAATTATTTGATGCGTTTTAAATTTTCTATTTTTCCGAAATTACAAATATACAAATTTCGTTTTTAATAAGATATGCATATGGAAAGTTCAGATTAGAGTACAAAAATAATCAAAATATCTATTTATTATATGGTGACCAAATAATTTTTGTCATTATATGTTATTGTCCGAGAAAAATATTCCATACATATGTAGAATGTTAAGTGTTTTTACTTAAAGAGGAGTTAATTTGTTTAGCTCTGAATGGTTCATATAATAGCGGAATCGTTCATGTTCTCGAAATAGGCTTTCGAGGGACTTTTTAGGGAAGATACGTCCGATATATTATGCATGTCGAATGTTTCGCAACAATGAGAAAAAGGTATCGTTTTGATTTTTAATGCAGAAATACGTTCGCAAAATCATACATAAATACCAATATCCGTTGGCACTTTTCTCTCGGTGGGAATGGGAGAAAGAGTGGGTACCCCGTACTACGCGATATCACCTGTCATTTAACTGTGATTTATGCTCGTTTTATATGGAAAAACTACTGTTCGAATAAACAAGCTTTCGAGCAGTGCTTCTCCAACTGTCTGGGAATTCCTCTTGTAGCGATAAATCGAGTTTTGCGCCGAGTTTTCCAAAGATTTTCATTGTAGATCTTTGATTTTTCTGTATGAGTTTAGTAGTTATTGAGTAGATCATCGTTACGATATTTGAAGAGTTGCGTTTAGTTAATTTAGAATTGGTTAAGTTAGGTTAAGATTGATTTTAAGTTGAGTCAGTTAATGATATGTGTTTAAAGCAGAATTTTTAAATTCTTATTATTTCAGCATAGTACAAATTAAAAAGCGGAAGGCTCGATCTTTCTGAGAGAATCGATCCATCTTTTCATTTTTTGCGTCTAATTCCCTCTTGGATAATAATATGTAATAAAAGAATTGTATCAAAGTGAACTAAATTAAATTCCTTGTGTATTGATACTATTTTTTAATACGATTTTCCAAAAGGTAGTCAGTGAAAAGGATCAATTTCTCCCACATTCTTCTTAAATAGAAATCAAATTTAATTAAAATATATTATTAATTTTACAAAGCAAATACTCGCACATTCATTTGTTTGTAAATGAAAAAGTTTTTCGATTCATTTTCCACGGTTTCCATTTTGAATTTCGTACGTAATTTAAGCTAGAACCGTATTTTATAAAAAATATTATTTATTCTTAATTGCTATGTAAAGTTAATTTAGATTAAAATCCAATTATGAACAGCTTTATGTTGTTTGAGCACGAGCTTCGTTATTATTTTAGCGATTCGTTTCAGAGTTCGTGACATTTGTGTATTCATTTTAATATATGTATAATAAAAATGAACGAAACTGTAGCTAAATGATTTCACATAAATTTTCAGCTGAAACAAAATATTAATTTCGTCAAAAATATACAATGAATATAAAAATACGAATAAAAGAAAATGTCCTTTTCCAATTATCGATTTGTCGATCTTTCGAATTAACATCGCGATATCTTAGCTCGCTCGACAAGATCCCATATAAAGAGAGACGAACCTTTTTTTCAAAATATGCAAACGGCCGTTTTAAAATTGCAAATAGTGAACGAAAGGAAGAAAGAAAGACTCGGAATGGCAAAGAAAAAGAAATATTAACGTAACTAACATAATGTAGAGAAACGACACTGGAAAAGGGCTGTGAGTTTCTTTTTTCGCGTCGACACATTCGATTTATATCTCAATCGATTAAACTGTAATTAAATTCAATCTAGAGTATTGCATATTCGATTCAATAGAATATTCAATTAAAATAATAGTTTTTTATAGCTCGAATTGTTTATTCACAATTCAATTTAGTGATTCAATAGTAGATAATAATTCAAACGTTCAAATACATATTAAAATTTTATTATAGAACATTTTTTTATTCAAATTTAATTCGATATAATTTGTTATTTTTCAAGATTTGTATGATCATTGTAAATCTTCGAACATTTCATGATCTCTTCAAAAATTCTGATCACTTCTCGTACTTCTTCAATACTTTTAATAGTTCCATTTCGATTAATTATTATAAGTGGATTTCGATTTTCTATTTCCATTTGAAAAACGTCTAGATTTTTAGCAATAAATAGATCTTTATATTTGTGTTGATATTGTAAATCAGATACAGGTTTATGATACGTAGTAAATTTGGATAATATCGATGAATTATTGCGACACGGCATATAATCAGATAATTTCTTTAATAAAGAATTTATAAAATCCATATTTAATTGAAAATGTCTAAAAGTAATTGAAAATATAATATTATCATTAGAATTACACAAAATAAATATATTTACCTAAAAGAAAAGTATCATACTGAGCATAAACGTCAAAGCAATATTTTCATTTAACAAATGAATTTTTTTCACTATTCGATTTTAAATGTTATTTTATAAATTTTATGCTTTTGTTTACGTGATTATTTTTTAAGCACAGTATACTCTCGATTATACAACTGTCAAATTACACCGTTCGACAAGAAAATGGCCAATCAATGAAACTTAATGAACTTTATGTATTTTGATGTTCTGATCACGAATATCAAATCCGTTTTTCTGTAAGACAAATGGTTTTTGAAAAAAATCACATTTTGTAGTTTTTTTTTTGGTCGATTTTCAGCGAAAAAATCACTTTAAAATCATCATAACATTTTTATTTATTAATGTTTTTATACAAAACTTTCAGAAACTATTAAATATGAGTGTATTTATATGTCAATGGAAATTAAAAGGTTCTATTGTTTTTACTTTTTGAGAAAATAATTATTAAAAGTGAATTTGAAGAAAATAGTACAAAAACATTTAAAATTGCAAAAATTGCTGATAATAAAATAGTTTGAAAGCATTAAACTGTGCTTAATACATCAATAAACAACCTCAAAAGTCTCAAATTGTAGTATAAAATCAAGTTTTGAAAAAAAATAATAAATAGTATAGATTAATAGAGTAACGCTCGCGTCGAGAATATCCCCATACATTTTGTATGAAAAATGTGCGCTCACAGATATTAACATATTTCTTTTATAAAAAAGCAATTTGTACAAAAATAAGGATAGAACATGTAAGCTAATTACTTTTGAAATATCGAGAAATATATTTCAAATGGAAATTAAGATTGATATATTAATAGGAATGTTTTTAAAAAATGTGTGATTTTTTTCATGAAAATTCGTCATAAATCAGCCAAAAACGATGTTATATATATAAATTATTTTTTGTATGATTTAGTATTAATCATTTTAACGTTTGAAACCAATTTCATGAAAATAAGATTTGAAATAAATTTATAATTTCGATTATACCTTGTATGGAGTTTGAAATTTTATCGAACTTTGAACTCAAATTGTGAGTAAACCAGTTGTTTCATGTAAATTTTGACTTCAAAATCGGATTCTACGTGGTCGAATTTATAATAATTTCTTATTTTTATTGATGGGCCATCAGAAAAGGCGAAATTTGTATATCAGTGTTATTTTTGCATGAAAAAAAATCTAAGTGATAATATTCTTCTAGTAATATAACAATTGTATTCAAGAAAAATTAAAAAATATATTCAAAATTCAGCAGAATACAAGATTTTAGAATTCAACTTTGGGTATTGACTATCTGTTATAATTAATTTTAAATAATAAATACAATATCGTAGCAAAATAATTACAAATATAACAATAAACAGATTAACTTCAATATGTTATTCATTGATTCACGTTTAATCTCCCCAGCACTAATCTTCAAAATCAGAGTAAACTGCAATTAAAACATTAAAATTTTAAAGACAAACATCAATAAATCGAACAAACACAGCACTATTTATACAAAATCTAATCAAAACTCTATCAAAATCCAATTTCGAACGAATCAAAATTCGAACAGCGCGAAATGGCGCGATGCGCATGCGCAGTAGCCGACTTTTTTCCGATTATAAATTTATTTAAAGCGTATTCTGGATCGAAATTGTGCATTCCGAGGGGTCTGCATAAATTTGAAATGCAAGAGCATTGTGAAATAATGTGCATAAATCAGCGCTCGACGTCCGATAATAACGGACGGCCGACGGGACAGACGGACAAATAAACCGGACCCGCAAAAACCGGACAAAAAAGAAACGAATACAACGAAAATAAAATAAAACTCTCGAAGCAAACAAAACAAAGTGAACTCTTAAAGCAGCGAAAATAAAATAAATCGCAACACACGCGAAACACAATGCGATTTATGCACCGGCTGAGGATGCGTTCGATACGAGATGGATCGATGCGACTTTTGGATAATTGCGATTTTTTGGGATTTTTTTCTGTACCAATCGCACTCATTCCTCTATTTATGAACTGTTAAAAATTTAAATTTTACTTTTAAATCGATTTGCTAAACGAGATCCTGCAGTATTAGATGCTTTTTGTAATCTATGCTATTTATTTCGAGATGGATCGATGCGGCTTTTGGATAATTGCGATTTTTTGGGATTTTTTTCTGTACCAATCGCGCTTGTTCCTCTATATACGAACTGTTAAAAATTTAAATTTTACTTTTAAATCGATTTTCTAAACGAGATCCTGCTGTATTAGATGCTTTTTGTAATCTATGCTATTTATTCCGAGATGGATCGATGCGATTTCAGAAAATTTTTTTGATTCAAATCACACTTAGTTTTCATTAATAAACTGTCGAATATTATGTTTTTAATTTAAAATTAACTTATTAAGTGAGATTCTAATGTATTGGCCTTTTTTTATAAGCTATACAATTTAATCTTTTATTTTTGTATCGGATTTTGGGACAAACGCAGACTAGAATAATTTAGTTATGTTAGATTATTGAAATTTTCAGGATAAAGTTGAGTTAGTTTAAGTGTTGTGCCAATCATTTTCTCTACAAATATCGATTGATTTTATTCTTATTTTGATTTTAATGGTTCATTTATACAACTTAGCGTTTAAAAAATGATTTGAAATTAAATTTTCATGAAAATCGCTCATAGTTTTCGAATTGTGCTACTAGATGGCTCTAGTTAGATCAATGAGAAAATCTTATTACGTACAATTAGAATATTTTTAAATAAAAAAGTTAAATTATTCAATTCAATACAATAAACTCATAACTACCTGGACTTATACATAGATCAATCATTTCAATAACAAAAAAATGCATACGTTTATTTGTCATTTTTTATTTAATAATAAATAATATTAAATTGATCGAATATTTTTATGAACGTTTGTAAAATCCACACTTGAATAATCGAGAGTACACTGTACCTCTATGTATATGTACTACATAGTAAGATTGGAATTGCTTAGAATCGCTGGAATGAACGAAACTGTTGCAATTCGCAAATGCTTTGAAGTGAATGCATATTATTGCATTTCCAATCACGCGAATTATCGATTATTGGAAATCCGTAAATATATATACATAAGCTTTAACTTCACTTCAATGATATACGATAAATATGTATTTTGATTCGATGACTATTCATAGAAACACTCGAAACGTTAATTTTGAAACGATCGAATATATTCGCACGAAACGAATCGTTTCACATTCGACATTGAATGAAACACTCTATTTGTACGATAAGCGAATGAAATATCGTTTTTGTGACTTATTATTTTAATCTGAGAATTTCTTACGAATATAATAATAAAATCGATGTCGGTCGATTTGTACCTGCTTTAGGAGGATCGTATGAAAAACCTTGAAAGAGAGAGCACAACCGTTTCGGAGATTCCGAGTAATTTATGAGACGTTTCAAACGTAATATAAAGTTTTATTTTAATAGGCAGAGATAAATGGAACTGTATGCTTCGAGGGAGAGGGGAATTCAGAAGCTCCCGAGAAGAGATCTCCCATTAAAACTGAAGGAGAAAGTTAAATTGAAAACTAGAAATTACTTTTTTCCCGTCCCGTCCCATCCAAGTCTTCGCAGCGCCAACTTTTTCTGTTCTCTATTGAAAATTATCATTTTTGATGGATTCTGCGAGTTTCTTTTCATATATTAATTTCATGGAAAAAGTTTCGATCGAAGAGATAAATTCGTTTCATTGGCAGAAAATTATCTCATGTATCTACAAATCGAACGTTAATCGTTACTTTTATTTTGAACGTCTCATATCTTCTAGTATAATTTTATAGAGTCAATTCGTATGTTCGTATGATTATTGAAATGAAATTTTCTCTACACTGTTGTTATGAAGATTGCATGTAATAGGCACAGATAATTAAGTAAATAACAATAACCTCATCACTGAATATAACAACGTTAGATTTTCTTAAAATTTAATAAATTAAGGAATTTTGCATATGTTGACTATATTTTTCGATTTGAATCAATTTTTATCTTCTTAATACTGATATTTTAAATCGAAAGACATCGCAAGATCACTTAATTTATTCAATTCTAAATAACATTACTAGGCAATAGCCATTTACCTTATAGTGTATAAATCTTATAACTTCATTCTAACCATATATGTGTTAATATTTTAAATCAGTTAATTAGTCGTTAATCGAAAAAATAAACGAATCTACAAAAGTAACACATTTCAACATGCAAATAAGATCAAATAACTTATTATCGAATAAATATTTAAATTAGAACATTCACGAGTATATTGAAGATGGCCAATTCAAATCCCATAACCCTAATTCTCGTTCGGATATTTCTTCGATGATTGCTAATTAAATGCAGTCCAATCTAAATACAATTCGACGACATGTCAGCCAATAAGATTTGTAACTTAATCTCGATTTGGCGATCTTATGTCCTGTCAGACCGTCGAATATAAACGCCCCAATTAAGGACTTCTTCGGTTCCTTCGGGAAAAAAATAAATAAATTATCTCGAAGAATGAAATTTGTACCTATACATTTATATTAAATGCAGTTTCGATTTGATTAGAAGTATATTTTATCATATTACATTAGAAATTCATAGTGTAATACAATGTTTTATTATTTTGATTCAAATTTTAGACCAAATTAAGAGATTATTTAATACTAAAAGTGCTTTGAAATTATATTATTTTATAATTTTCGTATCAAAATGAAAAATAAACTTTTCATACACAGCAAACGAGCGAGCTCAAATAAATTATACGATACACGGTTTTAATTCAAAGAAGCTATTTTTAAGCTCATAAATTCAATATTAGCTCGCTACCCAATACACAAAAGCACATAAATATGTATAAAACACATACATAACTTCATACAATATTATAATAACAAAATATATGCGTCGTGTATGAAAACGTGCCGCCATTGCTGACATTCCAGCACAAAAGACTTTTAATATTGTTGTATGTAGTAACAAAGACCATTGTTTGCATATCATTTGTGAGGTTTGCGAAACAAAAAAAAAACGATAAAAACGGAGAAAAACAATATTTGTATAAAATTTGTAGGAGACTCGTACGAGTGAGGGGTGCGTTTGTACGTGGATTGTGCAATAAAAATCGTTTCATTGCGCATGCGCGTCTAAATTTGTATATTTTTTATATTAATAATAATTAATATGCATAATTATAGTTAATTATTTTCATTCAATATTCAATAATCTACGGATTTTCCATTTTCATGTGTCACAGAGAGGCCTTTCCTATAGCCCAGCTATAGCAAATATTGTGCATAATCTAAACATCCAGATATAAATAAATAATAACGTTTCAAAATATATTTATGAACCAACATTAAAAAAAGTGAATTATATTAAGCGAAACATTTATAAATATGCTAGTTTTTAAATTTGGAAAATTTTCACTTACTGAAAAATTTTCATGTGATTAATAATGTAAGGGAAATTAGGTTTATATCGTTTTTATTCTGTTAATTAATAGTTATTTCAATTTTAATTTATTCTCTTCAAGTCATGCTTGAATTTGTTATTTCAAGTCATTTTAATTTTTGTTTAAAATGAGTTAAAACTATATTAAATATTTTTCAACTATCAGTAAAACCTAACTATATAATAGCTCTATTTTATGTGTGTGTCCATGTAACGTTCCAAAACTGCGTTAATATATTCAACGGGTCGATCGCTAGTATTGAAATATTTAACAAATAAAGTCTAATTGATACAATAAAGTGCATGTTTTGTAAAAAAAATTGTACTTTAATGCAATACAGCAATATGCAACCCCCGACGACTCGATTTCATACTAAACATTTGACACTTTTTCATAATGTTTTTCAAAAAAAAAATTATTATATCCATACATAAACGTAACATGACCAAAATTTTACTGATCAAAAATATCTGATATAACAATACGAAATTAGATGATTTTCCCCTGGTATGCTGGTGTACGTGAACGTATGCATTTGTCTGTTTTTGAGAAGTGTATGCTCTCAAGTAGTCGCACTTAAAGATATTACTCGTTTTAAGTGCAACCTAGACTTGGGTAGTGCAAGCGTAATTGCAATCCACTTCAGACGTTTAAATTAATCTCTGAAAATAAAATGCATCAATTCGATGCAGCGAACCGTGAAGTTGTTATTTGAATACAATGAACGAAAACACGATTCATTCTTGTGTAATATGTATTTTTTTTGAAAATAAAATTGTTATTTTTCTTAGATACGTTATTTTTCCGTAATAAAACCGAAATCGAATGTATGAATTCTTCAGTGAACTACAATGGTAAAGAAAATTCGTTTTATGTAGCGAAACGGTATGTGCTCGTGAAAATATAATAATGCACATCTGCTAGAATTGTATTACACTTTCCTTACAAATTTTTGAAAAGTACGTATATTTTCAGATCTGCTATAAAATATATTTTATATACAAAAAGCTGAAAATTCAAAAAAAATAAATAAATAAAAATGAAAAATACAAACGATCCTCTACTTTTGAACACAATTGTTTCCTGAAATGTATAAGAATGTCAAAATGTTCAAAAGTGGACAAAATTAGAAATGTCAATTTAAATTTAGATATTTTTTTGAAAGGTGATTCATAAAATAATTAAATTTATTATTATCACATTTTATCGAAAAAAAAGATTAAAAGTGAAACATAAAATAAATGAATCATCATTATAATGAAATAAACAATAATATTATTTTTTATCAATTCAAAATATCTCAAACCTATTTATACTTTACAGTAATTTATGTTTGAGTGCCAAAAATACAAATATCTAAAAATATAAAATGTTCTAAAGCAAAGGAGCGTCTATATACAACACAAGCACTCATCTCATCTAAAATTTTCTTCAATTCCAATCCCCATACATTCAAATCAAAAATAAAACGATCATAATCGGATCAAACAAAATTGAAAAAAAAAATTCATTAAAAACCTGCTGAAAACGCATACATAAAAAAAAAACCACCCCCACGAAAAAGAGAGAGGATAATCATCGGAATGATATCAAAGGCAAACGAATTCGAATAATAAAAATGAGTAAACATCGATTTCGAGAGATGGGGGTGTTTTTTAGGAATCAGGGGGGCGCAGACCCCGGGTCGACGACTGCGCCCCCTCGGTTATTACCTTCGTTCGAAGGGATGTTTTGTTTACGCTTCCACTCTTCCAGAATCGTGATATGTTTACGAAAGAAGTACTAAAAGAAGTGTGTTATGTGGAAAAATTGCACTTAACTGTTTCTAGGTTTAATTGTCTTCGGAACTTGTTTTCGAGACTTGGCGTTGCTCGAGATTTTATAGCATTTATGATGACTAGCAGTAGGCGCATGTGTATCAAAATAGTTCGGAATTAATCAAATTTCGTATTGCCACGGATGTGTTTATTGCCATCTATGTGTTAAATAAAAAAATATTTTACGCCTTATATACATTAAGCGGTGCAGTTTCGTAATTACGATAGTAGCTCGGAGCGTAAGGCGGTGGGCTAATAAACTGCACGCGCGGGTTCGAGGCATGGATGTCTGAAAATTTCGAGCATCGTTAGCGTATTTATAATATAGATTTTAAAACGAAATAGAAAATGTCTATAGAAACTTGTTAAATTATGTCGCCTGTGTAGGCTGTGTATAATGTTTGCTTTGTGTCAGCTACGGAAAATTTTATGTGAAATTTCAAATGATAGAAATCTAATATATTAAAAAGGTAGTAGGTAAATTTTGAAATGCCTATAATTATGCTGAATTTTTTAAAGATATTTATACTATAACTGGAGTGTATAATATCATGATACAAAATCAACTTTAGTAGGGTAGGGCGGGGCAAGTCGATACAAGTCGATTATAAAAGTTCTCTTGATATATCTATAAGAAAAATATACGACTTTTACATAACACTCCATTTCGTATTCTGACACTTTTTTTACTAATGCATTTATCGGTCGTAAAATTCACATACGGACGAAAAAAAAACACTCTCTCACAAATAAATCCTTAATACGAAACGAAATGAAAAATCATAAAAACGCTATCTCTCGCATCAAATTTAATATCATTCCACCCACCGCCCCCCCATCGGTAAAGAAAAACTGAGATTTTCTCCTTCGGAAAAATGAAGAAAAAAAACGACAGAGATATAAAGTTAAACGGAAAGGACGAACGAGAGGGGATAGAGCGCGAGGGGGTGAGGTATGAGGGGGAAAATTTGGGGGGGCAAGTGAAAATTTCGATGGTGGGAGTTTGCCTACCTTCGAGGAATTTTCATGTAATAAATTTATATCGCAATAAAATTGAGTTATGAAGGTTATATGGCGTTTTCCTATTTTCCCTGTGTTTCATACAAAATGTCTGAATTTATTTGTGTTTTATTCGCTTTTTCGTCGGTTATATCGCTATAAAGGGGTCGGGGGTTTGGGAAACGCGGGGGTACGTGAAGGTAAAGGGGGTTTTTGGGGGGTTTTTGGGGTGTTTTGTTCGGGATGGGGAAACGATCAGGGTTGCCTCATACGCTGACCCGGAAATTTGAGAACGACTTATGTTGCGTTGTGTAATATTTTTGTTTTGTCGATTTTCGTAATGAAATTTTTCTTATACTGCGCTTCGACGTTAATGTAATCTGATTTTGTTTATCGATGGTATATCGTAATGGTTTTTCGATGGAATTGAGTTTCGGTATGCGATATATTTTCGTATTAATTGAATAGTACTGAAATAAAAATATTATAAGATTTCAGATTTGAATGATTATTTTTTTCTAAAATCGTTTTTAAATAAATTTGAGTTCATTTTATTTAATTTGACATAATAATTTTTAAAATTAATTAGTCAAATGAAAATTTTCTGAGGCCAAGTAATTATGAAATTGTTCAAACAATCGGATATGGTAGATAAAAATGTGACTTTCTGCACCAATTTGTAAAAAAAAAGATCAATCCACGTTATAAACTCATTAGATAATATAAAGTATTTGTTGTAAATTTATATTAAATTCAAAAATACTCAATATTCACTTATCCTAACTACACATTTCATAATTCAATTTGTAACGAATTTTTCGAGAATCTTCGATTTGATAAAAATTTTAATCAAACCAATATAATCGGAAATCTGCAATACATTTACATTATATTTTCGAATGAATAAATGAATCACGATATTGTAAAAAAAAATGAATGTATCACGTGAACCCTAAAGTGTCGCGACCCTGCGAAAAAGGGTTCATCAGATTCGAAGCTTTTATCGTGTTACAGCCTTCGAAACGAGCTTTACACACAAACGAATCGCATGTTTACCGAATCAATTCAACGTACGTGCTAATTAATCAACGGAGAGAATGATTCCGATTCGTCAAAGCGCTTTTTCAGACATTTTCAGACGGAAGATCGGCCTCGTTGCACATTGCGAGTCGCTGAAAAAACTACACTGACACCTCGATTTGACAGGTTTTTTTTATGTTATCATTTTTTTATATTATAAATTTCATAAATCAGAGAATTAGGCTAGATAATCATAGTAGAAATATGCGATCGATAGATGAAAATTAATTGAAGTAATTGGATTTAAGTCTTGTTAGTATTGCACCCGAATGAATGAGATAAACTTATACGCACGAGGAAGATGGTTATATAATATATAACGATTAAATTTCATAAAGGGCATAAGTAACCTTTTTTTATCGATATTGAATTAAGTACAAAAAATGGTTCTATATATGGTACAGAACCATCTGTGTCATATATAGAACCATTTTCTGTACTTAACTTAATTTCGATAAAAAAGGTCACTTGTATTTTATGTGAAATTTAGTCGTTATGTATTATATATATGTTGATTTCCTTCTCATACACATATAATTTGTCTCATTCATTCGTTGGAATGCGAATAAAACTTAATGTGATAATCAAAAATTAAAGTATTCTGCACACTGCTATTGCATAATTTTACGAAATGATACGAAATTGACAGAATTATTTACACTTAGGGTTCAATTTATATATTGTGACTTTCAGAAGTCAATAATTTTATTTGAAAATCTTTATGTTTATTTATTTTTAGGACTATTTTTATATGGTTCTTATCCTTACTCTATTGTATTCTGCCTCACATGCTTTATTTATCTATTTTATTCTTCTTGAAAAACTATTTCTACTAGATGTTACTCAATCGACATACAAATTAGAATCTTCTTCTTGTTTAAAGAAATTATTTTTAGCGAAGTCTAAAATACATTTAAAAAACTGACAACGCCATGTGAATCAACTTAAAATATCACCAAAAATTAGAATTCACATCACTTATAAAAGACTATAGTGAATTTCCGTCAGGATTCAAAATCATCAAAGTTACAATATTGAGTTCAATACAGTATGCCCTTATATGAAAAATACTCAATTCATGATCCAACCTTATATTTAGATGATACTGTACATCGTTTGACATGCGAGTTTTCTCATTATGCTCTCGCGAAAACGGCTAATGTGTTGTATGGAAAAGAGGATGGACTCTTTTGAAAAGTCGCGCCGTTTTGTCGACTCTCACAAAAGTCGCAGGCTTCAAACGTAAAGCCAGTTGTCTTTAGAATTCGGATAAGGGAGAAATGCTCACAATGGAATTTTATATATATGAAAAATTTCCCATTGAGCGCAAATGGGAATGGAATGCTGTTGGCACGACACCTTTTCCGTACGATAGCATCTAAATAGCGATCGTTTCAATTCACAATGGCGTAAAATATTTCGGAAAATAGAAAAGATTCCGTTTAATCTAGACGTTTTGAAGTCGATTTATTTGTATAAATATAGAAACGGCGATAGTGAGTGCTTTTGGAAGAAATGTTACGAAAGTCTCTCAATGTTTAAAATAACATTTGTGTCACGAATGTAAATGAAATCGTCTATGTATATACATATTCGAGATTTAAATTAAAAAGTGCGCGTTTTGTTCGAAATGTGTTTCGGAATGATATAGTGTAATTTGAAAAATTTCGTTCGTTTTGTGAAAAGTATTTACGTATTTTGCGCTCGTTTTTCCAATTCCCTTCATGTGTGCTCCTCAATACGAACAACTAGACGTATAAAAAGTGGAAATATAATTTTTCAATCTTCTCTTTTCAAAGGTATTCTGAGCTTATATCGATATATGTGTGCGAATATTAAACACACTGGCGTACATTTTTTTTCGAATTGAATTATTATCAACAAATATATTTCTCATAACGAAGCCAAGAACTTCAGCGGCTGTTCCTTTTTTCATATTTTCGCGTTTTATCATTGAAGCAATCTTAGGGAAATTTCATTATAACTATTTTAATGAAATTCTTAACAAGAAATTAAAGTTCCGCGCCGTAAGATTTTCACATAAGCGAAAGAAACATTCAGCACGGAAAATGTAAACGCGAATTTCAAAGCGTGAAATAAAGTTTTAATAAGCTTTTCAGCACTCGTGTATTGCGGTAGCATTATGAGATTTTGCATGGAAGAAAATAAATATTACATTTCAAAGGCACGCCACTGTGTTCGACAATAACGCCAGTATTTATTTTCCCAAAGTTTTCATTTCTATGCGAAATAGAAAAATATATACGATAAATATTTTATATGGCAGTCGAAATTCTCATATAAACATTTTCCGAGGGAGAACGCTCAAAAGGTACGGAATAAAATATTTCTATGGGATACGTGTATAGGGGTGGGTCTCCAGGGGTTTTCAAGCGAAATCGCATCTCAATATTTGACCAGAGATGTATTTGTTTATTTTCCCCGACGGTGACCTATTTTAATAACGATATTTTCGAACCTCTTCCACGAACCCGTATCAATATTTGTTCTAGTCGAATTAAAAGTTGATAACCGCTGGCGAGACGAAATCCCGTGGGATCGAACAGCTTTCGGAATAAGTGAATTGAACTCAAGTTTCGTATCCTTCGTGTTCCTTTTAAATCTGAAATAAGAGGGGAAATGTTCAATCAATCCGAAACTTTGATTGTAATAAATCGAAATACACATTTGGACGGAAATGTTAAATTTGTAGGAAAATATTCAATATTTTTGATATCTTTTATATTGCAGACTTGTAAATTCTATGCTTTAAATTTAGCCCCATATCAATGTTTAATTTTAGTATTATATAAGACGACTGAAAAGGCCAAAGAATTCATGTAATATGGCGATTACTTATTAATGTACCAACTTGGTCTTTTCAGTCATCGTATGTTATATGAATAGCTGGACACACACGATAAGATTTATCGTCAGTTATGATACGCATATTTCTTTCTTTTCTATCACAGTCATAAAAATCATAAAGATCATACTAATATTATTTTACAGAGTTTTTAAACTAGTCGTAAAAGTGTGCAAAAAAGACTCATGTATAATTTTATCACGTTCTATTGAACTAATGATAAATCTAATTGTTTATATTCAAATTAAGCAATATACACATTAGACAACTTAAAACTATATTATAAATTAGATACAGAAAGTAATCAAATTTACATTAAATTGACTCCAATAACATGTGACCGAAAATAACCACAATTTAACCGCACACAACAAATTCGCCGTAATACAAATTCAATACGTTTGAATTATTTATCTCGTATTTTATACATAAGTGAGTAACGTATGATACTTGTGCGCGATGGAAAAGTTTCATGCATGAGCAAACAAAACAGTAATAACTTACATATGAATAATTGACTTACATAAGGCGGTGCTATTTCATATGCGAGATACGATTCCGAGAAGGATCTTTCCGTATACGTAATGTGTATCATAAATGTATTTCATTATAATCAAATTTTATTTTTGTTCCGATCCGAGGTCGAAAGGTCGAAGCGAATATAATATAATACGACGTCTTACTCGGTCGCTAATTAACTTCCATATTGAGTCTTGATTAATTCCAGAAATTCGCTCGGTTCTGCGAAGCGTATTAAATTTTGACAAATAATACGCTGTGTCTTATAAGAAAAATGTTATATTCATTAATTAAGCGAAGAAAATCAATTATCGATGAAAATTGCTTTTATGTACGTATAATGTATGCCTTTATATAAATTGTATGCAATCAGCTAGATTTGTTTTGGCATTGTGTCAAAAAGAGGGTTATATCATACATAATGTAAAGAATTAGGTTATAGAGATAAAATCAAAATTGTGTAATGTATAGTTTCATTAATATGCATAGATAAAATAAGTGATATTTCTTTATATATTTATCAATTTTTGTACAAATAAGATGATTCATATGTTTTTTTATTCGATAATTAAAGAGAATTTTCGTTTAATTATTAATTTGTTCAATTTCTTACTTTTACATAGTTTGCATGTAGTCTGATTATTTCAATGGAAAGAAAAGTCAATAAACATTACTGCGATAAAATAGTTCTTTGGACAAAGTTTAAATTAAGTTTCAAACTCATTAAAGTTTGTAACTCAAATTGTAAAATAAAAATTTGATCTTTTCTCATAAATTACTAAATCGTTAAAATTTCACAGAATAAAATTTAATCAAAATAATTATATTCGTCGAATTCTTCAAAGACGATTAATTACATCGACCTTCAATATAAATTTTCAACTACTGTAATTGAGCAAAATTTTATAGAAAATTCGATAAAAAACATTTCGTATCAAACGAACAGAATATTTCTGAATTTCAAAGATTATTTTCATGAAAAGCGACATTTTGACACCTGCATAAAACGACCGATCGACTCGACTTGTTGCCGCAGTGTGTTCCCACCTGAAAAGCACGTGTATGCAATTAGGCGAAAGGTATAAACACGAAACGGTCTCGAGAGTGTTAGCAGTTTCAGACCGCAAACGATACGGTCGATCGCAGGTTCTCAATCTTTTTTTTCATGAATTAAATATTTTTTTATTCGCCTCCAATGGAAATGTCATCGTCAGCTTAATAATCATCGTGTCATATGACAAATTGATTTATTCTCTAACGAATTGGCGTTTGATCGTTTGCTCGATCGATTCTTGTCAATTATGATTTTTTTCATCGAATGTCATATATTGTTGATGGATAGTTTTTTTATTTATATGTATTTTGGCGATTGACTTAAGTGATTTATGTCGTTTTTAAGTATCGTATTAAAAATGATATAAGCGTTAAATGTAAATGGAATGTTTTGAAGAATAGATATTTTTGACAGGTCGATCGTATTAAATTATAGATTTTTATTTCAAATCTAAGTATCTTCTACTTTGGAGTGTATAAAAAATATTTTTTTCCTTTAATCAGATCTGTATTTGTTTGAAAAAGTGTTAATTTGAATTCATAAACTGTATTAATTCGGAGTGAAAAATACCTACTGATCGGTTCATAAAGAATTATGTTCATTTACGAGTATGAAATAGAATATATCAGTTTATAAATATATGCTTTTTCAGTCTTTTTTATCAAATATTTATTCCATTTTATTCAAAAAAGCTAATTTGATACTTTGAGAGGTAGATGTTACTTTGATATAGAGAGATGACTACCAAAACACGATTTTTGGGTAGTTGCATGAAATTGATAAAATTATAGCAATTGTCAGTATATCGAAATTTTAAAAAGCAGATCACAAAGCAATGTGACACTTTTGATTGTAAGATAATTTTTTTTTGATTCTTTAATCAATTAGGTATGTAGGTGCAACGTTTAAAGATTGTCTCAAGAGTTCAATTAGTGTATAATTTTTCTATCAAAGGTTTCAACCTCTACCTAATATGTATTAATAAAAAATCAAGTACATATAAGACAATTTTTCTAGTTTTATTTAGGAATTGTGGATTTTGAAATAAACAATTGCGTTGCTCTGTAAATAAAGTTTATTTTATTTTAAAGTTTTACATGAACAATGTTACATTTTAGTTTTTACTTATTAAACTAATCTTACCTGTAAATAAAGAAACGACATTAAAAGTCTATTTATTAAATTAACAATTCCTTCTCAACAAAATGTGTAATGTCACGGTCAGCACAAGTTGCCGACTAACTATGAATCACCCGATGACTTGTCAACTCAACTGCCGACAGCGCCATCACTCGTGGCGTGATATTAAGGAACTAATACCGCGGTCTAGAGCGCGGTAGAATTAAATTGAAGAAACATAAATGTTTCTTTACATATATAATAAAAAAAGACAACAAAACTTTTTTCATCTGAAAAAAATAAAACAATTTCATCCGAACAACAAAACTTTGAGAATCCTCGAAACACCATAAGGTTAAGGTCGACGGGACAGTGGCCTGCTTACCCAGAGGCCAAATTTAGCGTCGCAGGCTATTTTCTCCCCTTCGGAAGGACGATTTTCCCCGTGGAGAGCCCCATTTTGTCGCGCAGAAGGGGATTTTCGCCTTTGACGAGGGTTGCAAGGGAGGAAAAAAAATACCTCCGTTTCCCGACACCGTTTGCTTTTCGCCGTCGAACGACGACGACGTTTCTATGCCTTCGTGTGTACGTATCGTGCAATTTTCTCGATGGTGTAGTACAAGAAAGGAAAAGCAGATCGAAATGGTTGAGTTTTCGATTGATTTGACGTTTTTGAAGCATTTGATTGGTTGTTTATTTATATTTTTTGACAATATTTGCATTTTTCTGACAATTAAATCATTATGATGAGATGATTAGTTTTTTGTATTGAAACTATGATAATGCATAGTAATTTTCTACGAATCAAAATGGCCACTTTTATCATGATAGAGTACAAATAGCAATCATATAATACAATCAAGTACAAACTTAGCTTAAGGCCACGTTCGAATTCACTGTTTCATGTTCTATCCGTTATCTAATGTATCTGATTTGTATCACGCACTTAATTTTCTATCTATACCACTTTAACAATTTCGTGAAATAATAAGAAAACGGATGTAACGAACAAAGCATAAAGAGTCAACAATCAAATCCTGAACAAAAAATAACAATCGACCTCACATCCCTTCCATTATCACATCGGCTAAAGTTCCGGAAACTTGTCACTAAAATAAGCAAATGACAATTGCCATCAATATACCTTAAATTTTCCAACTACAAACAGTCAAAAATCCACAAGAGTGACAAAAAACATCATACATCCACCTCAATCTTTCATAAGGTAGACGTCGACAGTTCTCAATTAGAGAACTACGCTTGTATAAACGAGCCATAAAGAGTCAATCCCAATCTTAAAATAGGATAATCTTCAAAAAAAAGGTAACGACAGACTCCACACCCTCACCCAAAATCCCACCCCCAATTTCCACCCCCAAACCGCACTGTGGAAGGCGGAAGAGCAACAAGCTTCGACGACGACCACCACCACCCCCCAAGAGAGGCTTCAGCGGCCTTTCCGGCTCGGACTTGGCGTGACTGCGATCCCGGACCTCGGAGTCCGGAGTCCGTTGCGAGGGTCATGGTCGACCGGTGTGCCCGTGCCCTAAGCCCACCGTCGTAACCAGTGTTGTAGTCGAGGGGGAGCGCATGGGAGCGCGCTCCCTTACCTCTTTCGGGCGTAGGAGCGCGCTCCCCCATGAAAATTTCAAATATCAAAATAGCATCAAAGTTTCAAACATATTGAATTCAAAAAATCTAGACAAAGGCAATGAAAGCACATAAAATTCTAAACATTTGCTGCACATAACGAATTTTGTAACAACGTCCTTTGAATAGTCATCTCTTCATTCTCTCATTTCCGGTTGACAAAATTTATTGCATGTTATTGTTTGGTGAGTTCGAGAGCCATGTGCGTTTTCGCAAAAATCGAGCCCAATTCGATACGGTAGCAGGTAGAATTTCTAGGACTGGCTACAAAAAAAATGACTTTGTTCGCTGAATTTGCGTAAAATAAGCAATTTGTGCCGACTATTTTTTTTCATAAGTATTGTAAATATGGTTTCCATAAGGATGTGCAAGAAAAAGATGTATGGGGGGGGGGGGTGTTGAAAATCAAGCGCTCCCCCACCTCAAAATTTACCACTACACCACTGGTCGTAACGTACTGCGTGTTTCGGTCGGCCGTATATACGTCTGCCTCTGTCTGTATATATATGTATGTTTTTGTATGTCTGTGTGTGTGTGTGTGTGTGTCGTGTGGGTAAACGTACCCGTGACCCTCGTCGGGGGTCGGTTTGTGTGACCCGAGTTCGTGCCTTGTTGGGTTTTGCGTGGGATTATTGTGGGTTTTTTTTATATATAATGCGGATATGGGGTGTTTTATATTGTGGGTTTTTTAGTTTATATGAATCGAGGATGGTAATCTGATTGATATTTATGAAGTGCTAATGTTTTAATTACAATCAGTTCTGGACTTACGTCATAAGTGTTTTCCGGGCGAAAGCTGTTTGAGAGATTTTGACTCAGCTCTTCTCTGAGGTCTCAAAATTATTGTTAATTCGGATCAGAGATCTTAAAATTATTATTTGTCCGTCTCTGAGGTCACAAAAAATTGTTCTCTTAAAAATATGATTGGGAAAGTTGATTTCCAACGTCATGGAAGGGCATGGCACTTACTATTAGAATAAGCAGAAAATTCGCTTTAATAGTTTTCCATGAAAAACTGCATATCTATGTACGTTTGATGTCTTCTACTCACTGAGGAAATTTTCAACAATTCAAATGTTAGTTTAAAATATCAATAATAAACATTTTATATTGTTTCCGGACAGCTGCAAAAATAAATGCAAATCAACACGAACATTTGAAGAAGAGGAAAAAAACCAACCTCCACCCGAGAGAGCAAACCTCATTTGACGACTAAAAAAGCCAACCAGTACAAGTGACATTTTTGCCGAAATTCGATTTATGTACAGGAATCGCTTCTAAATACACTCATATATTTGGTGGCAAAAGGATATGAACGAATTTGGAACGTGTGCCGAGATATATCATCAAATCACTCGACATCTTCCCAATACATGTAGGAACATACACGCTCTTCCCGAAATCACCACGAAGTCACTCGTACCCCTTGGCCTTTCCAGTCGTCATTTATGAATATGCAGTTTGCATGTCGCGACCGCTGCACCGATTTTATTATTTGTCAGTTTTGTCAATCAACGTTCAAACAATAAATTGCGGGCAAACAATGACAGAGCAGAAATGGATTTCACTGTCTGTCAGTTTGTTCGTTCGCAAAATATTAACTCGTTTGTCCGAAATTGCCGCCCATTGTTCGGAACCTGCAACGAATGCATACGTATGTATTTCGGAAATAAATACTTTCGATGTTCGAATCGATTTCTATTCAAATGAAAGTTAAATAAAATTATTAATAGACTGTCTTTTAACCAATTTATTAACTAATCAGAGTCACAGTTAATGATGCAATAATGAACTGCCGAAAATTCGTCTCCGTTTCGCCAGACTTTTTGACAGACTGATTGTAACTCTATGATAAACAGTGAATAGATAGGAATTATTTCATAAAGCGTTAAATTCATACATTTTTCGAATCAAACAAATCGAATATTCGAATGAAACGATCGAGTCTTCAAATCATTTCCAATCCAAAATCACAGGTGGACTTTTGCCAAAACGATAAAACTCAAACCCAAGCATTCTAAGTGCGTTGAATCGACGTGGCATGCACAAGCGTTTTATAAACTTGCACTGAGTATATTGAATTGATTCATTTTTCAATTTTTGCAGTCGCAACCTTAACATCCTCAAGGACGATCACGATTCGTTACCACGAGCATGAATCGAGACGCAACATTTGCAGGTTTCCCTCGAAATAAGCACACAATCGTGAAAGTGTACACCGAAGTATCGATATCACGAACGGCATATTAACGACTGTACTTCGGGTCACGATCGCTATAACTTACACGAACGACGACATTTCCTGGTTTTTGCGGAGCTTTCGACCATAGAAGTGGTTTTGGGGTACGACCAGACAGAAATTCGAAAATAAATATATTTTTGAATTTATATTTTATATAATTTAAAAAAAATAATGATTACGGGAGATGGGGACACTTAATCCTCTGGAATATTTGATCCCTCCTTTTGTTTTTTATCTCTAACTCCCTTTCGGATAATCCTATTAAAAAAATAGTATGAAAGTGAACTCAATTCAATTTCAAGTGTATTGACTTAATGGAACTTAATAAAAATATAATTTTCCAAAAAGTAACTAGAAGCAAATAACATAAGGAGGGGATCAAGTGTTCTAGGCGGAAAAGTTTATTCATATTTCCCTGAAATTTTTCTGAAAAAATTGAAGAAGGGATGAAGTATTCCATCTCTTTCCTATGAGTCTATCTGCCTATGCTCTATGTTTTTTTTTAAACAATTCATTCTATATATAAAAAAAAATTGTATAGTTCAATAATATTACAATAAAATTAAAGGAATTAATAATCTGATTTCATGATGTATACTTTTGTTTTTATAAATTCAAATTTGTAATTGTTTTGTTTAAAAATTTATACAATTGTTGAATTTGGTTGCTTAGTTACATCAAATCGATGTTAATACGGAATGCTGTGAACAATTGAATATGTTTCAATTTAAAGAGTATTTTTTTAAAATTATTTAAGGAATGTTTAATAAACTGTCTGGTCATTCCTTTATAACACTTGGTGTGGTGAGAGCAGTTCGTTGGACACGTGTGTGCCACGTGCTTCACGCAATGGGTTAACAGTTCTGTTATTTGGTATATGGTTACTTTTGTTTTGTTGACACTTGTTGATTGTTTTTAGTTCGATGATATTGAATAATATATTTTAGAAAGTGTAATTAAAATTTATGTTCAATTTAAAAACGTTGATATTAATTTTCTTATCATGCGACAGGGTAAAGAAGAGGTTTTTCGCTAAGAAAACGTTTCGTTTTCTAAAAATAAATTCATTTAAACCTAATTGCTTTTAGTGTGAAACTCAAATTTTGTAAATTCTTAATTTTTCCGAGAACCGCTTTATACAAAATAAGCTCGACCGCAATATAAAAAAAAAAGTTTAAACGCAAACCGGAAAAATTATTCCATTATTTTCCGGCCGCACAAATATTATCCATTACGCGCCCAACGGAAAATTTTTCATTTATTATTAACATTCATTATTCATTTTAATTTAATTCAAATTAAAAAACAAATTTATTTTGAGCGATAAGCGCGAAGGGCAATTAATTACGAGATAAAATATTACATTTTTTTCCCACAAAATAGACCCGAGGAAAATTTTCGAAATATGACGACTGAAAAGGCCAAGGGGTACGAGTGACATTTTTGCCGAAATGTACAGGAATCGCTTCTATATATTTGGTGGCAAAAGGATATAAACGAATTCGGAACGTGTGCCTCAATATATCATCGAATCACTCGACCTCCTCCTAATACATGTCTAACTTAGAGTGCGCTTTTCTCGAAATAATTTGTACCCCTTGGCCTTTTCCGTTGAATAAATCTCTTTGAATGTGTACAGTGCACATTATAGAGCGGCAATAAAAGTCTTGGAGCGAAATTTCCATACAAATATGAGTGCCTTCCGTCTAAAATTACAATAATGAAATATAGAAATGTCAAGGCCCGCCGTTCCACGCCAAATAATATTTCCATAAAGCTTTTCTCTCTTTCGTTTATCGTTCCGTTTGAAAATCAATACTAAAACATTGCCGCGGAAGAATCCATAATTTCCTCGTCCATATTTTATACGTCGACAGTTGATTTAATTTCAAACACACAGACGGGTTTCCAAAGCGAGGGGGAGGCTTTTTGGGGTGGCATTTTATATACGAACGTATATTACGTGTGTATGTTTCGAAAATCAATTATGTTTCGATGAATTCTTATTTGAATAATGAACGAATTTTCAATTGACGCGTCACACTGCGATACACTTTTATAAATATTTTTATTTCAGATCCAATTTAAATTGTATGGAAAAATTGAAATTATAAATAATTTGTAGAGTCAATTATTATATTCGTGGTTAGTTTTGTATTCAATTATATTGAGAATTATGTAGCAATTTTCTACGAGTATTTAACTTGAATATCAATGCACAAATGTTGTATATTATTTTATAAGCAGATGCATCTTTGAATGAGTGTTGTTGTCATAAATGTTTGATAAACTTAAGTGACATTTTTTAATAATCACTGCTTCATTGTAAAATTATGTTTAGGTTGGTAAATGTATGGAATCAAAAAAAAAATCAAAAATTAACTGTTACGTTTCAACGCATTGCATTTTTTCATTGCATTTCAACGGATATATAGACATAGACATGCATAAAAATAGACAGAATTGTGCTATTATTGTATTAGATATCCAAAAAAATCAACGCTTCTGTCTGTATATTAGTGCGTAACCGTTTTAAACGATTCATCAGTTTTAATTAATTATAGATAAATATTTTGATTTATATAAATACGTATTTTTTTCATGTCTAGATATAGAATTTTAAGCAACGTTAACTCTCAGCAGTAAGTTTTTAATATAATACATTAAAATATTTATCTAAATTTTTAACTTCCGTTCTCTCAATACTAAAATAACTAAAGTGTAATTTCACACAAACAAATAAATAGATAACTAAATAAAATAGCATATACTTACAAGATAAATATGTAATAATAAAAGACATCGATTGTTATAATGTATTTATTTTGAGACGATAATATTGTATGAGTGCTTTTCGTGGGATGAAAGACGACAGCGATGTGGGACGGGACGGGACGGGACAAGACGGGACGGGACGGGACAGGATCTTTGCGGTATATATTGCTGTCCTTTTCTCTCTCGTTTCCGGTTCCGGTTCGGTACAGTGGAGATTAACACGAGATTCGGTCAATCGCTTTTTTTTCCGCTTCCCTTTTGTCGGATATAATCTTGTAAATGTCTATAAGGGGAATAAAAGAGAGAGAATAAGGGGAAATTAATTCATTCAATCAAACGAGGGCACACGTGTAAAATATATGCATTAAAGTATCATTATTATAAAATTATTATTTTAAAGACTTAATTGAATATAGAAAAAAATAAAAAAAAATGAATCTTGATTGCAAAAAAATTAAAATCGACGATTAGCCGAAAGTTCGAATGGAGTCGCACATTCATTCGTAAGAGGAAAAATAGTGTTGATAAGCGTGATTTAGCAGCCCCGGGCATATTGATTTTTACGTCGCCCCCCCGAGCGCCTCGGGCTCCGCCCCCGGTGGCGGAGAGGTGCCTCCACGGGGCCCAGGGGGGGCGCAGCGCCCGCGCCCCCCGAGGGAGACGAACACAGCCCCATCGCTGTAATGTATGTAGGCAACACGTAAGTGCTTGTTCCCCTGCTTCCTAGGGATGTTCATTATGGCGATTCGTTAATTTTATCATTTTTATTTTTTTTTGTAGTGAAAGTAAATTATGTCTAAGATGGTGTTGTGGTTAATGTTGTGGCGCGTCTACACGTTAGCCGCGGCCGCAGTCGGCGACTTCTAGCGGCAAGATTTATTATGTGTACCTACAGCATAAAATTTTTGACTTTATACAAAATAGATGTTATCTTGATCTATTTCAATTAAATTGTATAGGCTAGAACCTTAAACTCGGAATGGAAAAGCCAAGAGTTTTTAATATATTTTCCGATTAAATTTTGGATTATATTCAGATCAATTGGGAAGATATTTCCTTGGCATTCCGCATGCCCCCTGGAAAGCTGTCCTTCGCGATAGTTTTTAATAATGATTAAATGTAGAGTTCCCTATTAACGTAAATGTGGCGCCCGTAGTTTCGCCTAGTTTTGCTGGTACCCAACTAGGCCGGCCTAACAAGCTGACATAGAGTTGGGGTGCAGTTAAATGGCGGGATGGTGGGCTTCAATCGTTATGTGAAGATATTTTTCTTATACTGTGAGTTTAGATAATAAACAAAAAGTACGACACATATTGTCTTGATTCTTTCTTTTTCAACATTCACACCGGGTATGAATGAAAACACCGATTCTAATAACCGATCGAATTTCCGGGTGGGAAAAAAAAAACATAAAATTTCCAAAAATACGAAATCTAAAAAAGAATACACAGAACGAAAATAAATCCGAACCGAAAGCAATTGAGCATCCCTCGGCCCCTCGGAGGCGCGCCCCCGGGACCCCCGAGCGACCCCCCTGGGGGTGAGCGGCCCCGGGACCCGTACGTCTGTTTCTTCCTGTGTGTACACACCCCCCAATGCAGTGTTGCCACTCGCCGCGGGGCGATCCGAATATCGCCGAATTGTCGCGATTTTATCATAATTCGGATGATCGTCGCTATTTTAATTCTGCTAATTTATATATATTTGCAGTTGTTTGGTAAGAGAAAAATGTTTGGAGGTTTTTTCTATCCGTTAAAATGAGTAAATGTGGATTTGATATTTTCATACTCACTTAGCGAAAGCTAACTTACGCGAATGCGTGAAAGCATCAAATAATATAAATAGGTATATAAACCAATCACTTATGATTCGCAGTTTTTGGGACAATAAGATGGTATGAATAAGAATTAATCATTTTCAATACCAAAACAAATGCTGTCTTTAACCATCTAGTTTACTAATTTATTTTTTATTCACTTGTCTATGTTAATGTTGTTGTAAATCTATGTTCACTTGTAATACATTTGAATTATATTCAGTGGGTGGAAACATTTTCGTGCATGCATCGACATTTTTTCAAATATTTCTTTAAATAGAATCGTTGAATAGTATTTGAAATAAAAATTTCTCATAAATTCTTGCAATGACCTGATTTTATTATAGAAGCATTTCCATTTGCATTTCATTCAAGCAAAACTTTTCATTTGAAATTGGAACATAAATATTAAATCGTTGAAAAAAAATCTCGAAACGAAATTGTAATAAAATATCAATTCGATTTTCAATTATATTCGCTTAAGACGTTCAATTTAAATATTAATTTAAAACCGACAAATAAATTCTCTCAATTTTGTATGAACGAGAGCATCTCAAGAACGAAACGCTCATAAAGAATCTCCGCTTTCAGACGGATTATTAATATTGCTAAAATTTAATAAAACATCAAAACATTCAATGCCGAATTATAAACGTAATACATTTCTTTCATTCGCGGAGACCGCAAATTTATGAGTTCGATAAATACCAAAGACCTCTTCTCTGACATCAATTGAATAAAACGAAATTGGATTTGACGTAATTGAATCCCCCCGACCGACTCGCCCACACTCACCCTCGACCGCCTACCCCCTAGTTACCCCCGATGTTCCACCCACTTTCAACCCGCTCAATACGCTCATTCGATATTGAAATAATAACACGTACACTTCTGCGTTTACGTTCTTTTTTCATTTCACCCTTTCGTGTTGTTTTCATAGTATGTGAGCGGTTTGAATTTAACGGTTTTAAATTGTTGTATCATATGAAATCATTTTTTTTTTTATTAAAATTACTTATTCAATATGAACGTAACGTCTTATTATGATCCTATTCAATATGACTTGTACAATTTTCATTTTAAAGTCAAATTGAAAACATTTAATCTAAATTTTCAAACGTTCACTAGAAATTTTCATATTCTGTAACAAATTCGTCTTCTCCATTTCATCATCCTAATAAAATTTAATACAAATTTGCCCAGTTTCAATCCGCACAAACCAACACACACAACTCAGACATTCTGAATAAATAAATCCCAACTTTTTAATATATGCACTTGACGTTTCCCATCAATCCAACGAAAGAGGAATAAATTTGAAAATTCCCACTCACCTCACAAACACATTTAACCATACATTTACATATTAAACATACAAACAAACACACATAGACATTCTTACGATACAATACACACATATTCGAGTTCAAACTCCTTCGCTTCCCACGCGGGCCAAGTTTCGACTCATCCCCGTCAACCCTTTCCTTCCTTCCCCACCATCCCCTTCTGTAAACTTGGGGCTCGTCAAACGTTCGAGGGGCCCCCATCTAGGGCTGCGCCCCTCCACCCACCCACCCCTCACTTCGGGGATCTTTTCTTGTGTATTCCGCAGTAATATTGTAAACGAATAATAGAGCGCGTTCGTTATAATGGAAATCTCTGGCGCAAAGGGTGAATGGGAAAGTTTATTTATTATTTTTATTTTATTTTATTTTTTAAGTTTAATTGAGCTGTTTTAAAGTTTAGGTTATTTATGAAGATGAAGTTTGTATGCTACATAATGCGTTTAGCCGCCGAAAGCCGCCGGCATAAGTGTGGACACGGCACAAGAGTTTTTATTAGCATTTCCTGTTAATTATCTATAGTGTTATTCAATATTATTTTAAGTTTAATTGCATGGTTTTTAAGTTAAGGATACTTATGAAGATAAAGTTTTTATGCTGTATAATGTGTTTAGTTGCTAAAAGTCGCCGAAAGCCGCCGGCCTAGGTGTAGATACGACACAAGAGTTTTATTAGCATTTCATGTATGTTCTTACATTTTTCTGTATATTAAGAATAGTATCATATAATATTTTTGTCTTAAAATAAGTTCTAGTGATAAAATATATCTGATATATGATTCTTTTTGGCACTTTACCAGTCGTATGTATTAAAGTACCCAATAAGGAATGATCTAATAGTTAGATTTAATATGTAAATTTTATGGAATAATTCTTGAACACACAGTTGTTTTTGGGAAAATATAAAAATGACAACGTTTTTTTTAATATATACAGGTGAAAATAAAACTTCTTGAATTTTCTAAACATTTGAATGAAAATAATATCAAATTGTTGATAAAACTTCTATAATAGCATTAAAAATTTAATAGCACAAATAAGACCCGACTTGCGATGTTTAAAATTGTGCACTTATATGCTCGAAGGCCTCCAGGTGTTTAGCGAACTTTAATATTCAATGCAAACAAACCGAGAACATCGAATGCGAACCTTTTCACATTCTAAGCATCTCTAACGATATTTATATAACTTTTTTTTCGCTCGGAGCGAAATTTAAATAAACTTCATTAGCGCTTTTGTTGTTTACACTTTGAAAAGCCCTCTATTGTGACCTCTTCTTCGGGACGTTGGGCGTCGGACGAGGGTTGGGAAGATGGGCCTCTCGTGAAGAAAAGCAATTTATGTAGAGTAATAAGGTTTAACAACAAAAGAGAAATGGCTCGTTTCGAAGAGGACAGGGTGGCGCAAAAGTCGTGGACCGATCGAGGACACGTGGCTCTTTCGGTCTGATTTCGAGCGATGATGTTGAGATTGATGGATTTGGTTTAAATTTGATGTAGACGAATTGACATTTTTGAATTCTAATTGAGAAGTTTGTAGATACATAGGGCAATATGAAGGTTACATAAGGATTACATAATGGTCACATAAGGGCTACGTAATGATCACATAAGGGATATATAAGAGTGTATTCCGAGAAATCTACTGCAATGAAGTTGAAAAGTAAAATAGTTATCCGTTGAAAATACATTAATATATTAATAATTTACGAAAGTAGATAAGGTACTTATTTTGTAATTTCATCAACTTTTTTTATGATGGAAAAAAAATCAAAAGATTCACTACAGTCATAACTATTTATTTGACATATGTAAATACATACAAATACACTTAGAGCTGCAAACCTGTGTGTATTTAGAAAAAAATAATAAGTTCGCTTGTTATACATAACAATTGGTAAATCAAAAATGTATGTAGATACCTACTGCAAAATTTTTCGATGATAATGATATAAGATTAAGTTAGTGTAACATTTTTCTACACCACTCCGTACACTTTCGATATAAAGACAAGTGCCAGAATCACAAAAAAATGTATAGATATTAACTGAAAAAATGTAATATTTTTCATAAATAAAAAAATACAAAATAGACACACGAACGAATTATAAAAGATTACACGTTGCAAAACAACATTATTACAACCGCCTCAGTACCTTACAATATAGAGTAGAACCTTCAACCTCACTTATACGCACAATATTCTCACTTGAATAAAATTTTATCTGAAATCTTTCGAGTTGTGCCTAAGATAAGCGTATTTATGCATGTTTTCGTATTACGTCAGCGTTCGCTTCATTTCGAGTTTAATAAGGAGAGACTTTATCTGCCATTTATTCCGGCGAAGTTTCGCACTAAACGTACACACTTTGTGACAATCTTCCACTAATTTCACTATCAAAATATTTCCACAGGCATTCAAGTACTTATTCTAAGCTCCTTATCGCGCAGGTTTCGCTTCGGGGGAGAGTTGAACGCCTCCGCTTTTCGGGGGAGATCGCGACTGAAGAGTACGAGTAGAACAGAGACGGATCTATATTCGTTTTGTTTGGTTCGAAAGGGTGTTTTGTGTTCGATTTGTGTCTTGTGAGGGAAGCGCTGAAATTCGAAGGTTCTCAATGGTGATGGATGTCGAAGAAATTTGGCAATAGATCGTTTGAATTAATGTTTTGAAGATGTTAATTTTGAATTTTAATTGAAATTTGGGGAAAATGTTGAAGATGGTTTGATTAATTGATCGAGTTATTGTTGAAAATTGTAGTTTAGTTTGGAAGATGTTAGATAAAAGCTAAAAAAATGAGTTTGTGTTAAAATTTTCTATTGGGTTTTAAGCGAATTGATTTGATTAGTTTTTCAGATAGTTTTTTGTACAAATTCAGCCTAATGTACGAATATATTCTTTATGATTTCAGAATCCGAAAAAACGTCTTAAGAATCAATTATCCTCTGAACCATACCTTGAACTTAACCTAACCTAACTAAAGTGGCAAATACGGTTCAATGGGATAAGTATGTTTAGTATCACTATTTTCGTTAAAGGTATATAATACATCGAGGCCAGTCTCAATTTCCCTATGATCCGCACTTACCCTAACCCTAATGAAAATGTCATACTATTTTAAAGCCTTCAATCATTCAAAATACATTATTTTAGAATGTATATTTTATTTAGAACCGGTATTTTCACTTCATGTTAGTTGACTTGAGTATTTAAATTCAAGTGACATATCAACTATCAAACTATATAGAAGAAAAAAAATCAGCATAAACTCTGCTTAAGTTAAAATACCAACCTTCATTGATTTTCGCCAATGCATTGAATGAATATATATTTTTTTAAATAAAACATTGAAAATCTAAAGATCTAACATTTGAGAGACATCGTATTCATACTATACAGTGTAGAACAGAGCTTATAAGAGTAATGACTGCGCGAGTGTATGGCGAAAGTTGGCAACTCTCGCAAACTCTCTGTATGTGGAGCACCATCAAACTTAGTCAATAAGCAATATTGGGTTTATCGACGCACTGTCATAACACAAAGTGAATATTCCACTGCGAAAATAGAAGAATTTTCCCCTCGATTTGTCGACATCGAAGAAAAATCGAATCGTCGCTGAAAATCGACAGAAATCGCATAAAAACGGATTATAATATAATTTATATTATAATAATATGTGTGGTGTAAGTGTATTTTGCACATTCATAAATTTCCACACAGTTGGGTTTTCTCTTTAAGCTCCCGTGCAAAAACATGGCCCCGCGAAATTGGTTTCATGATTTATTATCAAACTTTAGAATGAGTTCTTTCTCTCTGTGTGTAGCACTCGCAAAAATGTTAACCAAGCAAAATGGATGCGGAAAATGAAAATAATCTGGAAAAAAGAAAATAAAATACGCTTGGTGAAAAAAAAATGCCTACAATATTCCAATACGTTTTTGCAGGTCGTGCACAAAATATTAATTGAAAAATCGAGATTGATTCGATGATACGCGAATCAGATTTTATTTTCGATGAAATCAATTTAATTTTGATTATCTAATAATACATAATAATATCTATCTGTTCGTACGTGTAAGATATTTCCGGGAGATATGGTAATGCAGGAAAGATGGCCATACTGGAATGATGGCCATCTTTCCTATGCATACTATCACCCCAATTTCTTATTATATTGTGTGAATTTTGACAAAAAAATAAGTAAAATTGTATGTTATAATTATATCCTTTCGATCGCTCTTCTTTATATTGATATTTAAAGGCTGCATTACAAAAATATACTATAATACAATAATAAATCGATTCGAGATACAAATTAATTTAATTAGAGTGCCTTATATGGCAATCTTTAGACGTTAATACGATGTGAACGAGTGTTTGGCCAAATCTTAATTATGTTTACACGTATTGATTTTGGCGCGTGTCAACATTTGGCCACGAGCGATATCCTCGTCAGTGTTGCCACTCGCACGACACAAAGATCGATCGCATAAATAAATATATCGGTGAAAGTTTCGAACGAGAGAAGTGAAACAGATGAAATATTGCCAGCGACAAAGTTCTGTTGTGTACTTATTCGAACGAAACCTGAATCGGAATAAGTGCTCGGTGTCCTAGAATAAATTGTCGTTTTGTAGCTCGTTACGTTGCTGCTGATTTAAGTGAAAATATCTGTAGAAAGTACGTTTGATAAATTATTCAAATTGGCAGAAAATCGAAATATTATATACAAGGAGCCAAACCTATAATGGATGCTGAGAAGTTCATATTTTCAATATTATTAAAACTATACTATGAGCGGCTTTTACTTTAGCCGAGTCGTAATAAATATTATGCATGATTTATACATGCAAATATTTTATATTTCCTAGTAGTGCCACGGATGTGTATCAAAATTGTTCGAAATTAATCAAACTTCGCAATGCCACGGATGTGTTTTATTCGATAATATTTTTTATTGCCATCTATGTGTGAAATAAAAAAATATCCCACATTTGAATTTTACGCCTTATATACGTTAAACGGTGCAGTTTCATAATTACGATGGTAGCTGAGAGCGTAAGGCGGCGGGCCAATAAAGTGCATGCCCGAGTTCGAGGCACGTCTGAAAATTTCGAGCATCGTTAGCGTATTTATAATATAGATAATAAATTCTATATAAAAGTTCACTATGAGCTTAAAATCCATAGATTAGGTCTCACAATCAATTGATAGTACCTCTAAATATAAACAGTAAATACGCCTAAAAACCGCAAAACATCACCTAACATCCACACTTTTCACACATTTTAGTCTCACACGGAAAAAGGGGTCACATGTAAATCTCACCCCGAACCAGACGACGGGGTTCGTTTTTCTCACCCATCGAGGGGAACGAGGGGCGGGTTGTCCCAGGAAAAACGCAACATCAATAAAATACATTCTCAACGGAGAGAACGTCTTGCGCGCACCCACTACACCCCAAAACCAACCCCATAACCCAACCCCATAACCCAACCCCTATATATAGGGTGACCATATTTCCCAAGACCTGAAACGAGATGAACGGGAACTTTTCATCCCATCTTCAATATTATGAAAAGCAAATGTAGCGCCGCAAGCAAAACTTTTTTCAGTGTTTCTAAAATTCTTTAGACATTTTGTACTTTTGAACATTTAAAGTAATAGTTTATCTTCAAAATTAGTATCGGAGGTGAAATTTTTTCTAATTATATCTGAAAATCTTCAATACTACATTTTTAAAATTTATTTTTTAAGAAAAAATTCGCTTTTAAATCGTAAAATTCAAAATTTTGCTCAAAAATTCATGCCGCAGGCAAAGATTATTTAAATTTCTAAAAAATCTTAAAATTTCACATTCTAAACACTCTAAAATTATGTAAGCTGGTAAAACGGAACAAATCGTACAATTAAGGTAAATGGCTATAACTTATTCACTGTAATTAACTTCGTCTATTCTTCCTAAAATTCAGTAAATAAAGCAATTTCGCTTATTTTTTCTATATTTTTCAATATAAAACACATTTGTCCTATATTTTCAGCTTAAAACAATGCAAGATTATTCAACTAATACCAATTTTATTTGCAAAAAACAAATGACGACTGAAAAGGCCAAGGGGTACAAATGACTTTGTTTTCATTTCGAGAAAAACACTCTCAAAGTTGATTATGTCCTACATGTATTAGGAAATCGAGTGATTTGATGATATATCTCGGCACTCGTTCCAAATTCGTTCATATAATTTTGCCACCAAACATATGAAAGCACATAAGAGCAATTCCTGTATTTCAATTTCGGCAAAATGTCACTTGTACCCCTCGACCTTTTCAGTCGTCATATATATTTACGAAATCAACCTAAAAAGCCTTAACAATCTATATTATAAATACGCTAACGATGCTCGAAATTTTCAAGCATAGCCGTGAATCGAACCCGCGCGTTCCATTCACTAGGCCAACGCTTTACCTCCGAGCTAACATCGTAATTACGAAACTGCATCATTTAACATATTTAAGGCGTAAAATCTTTTTTTATTTCACACATAGATGGCAATACGAATTTGATTGATTCCAAACTATTTCGATACACATGCGCCTGCTGCTAGTTTACCTAAATTATACAAAAACAATAAAAACGGGACCGTCCCGACAAAAACGGGACGTACAGTCACCCAACTCATAACCTACCCCCCTCGAAGACGGCAGAGGGGGGATGAGGGGGATGCGCAGAACTGAATCAAAACGGTCCGTCCCGCGCCGTTTTCAATCTCGCCTCTATTTTATTTTATTCCTGTGTGTTATTACTATTTGAGTGCGGCGGCGTGGTGGTGGAGGGGGGTGGGGAGGGGAGGGGGTCTGGTGGTGGCTACGGGCGGGCGTGGTGGGGGGTGCAATGCGCACCCACACCGCTCCGCCGCGTGCCACTCTCATTGGAGGAATGGCAGCTCGGCTCATATTCGATATGCAGCTTATTGATTTGACGATTTGTTGTTTTGTCAAGGCGTGCGTGTCTAGTGCCAATCTTCAAGGTGCAATTGTTGTGTTTTCGTTTTTTTTATTTGGGTTTTGTGAACAGGCGTTGCTCGAAGATCGACGGATTTTGTGTGGATACGCCTTATATACGTTAAAAGTTGCAGTTTCGTAATTGGGGCGGTAGCCGAGCGGTCATCACGCGTGTGCCACGATCCGAGTTCGAGACATGGCTGAAAATTTCGAGCATCGTTAGCGTATTTATAATATAGACTAGCAGTAGGCGCATGTGTATCAAAATAGTTCGGAATTAATCAAATTTCGTATTGCCATCTATGTGTGAAATAAAAAAAAAATTTCGTCTTAAATATGTTAAACAATGCAGTTTCGTAATTACGACGTGTAGTTTGGAGTGTAAGGCGCGGGCTTGTGAATTGAACGTCCGGGTTCGATTCACGGCTATGCTTGAAAATTTCGAGCATCGTTAGCGTATTTATAATATAGATATAAAAACAAAATGGCCGAAAATTAATTGTTTTCAAAAATGAATTATTATATTTGAAAAAGTAACAAAGCGAACGCGCCGTGACCTTGATATGCGAAAACGCCACTATCGACAATCGGCGTTAAGGGTCAGATTCGTACGAATACATTTATATACAGTTTTTTTCCGATACGAAACGATACGAAAGTAGATCTTATAGCAAAAGCGGTAAGATCCAAATTAACATACTCCCCATTTTTAGTGTGAAAATTTCAAGTATCGTTAGCGTATTTATAATATTGATTATAATATTGATGATGTAGATGTCAATTGGTGTAATATTTATTTATATATACACTCAATTTTCGTTTTACACGGTGGATAGGGACCAGCAAAAACCGTGTAAAAAAAGTGACATTTTTTATTTCGCGATATTCATTTTATAGTTCAAACAAACCGTGTTAGATTAAATAAATCGAACTGTCTTGAAATAATAATATGGCTTGCATTTATTTAGTTCGATTCTTGCTTGATCAAGTATTCATTCATAATATTAAAGAATCTGCGTATTAAAATTTGATTTAATTCCTATTAAGTGTTTTCATATGTGTGTGTATCAAATCAATAAAATATATTATTTTATTTTCTTATCTAAAATAATTATTCTTCTTCATAAGTAATTTTAAAATTAAAATTCGCTCTATTTCATAAGCATAGATGTCTCTTTATTTATAAAAACCCAACATTGAACAAGTTCGATTACTTCATCATATTTTTTTCCCATTTCAACGTTCACTTCAATTTGTTCTAAGCGTAGAAAATGATTATAATTTAGTATTAAAATAAATTGCATGAAAATAACGAACGTTTTGCATCGATTTACAATCATAGAGGAAAATGTAAATATACACATGTAATTTGAAAATAGCCGTTTTCACTGCTTTCAAGCCATATTTCAGTATTGAATCATCTCGTAATTTCGCGATACGCAAATAGTCGAACAACCATTATTTATGGGCAAATCGTGACGCGTCTCTAAAATATAAATGTCCAATAAACTCTTGAATATACTTAACAATTTCCCTTTCGAATTTTCACTATAAATTACCTTAATGTTTCCATACGATCGTTATCTTTTCGAAAAAATAACCCAAGAGCTTACGTTTCGGCCTTTGCGACTTGATATTTAAATATCAGAAACACGTGTTATATTTAAACGTCAATTATGATTTCAATACGAACATCGTAGACAATTATTATTAATTCATAACGTGCAATTTAAAAAAGAGTAAAAAAATGCTTAATTGATGTGTAAAATCGATAATTGACTGTTTGAAAGACGCCATATGCGATTCGATCGATTTTTAATTGTATTTGCAATATTTAGACGTTTAATTTTCAGAGCAATGTACAGTTAAATCGATATCGAAGCGTTTATAATTCAAATAATACAATTTAAACAGCTGATGCTAGATTTAAAATTAAAATTCATTAAATGAAAATACATCGAACGACTCACAATTTTAATTAAAATTATATTGAAATATTATAATTATGATACAATTCGTATCGAATTGCATTGTAATCGATCCGAATCGACCGTAACCGGATCAATAAAACTTTTCTATAACAGTTAACACGAAATCAGCAGATGGTGAACTTGTTTCAACGTTTCGAATTACGCCATAAATATAGATAAAGCGTTCGTCTATTCAAATAAGTAATTCAAAATGTAATAAAATCGTCAATTATTAATAAACGTGTAGAGGAAGTGCGGTATTAGAGCGAGGCTCATCTTCCACTTAATTCGCAGTTCGTAACGAGACGTAATTCGTCCACTGCGCCATAAACTCACCATAACTGCTTTTCAGTAAAAACAAATATATCTAACGTTTCAATTTATGATTTTTAGATTTAAATTGAGTCTGTAATCACATGAGAATTTTCTTAAAATTTTATTGAAAACAGATCGCTTTGTATACCACAGAAACGAGGACAAATCAGGATAAGCTTGCTACTTTTGCTAAATTTGGCTTACAATTAGTTTCAGGTTAGTATACTTAGGTTAGGGTTTATAATAGATTAAGTAAGAATGCATCAGCGAATATTAAAATAAAATCGATTACAATTATGCTTATCTGATTTTGGCCAACTCTGGAAAATTACTAGTCAATTATGTGTGGCATTAACTTTGACATTCATTTGTATATGAGTCGTTCAGTGCATAAAGTGATTAACTTCACTTTTTAAAATAATGAGATTTAAATGTCAAAGCACTTTGTATAGTGATAACTTTTTATGGGTAAAATATTTTTCCAGATTAATAAAAATGAATATCATTAAATGACAAAATTTGTTTGGAAACCAAATAATGATTCATTTAATTTCGATGTCATTTCAATTAATTTTAAACTAATATATAATGTGAATCGAATCACTTTCGTAGTTTATTTTTGTATGTCAATAATTTTGTATGAATGAAATAACAAAAGAAAATTTAAAAAACACATCAAACTTCTCATCGTTTTACACTGAACTGAATTAATTACGGTGAGTATTGAAAGACTCATACAATAAATTTAATCTACATATCATCAATTACTACGTTACTAGCCAATTATAAACAATAATTAATCAACTACATCTGTCACTACCTACGCATACATTTCATCAATTATCACAATCGACACATTCGAATTATTCAAATTTTACATAAATATATGAGACAATCATATGACGACTGAATTCCGCAAAGGACACAAATGATATTTTTTAAAAAAATATTTTATTTCATATAGATATAGAATCTTTTTCTGTACGTAACTCAATTTCGATAAAAAAAAAGTCACTTATGCCTATTGTAAAATTCAGTCTTCATGTATATTATGACTGAAACAAATATCACAATCAGTTGAAATTTAATCAACGTACCTAAATGTAACATGGAATAAAGCGGTTGTATCGGCAGGCTTTTACATCGGTCAATATAATGCGAATATAAAGCAACGGTTCGCTTTTAACCTTTCGCGGTTTAATTGACCATTAAGCGTTGCTCCGTTTCGAATACATCACAAAAGTTTTCGCATTAAAATAACTCTCCCCATGCCGTTTTGCCTCCCCTTACCCTTCGCAGTTGAAAATTCTTCCCTTGGAAAGATTTAAGGGTTTTCCGTTCATTGATTTTTCGGCTCGATTATACACTTTTCTTACATTATTTTTAAACGATAAAACGGCCCCAAACGATATTTACGAAATTTTCTCTCAACTCAAACAATTCAACTAGTGCTCCTCGGAGCATATAATTAACGTCAATAAATGGAATAAGACAATATGAGTTGTGCTGATAGTCGTTAATTGAAAACAATCATGGATTTAATAGACGAAAAAAACAACAGACTAAATTAAGATTTATCGCTGTACCATTAGTCATCAATTACACTACTTTGAGAACAACTCACTTTATTATTATAATGGAACTATTGCATTTTGCTTCATTAATATCAAATAAATATTAAATGATTCTGTATTATAAATTAATTTTATATTCTACAATTTAAATTTATTGAACAATTTTCCTGTAATTATAAACAGATCGATATTTTTCGAAAGTACAGTTCACATGAAGGTTTCTTACGAAACGAGGCACTTATATTTTACAATATTCTTGAGTAAACTGTAATTAATTATTTCGATGTGAAAAGTCAATTCAATTCACCTTCGACACGTTCTAATTAAACACATGTCCTAAGTTAAGTTAAATTATTTTTTTGTTCGAAATTAATTAATTTGTTGAATGTTTTTTAAAGAAAAATTTAACTTTTATGAACGAGTTCCTTCCAAGATGGGAAATGCAAGTTGGAAGAATGTTTTTAAATGCCTTTTGTTTCTGTCGTAGATCTTGTATACTACACTTACTTAATGTACAGTGTGTGCTAGAAATATATGATGAAAATAATTTATTACAAATAAGGTTGAAAAAATATATTTATTTTGATTTGATTTGTGTGTATGATTTAATAAAATTCATTCGTTCATATCATAAAGAAATGAACGGAATAAATATTAGATTATTTTTTTGTTATAGGCAAAATAAACAATCAAACGGAATGGCATATAAATTTATGTGAGTGTTGTTATTCTGCATATTGAATATTTTTCCGGATGATGAATATTTCACCGAATGATTTATTTATTTTATTCAAAGCGGACTTTTGATACAGTCTGTTTATTTATAAACGCGAAGTATTCCTTTTATATTGCGCAAAAAGCTATTTATTACGCATGTACAAGAGGGATACGGAATTCAAATAAGAATAAGACCGGCATAAACAAAAACGTGCAATACGTTATTCAACGAACGAATAAATATATTAAAATATTCATGAAGTACATATTAATATTTTCCGATCTGGACTGTCGTTTTCATTAAAATATATCAATAATTTATTTTTTAAATATATACATAAAGGAATATTAATGTATGTCATTTATAGACCCCTTAACGGTTGATCTTTCGGAAATGAAACTTTCTAGAGTTGTTGTATATACATTTGGAAAGATTTTTTCATAATTACAATTTATATTTAAATTTTAACAGGTTTTTTACTTTTACATTGTCCAGGGGGTGTCTTAGCAAATATTATGCATGACCTACACACACACAATAACATTGACTACTAGAATGGGATATATGATTTTTTAATTTACAATCGGCATAAAATGCATAGAGTATCGAGCAATGCAGGGTCATTTGAGTTTAAATTTTTATAAATTTATATTTATAAATTAATTATAAATCGTTCGAAAAACTTTTAATTTCAAATCTAATTAAAGAATTAATATCTTTACTCTTAACTACCTAATAAGGTTTCTATTAGTTTAAATAAATGCATCATAAATCAACATAATCGAAATTTAATCAATCAAGGATATGTTTGAATTTAAATGAAAAAAGCATCATCTATATTAAAAAAAAATCTTAATTAAGACAATATCGATTCCATACATCTTGATTAAACTGAATCAACTTGCTCTCAAGATAAAAAAAAGCACCTTCAATCAATCCGAATCGTAAAAAAAACGAACATACGTTCTTTTTGAACGAATAAATCTTTCGAGAAGAAAAAAGATAGACTGAAGAGAGAAAAAAAAAGAGATAAAATGAAATAAAAGCCTCCTTGAGAGAGAAAAAGAGGAATAGAGGAGAGTAAGAGAAGAAGAAAGGGGGTTGAATTTATTTTATTTTGTTTCATTCATCACAGTCACATTTGATGACTGCGCTATCTCGTCTTCCGTAAAATGAAAGACGGCAATTTGAATTATTAATAGTTGTTCTGCGAACGGAATCTCTATAATTTCTCGCTCCGTCCCTGTCTTTTGTATGGGGATTTACTTGGCCCCGTATGGCGTTGTCCCTTTCTCCGTTTTATCGTATTAAAATTATTGCGCTATAAATCATACTTATCCGCCCTACTTTTTCGCCTGTCGTGAAAATTCGGTAAATTGAAACGCTCCGCTCGTTTTATTTCTGGTCGCAGATCGATGATTTTTTGACGTTTCGTCGTGTCGTGTCGTGTGAACGCAGCTTTAGACACCTGTCGATGTTGTTTCGTGGGAATGTTTTGATTTGGTACTGATTTTTATTTTTAAAAGTGTAATTAACCTATAATAACCCGTTGAAAATATCAACGCACTTTCAACCCTTTGAATATATCCACGCAGTTTTGGAGCATTACATAGACACACAGACACAGAATAACGCTATTAAATAGTTAGATGTCGGGATCATTCATATTATTTATAAACTTTATAACGGATGATCCTTTCTTAATGAAAGTTATGAGAGTCATTATGTGCACATCTGAAAAGGTTTTTGCATCATTATATGTATTTAACATTTTATATTCTGTGGGATTTCTATTTTGGCATTTGATGGGAAATATCTTATTCTTAGCTGTACCAAAAATGTAGCAAAGTCATAGCAAAGATTATGTATTGACTACACACGTGAAGGAATTTAATAATGAGAAAATCTGTAGGTACAAAAATAAAATTTAAAAATTCTCAGTTACAGAAGCAAGTGTGAAAAGATCACAGTTTTTTTACAAAAAAATCAAAATTGATCCTATACGAATTACAATTTAAAGATTTTTTACAATGCGTATAATTTTCAGATAATTAACAATGATAAAAAAATAATCAACTGCATTATCGATTTCAGAATGATTTAAATAAACCACAAGCGATTACAGTAAATAATCTTCGTAACTGTCTTCAAACATGCAACTTTTACATTCCAATATATTATAAGCTTTTAATTACGCTAACGACTAAGACAGTTTATGACTCGTAATTAAAGGTCGAGATAAAACTATTTACGTGTTTCGAAAACGTTATCGTAGAAAATATAATATGGATAAAAAAATGGAACAATCAAACAAGCGAACTGATAATAAAAAAGAGGTAGTGGCCACACTTTAAACGATCGTTTCATAAAAATCGACCTCATTACAATATTAACGAGCATTGTTTTTTTAGCCCACATCGATAAACATAAATTACACGAAACGCTGAACACACAACAATTAGGATTTATCATAATTTAGAAGGAAAATTCTCATGATTTAATATGCGTTTTACTGATACATAAAATAACAATTACGCTGGAAAATAATAAAACGAGAACCGAGAAATAGTTTCTCACGTTCAAGCACCTTTTTTCTATACATTGTGAGTACTTTAATGTAGGTACTTCTCGTATTACATTCATCAAGTAAATTACCCTTTGATGGGACTGGTTTTTACCATTGAATCACACTCGAATCGCACTCCGCCAAGAATATCTTTTAATACGAACGATTAGAATGCGACTCGATATTACAATTTTGTCACACTCGAATCGTGCAATGTTCAAAACTATTCATGTACGTTGCGATTCGAATGTTACCCGATGTACACTAGGGTTGTGCTCAGTACATACAAACATTCGAAGATTAAGAAAAGCCAATTTGTATTCGAAGCCAAATGGATTGAAATATATTCGTCTCTTTTTAGCTTTTGGTGTTTTGAATGATGTTAGAAAGAGATGTTTCGTTTCAGGTTTAGGGTAAAAGTCGGGGTTGGCTATAAATAACGTGCTCAGTAAAAATTTAATGATGGCCATTATGAAGTGCGATGAACTCGGTTATGTTTCGACCTTCGGAATACTGGTTCGATTCGAATGGTATAGTTCTCTTTTGTAATACAAGATGGCATTTAATGTTCAAAATGTCAAATTTACCTTTTTATTACAAAAGAAAATGAGAAATTTTTCAAATTAATCATTTTATGTTCACTTATCGATTGTACGAATCGAAATTGTTTCTTCGAACGTTGAACATGAATTATGCATTATTACTATTATAAGCATGTTATTTTATTTTCTGTGAATGTTGTTTCTTTTATATATAGGTATGACTTTTTTCAACTTATTACTATGTATTTGAATGTATGATTCAAATATGGAAATCGGATTCAAAATCATTGAAATGAATTCAAATATACCCATGTAAATTATTGTAATTCGAAAACATGTAAATGTATTCGAAATCGATTTATATTCCTCAGTGGTTTGAAACACGGCTGAATTTTGTAGTAGGGAAATTCGTCGGTAGATGCCGTTGAGAATCGTTTTCGAAAAAGTTTCCGCGCGAAAAATCAATAAACAATACAATACTGTTACGTTTCGCATTCAAATTGAATGAATCGACAAAAAACCCTTTTAGTGTAATCGATGGTTTGCTGAATTCTTTCGAAAAAGCATTAAGGTATTTTTTTTTTTACATGCGAAAGGCAATCGAGTTGAATTTGCAATTTTCTGAATCTATCCGAGCGCACGTAATGGAGCAATTTTCATGGTCTGGCAACACCATTCATATTTATTCAATGCATTATTATACACGTGTGTAAGTGAATTTATATAAAAAACGATGTTTTTTTTTAAGCAAACATTCATTTTTAAATAGACTATTCAAAATATGCAGCGATAAGTACTTTTTTAGTTTCATGCATGTTTTTTTTCTTATTGATAAAAAAATCATTCTAACTCGATTTTTATCTTTGTCTAATTATTTTTTTTCATTGAAATTAAAAAAATATTCTAATCAATTATATTGTTTTATTTACATACAATTAATGGTGTACTTGACGTTTTGTGGCAGTGGTCAGATAATAAAAATCCGAAATGTAACAATAAGTTTAATTAAAATGATTGCTTCGTTATTTACAATTGTAATCACACATATTTTATTCATATGCAGATACATAGTTGTGTATTCTTAGTTCCGTCTTCACGACAATGGTGTTAATTCGACAACTGATAAAAATGAATTTGACCATTTATTTCGATTCAAATTATTTTCGCAGAAATACACGTACATATGTAAGTACTAATAATTTATTGACAATTGAAAGATAAAGCCTAAATACAGTAAAATCTCAATTATCTGTATTTTTAAAATTTTTAAAAAGAATACGATTTACATCATATATTCATACAACGTGTAACCAGACTACATTCATCCCCAAATAAAGGCTATTCTGTACTAATTAATTATCGATAATTGAAAGATCAGCCTTAAATATTTCTAAGCAACACAGACAGAGGTCGAACACTAAAAAAAAATACAAACACAAAAATTCAAATTTCAAAAAAAAGGCGCCAAAAGAAACCTCCACTCGATCATCCTCCTTATACCAACGGCAAAACGACAGAGCAAAAGCGGGGGGCGGGTTTCGCATCCCCAACCTCCCCCTCAAGGTCAACCCTCCGCGGGGGTGGTGAGGGGGGAGGGTCTGTCCCCCCCCCTTCCCCCTTCCCCCTCCCCACCTTCCCCTCTCCGTAGTCGAGTTCCGGTCTGAGCACGTGGCGAGCACGTGGCCGCAGACCGCTACTCGGCGGGCGTGACGTTGGCGTGACAAGCGATTACGTCACGGTACGTCACGCACGACACCGTGTCGGCAACCTTTTCGTTGCGAGCCTGTTTTTGCAAAGTTTCTGTATAGATCGGTGACGGTTGATCGAGGTTTTGAGTCATCTGTATGCTTTGTGTCTTGAAATTTCGATTCTAGCGCAAAATTACGTGTGCATGGTAAGTCGCTGATTTGGTGTAATTTTCGTTGTATGCCTATTTTTGTGAAGTTTTTGTATAGATCGGTAACGATTGGTTACGATTTTGAGTAGTGGATGCAGTAGATAGTAGCACAGAATGCGTTCATTTGTCATGCAACCGAATCGAAACCTTTGATAGCTTGGTTGGGATAGTTTTTTAAATTGGGTTTTGGTAAAGCCGAATGTACTGCCAATGGTATTTTAAACAAGCCGGTATCTTTTGATGTGTTAGGTAAGTCTATTAGGTACAATTTTAGTTCGTCTTCGTTTGGTTTTCCTTAGTATAGTTCACTCTACTTTGATTTTCCCCAACTAACTCATTCAAGACCACCTAATCAAAGCATCTTAACATTAACCTAGCCATATATAGCATAGACTTAAAACCACTCCACCCAAAATCCAATTCAACCCAATCAATCAACTGAAACCTCACAACTGACCATTCTCAACACCCACCAAACTGCAATCTAGCAACCGAGTCGAATCTAACATAATCGCAGATCTACCCCGACCAAAAATCAATTCACTTCAACCAAAACCCAATCCATCCTAACCAAAAACCTATCTAGTCCAACCCTCAAACATCCACACGTGAAACCTCATTACTGACCTCAACTTAGCAACCTTTTCAAATCTTGCATAGCCTTAGATCCACTCCGACCAAAGCCCAAATCACTCCAACCAAAAACCAAACCGTCCCTAGCCAAATCTAGCACATCCTCAGACCCACTCCGACCAAATCCCAATCACAACCCATCCCAAAACCAATCCATCCCAACCCTCAACCACCCAAATCCAAACCGTCACATCCTCAGATCCACCCCATCCGAATCCCAATCACAACCCATTCCAAAACCTATATATTCCAATCCAAATCCAAATCGTCACAGACGAAACGTCACAACCGACCGTTCTCAACACCCACCGCATGTCAAAGCGGCCGCAGACACAACACCACACTGAAGAGGCGCATCCCACACGTCGCAAGGTCGGGCTTCGCGCCTTTTTTCCCATCGGGGAGAGAGGGGGCAGGGGGGGGAGTGGGGCCCCCCTGGACGACCTTGGCGTGGCTTCGCCCCCCGGCGGGGGAACTCGGTCAGTGGGGCGTCGCCCCCGCTCTCGGAAGCGACGGTCGCCTCTCGGGGTCAACCACCCGAACCGGACCGCTCTCCGAGTGTATGTATAGCCAAAGGTCGCGGCCGGTGCGTGTGCGAATAATGCGTCGATGAGATTGGGCCTGTTGCACTTGTGGAATTGATTGTGGGTTGAATCTCCGTTTACTAGAAAATGTTCAAATGAGTACTGAAAGATAAAGGTGGATGTATTTATGAATGTACATGTGAATGTTCTCATCGTTAGTCAATCACCGTATGTATGTATAGCCGAAGGTCGCGGCCGGTGCGTGTGCGAATAATGCGTCGATGAGATTGGGCCTGTTGCACTTGTGGAGTCGATAATATATTCATTATTCCGCTTGCGAACCGTCAAACATTCAATAGAGCACCGAAAGACAACGATGGATGTGTTTATACATGTATATTCGTATGTATTCAACTTATGTCAATCACCCTAAGTGTTTATAGCCAAAGGTCGCGGTCGGTGCGTGTGCGAATAATGCGTCGATGAGATTGCACCTTTTGCACTCGTGGAGTCGATTGTGGGTTGAATCTCCGTTTACGAGCAGTCAAACATTCAAATAAGTACCGAAAGATAAAGATGAATGTGTTTATATACGTATATTCGTATGTTTTCAACTTATGTCAATCACCGTAAGTGTGTATAGTCAAAGATCGCGGTCGGTGCGTGTGCGAATAATGCGTCGATTAGATTGGGCCTTTTGCACTTGTAAAATTGATTGTGGGTTGGATTTCCGTTTACGAGCAGTCAAACATACATCTTAGTACCGATAGGTAGAGATGGATGTGTTTATACATGTATATTAGTTATATGTATTATATATTCTCAACTTATGTCAATTACTCTAAGTGTGTATAGCCTAAGGTCGCGGCCGGTGCGTGTGCGAATAATGGTCAATTTTTATTGTAAGCAAACTGAATTGTACGGAACCTGATGAATAAGACATTCCTATAAGGAGATATAGCCATATCTTTCTGAGGGGGAGAGAGATGTCTGTATCGTCGTATAGGTGTGTCTCGTTCTTCAGGTTATGATGTCGATGAGATTTTCCCTGTTGTGTTTGTAAAATTGATAGTATTTACACTCATATCTCCATTTACAAATTGCTAAACATCCAAAAGAATGCCGAAAGACAAAGATGTATGGATATACAGACAGTCCTCCAGCTACAAACTATCAAAATTCACGTAAGTGACAAAAGACAAAGACGAATATATTCGAACTCTGAGTTAACATGACAACACTGCACTACAAAAAAAGACACACTACTGCAGATACTAAAAAAAAATCTATTACATTTCGATAATATATCAAAGTTTATAAAGAAAGTATTACAGACTGAAATATAAATCATTTACGTCTAGAAATTTATAGAAGTGAAATGTCATTAATTATCAAGAAAATGTGTCTGTAAAACAATAAATTTTTCGCTAGTTACTCAATGTCGCAATATATTTTACTTATTATTTATAAAACATATGCTAGACAGTTGTACTAATAATTTTTGAAATAATCGAATAATTAATTACACGAAATTGACATTTTTTATTAATACTTAAATACACTTAAAACAATAAAGTTCTGTTACAAAATGAATTGCTTATCATTTTCTTCACGTATCACATTTGTTCAAAAACACAAACAACCGATGTTAATACAAGTGTTTCGTATACATTTGACATTCAAAGTAAATGTATATTTTTCTAAAGAATAGAAAATTTTCAAATAAACATAATGTTTCTTCAAAAATGGTTGAAAAACATTTCGCAAAATCATCGAAGCAATTTCAATCGAATAAACATGCAATTATTCGCATACGAAATCACGCTAATAATCCGAACAAAATGAGCAATAATCACGAATTACGCAAAAAAATACAGCATTAAGAAACATCAATAGACAGCTGACCGTAATTTCAGTATCTTCACGCCATTTATCTGCAAAATAATTTAAGAAAAAATATAATAAAATAAAAACTGTACAACATCGATTACAAACCGTTAGATCAGATTGCTCAAAACGTAATTTCAAATAGGCAATTACGAGATTTTTGATACCGAAAGAAGCAAAAAAAAGGAACGAAACGATTTGATTAGAAAACTCCGAATTGTAAAATTACTTTTTCGACCTTTCGACTTGATTAGGCTTCCTTTGTTCGATTTTTGATCGTTCGTGTTCTTTCTTTTGCGAAAATCGACTGTTAATTCGCAAAAACCGATACTTTCACGAATGTTATATCAAAGTTGTGAAAATTAATATTTCTTCCTTTGTATGTTCGCAGAAATTGAGTTTTTCAGTTTTTAATAAAATAGGAAACGGAGAGAGTATCGCGTTTTATAATAATATCGAATTCGCAAAGAACGTTCGTTTCTATTGTGAAACGAAATATTTCCCTTTTAATTCGATATAATCCTTTCAATCCCCTTTGTATATTTATACGTCAGATATAATTCGATAATATTAGGTGTATAATGAATAAAAAATATTCGAAAGTAACACAAATTCATGTAAAATATCAGAATCGTTGCGCATTTCAAACGAGGCCCTTGACTCATTTTTAGATATTTATTTCAATATTACAAGTGATTGATACGTTCGATTTATCTACTAGTAATTCCACTATCGCTCGACTTTAATGGAAATTCAAATGTTGTAAAAAAAATCTAGGTTAAATCATAAACGAACATTCGTTGCAACATTCGTCAATAAAATGTATGAACTAGAATGCACTTTTCGTTCGATTAATTCGATCTGAAAGAATCAATTTTTTATTCCGATCTCGAACTTAGAACATCGTGTAATTAATCATGTTAAGTATGAATATAAAAAACGCCTTGATCCAATTTTTCTGGTTGCTTTTGTGTTATCGCCGTGTAATAAATCATTTTCGTAAGTGCTAAATTAACCATGTTTATATCTGTTCGAGTGTAATAAGTTAAACTTGATGATGATGATTGCGATCGTTGCGCAATATAAGTGAAAAAGCATTTCGATGTTATGAAATTGGTCAAACATATAATATTCTTATTCGTTTTATCACGATTTAGAATGTTCAAAATGCCAAATAAACAAGCTGAATATAAAATATATAATTTCTTGTTACTTGTAGAGCAAACTATTAGTGCAACACTCGTAGAATTAATTAGATTAGGTTAAGGTATTAAGTTTTTTTCTGAGAAAGTTGAGTTAAAGTTTAGATCAGGCAAAAAACGTGATGATTAGAGTTAAGGAAATTTTGTGTAGGTATATGGTGCAAATTTATCGGAAAATCTCTCATATTTGACGACTGAATTTCACAAATTGCACAAGTGACCTTTTTGTCGATATTGAGTTAAGTACAGATACAGAACCATTTTCTGTACTTAACTTAATTTCGATGAAAAAGAAATTGTAATTCAATCATCAATTTTTGTATTAAACTAATTATGTAAAACTATAATTAACATTCTTTTTAATCATTATACATATATAAAAAAATGTAATTGTTAATTATATTAATTCAAAATTGCTTCGAAAGCAAATTCTTTGGCTCGGAATACTTTCGAGTGGGAAAGTCAACGCGAAGAAAACGTCTCGTCAGCCTCACAGAAGTTGTTGGAAAATTTCGTACTAAAACTAGGAGTTTTCTGCGTCTCATCCTCTAGTTCCCAAATAATATACGGTATTTCCCCGTAAAGTTTCACAGTTTGGAAATTAGTTGGGAAGCGGAGCGTGAAAGCGTTTCGCTAATGCTTCGGCCTCAGTTCAATTGAATTCCCCAAATAATAGCCCCCCCCTTACTATATAAATAAATTATTTCGCAAGTTATTTTAACTATCCCCAAAGTGCGGTTGTCGGGATTTCATATCGTCCTAAATCCTCCTCATATTGAGATATAACTCAAAAATTGTTCGTATGAACATAAATCGTATCACTATGAAAATTAATTGATAAAATTTGATTAGATGTTTCAATACAAAAATAGACTTGTTATTCAGTTAAAAATATATGAATAATAACTTTGATTACACTGATATACAAATTTCGCCTTTTCTGATGGCCCATCAATAAAAATAAGAAATTACTATAAATTCGACCACGTAGAATCCGATTTTGAAGTCAAAATTTACATGAAACAACTGGTTTACTCACAATTTTAGTTCAAAGTTCGATAAAATTTCAAACTCCATACAAGGTATAATCGAAATTATAAATTTATTTCAAATCTTATTTTCATGAAATTGGTTTCAAACGTTAAAATGATTAATAATAAATCATACAAAAAATAATTTATATATATAACATCGTTTTTGGCTGATTTATGACGAATTTTCATGAAAAAAATCACACATTTTTTAAAAACATTCCTATTAATATATCAATCTTAATTTCCATTTGAAATATATTTCTCGATATTTCAAAAGTGATTAGCTTACATGTTCTATCCTTATTTTTGTACAAATTGCTTTTTTATAAAAGAAATATGTTAATATCTGTGAGCGCACATTTTTCATACAAAATGTATGGGGATATTCTCGACGCGAGCGTTACTCTATTAATCTATACTATTTATTATTTTTTTTCAAAACTTGATTTTATACTACAGTTTGAGACTTTTGAGGTTGTTTATTGATGTATTAAGCACAGTTTAATGCTTTCAAACTATTTTATTATTAGCAATTTTTGCAATTTTAAATGTTTTTGTACTATTTTCTTCAAATTCACTTTTAATAATTATTTTCTCAAAAAGTAAAAACAATAGAACCTTTTCATTTTCATTAACATATAAATACACTCATATTTAATAGTTTCTGAAAGTTTTGTATAAAAACATTAATAAATAAAAATGTTATGATGATTTTAAAGTGATTTTTTCGCTGAAAATCGACCAAAAAAAAAACTACAAAATGTGATTTTTTTCAAAAACCATTTGTCTTACAGAAAAACGGATTTGATATTCGTGATCAGAACATCAAAATACATAAAGTTCATTAAGTTTCATTGATTGGCCATTTTCTTGTCGAACGGTGTTATGTACAGTTAAAAATATGATGCAAGTACAATTTTATAGAACTTAAGATTAGACATCGAATACAAAGTGTGATAGATTTATACCTATTTTATGATGTCTGAATTTCACAAAGGGCACAAGTGGTTTTTTTTACCGATATCGAGTTAATTACAAAAAATGGTTCTATATATAATGTAGCTCCATTTTCTGTATATGGCTCAATTTCGATATAAAAGGTCACTTGTGCCCTTTGTGAAATTCAGTCATATGTATTTCTTTTCTCTCTTGGAATATAACTGAATGATTTTATGTGCAAATAATAATAATTTGTGCAAATATTATGAATAATCACATTGTTTTAACGCTCTCTTTCTTAAGCATGAAAACTATTGAAAATAATTTCATATGAAATGTTATTTCATGCTCTGACTATCGATGAAATAATTAATTAGGTTTTAGATGTGTTTTCAATTGTTTTATTACAATTCAATAAATAGTTTCACATTGATAAATAAATCGATAGTATAATAATGCTATCTATATCTGTGAACCGAATTTTTTCACTTCTAATTCTTGTATCAGATACAGAATTTATGTATATTTTTTCACATAAATGATCAATTCATTAGCTATTTTTTGGATTTTAATTAATTAGCTTCACATATGACTGAGATGAAAAATTCAAAATCTGCAAAACATCCATACAATTCGATTCAATTACAATCGAAACGCAATTTTCGACATTTAACATCGTCAAACGCAAAAGCACCCTTCGCAAACGTCATTCGAACAATCAGATTATTCCCCGGCGATGTTATATGGGCATTTTCGAAAATTTCATTAAAACACCACCCACACCCCCATATCAACCCCAAGAGCAGTTAAAATCTGATCTATGGTCGAAACGTCGAATTTTATTGCGTTTGGCCATAGAGAGAATAATGCGTCGATTTCGAAAACAGCACGTTTCTGTATCGAAAACATAATACGTACACAATCGAAATAATAATAAAAAAGCGGACAAACAATGTTGTTTCGTTTCGAACGAATTTATTATTGTGCGAAACAATAATTTAATCGTTTTATTGTAATAAAGTCGGTTTATTGTGTTGGTCTGCGCACAAAACGCCATTGTGTTCACTCTATTGAACGTTCGCAAAATCTACCTTTCGAATCGGCTTAAAATGAATAAATAATGAAAAAAAGCGGCACAATTGAATGATCGTTGTTAATTCGTGTAATAATAAACAATCTCGTTTGTCGAGTATTCATTTTGAATGTTTTGAACAGAGTGATGCATAAAAATCTGACTGTTTTGTATCGAACGAATATAATTACAAGGAAAGATTTAATAAAAGTCTACTTTTGATAAAAATTTGTAGATATGTAGTGAAAGTGTACACATGAAATAATTGTAAAGACGTGAAATGCAACTCTAAATAATTCTTCAGTAATCTCAGATTAAAGTTTTCTATATTTATTTGCTAGTTAAATTAAAAAATAACGTTTTCATTTGGGATTTCTTAATTTTTTTTCAATGAATTATGATATTACTATTGTAATCTTTATACTTTTAACGGTGTTTAAAGATATGTACATTTTCATGTAGAACTTTCTCGTTAGTGCACCTAACAAATATATTGAACTTTGACTTATAGTCAAAGAATTATCGAGAGTTAGTTATGTTTTCTGACTTCAAAAATATTTCATGTCAACATTTACACTATATTTCTACATTTTTTTTCGAAATCGATAGAGATTTCTAATTGTTAGAACGATTAATTCATATATTTTAAATACATAAAAATAGTAAAATACCAAATTTTATGAAAATTCTCTATATTTCGTCCACAATAAAATTTAATAACTCAAGCAGAAATCCCTCATTATATTTTTTATTCAACCCTCGTTTTGAATATTAAACATAAAATGTCTATTCCACATTAATTCATCTCCTTTTTATAAAACTCTAGAATATAATAGATCCTTTCACACGAATAAAAAATGGTATAAATACGTATACAATAATTTATAAAAAAAATTACAAATTCAAATAAGGGGCTTTTTCATGTTTTTTTACTCTGCAAGCATTCATTATTTTATTATTCGTAATGATGGAAAAAATTATATACATTTACATACACGGTAAATTAACAAGATTATGCTTTCATCGTTGAATATATTGTGTGCGTGAAAGCTTTGAATTGAATTTAATGTTTGCAACGTTGAAACTTTGTCATTTGTTCACGTGACGTATGAATTTTCTCTGAAAGTTTCGGTTGATGTTTCAGCGGGTCGAAATTGAAATTTCCCCTTTGTTTAATGATGAATGTATCCAATTTAATTACTAAGAGATGTTTCGTTTTATTAAATGTCGACGAAAGTTTGTTCAAAACTCATCGTGTTTCGAATCGTTCGCCTTAGCAGTGCGATTTTTAAATCGCTTCGCAAAATTGTATTATAATTCTATAACAAAGCATCTACATTGTGCTGATTTAATTCAGTATTAGAATGTTCGTTATCGATACAGGTATTGAATATTTTCGTGAAACATAACATCGAGTTGATTCGTTGCAACTGAGAACAATGCTGCAATGGATTAATAAAGTTCGTCTACAGGTTCACGTTGAACCGCGACACAATAGTGCGGAATAGTCGTCGATATCTAAATCTGCACAATAACCTCATTTCAGGGCTGGAATTCGTATTAAGATCTAATATTGATTGGAAAAATTGATTAAATTAAAAAAAATATCATTACAGGTCGAATTGTAGTATAATCGAACGTTTTTTATGATGAAACGTTTGGAGTTTCAAAGAATGGCATGTATAGTATTTCGAGTGATTAAACTTATTGTAAGTAAAAGTGTGAACTTAAAATTAGATTTATGATAATATCAATAAAAAAATAGATAATTTTCCAATCATCTCAAAGCTTAAAATTTTTATCAGGTATACTTTCAATATAACATTTCAAACAAAGCATTTTGACATATTACCAATGTAACAAAGAAGGCAATAATATAACCATACGTCAAACAAAACATATAAAATAATAATTTATTAATGTGCCTACCAAATATACTAGTAATTAATCTGCAATTAAATGAAAGAATTACATATTTATTCTTCACTATCAATTTTTTTATATACCTACTTACTACGCATTTCAATCAAGTTTCATCAAAATTAGTATCTCAATACATCTTCTTGTTAGAGTATGAATACAAATACATAGTAAGATCATAAAATCATGAGACTTAACATAAATATTTTTTATTAAGTCATTTTTATAATTACAATCAAAACCGTATGAAATTATAGAATCAACCCTATTCACTAACCACCTTTTCATCCCAGAAGCGAATAAACCACCCCAATTTGTGGAGAATTTCACCACCCACCCACCCACCTGCTCTATCCGAATGGAATTGAATGCCTCATGTGGAACAATTAACCGATTCAACGTCTAATTTATGAGGAGCAGGAACGTTCGTTCTATCCGAACACATCTCCGGTCTGTCTGTCTATTGTACGAGCAGACTGCGATGGTATAGCACCGCCTTTACATTGCTCACATTCGCGGCAGGTACTATACTAGACTTCTTCTAATGAAGTTCGCTTTTGAGCCAGCGAGGATTGAAATGGTTTCTGTGTTTGCTTTTATGACTAAACATGCAAATTTACCACTAGGAAGAATTTTAGAGTCGCTTGATTAAATGGCAATATTTGTCGTATGGATTTTCATATGAATATTTTTAGTTGTGTTAAGTCTAAATCGTGTATATTTTAGAGTCGAGGCGTTTAAGTGCGTCAGTGTGTGCTTTGACTGGTTTAAGTTTACATTGTGTGGCTATGCCTCTGTTTTTTGTGAAAAATTTTCAATTCCGGTTCATTTTTGTTTCAAATTTTCTATCATACTATGACAGAACTCTAATGGTGCTCTTAAGATCGAATATAATATCAATTTTATGGTCACTTCTTTGGAATTTTAATTCTTTAGTTACAGGATTTCGCAATCATGATTGTGATAAGTAATTTTAATAATCTTGATTCAAAATGTAATCAGAATTGAAAATTGAGCACTATAAAATGATGTATTGCCATATGATATATGTATACTTTAACTAGACAAAGAATACATTTATACTGTAACATGAAAAAATGTAGAAATATATCATGGATAATTGATTTTTTTTAACAAAATAGCCACTTAATGATGGGAGTGTTATGATACCACATGTCTTTTAGCACTGACTTGAGACTCAATTTTTCAATTGAATGTTATCAATATGATAACAACTGCAAAATTCTATTGAAAAAAATGTTAACACGTTGCTAATTAGCACAACAAGCGATTGAAATATTGTAATACATATTCCTATTTAAATAAACCTTTAGTTCTATAGATTATCACAAGAATATTTAAACGTACCGTTATTATTCTACGAATAATTGCATAGTTGCGCCACGAAACCAAGCAACGAGATGAAAGTGAAAAAATCCAACGACTCGAGCAAAACTGGGTTACACTTCCATTGAAGTGCATTTAAGGACAGAGTGTGTGTTGATATAATATTTTATGCACTTCTCGACTCAAAGTGGAGGAAATCCTCTTTGATGACACTCTGCACGTTGAGGACGTCAATGGCTGTTGAATTATTATAGCATCGTTATTCTTATTATATCATGTCTGTTGTGTGTATATGAATATTAACTGTGAATAATTGTCGAGTTCAATTTGAATCTTTCAATTTGAATTGAGCGTTGTTGGTCAAGTGGTCGTTTCCTTTGAGAGGAAGATGGTGAAGTTTGACGGATTCAAGGTTGGTTAAAATTGTTAAATACAGTATGTTATTGATTATATGTGCTAATTTTAAAGAGGCAACGAACTGATAGTCTAAAAATATGAATTATGGATAATGATTACTTTGTATTTGATACGAACATTCCTTTTGAATCTTGTCATTAAAAATTCTTTCATTGTTTTCGAATATGTAAGGGAATCGAAAAATACTTGAACGGTATGAGAGACTTAAAAAACCCGAATCACAGAAATATTAAATGCAGATAGTGAAAACTCATTAATTAAATATTGTTCGTATATAACTTATCACCATTTGGATGATCGGAAGTGTACTGTATCTGGCATAAATATGTATGAATTTTTATGTTCCAGGTGTATTCGATTAGATTTTGAATTTAGTTCCAATCTAAAAAGGTCTAATAAGAAAGGTATGTGAAGAAAGTGAGAGAAAGTGGTTCAGTAGTTCAAATGCGTGTTTCGAATTAGTATTGTCAGGTGTCAGATTTTTTATACAAACAATTTTCATTCGATAAGATTTATTAGATTTTAACTCATATTAGATTCAAATAAATTAGATTCAGAGATAAGAGCTTTCAAATTAAGAATGTATATTTATTATCTGCTAAAACTTTCTTCTTTTAATATATACTAACTGTTAATTCATTAATATATAAATAAACTTTCAAATAATACAATCTCATTATTACAAAATATTATCACATAATACAAATCGATCAAATCAGAAAGAAATCAACTGAAAATTCCAAGATGGCGTCGTGTGTTTTGATTCGTCCATTTCGGCCTTCGGCGGGAAAATTCATTCGAAATTCGAAATTAATTCAGCGCGAAGTCTCTCTTTGTTGCGTATTTATTTATTAATATTGTTAATTAAGACAACTTGGCAAGTTTTGATTGAATTAAAGCGAGGGACGCGCGTAATGAAGCATTAATTTACACTGTCTGAACTTTGCGCGGGAAAAGGTCGCTGCCAAAGACGAATAACATGGCTTTTCGAATTGTATTATTATTCGATATTCATAATGCATTATATTATTTCGCTTAATCAAGACACTTCAATGCTGAGAAATTATTCACAACAATACGCTAATTAATACTGATTGATATCAGTTGAAGTCTATATATCCATACGTATGTTATTTATAGACTCCTTAACTGGTAATACTTTGCTAGTGGAACTTTCCAGAGATATTTTATGCACATTTGAGAAGATTTCTGCATCATTATATTATCAATTTTCATTTGACAGTTTTTATTTTTAATGAGACCTTTTCGTAGCCAATATTAGGCACGTCCTACACTCACAACATGATTTACTCCAGGAGTGTTTTACAATACTTAACAATCGACACAAAGTCGAAAGAATCTCAAACTGATATCAAAATATAAGTAGATTCTTGACAAATTTCTTATAATTTGATTAATTCTGGTCGATATTAAAAAATTTCCATATTCCCTCAAACTGGGGTTCGCGGAATAAACTCGGTGTTATTAGTAGTACTACATAGTACTGCCGCGTATGGGAGCCAGGAGCTTAAGAATGATAAATGTTTGGCGATTTTTTGTTTTTTGTCTTTTTTTTCTCGTATCATTAATCTCTATAGCGGAGCTTTTGCAATAAATAACGCTGACAATGATAAATTTTATAGGATTATTTATCAAATTTATCGCGCGAATTTATTAAGCAATTGTTATACGCTTTCAAAAAAGTTTGGCCGTACAAATAGGACGATGGATGTGAAAATGCAGAGAAGCGATTCTGTCATATTCGAAATGATTTTTATTTCTATCGATTCAAAATACTTGAATTTATTTAAAAAATATATAATTTTCCACATCACTTTCTTGTATAAAAGCACATAAATTTTATAAAGAGAAATTATGTATAATTTCATTTTCAATTAATTCATAATATTATATGTTTGAAAATCATAAAAAGCATTAGAAACGCTCTGCTGATCTTTTTTAATTACTTCGATATTAAAATATAATCGCTTCGGTTTAAATTTAACATCATATCGGTCGGTCGCCCAAATTAACGAAAATAAAACTAACTTAAAACATAAGATTAATCAAAGTAATTTATTTAATTTTAATTAAAATTAATCGATGTACGCATATCTTTCATACGATCTACTTTCGTATAATGAATCAATTTGATTTTTACGAAAGAATCGCAAAATTAAAAAGCGATCAAGTTCGAGTTAACTGTTGACCGATAGTTACAGTTAAACTGTCCACCATGTTACATGTCGATTCTAATTTCTAACCCACTTTTTCAAAGAAACAATGAGTAATAATAAACGGCGATTTAGATGTTTAACAGGCCGTAACGAAATGATAACATATTTTTTATCGTTAGCGTATGAATGCGAATCAAACGAGGCAAAAAATTGGTATGATTTTTTGAAATATGTGGTTCAGATTTGAAATCGTGAATTTTCTTAGTTATCTATATATATTTTTATAAGTCAAGTAACGTTATTATCATTTATGTCGTAACAAAACAGCCGTTTTATATTTTTATAAATAATTATCAGCTGAGAAGTTAGCTAATGCAATGTTAGCGTATTTCGTAAAAGCAAAATCGTTTTGCGCAACCAGAATAAAGTACACATTATTAATATAACTACTGTGTATACTGAATAGTTTAAAACTAACACAAGGTTCTTTACTACTTAACAACCATTCATATTATCGCTAATAAAATTTTTAAACAATAAATTCACTAGAAAAATCTGGACCGTGAGACTATTTAGCGAAGAAATTCAACAATATCTGACTTTTTTCAGTGTTTTTAATCGTTTCATCGAAAACTTTGCATGGCACGTGATATTTTATTGCATATTCGAAACAATGAAGCCGTTAATCACACAGTTAATGTATCTGGTAATACTTTTTTTTGGGTCAAAATAACAAACGTTTATCGCGTATCTGTAGATCTAGTAAATAGATAACTCTTTATTAGTTCTGTTAAATATTACAAATCGTTCGGCCATTGTTATGGAATATGGAAGCGCTAGCTAATGTAGGGTTATGAAATTATATCATTAGGAAGAATTTTACTGATTGAACTCTAAAATTAAAGTAATATGTAGATATGTTTCTATGTTAAGGCGGAAATATACCGTTCTGAGATGTCAAAAGAAAGAGATGAACAACCATTTAATTATCTGTGAGTAAATACGACACTCTGTGTTGCTTTCTCACTCACACACAAAAAATTGAATGGATTACTTCTCTTTCTTTCTTTTATGACGTCTCAGCACGGTGTGTATCCGCTTTTCAAATTTTATTTTTTTATACTATCTGGTGGATCGATGAATTATGTTATATTAAATTGAGTTAGGTTAGGTTTTTTACTATCAGACGACGTTTTAGTTTCAATTGGGTTATATTGGTCGAAAATCGCTTTGAATGGATAGTACTCGAGTATCTTTTTTTTTTAATCAAAACTTACTGAAAAATAAATATTTTCTTAAAAGATTCAAAACGAAATTCTCTCGAATTTCGTATAGTTTCTATCGCGTTTCCGGAGCGAAAGCATGAAAGTTTAAAATTCGAAATGCTAAAAGTCTCATCGCCTCTCCTCGGCAACAATGAAATTGCACAGTCCGTTTTTACAGACAGTCATTTCAGACAGAGAGCTCGTTTCAGTTTATAATTCAGTTTATGCGGAATAAACGTGGCCGTTTCGCGGTACGTTTCTTCCCAGTCTCCCCCCAAGAACACTTTCGCATGTTTTTTGCACATCACAATACTCTCCAAATGCTGGAAATTCATTCGAACGCTGCAATTGTGCTGAATTTTTTTTCAGCGGAATTAAATTGTACAATTTTTGTGTTTTCATGTTGGCTTACTTCGGTTTTATTTGTTGAAAAATAATCTGATGTGAATACAATTTGATGATCGAAATCTGATGAATGGTTTATGAAAATATACATCTCATATACACAAATATTCATTTTTATTAACGTATACATTTATAAATGTTCTTTTATATCAAATTTCAATCAAATTAAGTGCTTTAATCCCGTTGTTTCATACTAAAAGTATTTGATTTGACTCACTACTTCAATGATTCATGCAGTATTTGATTCTCGAAGCTATTTTCTAATCGCTTTATGTTTATTGGATTTCAGAATGAAAATAAACGTTTATTCAGCTACTTTATTACGAAATTTTATTATTTTCAGAATCATATGTGCGTCATTTGATGTTTATAGTTTCACATGAAAATACTTGAAAAAGCGGTGAGTAATGTTGTATTCATGAACGCATATATACAAATAAGTTGATTTTCTTAAATTGTAAGTCCTTTTTTTTTTCAATTTTGACTTATTTTTTATATAAAATCTGATTAAACAATGTTTTCGTTGCAGCTGAACGAAGCTACGTAATCCCGTAAGCATTTTCCCACTCAAGGTACAGTTTCTTATTTGAATATTTATGGAATAATAAATTTCCTTTTAAATTAAGTGCGAATTAATATTTCATTACGCCATCGGGTAGTCCTGAAAAAAGCTCTTTCGCTTATTATAAGTTATAATTAAGAGCTATAGCTCCATTTTCATCGACGAAAGAAAATCACATAGGCACACTTTCATCAATTAACTCGATTCTTTTACATCTCAATTGAATTACGAGAAACTTTTCGTTTGTATCAAGATGTCATTTTTCAAAATTAAGCAGAAAGAATATGCTTGGAAATATTTTAATGAATTTATTACATTGATTTCAAATTTTATTATAACAAATGCATAATAAATATCAAAAACAAAGGCTGCATAAATTTATCGTTAAAAATTCACATCAATATTTATAATTTTGTATGAAAAAGGGTGTGGATTATTAATAGCCTACGTATGCAAATCCCTTGAGATTTATTCGAATACCAATTTACAATTTTTGATAAAAAAATGAACTTAAATGAAAATCAGTATGTTATGAACTGTTCTTGTTCAATGCATAATGTAATTTGATTGACTCTAAAAAATAACAAATCGAGAAAAACTGTGACACGTTTTTCAAAATTATTCTGTTCATTCAAAATTATCAAATGAGGTCAGTTCACATTAGAGCACAGAAATAATTAAAATGCCCTCCGAAATGAATAATTCATTATATGGAGGCCAAAACAAATTTTATCATTTGATAGTATTTACCTTTATTATTCACGATAAATATATGACTATACCAAGTCCATAGACATTTAAATAAACATTTTTTTCCAAAAATCAGAATCGATCGCATCATGCACGATAATGAATCGATTTCACGAACGAAAATAACGATCTCGTTCGTGGACATTTTCGAAATGCCAAATGAACTTTTCTCAAAAGATCCGTCTTATAAAGTGGCCATTTCGGGAGTCGAGTCTCGCAAGAGGACTTCCTGAAATTCCGCATACGTAATGCCATTATTGCTGCGGTTCCCAAACTGTGGGTAAATATTTATCTGAGGGATCGTTTGCGAGAGGCTCATTTGAATTCTCGGTTCGACGAATTACGAATTCCTTTCTCGTTTGTTGTCTCTGTCTAGTGTATTCGTTGCAGTGAATTTTCACATTTTCATCGTACTATGATTTTTGTATTTTACTGATCAGAATTTGATTTTGCGCATTATTTGAATCGTTTTACTTTGATCATCCATATCTATGGTTAGTAATATAAATGAACTAGCGATCAACCCGTTGAACATATCAACGTTGAATATGTCAATACAGTTTTTGAGGGTTAGATGGACACACAGCAAACACACACACACTCACAGATTAGCGCTATTATATAGTTAGATTAGATAGTTGGTATATAAATCCTAATATCACTGTAAAAAGAAAATCTTAATACCAGCCCAAATTTGGTTTTTTTTTCAGACAGTTCAAAATTCAAATTACCCATGGGCATTTTCAGTATTATATAAATTCAGCTCGGATAGGGTTGCTCGCTATTAGAGCGAGAGTGGGTGGTGAATCAAGTATAACTAGCAACAAAATTCAATTTCAGACAAACAGAAATTCCAGTATGAAACATTTTTAAGATTTACTTTTTACAGTGATGTATCATATCGACTCAATACATGGATTGATCAAAAGAAAGAGTATGATTTTTAATTTATTTTAGCAACTATGTATTATGGTTATATCCATTTGAAGTGTTACATTTGACAGTCTAGTTCATTTAAATAGTCAGTTCTTAGTCGATATTTAGAACTAAAAAAGTGAGACTATATAGAAATCATGAATTTATTGTTGCTGGACTTTAAATCCAGCATTGAAACTGTTCATGATTAGGTATATAATTATGATCCATAGATGTTAATGCAGAATTTTCTATAAAGAATAGGTTCCACTACTCGTTCTAAGGAAGATACATAAGTTAAAGATAAATTATAGGGCACTATTAATTATTTTTATTTAATGTGAAGACTCTATAATTTATGCATTAATTGATAGTCTTATATGATATTTTAACTCATATTGAAAAAAATAAAATCCTAGACACTTTTTAATGAAAATAGTACATCCGCAGCAACGCTAAAGCAATGTTTACACGCAAAAGTATTAGTGTGACCCTTTGGATTCCTTTTCCAGATTTCATCGGGCGATTTAACAACATTCTGGCTGAACGTGACTCGCTCTCGCCTTTACTCACTTTACTTCTCTTTACCTTAACTTGGGACGTATGCATTTATTACAACGGTCTTTACATCGTGTGTTGTTGTCGTTGTGTTGTTGTTGTTGCGTTGTAGTTGTCGTCGTTGCCAACGGACAGATTACATTATTACCCAGGCGATGTTTGAGATCGACGATTGCATTTCGCTAACGTGAATATTACGTTTTTGTCGTGTGTATATATGTGATGACTGTAAAGATCAAGGGGCACAAGTGTCATTTTTGTCGAAATTGAGTTGTGTACAAGAATCGCTCGTATATTTGGTGGCAAAAGGATATAAACGAACATGGAACGTGCACCGAGATGTGTCATCAAATCACTCGACCTCCTCCTAATATATAAATGAAGGTACAAGCTTAACTTTGAGCACACTTTTCTCAAAATAACCGCGAAGTCACTTGTACCCCTTGGCCTTTTAAGTCGTCATGTGTTGTGTCGTATTATTGTATGTTGCAGAATTTAATGTGTTCGAATTGCATGGTGATTTCGTATCGATTCGACGATTCGATTTTATGAAGATGGTTTGCAAATGTGTTTTCTCACGCTTGAAGGTTTTGTTTGTGATTTTGAATTATTCAATCGAAATCTATTTATTTTTTGATATTCAAATCTTAAAAATGATAGAATAAAATTTAAATGAGATTTTTAATGAAAGTGTATTACATGCAAGTATAGTTTGTTATTATTCCCATCTATATTTGAAGTGAAAAAATACATTATTTTTTTAATATTAATCAAACAATTAAACAATTTAATAAAAAAAATATTTACAATTAGTAGCGGAACATGAAGAGACTCGATCTGTTAGGTAGATTTGATCTGTCTTTTCGTTTTTTAGAAAATCGTATTTAAGTTTGATTGTGTCAAAGTAAACCTAATTAAATTCCATATTTCTTGATACTATTTTTCATATAATTATAATTTCCCGAGTCAGAGGCAATAAACAAAATGGAGAATCAAGTCTCCCAATCTACCTCTTTATATCAATATTGATTTTCGAAGATTCATAACTAGTCAGTCATTCCCAAATGACTTTATCAGATTGATGCGCTACACATTTCAATATTTTCTATATCAGAATCACTAAAAAATGACCAGTCAATTCCTGAATAACCCTAACTGAAAGCATTTACCATAAAACATATAATAAACTAAAATTTTACAGTACAAACTGAATTCGAACCCACACGACCAAACGATCCAATTAGTCGAGCGGTACGTGTTATTTCGCAAATTTTCAATATTCCACACCAGACATGCAGAAGTAAAACACTCTCAGAATTCGAGTAAATATATCGTTCGCGTAACAAATCATTAAAACAAACAGTTTCGTCACGACATGGCTCTGTATCAGATCGACAACGTCACGAACTCGCAGAAGACTATGGAAAAAGGCACTGATTGACCGTTTCAAAACGCAAGGATACCACAAAAATAGTTTTAGAGTCGGGAAAAAAATGCGTATCGTGATTCGATTCGTCGTAGGATAGAAAAAATATATAAATAAGCCATTTAGAGCTGAACTTGACTAACTCCACTAACAATAAGCGAAGAGTCCTCAAAAACGACCGAACGTTTTTTAAAATTCTCTTAATTATTTTCACTTTTCCATTTTACACATGCATGAACATAGCAGTTTCAAGAAGATTTTTCAATGCAGCCAACATTATTATTTAATATTCATATTCAATTCAATAGATCAACGCTCAAACACGTCACATGTTATGTTGGCTACATTGACAAATATTTGCATACTTGTAACTGCAATGTTCATGCATAATGTAAATCCCACAAAATACATACAAATTTTATTTATAATAAACTACAGATGCGGATATTAAAACATTTGAGCACAGAATCAATTAAATTGACCTCTGAAATAAATAGTTCATCGTCCAGTAGCCAAATAAATTTTGACATTTGACGGTATTTTATCTTTATTATTCAGGAAATATATTTCACACAGAGAAAGTAATAACTATGGCATTGAAATCTTACTATCATCAAAAAGTGGACTTAATCACAATTAATTCTGAATGGCTTAAATTCGAACTGATCGAGCCTTGAACTCGCGTCCTTAACCTTAGTCTTTGTTCGATGAAGTTCGATGGTCTTTTAATGCTTTTTTTTATCGCATTGTTATAAAATGGAATCGATTATTGTTTTTTTTTCAAATCAAAGAAATGTAATATGAAAATTATTCGTGACTCGTTCTTTGTGTGTTTTAATAATGATAGCGATTGTTTAGAGTTTAATGATTTGAATTTGTATGTGATTAGTCTGAGAAATCTGACATTGCAAGTCACTTGAATAGATAGAAATGCTTATCTTAGAAACAGAATCATTAAGCGCAATCTAATGAACTGTCAACTTGATATATTGTACTGAAGATAATCACTTTACTATGTAATGATTTTTACAGTAAATTTATTATTTTTAAAAGAAAACGTAGCTTTTTATTTAAAAAAATCACAAAAACAAGGCAAACGATTCGAATCGTGAACGAATCAATTAAAATGAAAATTTATTTAAAACGCATCGATTAAACGACGCGTTAAGATTCAATCTGAATCTTAAACGAGTACATTAAGACACAAGAAGACTGCAAATAGTATTTAAACAGAAAATTTAAGATTCCTCATTAACCATTATACATATAAACGAACAAAGACCTACATCTAAATATGCACTATTTCAAAGCGACAATCATTATTCGTTCGAATCGAAGGTCGCTATAGTTCGCTCTTCCTGCATAATTTTATTCAAATGCACACATTTTCTAGTTAATGTGTACAAAGGGTGAATTTGCACTTTGCCCATCTATTTTGAGCGTATATCAATTATCTTATTTGATCGGGTTTATTTGAGGCGATAACCAATGAACCGAACAGGGGCGGGTTATGAACGCTCAAACAAACCGTGCATAGGGTAATTTGTCGATTATTTCGTATAAGTGACTATATAAATTATATTAGGTATAATAAAAAATAGTTTTTCTATCTTCCAATATGATATATTCTAACCAAATTGTTTGTTTGTGTATATTAAGATCAATAACTGAAGCGAGATTGATTAGAAAATTGGGTAGTTATTTCGGACATTGAAAGAAAGTATTGAGCAAGATTCGTTGAAAGTTTTTGCAGTCGATTTTATTTGCTAATATAACGTTATTTAAGCTACAAAAATCCTAATCAAATACAATTTTATATTAAAAAATGAAAAAAAATATATAACCTTTGTTGGAAAATATTGAAATGGAATCAATCCCTAATAAGTACATCGAACCTTAGTCAATCATATCATCTCACAGTTATAAGATTTTCAATAATTTTATAGATATTCTATCGAAAAACAATCTAAATATGCACATACAAAATATTTAAATTCAAAAATGACTCGTATAGTATTTCAGTCGTGCTTAAATCCCATTAAGAGTCGTCGTTAAATGACGCGCGGGACTCAAGGGGTTAAAACCCGACCGAGAAGAACACGAGAGGCGTTAGTTTATTCGCGGTTTAATTACAACGAATAAATAAGATCTAATCTCTCAATTATCACGTCCACTTTAGTCTGGCGACACACTGAGGCAACAAGTCGCACGAGAACGTTTCAAATACGAAGATTTCAAAGCGTTTTAATCCATCGATCATCTCTAAATCTTTCATTTTTTTCTAGTCACGAATTTGAAATCTTCTCGATGAATTTATTGAGACATCAAAAGACTGAAAACGTGGAAAAAAAACCTGCGAAAGTTCAAAGTTTCGATGTTATTTATTATATGAGAGCGCTCTGTTATAAATCATTGAAGATTAATTGATGCAATATTGCACGGTAATACATCATTTTTTTCAATTGTGAATGAATCGTTTAAACACAAATAGAATTATGTTATATGCTTTTTATTATTATATTATATTGTGTATAACATAATGAAAATGTATGAATTGATGCTTTTTGGCTCATTCACACGTTTTCTTGCAACATTATCGATGTGCTAAACTGCAACAATGATTTTCTTTTCTCATTTTGAAAATAAGATGTTTAGCATAAGATCAAGGCTGAATGTTAACTTTTGTCAAAATTTACACAGCAATAAAGTAAAGTAATGTACAAACATACGTGCTGTGTAAATTTAACTGAAAATCTAAAGCGTTGATAACACGATCAAACAATATGTCATCATTTGTGACCTATTCAGATTTTTTCTTGTATATTGTTTAGAGAATTATTTTAATCTTATTTATCATTGAAATATTAAAACAGAAATATAATATCTTATAAATATTTATACGCTTTTGTATTATAAAAGTCAATAAAATACAACTTTGTATGCAAATCTCGTATAATAGAACGCGTAGCATGAGAAAACTTTGTGTTTTTATTTCATCTAAAAATATGATAAAGCTTTGAAAAATATTTACTTTATGTTAGATTATATTTCTCAAACTGTGTAGCAATGTTTTTAAAAACATTTATCACTTGTCATAAACAAGATTTGAATTAATCTAATCGTTCGTTTCGAAACGTGTTTATTTTGGTTGCGATAGTTTATTTTATACTTCAACCTGAAAAAACTATCGAAATAAAAATTATACTAACATCTAATATTTATTTCGTAAAAAAAATCTAATATTAGTCAGAATATATTCAAGGGAGCATAAATTTTGAAATAATTGGAAACGAACAAGAGGGTTTTGGGGTTGAAAGGAACGAATCGAGCAGGAAACAAATAAATATAAAGAATTTTTGCAGGAACAAAAGGCAATTCAAGAACAATGGGATTCGAATGGAACGTGATGTTTCTGAATAAAATAGAATCGAAAATTACATACAAATAATCATTATAAATGTTCACAATTCGAATAAATAACACGTGTCTTTTTATCGAATCGAATTTTTTCCCAATACGAAACATTAACAAAAATAATAACGATACATTGAATTCTTGAATATAATTTTATTCTATCAAAATTTCAATAAAATTACAGTTCACTCTAATGGATCGTAAGAAACTATTATCATAAACAAACACGATAAGACTAAATTTATATTGACTTCATTTTTAGGTTATCGTTAACGTTACATAACACTTAAACTAACAATAAAAGTTGTTTAAACTTAAATAAAAATCAATTTGATATAAAATGAGTGTGTACATATTTATGTAATTTAAACATCTAACTATATAATAGCGCTAATCTGTGTGTTTCTGTGTACTGTGTGACTATGTTACGCTCCAAAAATTGGTTGATATATTCAAGTTTTGATCGCTATTTTTTATAAGTATATTTTAAAGAACATACTGAAATATATGCGTATTAACTTATGTAATATCACCATCATTATTATTTAGTCATTGGCTAAATTACTTCTGATTCATATCATTTTTTTTTATAGAATTTTACAGTTACAACTAACTACTAACTGACAATAGAAAATTCGTTCGAATTGGTAAAAATATTTACTTTTAAATTTTGAGATAGTACATTTACCTACAATACAAAAACAGTACAATATTATATCAGAATCTAAATTTTTCTCAAATAAAAATACATACCTCAGTTTTATATATATTTTCATCATATTTTAGAAATATTTATATATATATTAAACGTGCAACGAAGAGCTGATACAAATTGGAGTTATCTCTTTTGATTAAAAGTTTATTCAGCAACATCGGCTCGTCTGGCGCATAGCCCACATAACATACACACATAGATATTTCCCCATGTGTTTTGAATGGAAACATTCCATCGAAATGATTTATTATTACGTTATTAACGCTATTATTAACAGCGGAATAATATTTATTGATAATCCCGACGTTGTAATAACCGTTTTGCGGCTGTGTGCGTATAATGCGTTCGCACACAACAGTGCGTGGCAATAAATCCGAATTACCGGACGCTGATGTTTCGGCGTGAATTATTTTTGTCTGGATAAGCGGGTAATAAGTCATTAAATTGAATCGAAATTAATATCGGACGATGGGGGTCGATTCACACGAGGTTCGCTCGATTCGATCGCTAGATTAAATTGATGAGTTTATCAGGAAAAAGAAATGAATTTCTATATAATAGGTTTTATGTCGATCGAAAAAGTTAAGGGATATAAGTGACATTTTTGCCGAAATTGAGTTGTGCACAGGAATCGCTTCTATGCACGCTCATTTTGGTGGTAAAAGGATATAAAAGAGTTCGGAACTTGTGCCGAGATATATCATCAAATCACTCGACCTCCTTCTAATACATGTAAGAACATATTGAAAAGAAAATCATTAATGTTCGATTAACTTCATATTATTTTAATGAATTGGAAGCAAATTTTATTTTATCTGTGTGAATAGATCCTTACGTTATTTACTTCAAATCTCAATTTAGATTCAGTTCAATGACTTACTCTACATATATCATACTAAAATAATTCTATTCAGAATTAATATGTATATTCGAAAACTATGTGCAAAATGTACATAGAATAATTTTTGATCAGTCATCATTTTAATTGCTTGAATTATATTATTTATGAATTTTTGGCCATATTCAAATATTTCACAGGGTGATAAGATGCTATGTATTTTATTTTTATCATACGATTTTGTATTTAAATACGATACTAAACAAATGAATCTATAATTGGAAAATTATATATCAGAGTCACGTTCTATTTTCTGAAGTAATTAAAATACGAAATTATTACATCAAGAGAATATATATTTCAGATCGTAATATGAAATCAAATCGCTTAGCCCGCGTTTTCGCGAACGATCAAATTAATTTCAGAAATCACAAAACGACTCTTTATATCCTTTTGTGTATTGTTTCGAAAGCCATTTTGGATGGCGATTTGAAAATTTTTCGATTATAATTATAATATTCGGACGTCCATTGTTGTTATTGTGTTACGGCGAACGTCGATGAAAGATAAAAACACTTTGCTATTGAAATTAATAGAACTCGTTCAGTTTCATTGTGAAGCCATTAAAACTTCAATTAAGATTGAAACTCTTGATTAACGCAACAATAAAATGGCGTTTGTTTGTTTTCATCTCGCGTATACACAGCATTAAGTTTCGCTTTTAAAAATATACATTTTTATTAAAAATATTTCCGTATATATCCAAAAAATATATTACATTTTTCACTTTTAGTCTTCGTGTAGTTTCGTATTGGTTACACGTCCAATTATTTTCAATTTAGAACGAGTTTGACGTGAATGTATACACATACTACGAGTGTGTGTACATATAACAGTGTAACTCAACGTTGTTTGTTCAAATTTAAATTACCAATTAACGTGATGAAACTTCATTTGAAATTAATGAAAATGGAAAAGATGACATGTGCGTTTTCGTATCGAATGACGCTCTAATGGAACATATTAAAATTCATCATAATTAAAACGGGAGCTTAGGATAATTCTGAAATAGATTTTTACAAAGTAGAAGCTTTGCCAAATTTATATTTTTAGATATGCATACAAAAATTTACTTCTGATACTGCATTTATATCAATATAAAAAATATTTTAGAGTTCCACTAATTTTCTTCAAGTTTTGAGATTCAAAAGTATTTATTTACATTTTAAGTTATAACATCAATTTTGATAATTTGACATAAATAAATACGTTTTTTTTTTGTAATATTTCAAATACGTAAAGTAAATAATGAGAAAAATTACAACGTGACCGGATAATGGAGGCTTTATTCGCTAGGCGCGATGATAAATTATTACCATACTACTTGCAGAAACAATATGGAAATTTCAAAACCTTGATTTTAAAATGTAAATGAATACTTTATTCAAAGTGAAATAACGGTTGAATTTGCATTTTTATGAATAGAATCCGGACGAGGATGGCTATAAACTTTCCGTTGGAAAAAAGATCCATGTTTCGAATTTATCGCACTTCATTTTGTTTTTTCACTCTTACTGATATTTAATTTTGTCCGATCAGATATTGCAAGAATAAAACAAACAAGCTAGATTGCTATTCGAATGAAATGCAACGTATTGAATATCGTCTCTGAATATATAGTGATGATTATTTTTCTCGTTTGATTATATTTTTTCCAGGATTTTGATTAAAAATAATAATCTATGTATTTATAGAGTTTTTCTATATGTACGGTCAAACTTTGATAGTTAATTTGGATTAATCTACAGCTCAATCATGTCAAAATAATCATAACCACTTTTATCCAACTAGTTTTGTTTCATATTAAGATCGAATGTATTCAATTAAAAACCATATATATCTAGATAATTAAAAAAAAAATATTTTGAAATATGTATAACTTATAAGGCTGTTTACATGATGCGTTTTTTTTTATATCTGTACTCTACAATTTCGATCAAAAATAGTCTTTACGCACAAGAAGAATAAAGACTTGTGAGCATAGGGTGAATTGATAAATAGAGCACACGAGACAGAATGCGATAACGTTCTATTTGAAGATATCATTGAGATTCAAGCATAATTTTGAATTAAAAAAATCACATTTTTAACGTTGAAAAAATTTTTTTCATAATAAAACGAAATTGCCTTGCTTTCAATGAGCATTCGGAAAAGCGTTGAATTCCACGTGTGTGCACACGTGTATTTCGCTCAAACACACGTTCATACACGAAACGTAAAGAGGCTTTTGTACCTAACGTACACACACCCCATTATGTTCGTACACACAATAATATATAATACACAATATACAAACATACATATATGTATATAGAGCATGTTGCTTTTATATTTTCTATGCATGAGACGATGAAATGTTTTCAAAGGAAACCATTTTCATATTAAAATAATGGCCGATGTTTCTTCAGACAACACGCATACATATATTACAATATTGTTTGAACGATACTGGCACTTATAATAACGTCGCGATTGTTATTCAAAAACGGCACCGAAACGAATGTGAATCCGTTTTATAAACTGGAGTGGATGTGAATATGGTCTTGTAAAATTTTAACGTTATATTAAAATTATCGAAATATCAAATTCTAAAAATTTCGGCCCTCGAGTGATTAATTTTACTGCACATATTAGATGGCTTCTAACTTTTTTAGAATGTTTCATGCTTCTTCACGATACTGTTCTAATTTGCGTCATTTTAATGTAAATAATTTTACCCTTAATTTTGTTCAAATAAGACCTTACCTCCATCAAAGATTGCCCGAATTCAATGGAAAACAAATACATAAAATCCTTAATGTAACCCAATTGTTGATTAATAGTTATATTATTTTGATAGAAATTTGTTGAATAAGAAAAGAAAAATCAGGTATTTTCTCAACGAATCAATTAGAACTTGTAGTTCGTGATGTGAAAGTAAGTCGATGTGTTAATGATCTTTTTATTATTTCATAAATTTTAAGAAATATGGTTTAAAGCCTGCGGGTGGTCGACAAGGTGTTGAGTTACCGATTGGGCAGTTTCGAGTTACTTTAATTTTTTGTATAACTTTCAAAGGTTTCGATAGAAAAAAATATGTGTTTGAACAGATGATTAAATATGTAAGTTTTCAGATTATATGATAAATTGTGGATACATTCTATATAGTAGTTAAATACTTTCGGATTTGTTCCAATTAAAAGAAGCAAATCCAATAATGATCATTTTGAAAAATATGATAATTTTATATAAAGAAACATTATTAGGTACACAATTATGTATGATATTATCACTTATATTCTCTTTTATTAAGTCAATATCGAATATATGTACAATATTCTCATTCTGTGTATTGAAATGATATAAACGCTCCTACAAACAACATACAAATCTACTTATAAAAACTATATTAATTATTCGAATCAATTAAATTTACATTGAATTTATCTCTGTAGATTCAGAGATATACACCTTCTCCATAAAATTACAAAATTATTTATAAATCCCGAAATAATTTTCAAATCTCATTACACACACACTGAACACCATTCCTTTACAGAAATATCGATTTCTCTTATAATTTTATTGACACCAAATTGAGTTAAGACGATCCTCGTTAGAATATGTCCTTCGTTTATCTATGGTTAACCGATCGTGTGAGCTTAAAACACGATTGAGTAAATTTCACACCGATCTGCATACGCATGGTTGACGAAATTTGCCACCGAAAAAAGAAAAATGCCTTTCTTTATGGGATTTTGTACTGAAAATATTTTTTTTTCCATTATTCCTTCGTGAAAATTCTTCTGAAGTATCCACGCGTGTGTTTCGTGGGAAGAATTTCGCAGAAAAAAATAATCGAGTCTTAAAAAATAGGTTTATGAATTGTTGATGATTTAATCAGTTATTGATAAAGAATTATAAGAAGAAAATACATGAAATTTCATCAAAAATCAGTTACAAATATTGCTCATTCATTGATTTCGATAATAATGTAATTTAATTGAATTTACAATTAGTAATACTTTTGTATATTTCGTTTTAGTTCATTAGTTTTCTTTTTATGACATCCTGTATTAGTCATAGTCATTAAGTGAGTCATTGTGAATAATAGATAATTTCAGTAAGTATAATTTTTTCCTCATGAACAGTTGTTCAAAAGGAAAATATTGCAGCAAAATTATTCTTTTGTACAGTTTTGTTGTTAATATTTTAAGTAAATTTATGTATAACTGAAAAAAATGATTCAATCGTAATGCTCTGAATATTCAAGTGAAATGAAAACGATAGAAGAATCGTTTCTTCGATTGCTTATTGTGTGTAATTACATCAAATTTTCAATGCAAATGGGTCAAACAGTTGACCAATTACTCGACTCATTGTTATCAGCGAAATCACGAATTTCATTCAATTCAATATTTTTTAGACAGACTACGGCATTGAGGCGAAATCGAAGGAAAAACACGTCGTTTAAATTTCATACAAATTATTTGCAAGTGAAATTGCACTTCGTCGAAAAAGAGGTCATATGCATTATTCTTTGCACAATTGAATTTTCGTTTAAGTGAAAAATAATATATAAGTGTGTTTATGCAAGAAAATATGATCATGTTCATATTTGAATGGAATATTTATTATATTAAGATGAAGAATGATTTAATTTTGATGTAATTTATTCGTTTACAGACTTCGATTTTAATTGAGATAATCATGAAAATACAATAAATAAATATTCATTGAGAGCCGATCTTTTCATCTTTGGTTTAGAAATAAAACAAACTTAAACTACACGTGGTCCTTTAACTACTATTTTTTCAATAAATCATATTTCCAACATCTCAACGTGAACATTGAAACCAAACTCCATCTTTCAACAACCAAACCAAGCAATTATAATCACGCACCATTTATAACATGTGTAATTATAATATAATTACTAAAAGCTCGTTATCACCATACAACGAATACACTAAATACATCACCATGGCGACGGATTCAAATCAAATTGAATAATTTCACAACTCGCACACGAAAGTTTGAGGTTCGTTAATTATGTATGTACAAAAAGGTGGAAAAAAACGAGTACTAGTGATTATGGGAACCATTACCTGTTTGTTGTACCTGTAATGAAGCATAAAAATAATGAAATTCCAGCTTTTGTGTTGGACCAGGTACAGTCCATCTCGTGTGCGAGGTCTGTTGAATTTAACGAGCTGTAGAATGTGATTTTTTTTTCGGATTTATATGAAAAAATGAGTTTAATTGTGGTCTTCTGTGACCGCAGAGTGACAGTTAAAATGTAAATGTTCAATTTTTCAAACATTTTTCGGGGAGTGGTGCGTTTTTGTGGTTGCGGTGTGGAATTGTTCGAGTTTTTATTTTATACGATGCGCTGAACGTGTTTACTTTCGATTTTTTTAGATGTAAAATTAATGGTTGAGTTTGTTTGAAGTTGTGGAATTTCGTTTTAATATATTTTCTTTCGATAAAATATATACTGTGTCAAGATCAGTGGTATAATTGGGTCGATATGGGTTGCAACAGCGTCCTGCCACCTTTAATAAGGATTACACAAAAAAATGAAAAAATCAAAGATATGTGTTGATTTTGTAATGTATCAATACAATAAATCTAAATAAAAACGGTTAATACAAATTAATTCTCGATACGTACCTAGCATTTATTGATTTCTATACATCAATGTCCACGTATACTTTCATTTGTCTTTTTTTCTGAATGTGCCAGTATTTCAGCATTAGATGGTTTATTGCAGTTAACTAATTGAATGTACGAATTTCGATTGATGTTATTCGAAAATTTGAATCAATTTAAGGAAAAATGAGTCAATAATTCTTAAGATAATTCCGATAATTTTTGTGATAAACTTATCAGAATAACGCATTCATGTGAATGACTCAGTAAACCATATTGCATTTCATTTCAATAATTAGTTATATACCATTTAAAAAAATAACAACTGCATTGTATTTATAAAATTTTCAACTTAAAATGTGATCAATTTTTATATAGACTCCTACAAACTTCTAGACTGCACCAAACAATTACCAGGTGAAGAAAAAGCGAGTTAGCCATAAAAAAGGAGCAGGAAAGAGAAGATACACCATATGGTCGATTTCGACCAAGTCCTTTTGTGGATGATTTTTTACAAATACAAAATGATTGAACGTTCGCTAACAACAGGTAGAGAAACTCGTCGTCGTCCTTTTTTCAACCCTTCATGTCTAGACATAGCAAATATCAAAATCACCATTGACTATGACTGTTCAAAATTTTTAAACCGCGATGATTTCAAATAACACCATTTTAAAAATTTTGCTGTCATTATATGAGTCCTAAGAAATCCACTTTTTGAATGTTAAATAGATTTAAATGTAAAAACAATTGGTATAGTTATAATTTTCTATGTGTGAAATATTTTTCCTTAATAACGAAGTTAATACCATTACATGATAAAATTTATTTGAACATAGAATTATAAATCGTTTATTATTGAAACGATTTTAATTAATACTGCCCTTTAATGTGAATTGACTTCATTTGAATTATATCAAAAACTAAATTCATTTGTTTGTTAAACAGAATTTAAAAACTTGAAAAACGCATCAGACTTTGCTTACTCACGTTTAGCTCTGAACGGTTCATATCGTTACAAAATCGAATATTTACTATTCTAAAGGTTCGTTTTAGTTTAAAATTTTGTGCACAGTTTGAGAACCGTCGATCGTACAAAATTGAGAACATACACGTGTTCAAATATTGATCGATTTTTCATACGTTTGTTATGCGGGCTTCTATCACACAGCGATGATAATAACGAATTTGTAAAATATGTAATTGCGCCGAGGTCGATTCAATTTGCGTTTATTATTCAGTAAATTCGAAACTATGATAGTACTGGTCGATAATTTATTAATGGGTCTAATTCGATTCAGCCAATATAAATTTATTAATCGATCGATACGAATGGAACATCCCTCGTCGAAGTCGGCAATAATGAGTTTCTCTACTCGGATTCAATTGAAAATTTAAACTGATTAGGAAACGGAATAAATCAAAGACGAACCTTGGAAAATAATTGAAATGAATCGTATACAGTAAATCCTCATATAAGGTTCCCCCATATAACGCTTGCGACGTTTTTCTTCTCTAACGTTCAAACCCTTATAACATTTATTGAACTTTCATTAGAAATTTTTAACATAAAATAGTTTAGTGAAGTGTCACATTGATCTTTTGATCTCTGATTGAAGAAAATAATTTAAAGCGAGAATCTAATCGTATTTGTGTTGATCATTCCATAAAAATGACAGTAAAACATTTGAATCCACGATCTCCTTCGAATTTGATAACAGATGAAAAAAAATTCCCCCCTTCAACGTCCTTGTCTATAACATGGAACCAATATTGACGTAATAAGGGGGATTTTTTTTCAATTTGAAGGAAGTTATGTATTCAAATGATTTAACTTTATTTATTTATACTAGCACAAATGACAAGAACAGCATAAGCCATATAAACATCTACTTTTACATAAACAATTTTCGAGTCTATTTTTTTTTGTCGAATATTTTTTCAATTTCAGTGGAATGTCAAAAGGTCTGTGCAGCGAGCATCTGCCACGTACTTCGATGGCTTCGAGATTAAATTTCAAAACAAGTTGAAAATACTCATTTTTGGTCTAAACTAAAGTCTACGAAGATGCACACACCTGTCCATAAAATCCACATTCCGTCTACGATGGGTAATAATTGTCAAAACAAACAAGAACGTTTTGAAAGTCGCCTAATTGTCTTCGTTTTGTTTGCGCTTTAATTCGAATGTATTTCACGACATTGAGACGCTGTTTAATATATCAATTAGGACAATTTCAGGCTGAGTTTCGACGTGGTGTTTCATAAAGAAATCTATAAAATTTTAATCAATTTGTCATATGAAATATTTTAAATCGATCTCTAAAATCAAAATAAAATACTGTTTTTTATTAAAGTCGTTCAATAATAGACGCTCTGAAGTCTTAATATCTATTTCGATGTACAAAGGTTGACATCAACTGTAAGTTGATTATACATTTAACTCGCAATGGGGTCACATCCTATTTGCATGCTCTTGTTATTTCATAAAGTTGTGAAACTATATGCTGCAAGGTTATCGTTCAATGCTTTTTTTTCGGAAAAACATATGAATTTAGAAGATCCATCAAATATTTTTTCATTAATTTATTTATTAATAATTAAATTCGAAATATTAATTTAATTAATACAAATAATAAGTGTGATATATTTAAGAACACTTCAATAAACGTGTTTTTATTCATTTTATATTAATCAATAGATGTCGATGTAAATCGACTAGCTTCTATGACTTGAGATTGCTCGAGATTATTCTGATTTTAAGCCAATTGTGTACTATTGTGAACATAAAATTGAATTATACTAAAGCAAAAAACTTCTCAGATATACAATCTTAATCATGGAATGTTTCATGGCGTTTAGGAATCTATAAGTAACATAAATACATACAATTTTATTTAAGTACACAGATATAGAAGATTATAAAGCGTTCTTACAATCAATTCTAACATCAGAGCTATTTAAATAATAAATAAATTCTAAAAATCAATACAACACACCGACTCAACGGTAGAAGCACACGCCATACATTAATCTCAACACAATCAAAGAACTTACACTCGGTAGGGTGAGTTCACATCATTATTGAGTTTAAAACAAACAAAAGCCAACCCTCAAAACCACCCACAACCCCGACAAATAACAACGGAGAATAGCTTCGAAGTGAGTGAGAACAATACGTGTTCCGGCAACAATAACAATAAGGCATCATCATCGTAAGCCATTGTGATATTCAAAACTCAAAACTCGCCAAGAATCCGATTCGATTCGATATTTCATATTGATTCAAGTCTCCCCGATTGGAGATAATATATTATCCATTCACTGCATAGAGTGATTAATTCCAATTTTTAATTTGAGGCCGGTATTTTCAGTGATTAAGTTAACTAAAGAGTCACTGATAAAAATTTGCAGAATAGAAATGGATTTTTGAAAATTCGATAAATGCATCAAACATGTTTCATCGTTTTTATCGACTATTTGCCTCGATATTGTACACTGAATGGCTCATATCATATCAAATTGTAAACGAATAAAAATAATTAATTAAGAAAAATCTTTTAATGAAAATAAAAGACCATCATTTTAAGCATCTGTTTCAAGATATTTCCATTTAATTTTAAACATTCAATATATTATTTTCTCGCAAGAAAATATGAAACAACAAAGATTTTTTCATAAACAATCAAAGGTGCATTCGATAGTTTGAAATAAAATATTCTTCGCTTGCTTTTTTTATATTCGTATGGAACACATCATTCAACTGCACAATGCAACAGCACTTGGGAATGCAACAGCTGTTGAACCCTACGAACGTAAACATTCGTTCAAACAAAATGGTATATAGCATGAACGCATTTCGAAAATAAATACTATATAATTTAAATAAATCTGCATCGAGTACATTTCGATATTTTCTCAGGAAAAACTTTTCAAAACAACCAACCCCATATACCCATTTGAAAAAAAAATTTAAACAATTCACATAGCATTCGCATAAGCTTTCATATTTTGAGACGGATTGTTATTTTTAATCATTGCTCATACATTCTAGAGGCCTTTTTAGTATTTAAAGAACATATTGAATGAAAAATCGATACTGCAAGTGCATACAGTATAAATCTATTACATTGTGCACCCCTTCAGACAATGCATCATCCCTTTGTGGGACGATAAGCCAAAGTATGAAGCAATGAATCATCCCCTATTTTACCGGTCCAGTTGCACTTTCCGTCCATAAATCCGAATGCATTTATGCATTTATTATAACCTAACTCTTATGTTCGAGGCTGGATCTGCGAGCAATACTTTTGTGCAATTCGAGAATAGATATTTCCAACGAATCGAAACGATAATATTTGGGATAGAATGAGCATTTTGCTCTTACAAAATTTCTTTTCGTTTATAAAATGGTTGTAATTTTATCATATTTTTAAAATTCTGTAAAGTTTGATTGCATTGTAATGGGAGTTTAATAGAAAATAGTGTGCAATCAGACTAACAGAAGTTCATTTTTATAAGTATATTATTCATAGATATAATCGACGAATTTTTTATATTTTCCTATTGAATATTATATAAACTAAACTGTATGGGAATTTCAATATTATGTTAATACCTATGATAGTGCCGAATATCGAATATATGGCTATTTTAACCGTTCAACTTTAACCATTTCGCTATGTAAATACGAGAATGACGTTATAAATAACCAGTAGTCAGACTCTTGTCTCTCCCTTATAAACCCAAGAGTATTTATATAAACTGGTTTCGAAGAAACGATGCATTTGTTCTTTGTGTATGCTTTTATAAAGACAGTAAACTTGAGTTGCCTCTAAATGCATTCCACATTTGAATCACAGAATCGTCAATGTGATCGATCACATTTATATTTTTCTCAAATCTACATAAATAAAATGGTATGTATGTTTGTCTGTATTTATTTACAGACTGATCCATTATCAGTGAAACTTACCAGATTTATTGTATGTTTGGCTATAAAGGTTTCTCCATTATTACATTTAAAAATTTTGAAAAGAATTTTCATCTTTGAAGGGCTTTTCCATAGCTCAGACATAGCAAATATTATGCACGCAACAGGAATAACAACAAAATAATGGGAAATACTATGTATGCAACTAAAGATCCCATCATCGGTATTATTGTTTTTTAGTAGAGAGCGAAATGCAAGTCTTTTTTAAAGTTCTTGCATCTGTTTTTGGAAAGCTTAAATTCTCAACATCGTGAAAATCAATATTTCCATTTGATCCAATACCTGTAAAGCCTCCAATTATAATACAATTTACATATGTATATGTACATGCACTTAAAAAAATGTTCCATTTCAAATCTGACGAATAAATCGGTAATATATTTGAATCCCTTGTACAACATTTCACAATCAAAATAAAGTAAAGAATTTCGAGCAATGCCAGGTAACAGAATCTAGTCATAAACATAAAATCATATTACTATACAAAAAGAAAACATCTAACACTCGGAAAAGGCTCGAAAAACAAACAACTGGCCGTTTCGACAAGATTAAACGACATATCAAAGAATTTTCCGATTTTCCGCGGAACACGCAACGAAAATGTTTATAATAAAATAAGGGGATGTTCAAGTTGAACGATAAGGGACGAGGTGGGCGTGTTTTTTTTCTAAGGGGGGTCGAAGGCGAAACTTTTATTTTCCTCTCGTGCCCGTAATAAAAAATAATGATATTGAAAAAGATTGCGGTGGAAAGTTTTATTGCTTTCTCTCTGCAATCTGCCGGAGAAATTATACGCACACTCGTGCACATAATATAAATATGGAATATGTATTAGTGTGTATTATTATATGTGTATGTATAGTTGTATTATGTGTGTGTGTTTGTGTGATGGGAAAATGTACAATATGCCATGTTTACTTATGGGTTTCTGAATAAAACGCTTCGTATGTTACATATGGGGGAGTTTATATGCAAGCGTTTTGTTATGATTGAGGGTTTATTTTTATGGGATGTTTTTATATTAAAAAATAGATTTTTATGTTTGTAGGTACATTTTATTAATTAATATTATTATTTTTGAAGTGAAGAAGAAGGCTATTATGCTATAAATTCCAAAGAGTATAATTATGAGCGCACACAATCAGTTTCGCTGAATCGATTAAATTTAATCAACACATACATACATAGATACAAAGTGGGTGATGACTAATTTAAGTGATAATTTAGCACATTTTTTGAATCAAATAAATCAGAATATTCTAAAAAAAAACGATCAAGTCTCCATGTCAATTATTTAATTAAGAAAAATTACATGTGGACTCTCACCAGAAACAACAGGACTCGAGCTCAAGTATACTGAATCGACGCGGGATGCACAAATGCTTCATACTGCTGCACTATCGGACGGCTATATTTAAAATAACTATTGAATGTCAAATGGTTTTGGTTTATTTTTAAAAACGATCGAAGTAAATGTTGTAATGTCCGTAACGACATAGAGGTAAGCTGAAATGATTCGACGCACGTATGAAAAAAAATGTTAGCTTATAATTTAACGTATTTTTTTCCATAATTACGTCATTTGAAAAATGATCATCCATTGTGTAATTTAATTATATAATGTCTATAAATTATAGAGCGCGTATAACAATAGGCAATTCTGAATTATGTCTTTCCTGCCATTTATAATGGAATTTATTTATAACGACGGAATTTTTATTTAAAAAATATCAAAACGATAATGAAACTTCGGATTCGCAGAATAGACTTATTGAAACGTCAAATATTGAATGAACTATTGTTGGCATGGAATATTACTTCAACATGATACGTGGAAAAATATCAGAGTTCATCTAGTATATTGAATTCACGATTGCATTGAGTACAATAGAGAAGGAAATGCACTTAATGCACATCCTACACGTTTCAAATGAAAATAAATTATAAATCTAGTTAGAAATAATTTTACGAATAAATGCAATATTTTTAAAATTAATTTAGAAAAGTGTCCAGAATTGAAATCAATAGTGTATAATTGTAGAAAATATAGGCTTTATATATAGAAAATTTATTTTTATTTGAATTTAAATTCAACTCTGATTCATAACAATCAGAAACAATACAAAATCTAATAAAAACACGAGTGTACATAAATCGTTTCAATAAGCGAAAAGCGCAGAAATGCACTTTCTTCTCAGCATCGAACCGTAAAAGCTGTAAAGTCGTAAAAGGACCAACGATGCAAATTGCTGAAAAGGCACGTGACCAGTTTCGAAGGATCCCTCGGGTGAATGTAAGCATATTTATTTATTATTATAAAAGGGAACAATGAGCAATTTCGAAAAAGTCCCAGGTACAAGAGCCGACGAACACACGAGGCCTGAAAGGGGAACAATGACTCGTAAAACGTGGAACGATCTGTAAAATTTCGCTGAAAAATCAAGTGTTTCGGGTTTTTTTTTCATATACAGTGCTCCTTTTATAGAAATTTAATTCGTAGACTGATTTCGTGTGATTAATGCGTTTTTGTCTTTAGCAGTTTTTCTTTCCGAACGTTTGATTGATGTACATATGAAATGAGTAAGATTGAATTTAAATTCTATGTCAATTGAAATAACATTCGTTTTTATTGAATTTAGTATTAATTATCGAAAAATTATTCTAATTAAAAAAAAATGTGTTAGACAGCAAATATGCAGACATATTGAATATCATTGAAAGGTTAAATTCAGCACAATTTTCCAGACAAACCAAATATAGACTTAATGCTCGTACAACAATATAAGAAATGCATATGTAGAACCAATTTTCTCGATACAAAATCAAACTAGAACTTTACAAAATTAATTTTAATATTCTCTCAAAATGCATAAACGAACAATTATCAGGTTATAAAACGGAAAATCGTGAATTTTGAGAGAAGTCGATTTTCATTCGTCGGAAATCGCGTATTCGTCAACTCTTCGAGTTTTCCTCGAAGGAAAATCGCTTTTCCTGCGCCGCACGGTAATTGTTTCCGCAACACGACAATTTACGATATTTCCACGGCATCCAGAAACAACTGTTATTTTAGGTTTATTCGCGTTCAAGTACAAGATGTAATGTAGTGTAATAACTGAGAGTTGTGGCAGTGTGTTAGCCGTCAGCAGATGGTGTTGCAACGTGAGATTTCTCAACGAAAACGTATTATATTATTGTGTTGTATATTATATTATAATACGTGCGAGTTTAAATTGAGTCGTTCAGAGCTAAACGTGACTAACTCCATAAAGTAAGAAGTCTAAAAAAACGTTCAAACGCGTTTATTGCATTTTTCAGAAATTATAAACATACAAATTTTGTTTATAATTAGCTTCAAATGTGATCAGTTCATATGGGAGTTTATAATTAATCAAAATAAATTATTCATTACCTGGTGGCCAAGAAAATTTTGTCAATTAATTTTATTTGTATACCTTTATAATACAGGGAAAATATCACACAAATATAAAGTTATGACTATATCAAGTGCTGGAGAATTTAAATCTCTTTTTTTTCATAAAAAGAAGTTGATCTCATTTAGATCTAAATTTTTCAATTTTTTTTAAGATTTTCAATCGAGTATTATATATTTGGGAAAATTTACGTTGATGTGAAAATTTTGTTGATTGCATAGAAGAAAAATGCTGCTTTGGTCGATTATTCTTTGTATGAATATTTAGATTATATTCAAAATATTTTCAAGACAATTTTTTATTGAAAATGTTTGACATGTAAAGTATGTTATCTGTTTGTGCAGATGATTTGTTTCAAGCTCCACGATATACAATTTATTTATTTTGTAAATTGCACTATTTAAATTTCATGAATAATACAGCAGGTACGCAAAACGAGACGATAAAGTCACATTGAAATATCGAAGCACTGAATCATCTTTTCTTTATTTTTTTGTATTGTAATTGAAAAACTAGTCGAAAACATTAAATATTAACTCAGTTGATTTAGACGTTCGCGGCGTTTTTCGAAAACTAAAACAATAAGAGCGCAATTTTCAATTTACATATGCAACGATTTAAGAAATCTTATTTTTTTCCACTTCGGAAAAATCCGTTTTCGGAGCGAAAAAATAAACTAAAATACTTTATATATATTCGTTGGGTCACGTTGAACATTCGTTCGATTAATCCGAATAGAAAGTGCCTAATATGAATATAAATTGAATTTGTGTCGGGCTCGATTTACATTCTCCTTTTAATATTTATGTGTTTTTCTTTTGTTACTGGTACTCACATACGTATAATATTATTTTATAAACCAGTGGACACAAACCTTTTTCGATTAACGCATCCTTTGAGATACCATTTCGCAAAATTGTACCTCCATAGGTAAAGTATTTTGATATTTTTAATTTCAATATTTAGATTTAGATTAGAAAAAAATTGGCCCTTACAACATAAAACTCCTCTCAACGTTAAAGGAAAATATACTATACTTACAATTAGCCTGAAATTTCACTTAACTAATCAGCTTCAAAAGTACTAAAGCAAATTTATCTGAAACTTTATTCTGAGTTCATTGTTGCTGTTGATAAATATTAATTTAATTTAAAATAAAAAGTCGCAAATGTACTTTTACGTGTACATGGATACGATTCAGGAAATGTAAAGAAACTACAAGTTTTACAAGCTTTTAGAACTTTTCATTCTTTCGTACACTATCCTGGCTTAATATCACAATTTTACATATACATATAATATTTTATATTTATAAACGTATAAAACAACAATGTATATAGATCAAGTTCGAGACAAAGGATCTGAATAACATTAGCATTGCGATGCGAAAGGTAAGTTTACTGAGAAATTCCTGGAACGCTTTAGATAAACATCAACTTCTGTTCGATACTAACAATATTTACGAACATACAAACATACAGATACTGACACATCATGTGTGTATGTGTGTCATTAAATATTTGTTGAAGTGTTAAAAGTCTTCTTCATCATTTTCATGATTCGGACGAGTTTGTTTTGTATGATTCAACGCGATAAAAAATACTGTGTTTTTATTTTATCTAGTCTTAATTGTTATTTATTATGAAAAATGAGTCGTTTTGTTAATACTTTTTAATTATATTAATTAGCAATTTTAATTAAAATTAAAGAAAAATTGATCTGCTTAGTTCTTTGTGAAATTAATTGCCTCATTTCTAAGTACAAAGTTATTATATTTGATAATATTTCATTTTCGCGAACTTTTGCGTAATAAAAAAGTAGATGATGAAAAATAATACTTGTTTTTATGAACAAAAATATGATGGAAACAAAAGATTTTCTCGTTACTGATGAGACTTAATTATGTAGCTTTATTCGGAGAAAACAATAATTAATATTTTATTCCATTAAGCAGTGTTCGTAATATAGAAAATTTTCGAAATTCCAAAAGAAGAATTCGTCCATTTTGCAAAATTAATATTTCGTATCTACAATTTGTCAGATTTTAAAACGATCTTCCAACGAAATTCATCATCGCGACGAATAATAATGTACACACAAAAGCACTCTCGAACAAAATATTTCCAAGAATATTTAAATTATGCAAATTTTAATAAATATTACAAACTTTAAGAGGCATTTATTATAAATTTTAATACGAATAAAATTGTATGGCGATAAGCATGCGAATACGCAGTTTATCTCGAGCTTAATAACAGCTCTTCTCTTATTATGAAATTTCATACAAAATGTAATACGTTAATCAAAAGAATCGCAGAAAATTCATTTGAGTTTCAACATTTATTACATTAAATAAATATATTTTCATTCTTACATAATTTTGTTTGAAACATTCAAATATTAACATGCTTTTTAAGCTTGTATTTATTGATGAAATATTCATGTTTCGAACTAAAAAAAAATAGTAATCGGTAAAATTGATCGTTTTTCGAAAAACTGCAAATTGAACCGGTGCAAAAATACATAAGTGATCTCGTTAGGGTCGTTTAGGGAATATCGTGAAAATAAATACAGTGTAAATAACTGTGAAAATTAACGAATGTAAAATTATGGAAAACGGTTAATTTGGATTCGCGGCAGTTTGAGTGTGCTAACGTTGAGATACTTTTTAAAGCTTCACATTATCATAATACTCATAAATATGTACGCGAAGCACGTGTATAAGTAAAATTACATTTTTTAATGCATTCTATAATGTGTTTTTACATATAAAGTTTATGTTATATTGTAAACAAAGCCGATTCTCGTTGATACCTTCAATTTGGTTGGATTGTTTTCTAAGCATAGCCAAATTTATCCTAATCTTAAACGTAATTAATGATAATATAACTAGAAAAAAAACTGAATGAACCTAATTATATACCGAAAATTTTTTGGACATTCAATTAATCAAATGCTATATGCAATTATGATCAGTATTGATTCATGATATAAGGGTGCAAATACAAACATATACAGAGACATGCACGCTAAAAAAATTATAATACAGACGTCTGTAATACGAATTTGAACCAAAATCAATATCTATTGTTTCATTTGTGAAGTAATAAAAAAAAAAATGAATCGAAGGTCTCACAAGAAATCTTCGAGTAAAAAGCATGTACTTAATGTGTACTTTACGCACAAATACACTCGGTACTTGTACACAATTCATACATTAATAATTCATATACGCGTCATAAAATTTTACGACGGAATTATGCACGGATGTGTGTGTATGTAAATGCCTATTGTAATAAACGAGAGTGTGTGTATGCAGTGCATTATATTTGTATGTGTCGAGAATAAAGGCACTTTTTTACGATTTGACATCAAAGATGATGAAAATGTATCGAACGATGTCGTTAAACTGTATGTATTATTTTAAATCGAATTTGTCTAGTTTATGTGTGCGATAAAAACGGTAAATGTTTCCATATTATGTTCACGAATCGTTCATTAATCTATTTCAAAATGACGTTTTCGCCATTAATTTTCGTTATAATCTGATGAAAATTATTGTATTTATAAAGGAAGTATTATATTAATATGCGCAGTGGTTGGTTTATATGTAACATTTGAGTAAAATTTACTTTTATAGCTTCGTTCCGTAAATAAGTTCGCTCTATTTTCCCCCCATTTATACTTTTATTTTTGAGTAATTCTATTGAGGAGCCAACACGCGAAGAAGTCGTAAAAAACGAATGTTTTCTTTATAGATTATCGATTTCACGATATGAGATGTACATACACGTAATGAATATTTAAATCTGTTTTATTTCTGAACACGCTTTTTATTTCGTTATTTTTACATTATGAAAAAAAAGCCTATCATTGCTCGTATTCCAACAGGTGAACTCGATATGCGTTATTGATCATTTATAATCCCAATAAAAAATAACTAATAAATACATAAACGACTTGTATTCGATCGTTATTTCTGTTTCAAACGATTCAAATTGAATAGTCATCCTTTTATATGAAAAAAAGTATATAAATGATGCTTCTAAATATTTTATATACACATAAAAAACTTGTGTTCTATAATCATTTGCATTTTTAGATTGAATCTAAATTATTACTAATTGTAAAATATTCAATTAATTTTAGATGTGCTAGTTTTTGTGACCCAGTGTCGCTCGAGATTCTATAAACTTTAAGCTGATTTAAAATTTAATATAAAATTTATGAAAAAAAGGAAACAAATGAATCGAATTCAATTTTAATATATGATGATTATTTTTCAAAATAAGAAAGTTACATATAGGGGAAAGTGGAAAGAATTGATCCATCTAGGAGACTTCATCCCTCCTTTTATTTTTTGCCTCTAACTCCCTTTTGGAAAATCACAAAATCAAAATCAAATACAAAGAAGACTTTTCATTTTTATAACTAAAAAATCTAAAAAATCATCGATCATTGACCAATTTACAACGATTTTATCAGAATAATATTAACCAAAACCCTTTCTTTGACTATTCTTCAACCTGCACCTGTTAATCCGGTTTATATTTGTTTTGTCCTATTTATTTTATAAACGAAGATGCATCTTCGTATTATAATACAATCGTCACAGACCCTTCGCGATAAAGCTCGCTACACACTACAGCAGCAAGGCACATTTTTCCATTTAGAGCTTACTTTTCGATAAAAACCTTTGTTTTTTGCATCGAAAAGTAATATAACAGTTTCGCAAAGCGTACGCGTTTCGGATAAACTCGATTCAGATGTTAATCTCGATTACTTCGTTTGTTAAAGGAAAACTACTGCTTCTGTATCGACTTAAACGATGGGGAGATTTGGCTTATTTCGTATGTCATTTCGATGAAATATTCACAACTAGCTTCTTTTAGATATTACTTTACGAAACTTTTAACTTTAACAGGCTTCTTCACCTTAAATAAGTGATAAATTTAGATATTTAAAAAATGGTATCTGTACCTGTAACGAATAAATAATTCATTTCAGGATTTTCACCTTGAAAAATATTAATTATAGATGAAATATATACATTTATTTGATATAGCCTATTATCATTATGATAATTCGAAATCAATCGAGTATCCCTATATACACAATCAAGGCTCCTTTCTTCCGTTTGAATAACACTCTTCAACATCGTACCTACAACTAATAATGCAATAAAATTTTATTACAGTTCAGTTTCTTATGATGCTTTATATAAGTATGTGCCAATTCCAGTTTGAATTATTCATTTTAGCGCCGATTATGTCGTAAATCGTACCATTCGTGATGTCGATTTGATCGTGTTTATCTTTTTTATTTATCGATGATGATTTTGCCCATTTTCATTCGTGATTTTTCACTATAAATGCGAATTTACACATGTAATTTCATATGTGTATATTTCTTAGTTTATATTCGTCTGCTGAAAAATATAACGCAATAACGTATCGGAGCACGAAAATACCGTTAAAAGCAAAAGAATGTTACGAAAAATTTAATACACATTTATTACACTTTACGATGTGCTAAAAATATTTCGAACGTTCAATTTCGATACGAAAGCTCTTACAATGTAATTAAATCGAAATGCTCATATTTCAAAATAATAATTAAAGCCGAACAATACGAAAACATAATCGAATTTATGAGAATAAGATATTTTTGCGATTTCGCCTTTAAACAATATCGAATAACAGGAAAAAACATACGATATATGAGTTATTTCTAATATTTCATCGAAATTCTATATAAATAATTATGATTAAACGATATTTAAAGTCAAATTCATATATTTTGGCAATTTATAGAAATAATTTACTTTTTTTTGTAATTATTGATAAACGATCTCATAATGTTCTGAATATTATATACTCAATATGTTTAATATAACAAAGATTATATTTATACGTATATTTTAAATCTCCCTCGAAACTTATTCTGTAAATTATACTTTGATGTAAAACTAGCTGTACTTTAATAATTTTTTAATAAAAAAATCCGACTTTCTCCAACTTTGAAGATAATTTATTTATAAATACTATTTGTATTGCGAAAAAATAGTATATTTTCGACTTTTTTGACGTAAAACACGGCAAGAAAGTAATTGATCGTTCGCTCACTTCTTTATTAAATCTTCTGCACAAAAGGGGCATTGTGAAATGGCGTTATTAAAAAAGTTTCCGTTTTTCGAACTCGAGTGATGAATGTTTTTTCTGGAAAAAAAAAACACCCGAAAAATAAAAGAGAATTCTTCTTTTTCGCGCCGTTTTCATTTCGCGTACGAGAAAATACGCTTTTCCGACTTTTCCCCGCAAACTTCAACGTTTTGATTGCGCAAATAAAAACGGAATTATAACATTTCGCACACGAAATAATATATTATTTGTACGCGTTCGTTTAACGTAATATATATAAATATTCTAGAGAGTGTGTGTGTGTACACACAATTTCATTCAAATTGAATAAAATTTCCCTCTCTGAAATGTAAACTCAATTTTCCTTACACCGCTCTCCCCCTTCAGACCGACGTGTATGAAAATCAATACTTTGTACTTTCCGTTGTATGTACTGTGTAAGTTAAATGCGTTATTTCATCTATACAGGGGGGAATAATTTGATGATGGGAAATTTTTATGTTTTTATACCTCTTTCCATACTAAAACTTCACATGAACGGTCTGTTAGTGTATTTTTTTCGTATTTAAAGATTTGAAAAAATGTTGCTAAAGTAAATGCCGAATGAAATGACCAAGGGGTACAAGTGACATTTTGACAAGTGGCACAGGAATCGCTTCTATGCACGCTCGTTTATTTGGTGGCAAAAGGATTTAAACAAAAAATAAAACGTAGGTACATGGTCAACTTTGAACGCACTATTCTCGAAATCACCGCAAAGTAACTTGTACCTCTTGGCCTTTTCAGTCGTCATATCTATTAAATCGTATTTTTTATTTGAATGAACTTAAGAATATAGAATGTTTGAGATTGTTTTATTAATTGATATCACGTACCTGCAAAGAATATGAAATATGTTTCTTATCAAATCTTATTAATAATCAGTTTTTCAGAAATCAATAAGGATAATAAAAACAATTGAATTTAATCTAAATAATCCTCCTTAATAATATTTAATGGACTCTTTTATCAATATTCGAGCGAAGACATTGCCTATTTCGCGAATAAAGCAAAACGTTTACAATATTCATGAATTTTCTTAGATTGGATCAGAAAAAGCGATAAATTCGAATCTAAATATACAATTTTTCTACGAAAATCCAAATTTACACTCATCACACAAATTCCACTCGAATCCAGATGAAGAAATTTATCCAAAATTCAAGCGAGAACCGAGCGAGTCAAATATTGACTTTATTTTCTTCATTTGCGAACATAAGCTCAAATAAACACGTTTCGCGAAAACTAAACTTAAACGATCTAATATTTTATTCCGTTCGAGTTTCGCAGCCTTGTTTGTTCTAACTTACTAGTAAACTTGCGAGAAAACGTTTGATTTGACAAAAACGGCTCAAAGTCAAAACGTGTATCAATATTTTGGCATTCTAATTTGTTTACAGTCTGTACTTTGATTTTGAAATATTTTGGTTAGAAATAATAAGAAATAAGACATTTTGTATTGATGATTTAATCACTTTTCGCTTTGAACGACTCATTTGTACGTTTAAATTCGAAGAAGCGTCGATTTCTATTCGAAAATTTTAAAATTTGGGTTGATTTTCGTTCGATTCAATTAGATTTCTATCTCGAAGGTCCATTAAGGGAGATGCATAAGATTGAAAAAAGTTAAGTGATACTAATTTATTTTTGTCGAACTTTCGGGTTGATTATTCAAATGCGCTCTTTGATAAAACCTGTCTTAAGTTTTAACAGTTAGGTTCGATTGGTTTCATGATTCATTTTGAGTTACGCATCAATCTAAAAACGATCAATTTCGAATTAAAATATAAAAATTTCTTATTTGCATAAATATGTCCTAATTTGGTACAACCACATACCAATTCGATATAAATACTAGCTTAGTGAACTTTAAATGAAATTAAAAATCATTTAACTGAAATTAAACTCAACTATTGAGCTAATATAAAGACTAGTTGGTGTATGTTCGTATAAAAATTAATATGATAATTTTACTAAACTGTATCTATGACTGTCTTTTGTAACGTTTTTTTAATGTTTGAGTGAACAGTATTAATATCCTTGAATATAATTTAGTACTTGTAAAAATACTATCGACTCATTATTACACTTGACGTACGTACGTAAATACATAACCTAACTTGAAAAAAATAGTATAATCTAACCTAACCCATTAAAATATGAACTTTTCCTCAAATATCTTATTTTTTTAAATTAATTAATATAATACTTGTGAATGAAAATTTAAACAAAAACAGGTTGCATCCGATCGCTTCGCATTGCTGCCAACGTAAGCCAACCCATCCACCACCTATCATTATTTTAATTTGATTTTTTATCCGATTATCGATGGAGGTTTTGTTTTTCACCGGATCGAAAACTTTCATTATGCGCGAGATTTAAATAAAACGATTTTTTCCCCCCTCCCCTTGTACCCTTCCCCTCCATTCCCCTCCATTCAGTTCGTATGCCACGAGGAGTTCATGGTCGTAATCGAACACTCTTCGGCCAATTCCGACATATCATTTATCGATGATTGCTATTTTCGATCGAGTGCTAATATTTGGAATTGAATTCATTTTTATTTATCAATCAATTTTTTTTTAATTAATTCAATACATTTTCAAATATTTTATATTTATTTTTATCTGATTAATCGTTAAGTTATTTTATGATTCGTAACGTATCGAAATAGAACACTTAAAAGCTTATGATTTTTTTTCAATTTCAATATTTTGTTCACGTGCCAAAAGCGAATTTATCGCTCATGAGCTACGTTTATTTTTATCATTTTCATTAGAAAGTAGTTTTATTTACATTTTTATATATCATATAATAAATGATATTATTTTATGCTTTTATACACTCCGAGAGTATCTAGGTCAGACTTTATGTCTTATTCATGACTATTACAAACACAAGTTGATGAAATGAATATGTAGTTTCAAACATCTTTCATAAATATGAAATTTATGGTACAGGAGAATTAATTGAAGCAACGTTATAAATAAAACATAGAAGCATACGTGATATAAATAAAGTTTTAAAAATGATACCTTTATAATTAATCTTCAACTTTTGTTAATTTGTTACGTCTATGCCTATGCCTATACCTAAAAAACTAAACCTCGCTTACTTATTTCTTATCCCGTTCTCATTTACCTATTTCCTGCTCGATTCCACTTACCTATTGCTTGCTCCGTTCCCTCTAACATCAAACAACGAAGATTTGAATTTCAATCAAAATGAGTCACCGAATTCAAGAGAATAGATGACGACCTTTCGATGATTTTGAGAAAAACACGTTCAAAGTTGAGCATGTACATATAAGGAGGAGATCGAGTGATTTGAAGATATATCTGCACACATTCCGAATTCGTTTATATCAGTGATTATCAAACTTATTTCTTTCACCGCCCCCTTTAAAAATAAATTACTTCTCAGCGCCCCCCCCCCAAAAAAAAAACAAAATTAAAATGATAAAATGTATGCCCCTCCCAACATATTTTTGTATGTATATGAAAAAAAATTAAAATAGCGCCGCAGGCGAAAATTTTTTTCATAATTTTTGAAAATCTTTAAAATATCTCTTCAGAAAATGAAATTTTTGATATGTGGATGTTTATTATATTCACCACTTTTGAGCCGTTTGACATATTGAACCCCTATGCAAAATTGACATCTAAAAAGTCCGAAATGAAAATACATATTCAAATTCATGAACTTAGAAAATGATTTTTTTATCCTTAACAGATGTAAAAATCTTAGTTGACAAGTTTTTTCAAATTCATATTCAATTTATTAAACTAAAACACAATGCGCCGCAGGCGAAAATTTTCAGACATTATCCGCAAGAACTTGCGTACGGTGTGCGGGCTATCCTACTAAATCTATTTTAGGTATTTTAAGTTTTTATAACTTCATACAAGATAGAAATATAAACTTATTATTCGTTATTGTGTAGTAGTTGGGCATTAATTTTAGTGAAATTTAAAATACTATATAAAGTAAATGAAATTACAAATTTCAAAACGTTCCCCTAGCCCCTATCAACGCCCACCATTTTTCTCTGGGTGCCTCAACGCCCCCCTCGAGGTCTAAAACGCCCCCTGGGGGGCGCTAACGCCCTCTTTGAGAAACACTAGTTTATATCCTTAATCTTAGACTGAAGTCTTAGAAATCGTCTCTAAACATGAAAATCGAAAAGCGCACACGGCTGCAATCGACACCGAGGGAACCCTAACGAGTTTCCCACTCGGAAAAGTGCGAAAGTTTTCCATTTTCCGTTTCCGTCGAACGAACACACGTCCTTATCCCGAGACGGGCCCAGTTTCCCTCGGACACGACGCCCAATAAAACTCGCGTCCCCGAAAAACATTTCGCGAATTTATGGCCCACCCAGTCCGTATAACGTCGGGACATAATGGCATAGTAATATTGTAACATTTTGTCGTTTATTGCCGCCGTTTTACAGCCGAACCCCCTCATACTACATCCCGTACTGGGAGCTTTTAGTCCGCGCTAGTGTTTTCTTCTAGCGTGTGGCTTTTTTGGATAGAATGCGCTTTTATTGCCGTACGCTCTTATTGCAATTATTGTCGTTTTAGTTTTGATGCTTTTTTTTTAATCGGTCGTAAATGTTCAGAGTGCCTTTTATTATATTCGGATACAATATGGGATTTTTGTATGATGTTTTTTTTATATCTGTGTAATTTTGATTGGATTTTGGATTATTTTAATAAAAAAATTGGTTATTTTTCTGCGTTTTTTTTCAGTCTAGTTATGACTGAATTTATCTATTTAGTAAGGACGTATTTAGTTGGTCTAATTGTTAGATCTTTAAAGTAATAAGACTATTGGATTCAGGGTGTATTTATACAAGTAGTGACCATATTTCTAAATATAGCTTGTATATGCAAGTGTAATTAACTTAATAATGAAATAATAAAAGTTGAAAGGGTTTAGTAAATAAATAGCCATGGGGTTTCTTTCATTTGAATTCAAATAATTGTGAGTCTTGGTTGAAAATGTTCTTTAATCGCTTAGTTATCGATCGATTACAAACATATTCACAAAAATTTCTTTCTAAGAATTTCATACATTATCGAGTTGTTGTCAATCAAGAAATATGATTAAAATTAATTGAAAACACGACGTTGTTTTACTTTATATAAAATTGAAACGTCATTTACAGTTAAATTCATATTTCAATGATTGACAACTAATTCGCGTATGATATTAATCATAATTTTCATATTGACAATCATACTAGATATCATAAAAATTTTCTTAACTTACATATTTACAAAAAAATACAAATGATTTATTATACAATAATTCAAACATGTGAAACTAAATTTATTATTTTCACAACAAAAAAAAACTGTAAAAATACATTTAGAACGTACTTTTCTAAATAAGTTCGTTGACTTTCGTTGCAATATCTGGTTGCGGCAACAATATGGGCATTATGAATGCGTTATGCAAACGGAAAAGTTGTTTTCTCGTTTTATAAATTTATATACAATATATATAAGAACAAACAAACAGACAAACGTGTACACTTGTACACGATAAATAAGCATAAACGACGATTGAAATTGCGCAAGTCGAGTCACGAGTCACATTCATGATGACTCGCAGATGCAATTAGGACTCGATGCACTTTTATTATAATATGGAAAATTCATGATTATGATCGTTTTATTATTTGTCGAAAGGCTTTTGTGGTAGAAAGCGTGGATGATCGTGTAGGAGAGCCTTTGTGCGATGTTTTTTGAAAATTATTTACGGACATATGGTGGTGTATAATTAAAATAATAAAAATAATTGGGATGATTCTGAATGTGGGAATTTTTCACGGTTGGAATCGAGATGAGATTTTGATGATGCGTCTGTTTTTAAAAAAAATATGTTTTTCAATAAATTTCTTGTTAGAATTGTGTGCAATTTATCAATAAAATGTAGCTCGTATTTATTTGACTTCTATGTAAGATTTATGGCTACAACGTGTTTCATTTACATATTACAACAGATAGACTTTCAAACGATTCGTTAAGTGGACATTTTCCTGTTCTAATTGTAATTGGCAATCTTTTCAACGATCTCATTAGATAATATACGAATAAATTACATGATTATAGCTGCTGTTACTTGGCTTCGCTCGAATTTTAAAATATTTTATTTAATATTTATCATATAGACTGATTAAATTGTATAAGATTCATCATAATCATGTAACAAATGTAATTAAAATCATGAATCATTTGAATTTAAAATTCAATCAAATTTTTAAATTCTTACAAACAAAAGAAATCGTTATGACAATGGCTTTTGAATTCATTGTTTATTCTTATTTAACAATTAATTGTGTGTTTTAAAATAATTATTATTATATAAACATATTTTCTAAATATGCAAACAACTCTCAAATGCTTAATTTCAATCAAATGAATGATTTAAGAGAGCATAAAATTTAGATTAACCTACATGATATACAAATGTGTATATTGAAATATTTCTATTTTATTATTATTAGAGACGTTATTATTTTTTTAATAATTATATTTCTTACTTAATCATCGAACAGCATTTTCATCAATCTCGACAAATCAATAAAATTTCAACCCGACTTCAAAGAAATTTCATCGAACGATTGATGATTTCACATAGCACGATTTCACCTCGGATAATAACAGATCGATAATCCGTCGAAACGAAAATGTACACCTACAAGACGAAAATCGACTCACCACCGACCATCATCATCATCGACGTAATGAAGTAATGAAGTAATTAATTACATCTGAGGTTCACTGTACCCGGATGCACTCGTTGATCATATTTAATCGCACAATTAATCAATCGGCTGCATCGTGATTTCTCTAATTCAAACGTTGACATGATTGAACGTTTCTCAACTGCGTCGATGACAGTTCGCTTATTATGCTTTTGTGTAAGTCGAGTGATTTCAGAAAATTGTAGAGTATGAATGCAATAGTTCGATATGTAGGTCTCTATTACTGTACGTTGTCATTTTAGAGTAAATCCGTTGAATTTTTCAATGTGAAGTCGTTTGATATTTTTGCGTGATCTGTAATTGTTTGATGAATGAAAATTGATGGTTTGAATTGTTTGTTGAAGTTATTACTTAGCGTTGATATAAATATTGTATGAATGTATTTGAATACGACTCATAATTTCAATTTGATTGTCGTTCATTATATTGACTGATGTGTAATCGAGTGCTTCAATTATGCTAATTATTCATGAAAACGAATTCGAAACTCAGCAATATCACTAAGTTATAGTATGACCACTATTTTTTTCTCTTAAAATAGCATCAAATTGAATTAGAATGTAGAAACCTTCCCAAATCGTATGAATGACTCAAGAGTACAATCGGATACACAAACTTCTATTTTTATATTATAAACGAGAAGAAAAGTTTCTATGAAACTACATAATATCGAAAATCACACAACAATCCGAAAGCATCACAAAATCAATCCAATCAGACACAGTTTACTCAAATAACCCTGTGAATACCATCGAAGACGATTTCTCACAGACGAAACGTTCCAAACAACAGACTGCGAACACAATACTACGAACTATAATATAATAATAATAATATTAAATACAATATAGCACGATAAAGGCTCGATATAACATACATAGGTGGAGACAAATAATTAATTGCCATCAGCAGGGCACAGAGATAATATTGTAAGAGAGACGTACTCGTCCTGACAATTACACAATGGCAGCTACAAGGTGAAGCATAAACGTCATCAATCTTATTCGCCTCGAAATTACTCTTCGTCAAATATTTCAACACGAAATTATCAACGCATTCCCTGAACGATAGATAGTTTGTGGAAATTCGAGAAAAGTTAAGGTTTTTATAAGTCACGAAAAAAAAATCTGTGACACCTGAAAAGTCATTTGAGAAAAACACAAGCACAATGTGAAGAAATTGGTACGAACTTTCGATAGTTTGTAACTCAAAACTCGAATGTTATGTAGCTACATGTTGACGATTTTTTTCTGTATAATTCTTATTGCTAATAACAGTTATTATGGGGGGCGTCCACTGCCGAGTGGAAAGGAACGGACTAGGGACACAGCTATAGAAAAAATAGCCATATAGACGTCTTCTTCTATCATGTGTCCCTAGTCCATTCCATTCTTCTCGGCAGCGGACGGTCCTATTATCACTAACGCATTCAAATTCCATGGAAAAAAAGTCAATACGTACCCACACAAAAGTCGATTCGAGTAACTGACGATTAAAAATTAAGGCCATAATTTAATTTTTTTTCAATTTATAGAGTGTCTCATTAATAGACAATATAATCAATCAATCAAACAAAACAAAATCTACTTCAAACCGAAAAAAAGACGCCGATTAAACTTCAAACGCACAACAATCTAAAAAATCTCAAATTGCAAAATCGTTCGCGAATTTCACACACACGTGCACACATAGATATATTGTATAAATGGACATTGGACGGACGTTACACGTCCTCAACGGGTTAAGGTTACACGATTTTAATTAATATCGTCGGACGTAACGATAACATCGCGTAACTCGACCGTTTAACCGCGCAGTAAACTGCGGACTTACAACGTTAAACACTCGCCCATTTATTGCCGATAAAGATTCGCGCCGATATCGACTCTAGCGTGTAACGACCTAACGGCCATCTTCCGATGGACTACCGTGGAAATCGTCGATAGTGTCTGTTGTACGATGCTCGAAAAGGCCAATGGGTGCAAGTGACGAAAAGTGAAGAAAAGCGAGCTCAAAGTTGAGCTTGTATCAGGTGGAGGTCGAGTGATTTGATGATATATTACATAGAAGTTATTCACTTTGCACTTGTACCTTTTGGCCTTTTCAGTCGTCAATTTGATCTCACCTTACTAGAAATGTTTATACATTGTGTAAATTTCGAGTTACATTCAGAATTTTCGAGATGAAATTGGATTTTTCTTCCAAGTAGATTTGAAGAATATTCTCGATTATCCAGTTTGTGAATTGACCGCATTTAAAAATATTTATTTATTGTTGTGTGAAGATTGTTTGCAGTCAAAGTTATTGCGAATAGTTGGCTATTTGTACTCAATGCGACTGCGAATATTTGGTAATTTACACTTAATACTATGTGGATCATAAATTTCATGTATGATTTTTCATGTGATTTAAAATATCACACAAAAATAGGATTGTAGAATCAGACGTAATATTTGAATATATTTCGAATACAAAATATTTCGTATTATAAAATGTTCTATGAGCTGTATGAATCAATTCTAGGCTAATGCATAGTTGATAAACGTGCGGTTAGTGCGATTAGTCACAAAGAGTATGGTGCCAAAAGGGTTAATCTGAAATAATTAAATATTTCTCTTCACGTTTGTGAATTTGAATTTGAATTTGTTTCGCGATATTATTTATTCACTCTGTTGATCAAAACACATACGCGTTGTACATATATTATAGGTACATAAAACACGAGTGAAATAATTATATTTTGAGTGCTCAAATTACTCTGTGTTCTAATGGTAGCATCGAATATGCGAAATAATCTAGTAATCTGCTATCGAAATTTGGGTCAATTACGAAAATTTTCAATGCATAATGAATCGATAATAATCAACAGTTAATGTAATTAAAATATTGTTAACGTAACAATACTAACAATTAATGAACAAAACTAAATTGAAATTCTGTTAAATCCCACGTTGTTAACAATGATAATAACGATCAATCGAATCAACTATACATTGAATATTTTTAATTTACAGAAAAATTAAAAATTCAATGTAACTAATTAACATCTGCTACGTATTTTTAATTTGAATCGCTCATTTCAAATCACATAAAATACGATTCGTTAATTTCTGAGATGATAGTAAAAACACGTGGAAAAATAAGAAGATAATATGGGCGTAATAAAATCGTTATCGAAGATGTTCTCAACGACTGCTAATAAGAATGTCTGAATTACATATTTTATTCAGTCGTAAAGTATGTAATAATTTTAATAATCCCACACTGTGTAATTTAAGGCTCTTATTTGTGGGCATTGTTTTTTACGAGTTGGCAACATTTTGATCGCATTGTAAATTCGACGAAGGTTGAAAATACGAATGAGATATCGTGACGAGACACTTGATTTTACAGCTTTCGTATAATAAGTCGTCAAATGCTATAAAAAATACATTTTATTATATTGTACAGAATTAAATAATCGATTTTATTTCGCAAAAACACCATTTCGTTATTTTTTAACGTAAAATGGAAAAAATACCTTTGGATTTAATATATTTAAAAGTATGAAAAATATACCGAACGTAAGACTCTTGTGTGTTAGAAATGAAACTCTCTTAACTACCACTATTATTATACAATATTGAAAATTTTATCAATTATACTTAAAAAGTTACAACTTTACAAGATTATATTTATAAAAAAATCTTCGCATAACTCCAATCTCTTCGATATCCAATCTTTTTTCACACAACCACAATTGGTCCACACATCCAAAAGGCAAATCCAAAACAGCAAGATGCTCTAAATCTCCATCGGATACCATCCAAAAGTAGAGGATGAGGATAAGAAGAGAAGGAAAAAAAGGCGAACTGTCTGATCGACGACGACGGTGATGATAAAGAGTGGAAAAATCCACTTTGTACCCAATTTATAGAAATGGCGTATGAGAAATAGAAGAGGTATTTTAGCGCTTATAGGTCGGTCCTTATGGGCGATTGGTTACGTGCCCCACATACTTATCGTTTTCTGATTTTGCCCTTGTGCTGTGTGTCTTTCGATTGTGCAGTGTATGGGTGCTTTAAGCATTGTGATTTTTAACGAAGCGATTTGGATTTTTGGATTAAAGTCTTTGAATTGAACGATTTCGGGCTGAAATTGATACGAAATATTCTATGTATCTTACATGTATGACTTCCTTAAATTATATTAATCAAACAATTCCACATATTTCTCGATATAAAACAACTTTATCTAACATTATTGACCGAAAAAAATGAGAAATTTTCAATTTGACTAATTTTAGATGAACTTGTCCGAAATTAACCTGTTAAAGATTTTTAACTTATTTTCGAATCTATGAAATGTTTTTATGTAGAGGAATATGGGACAGTGTTTTATTACTGATCACTATGAACTTTATAGGCAGATTGTTGATATTCATTCAATGCGAAAATGAATATAATATATTAATGATTGATTCCAGCTAACTTAAGTAATGGCTTTTAGCCATGGAATCAAATCGTGAAAATTTTCAACCGATATTAAAATAGTACAATCTAGCTGTTTGTGTGGACTCAGAGATAAAGTTGCACATAAATCTGAACATATTTTTAATTCGATCGTTTACATTCGAATGCCTTTCAAACGGTTCGTGTGCAATCGAGAATCAATTCGAAAGTAAACTATGCTTTGAAACGCTACTCGAGCGATTTCATTTGAAGATAGTTTAAAATATTTATGAACCGTTCAAAACATCACATACTATACGAACAAAAGTAGCATTTTCTGAAATAAAATATAACAAAAAGAAAAAACCTTCGAATCGAAAAGAACAAAAGCATCAAACGAACTCGTTTCGACAAAAGAATCTTAAATCGCCCTTAACTAATACGTGAACTATTTAGAGCCATTTTTTTAAATAACAATAGAGCCTCTTTACCGCCTTCGAAGCAATAACAAAGACACCTTTTAGTCACTATAAAAATGCTTCAGTCACAATAAAAACATTCGAATGGATAGGAAAAAGTCCAATTCGGTCGCGATGTATGCACATAAATTTCCGAACTGTCACAATGTATCGGAAATAAAATTCACAATAAAAATATTCTCTATAATCAATAAAATATTACGTACTCGTATAATGTGTACGTATACGTCAATATTGATGAGCTCATAAATATTTGATTAAAGAAAGACGTATAAACGTTTTTACGATTATTGGCAATAAATTTTATACACTTTTTATCGGTTTTTCGTTTTCTCTTCGCGAACGGACGACATTTTCGTTTTCGAAATAAATTAAAATATTTATTATTCAAGAATTCGTCTAATGCCTTATAATGTTCAGTGTTTAGAGTGGCTGAGATCATAATTGTGGATTGTCATACATTCGGTAAATTATTTTCTTTATGCTATAGCCTTTTGTAAGTCTTTGGATGAAAAAAGGTATTAATTTTGAATTAACGTTGTTTATTATTGCCGTCGATAGCACGCTGTGATTCTATCTGAAATTTTAATCTGCTAATGACTAACGTAAACGAACATTTTTACGACATTATTATGATATAAATTAAATGCTTTTTTTCAAACGTCGAATTAATAAAAAATACGTATTTACGATTTCCAGAAGAATAAATAAATATTTGTTTAGTAGGAATATATTGAAAAAAAAATTAGTTAAAGTTTGAAAAAATTCATAAATTAAATATTTGAAACAAAATATATCGAGAAAATTCAAAAATTTTACATCATTTTTTACCAAAATTTTTTTTTTCAATTTATAACCGCTAAAGAAAAAAAACACTTACTTGAAATTGAGAAAATCTGTCAAAAACCTCGTTGTTTTGTAGTTGGATGTGCATTTCTACAAAATGCATTTGGACAATTGATAAATTGCTCTGATACTTCATGGGAACATTTTTCCACTTTCATATTATCACTTTTTCACTGATTTTCTATACACATAACTTTTGCTCTGCTTTTAACTTTATAACACACTTCACATTTTTATTATATGTCTGTCTTAATATTTCGCGCCGAATATAATTTATCATTAAATATTATTATATTAAATGCAGAATGTAGAATGAATATTGAGATAAAATCATATCGTAATATAAAATATTGAAGATTTTCACACCACGAAAGAAAATATCGATCGTACCTTGAAATCGAAATCGCAAACTGAAAAAATAAATGAAGTCTCGTGAATAGAATTTCAAAAAAATATTAAATTGAATATTAAATATATTTATATTTAAAATTCCACATTTTTTCCGAAACACACAGAGGATACGAATATAGATTGTATCGCAAAAGCTGTAAGATCCAAATTCGCATATTTATTTTTTGTTTCAAATTAAACGCAGTCGATGTTTTGCATCACTTAAAGAATTTTCATACAAATATTGCAATGTACAAAAATACACTTATTAAAATCATAATATTGATAAGCTTCTTAGAAAAAGCATTTGAATGAAATTTGAAAAACATTAAGTTCACATATCTAAATACAATTAAACACTATAAAAGACGACTAATTATATTGAAAATTTAAATACATGTACACAATATATAATTCGAAATGGAATTATAAATTAGTTAAAGCGACTGATTCTAATTAATACGTATATTAATTTCCATCGAGCAAATTAATGATGCAGAAAAAGCTTTTTGAACTATTAAAAAGCTCAAATTTGTACTCTGTAATTAGTACGTCGTTTCGACATGAAGTTTTCAAAAGCAAACACATCCAACGACCGAAAAAAAGGTCAATTAATCATAACGTACACCGTCTCATTATTTTCGTTCGACCAAAAATGTGTACATACATACGAATTCAAAACACAGGCACACGTTGAAAAAGCTGACAAAATTTTGAAGTTGATAAACGTTCGAGCTCTAACGGTCACAAAGAGTGAAATATTTCCGACGATTAATTATATTTAGTAAGTATTATGTATGATGACTGAAAAGGCCAAGGAGTACAAGTGACTTCGAGAAAATCCCACTCAAATGTGAGCATTTATTAGCAGGAGGTCGAGTTATTTGATGATATATCTCGATACACGTTCCAAGTTCGTTTATATCCTTTTGCCATCAAATATTTGAACGTACTAGATGCGATTCGTGTGTGTACATAACTTGATTTAGTCGAAATTTCACTTGTACCTCTTGGTCTTTACAGTCGTCGTATTAGAAGATGAAAAAATATAACGAATCGCTTATAATAATGCGTGGTGTGTTGTGCAACGAGAAACGAAGGATGTTTTATGTAATATTTGTGCAAAAGCAATCTCGATTTAATTTCGAACAAGTTGTCGCAAACAAAGTGCCGAGCGAATATAATAGTTGTAGGGTCGTTATTGTTGGATGAAATGAAAATAATTAAGAAAGTTCTTCATACAAACTGCGGATGACAGAGTCGAGTATGAGAAGAAGAGGAGATTTTCTTTTGTTGGAAAATTCGAAATTTATTATATTAAATGTTTGTATCAAGGCTTTACAGTCGGATCTTTTGACATAATTTTTTTTTAAATCAGATCTGATGATATTTTGAATTTTTTCGTCTCATTAAAATAATAAATACCATTGTTCATCTTTATAAATAAAATTAAAACTATATATGTATGCAAATGTGTATTTTATTTAAAACTTATTAAAGTCTTATATCCCTTAACAGTAAAATTTTCCAGAATTATTGTATGCAGATTGGAGGAAGTAGGTACCTTAGCCACAGCAAAAACGTAGCAAATATTTTGCATGGTCTACACACATAACGTAATTACAACAATTCACAATCGACTTTATGTCAATAGAATCTCGAGCAACGTTGGGTCACAGAAACTAGTACTATATATAAAGTATTAAAATCATAAAATCTTATTAATATGAATACAAAAATATAAATCAAACTGAAAATAAATTAAAACGAACGGACAGAACGCGATTTCAGATCAAAGAAAAAATTAATGAAAACTTTCATCCATTTACATTTAACATCTCGAATAAACACTAATTACAAACATAACTCAAAATGAAAAAAGAAAATTTCACAAAAAATTATATCAAAACGATTCGCGAAAAAATCGTTTACGTCTCGAGATTGAATTTTGAATCGTGCCGTTTTGTTTTATGCGAAAACATTTTTAATTGAAAAGGAAAATAAATAAATACCCCCCTTGGGAGGTGGAGGAATGTTCAAAAGTTTTAATGAGGCCGACAAAGACTCTAGTGGGGTGAGATTAAATTGACTACTGAAAAAGCCAAGGAGTACAAGTGACATTTTTCCAAAACTGAGTTATGTACAGGAATCGCTCATATATTTGGTGGCAAAAGGATATAAATGAATTTGAAACGTGTAACGAGATATATCATCAAATCACTCAACCTCTTCCTAATACATGCTCGCTTTTCTCGAAATCACTGCTAAGTCACTTGTACCCCTTGGCCTTTTCGATCGTCGAATAAAACATAAAAAGGGGGGCTGTTTATAGACTCTGATGTCTATTTTTCGTATGAAATATGTATAGATGTGTAATAATTATAGCGTGTCGAATTTACATGTAATTATTCGTTCGTGTCGACGGTTTAGTGAAATATCACCTCAACATGCATAGGTGACTTTAAAATGTGGCCATATTACCATAATGCACTGTCATCGGTCTGTAATATATTTGTTTTATGTAAAATGTTCATGTTTTTGATGTTAATAGTCTGCTGTGAATTAGCTATGATTTTTTTCCCAAATATATGTATATTTCACAAAGTGCCTATCAGAGTCTTTGCAAAATCTGTGCATTGTTCTTTAAGTAAGACTTTATAGAAAATATTGAAAAACATGTTGAATCGAGAAAATTTGTATTTTTCTTCATTAATTAGAATTTGTATGGATTTACAACCAATATATCCCTCCAAAAGTATTAGAAGTAAATTGAATGTTGATATACATATCTGAGGATTTTAATCCAAGTCAATCCTCTATCGATTAAACGCACCTACGAGTGTGTAATTCCTTTTCACAATTTAACTGTAAAATTACAAATGAAAAACTAAGGAATGGATTATGAGGGGGTAGCTTTTCCATCTACCAAGACTCTAACCGAAAATTTATCACTTTTCTCACTTCGTACGAACGACGAAAAACCGAAACGTACATTTGTACATACGAACAGACATAGGTCCATCTTTAGCTTTCAACTCTCTCCCGGATATTTGACAGCTCGTAAAAGGAAGAACGAACAAGAAAAAAATCGAACCTCGCAACAAAACAACGAACAATACACACGAGCACAAAAGCCGGGATAATCTATTTAAATATTAATTGAATAAATCTGAAACTAATCAAAAGTGCGCGCGAAGACTGCGCGAAAGAGAAACGAACATACACATTATATACACACAAACACTAAGTAGAGTAAGGGAGAAAGAGAGAGAGAGACGTCCAATTATTGTTTTTGTTCACTCACAAAGGGCTATGAATAATTTCAATCAAGATAAATAAGATAAGGGGAATTTTCTCCGAGAGAGGGGATGGGGTGCGAGGGGAAAGGGGGGTCGGTTTTTCGACCAATCAGAGGCTTTCTTTGGGCGGACGCCATTTTTATTCGAGGGATGCGCGCGTCTTTCGACAAATTTAAATTGTCGTTTGACTTTTCTCTAAGACGAATGTGTCTGTTTATTGTTGTTGATTAAAAGGCTTGTGTGGTTTTGATTGACTGATGAATTTTCGCAAATGGTGTAAGTGAGCTTTTTTTAATCGGAATTCAGTTAAGTGTAGAAAATGATTCTGTATCGTATGTAGAACCGTTTTCGTTCTCGACTCGATATCGATAAATAAGGTCGTTTGTGCCCTTTGTGAAATTCAGTGATCGATTGTGATAAAGGTCTGTTTATTGTGTTTTTGTTGTTGTTGATTGAAAGGCTTGTGCGGTTTCGATTGACTGATGAATTTTTTTCGCGAATGGTGCAAGTGAGCTTTTTTATCGGAATTCAGTTGAGTGTAGAAAATGGTTCTGTATCGTATGTAGAACCGTTTTCGTTCTTGACTCAATATCGATAAATAAGGTCGTTTGTGCCCTTTGTGAAATTCAGTGATCGATTGTGATAAAGGTCTGTTTTTTTGTTTGTTTTGATGTTTTGAGTTTGATTTAGTCGGGTGCGCGATTGAAAATGTCGCGATGAAGTGAGTTTTCGATTTCGTTATTTTTTTTAAGTGTGCCTGATGATAGTTTGCATTAATTTGAACTGATTATGAATTCGCGAAATCAATGAATCACGAATGATCCTAATACATTATTAGATTTTTTTTTTCAATTTATTAATTTAAAAATATATGAAGATTTTTAAACTAAAAATTCATTTTTTTTTCATGAAATTTGAAAGTTGGATATTAAATACATATATCAATTTGAAAATAATAATATTAGCGATCAACCTATTGAATGCATCAACGCAGTTTCGAAGTGTTATACACACACACAGATTAGCACTATTATATAATTAGATATTTTATTTACGTGAAAATTGACAGTTAGATGTCACTTTAGAGCGACTGATGAAAATAAAACCTTTACACATGAAAAATTTAATATTCCATTGCATTTATTTAACACAAATTAATCAAAATTCAACAATTCATAACCAAGATAAACATTCGATGTATCCAAATAAACAAAAATACAGCAATTTGAAACTACATACATACATACATACAAAGATCGAAATTCAAAATCGAAAACTCGTATTGTAAATCGCACGAATGTATGCACAAGTTATGTACACATGTTCAGCTGAACAAACTGAATATTTCAGATCGTTACAAAACACGTTCGAAATGTATTCAGTACCTGGTTACCTAGTACCTAGATACCCAATACCTAAATACCTAATACCTAGTTTCTCTAGTCACCCAGTATCTCTCGTACATAGAATTGTGCAAATATGGTCGAATTCAAAAAGTTACAGAATCCGAAAATTTTTCTATTGTACTAGAGAAGAATGGTCCAGTGAAAAAATTGTTATTTCCTATATGTTATGTTTTGTTGCACGTGCACAGGTACAGACGAGACAGGCACGTTGACCCCTGCACTACGGCCCCTGGTTCTCAAACTGTTCAAAATTTGAGTATTTATTGATGGATTGAAGTGATTTGTACAATTGTATAATGGTAAAATTTAGTCCCGTGAAATTTGATTCGCTATTCGTACAATTTAATTTGATGAAAGACTCGATTTTTAAACTTATACGAAAAATATAATAAAACAATATCATAACCTAACTTAACTACGACAGTTGGTAAAATTGATAAAAACTGCAATTGAACTCAAAAAAAAAATCTTTATGCGAAGTTTAAAAATAAAACACATTTCTTTAACTAACAACTGAGTATTGCATAGCAAAATCTTCTTTTATTTCTTTATTTTGTATTAAAAATAAATTATTTGTTGGTATAGAATTAATCCAATTTATGTGAAAAAAATGCTTCGCCATTCGTACTATTTCCTGGAGCAAATTGTGCACACATATCAGGTTTTCGTTGCAATTTAAATTGATCAATTGGTTTAAGATTTTTTTAATTATCCAATCTGAATGATTTGAATAATTTCGCGAGCAATTATCGGTAATCAATACCAACGAATCGAAAAAATATAATCGAATATAATTAATTGAATACAAATGAATCGTAATTACTTCCTGAATTTTTAAATTTGAAATATTAAATTATACGTAGGAACGTTTGAATGCCACTGTTACTTGATATACTGGAAATTGATAGCTTTTTTTTATACATACAATCCATTTACATGAAACAACTCAGATACAATAACAGGGCTGTCAAAGAAGTATTTTTTAATGAGTAACATTTTTAACCGAAAAAATAAATAAAATCAAATTACTAATAAATCCATTCGTTCTTTCATGTTTATATTTAAAAAGAAACAATATGAAAATATAATATTGTAATCTCACAATGGAATAATTTTAGGTTATTGATAACCCTGAATGCAGCTCACATTTACGATTACAATATTTAATGTTTTTGTTAGTAATAAAAAAAAATACTTTTCATAGTAAATAAAAGGAGAAAACGAATAACACACATACTCAAAATGTGTGTACACATGTTTTGAAATAATTATCGCGCGAGTGCGATATTTCAAAAGTCAACAGAGCTCATGTGAAAATACAACATTTTTGTGCTATATTTTCTATTTATTGATATGCAAAATCAATTAAATCGACATTGTTGCTTTTTCATTAACGGAAAAACCGTTCGAGCTCCCTTTTATTTGTTCAACTGAGGAGTTTTCTAGAAATTCAATTAAACTTGCATCCTCCGACCAACAGACTATTGCGAAGACAATCATTCAACTTTTCATTTTATTTAAATCGATTTGAAATAAAAAAAAAACTTGAATTATTTACTTTAATTTAATTTTTATCATGTGGAAATCATCTTTTATCGTCTTCAATTAATATTTCACTGTGAAACATGTTAAAATATGTAGTTCTGGAATGATTTTTTGTCATTTTCATTGGTATTGTCGTCGAATAAATAAATTAATAAATAACATGCGTCAAATGTGGGGTGTTTGAATGAAAAGATTAATGATTCTCAAAAATCCTCATTACGGCAAAGCGCATTTGACACGTTCCCTGCCGATCATCAATCAATTTTTTTTCAATGCAAACATTTTTCTGTTTCGATGACCTTTTGAAATATAAATAGCTATATGTATATACATCTGGCACTGTCAATATTAATCAATTTTTGCATAAGAACGCATTTTTATATAAAATTCCTAAACGATAGTTCGATCGGTTTATGAGGTTATGTTTCTTTAGAATTTTTTTTACGAATGATTTAGTTCACCTGTCCGTTGATGAATAATCTTCTTCTTTTTAACTCATGTTCTATGAGTTGCTGTACATGTTTAAATTTGATAATAAAAATGTGCAATCATAGAGAAAATCATCTGCATTACTCAAGATTTAGGTTAGCTATTACTTTTTTATTTATTCAATTTAGGTTTGGTTTTAGATATGTTTAGGTTAAATCATGTATCGTACTGATGATGGGCTTAAAAAATACTCAAAAAAATTATATATTTGAAAAATTTGATTTTTGATTTCAATAATTATGAAGACAAAGTGACAATTGGTATGAAATGGGCTACTCAAAAAGCTTTTTTCAATACTTCAGTCGTTTTATTTTGGAAAAGTCAAAGCTTTTACGGTAACACGAGTATAAATAACGTACGTGTGTGGGAGTCTCAGGTAAAAAGGTCGCAGTTGGAACAGGTGTTGGGATAAAACTATTTTTTTTCATCCTTTTCTTTGGTGGGTTCAAGTTTTTTCATTTTGTTTTCTTCGTTACATCTGTTACGAACTCTCAATTCGAAAACGCGCAACAGTATTATGTCTCAGTTGCATAATATGAAAAATAAATTTCATAATTAATCCATTGAGTAAATTTTAAACGAAATTATCATAATATGACGATTTTATTGTTTCATTACAGTAAAGATTCATCTTAGTGGGCTGCAGAACTGCAGCTTTCATCACAAAAATAGTTACAATTATTAATGTTTCTTCAGCATTTTTCGTCCTAAAATAAATTATCACATCACAAAGTGCTTTATTCTCGTAATTAATTATTTTTTTAATATATTTTCAATCGATAATTTCCATTTCGATCCCCTCTTCGAACATTCTCATTCAAATAATATTTACTTATCAATTTATACATTTTTATGTGAATTTTTTCAAAGAATCACAAAACATTGAACATGTGTCTATTACATTTCATATAAACGATTCTTTCTTATGCAGCCACATGGCATCCATATGGTGTGATTGTCTAAACATTTTTTTAGTATACAAGTATAAAAAAATAACTCGATAAGAAACTAGACGGAAGGGTTAAATCACGCTCGATTCAAACGTCAAATTCGACCAAAAAAAAATACCAAAAAACCTAGAAAAAAGTGTAAATATCATACGAAATTGTTCCGAAAACCAACAACGGAAACGGGTAATGAACGTCAGTTCACTTAGCAACGAACGAGATGAGATGTTGATGACCTTCGTTCACATCTATATTTTAATATAAAAAAAAATATATGTGAATTTATATCTAAGACTGTTTTTAAACTAATCGATTCGAATAATTCAATGGTGATTTTTTTTTAGGATTTTTTTTTTTGACTAAATCTATCCGATCGCTTGACCGATACGAAATGTTTGACCGGTCGTCAACGGGTTGAAGGTTAAATCGACCGAATCGATTCGAACCTCTATTTGTTTTTAATTAATTAGTGACTTTCGAATATGAGCATGTTTAATTAATAAATTTAATTTATTTTTAATAACTTGTTCTCGTTCGTCTTATTTGCTTACACTGAATTTTCATTATAAATATGTACTGATTTTTTTTTTTTATTTTAAAGCGATTGACTCATAATTGAAATTTTTAATTAATATTTTTATCGCTAGACGTAATGAAATTCATATTGATTCATACAGAAAAAAATCATGTATTTATTCACTCCACAAAATAAAGAATGTTTCAATATCTATTTATATTTCACAAAATCATTTAACTATCTTATTTGAAAATTTAGTTATAAATAAGGTGATCAGACTTTCTTTATTTCGGGGGAAAGTCATTTATCTGGATGCTCTATTCTCTGACCTTTATTTTGTAAAATCATCCCCCAATTAAAAAAAAAACCATGTCAACATTCCATATTTCGATGTTTAGAAATGTGGCAGCCCTAATCTGACTGTAAATAGACAACGAGACATCCCTAGTTTGAATTTTTCAATCAATACAAATAAATGTTATCAATTATTATAAAAAAGTAATAATTTTTACAAATCGAACTCGAGCTACTTGAAAGAACATGCACACAAAATGCACTATCGACAAACGGAATAATTATGTATTTCACCATTTTAATTATTGTTGTGAAATTTTCAAAATATCGAATCAACACTAATTTCAATAATTAATTGATATGTAGACTCAATCGTTTCTTTCGAATATTTTGATTCATTTGATTAAAAAAAATGAATTAATATGAAACTATACAAAATGATTCTTAAAATAATCACTATTCACTTTATATGTATCAATTAAAGATCGATTTATCAACACATATTGCGTGAACTCTGCTCTCCAGAGCCTCAAGCCTAGCAATTGGCTTTTGTGAATGATATTAATTAATAAATTGCATTCAAAATAAGAAAATCAATACCTGTATAAAAAAATAATTTTACATAAAAAATGACAACTGAAATCACAACATACATTAAAATTATTCAAAACGCTTAAATAGCAAATGACGCAAGCACTCATTAACCTTTCGCCGACCAATTGTGGAGCATGAAAATATATTAGTACAGAAATACAAGAAATATATTTATAAGGCGAAATGACCGCACTGATGACTGTTACAATTGACCAATCAATCAATCTAAGCTACTCAACATTCTTTCTTTGTATTATATGTATTACGCTTCGTTACACTGTGTAGTACATACTTGTTATTTCATCCGGCCATTGCTACAAAAGAGCTTTGTTTCCTTATCTGAAATAGATCTGGATTTATTTTTTTTCGTTATCGAAATGTTCCGGATAAGCAAATAGTGAAATTGGGAACTTTTGTAAAATTAAAATTAAAATTTAATTTTATAATTGAAAAATTCAATCCAATTGCATTAATACAAAACGTTAAATATTTACAACGTCGATCATTAATTTTCCTCGTCAAACGATTTCCTGCCGTGAAATTACCAGTAATTTAAATTCAAATACAGCATTGTTCTTATATGCACATTAAACAATTAAACGATATCCTGTGTAATTTGAAAAATATTCATTACGTCTTTATAAAAAATTATACAAATCCACTCGGAAACATAACTATCCGAGTATTATCGCTAATGGAAATCTTGCATTTAAGAATATTTTCACTTGAAAAATATTCATTGAGGACACTTGACACACTCAACGCTGAGTTTCACTTGTAACTCGCATACATTACATTAACATTTCATTAATTGAAGAAATGCTGATAAACGCTTGCATGTCTCGTATGTGTATCTGATATTCATGCATCGAAATAATGCATTAAAAAAATAATCAAAAATTAATTTTGATTCACAATTATATTTGAATTTTGTGACATTTTTCAATTAACTAATTAAAACAAACCTTAGAATTTTAAATATTTTGGTATTAATTTTTCATTTACATACATTTGTTGTAAAATCAATAGAATATTCGAACGGTAATTTCGGTATTAGAATCAATTTTTTCATTTATTGAATATCGAATAGAATTGCACATCGAATTGCGATTTGTTTCGGTTAATTATATTGCAATTATGCTCAAAAACACATACAAACAGATTCGTCAAAATTATTGTTCTCTGTGCGAATTTAAAGCTTTTTTTCCCGTGTTACGTTACATTCGATTTTTTTCCTGCACTGAGATATCTCGAAAAATCACACTTTTAATAACACCATTTAAATCTTAAGAGATGGAAGTCATGAAAAAAATTATACACATCCAAATTGCTATCGTAAAAATATACTTTTTAATGGCTTTTACGACCGGTATATCGACTGAATGAATATTTTTTTTGCGAGGGTAAATAACCTTAGATTTGCTCAATAATTAATTTGTTGCGGAAAAAATGTACTGGTGGAAGACTGATTTTTTACATGAATCGATAATCAACCGGATGAACATTGATGAACATCGATGATGCTTTTTGCATTAATAATTGAGGTTGCCACGATAATGTTAGTGTTAATCTGCAATTACTTAACACGAGGAAAAAATGAGACAATTTTTGAAATAATTAATATTATATATTATTGAAATGTATGATTCGATTCATCCATTAATTTATTTTGTCTTAAAATTGCTTCAACTTGAGCATTCGTATTGCACTAAGCAATAATCATTTCAAAATTATTATACATATTTAAATCTATATTTCCTATAGCTTTTATGCTTCTAATTGTAAGGGCTGTTTCTTTAATTGTCAATCAGCAGTTTAACTGACAGTTGAGAACAGTTTAACTAACTGATTTAAGAACTAATTAATACATTGATATGTCTTCTTAAAATTGTTCATTGATTTTCAACTTACGAAAAAAATGCGTTCATTCTTGATTTACACGTGTATATAAATTTTATTATATTTTAAATGTAAATTACAATATCTATATATTTAAATCATTCAATTTTCATTCAATATAAATCATCTTATTGATTCTTCAATATACGTTGAATACAGTGAAAAAAAATTGACTTTGGGCAACCCCTTAATTTTTTGCTCTAAACAGACACATCAGTACCAATTTAAATAATGATACGATAAAATCTATAATGGTTTCATATGTAAAACATTGCTTCAACGCAAAAAATGCATTATTATTTACCTTACGGTCGTCGAACGCTGTAATAGCCATCATCATTACACGAAAAAAAAACTATTGCGCTACATTCCAAGTAAAGCACTTGCGCAATTTCAATATTGAAAAAATTGAAATAATATCAAACGATCAGCACTGCTCAAACTTCACGCCCTTGAATCGTTTAAAAATATTTTTAATAAAAAAAATACATCATTTAATGCAGCACTTCTTGAGCATTTTTATCCATTGATAGTAGTCCTTGATACATGTGAAATTAATCTTCGATATGAAAATTGAGTTGATTAGAACTAAATTAGATTAGTCTAGATTAGTTACTTTTCATTCTCATATTCATTTTGGTTAGGAAATATGACTTATATTTTCAGATTAGACTCCAAATGAAAGTTATACAACATCTCAATTTACGTCAATTTTTATTTTCAAACGAATCGAATATAATACGTACGTGTTATACCTAACCCAACAGTTTTCATGAGAAGAGACAAACGACATTTTAGAGTTTGAGAATCGCCGCATTTAAACCACTTGTTCCCCTTTAATTATTCAACTGACATAAATTGTAATATTAATTGTACGGTCGACATCGGTGATTAAGCGTAGGTGTGTTTGAGCGTCGTTATAATTGATTTAGTGCTACGATAATTTATCGCTTTCGAGATTAAACTAAATTTCATGTTATTACACAGCCATAATACTCACAAAAAATAATCGATAAATATTTTCCGTACGATCTTCGATAATTTCTGAAGATAAACGCGCAAATTGGTCGCCGCATAATGGACCTCGATTATCGCGGGAGAATTTCAAATTTAAACGAGTCCCGCCGTTAATATTTGACTGAAAAGGCCAATGGGTGCAAGTGACTGCGGTGATTTCGATAAAAACGCGTTCAAAGTTGACCATGTACCTACATGTATTAGGAGGAAGTCGACTGATTTGATGATATATCTCGACACACGTTCCGAATGCGTTTATATCTTTTTGCCACCAAATAAATGAGCGTGCATAGAAGCGATTCCTGTGTACAACTCGATTTCAGCAAAGATGTCGCTTGTACCCCTCGGTCTTTTCAGTCGTCATTTAAAACTGTGGTTCGTTTGCATTCGAAAAATGTTGATTTATGAAACAAACATACTCTCGTTCATTATATGCGTGTGTAAAAATGTATGAGCGTATTGGGTGTATCGAAAAAATATGCTGTCGGAGCTGTAATGAATAATTTATCATCGTTAGTTACATGTCGCTTACATTATTGAACGATTGCCTTGTTTACTTCGTAGAAAAAAATTACATTGATATTGATTGGATGTGAAGTTATTTCTATTTGTTTTTAAGTCGGTTTTATTATGTTTAGTACCCGACGTTGCTCGGATGTTTGTGATGATGAAATTTGAATGTTTTTCGTCGAATACAATCCGAACTCGAACTTTGTAAGAAAATAAGTTTTTTTTTTTCATAAAATAAGAACAGAACAATGCACTGAAAAACGGATTCCCTAGCTTTCAAAGTATAATCATGCGAAATTTGATCGAGATTCGTTCATCGGTTCAAAAGTTATTTGATTCAATATTTGATTCAAACTATGTATATTCAGTCACAATTGAATATTATATTAATAATATTAAAAAAATATATTATTATATCATATCAAAAATAAGCTTTCATATGTACATTCCATTATCCAACAATATTTAAATGCTAATAAACAATTTAAATTGAGGCTTTATCTCGATTCAGTATTCATAAGCGTCAATTACGAATCGATCGCTCTCGCCACTTTCAAAAATTAATATCCGATGAAATATTCAGTGCACATTCATGAAATATACACCGAACATAATTCAACGTGTATATGTTAATATATTAAAATATAAAGATCGTTCATGTACTCGTTTCAGAGTTATGTTCGATCGAATCAACAACGCATCCCGTAAATCAGACGCTTACACGTTCGATTAAGCCGTGTATTACAGTTCGATGTTACAATAACGACACGACAATAAATAAAACCGTTATGAGCTTCTTTAACATATCTGAAAGAAAAATTCACACACGTGTCTTCATCACAATGGCCATTTGAACATATAACGTTCGATTCTGATGAGATCGATATAGTGTATCATTTCGATACGAAAACAATATTATGATTCGAATACAGTGAAATCTTGATATTCATGTGCCAATAAAATCTGTATAAATGTAGTCTAAGAATAGATATGATATACTTGTAAAAATAGAAAACACAAATGGTTTTTTAATTGTTGCAGGTTATAGTTTGGTATATTTGTTAGGTGCACTGATAGATCAATGTTTTAAAAGAAGTTTTTTTTCAATTTGGGATGTTATTATTGATGTTTTTAACTTTTTAAAATCTTTGTTTTGTTATTTCACCTTAAAAATATATTAAACTTTGACCTGTGATAACTAAAAAACTATAGAGGTGTGTTTTATGTCTTCACAATTATTTCATGTCTGCACTTACACAAAATTCTTCCAAATTAGTAAATATGCTTATGAAGCATTATTTTTGTGCTATTTTTGATTAAAATAGTACAGCTATAGGTTCAAAAAATAATAATACAACCAAAGTTGTAAAAACAACAATTGAACTTAAAAAAATATCTCGTTATAAAGTTTGAAAGTAAAACTAATATCTCTGATCTGATAACTCAGCATGGAAAGACTAAATCTTTTACATACATACAGAACTATATATTTATTGTTTTTAATAGATTTAAATAAGCTATTTGAGCAAAAAATTGTTTGTTGTAACTTGGTTAAATCCTACAGATCTCTAGTACGAATAACAAGGTTCCACTGTAAACACAATCGGCATGAACCTGAACAAAATCCAAAAGTGTGACACATGGGCAATTTTGATACGAGACAGATTTAACCGAGTTTATTTTTACTTGCATTTCCGTTAGCCGTTAAAACGCTATCGTAAATCATCCGTTGGGTGCAAGCTCAGTTATTTTCATATACTAGAATCATACGGAACGATCGAATCCCTCAGAGCTTGTTTATTTTACAGCACAATATCGAAAGCTGAAAAATCCTCGATCCTTATTGATCGATAATAATGAGAGGCCAATGGGAGTTCGATCACATCGAAATAACACGGTCAGGGCGATCGTTATTCCGACAAATTACACGGTTCGCGTTTTAATTCCATCACGAAACGAGAGATTCTCAAAGTGTGTAAAAATTGTGATAGTTTAATGCTAGATTCGAATTTGATTGATCGATTTTATAATTGTGTAACCTAACTCACGCATCCCAAGTATGCTGAATCGACACGGCATGCACAAACGCTTTATACTGCTGCGCTATCGGCTGGCTACACTGCTCTTATTAGTTTAAATTCAAGTTATTTAATATATAATTTTATTTAAAATTAAGTAAATTATGTATTTGGTTATAAATTTTCATGTTTTCTAATCGAAAATTCTATTGATATTCAATCGATCGAATCGACTTATATGTCGATGTAATACGATATAAATCGATCGAATCAAACAATTTCCTATTGAAATGATTTATCTGATGTTTTTTATAAACATATTCTAAATGAAATTACAAAAAAAAACATACTTTCTCTCGTTTATTTGAATAATAGTCAATGGAATTGTATGTTTATGATGTGAAAGTTTTCTCGTTGTATGGAGGTCGACGTTTTTAATGTGTGATTCTTTTCGTTGTTGAAAAATATTCTACAAATTTCCGGATTTGATCCATATAAATATATATTAATTTTATTTTTAGTACACGCAAAGTACATTTTCTCTTTTATCGAACGATCTAGAATTACGGTCGTGCTGAATGAGATTTTATGTGAGAACAATTTCGAAATCTGTGCATATAATAATATTCACATTAACGAATCGATTGCGCCATATTTTCATATAAACTGAATTCAAATTTTATTCATTTCCGAACACTTATCAAATGCATTATATTCACTAACATATCCATGCTTTAAGAATCGATTTTTTTGTGCACGAAAATATTTTTTAAGGGTTCGAAATTATAAGGTTTTTCCACTTCAATAGTTCAAAACAGATATATGTATTTGAAATAAAAACATAAGACTGTGTATGTATTTGAGGTAATAACGATTTTTCAACCTTGTTTACTTTCTTATTTTCGTTTTGTGCATATCAGAAAATTCCCCCCCATAATAAAATAGGTCGCAAATTCGTTCTCTTACTCATGATTTTCCGAAATACAGAAATTATAATTGAGTTTTATTTGTCTTTTTTCCCCTTCGTCGCTATATTCTCATATAGTGAAAAGCTCGTTTTTCTTTCCTCATTTAATTATCGGAAAAATAAATTGAGCCGGGCGTATTACGTTTTCCCGACAAAACTACAGTTTTGTATACGAACTTGTAAATATCGCATTTCTCTCATTGTGCAAAAGGCTCATATTTATTTATACGTATATTTCATATTGTGTTTCTTTTATAACGAGCGAAAGTTTTCGAGCAATTTCACATGTAATATAAGTAAAACGTCGTTTTTCGTACGTAATAATAGACTATTAAGCGAATTCCGTTTCGTTTCGAAATATATTTTTCCACGTACGATTTAACTCATTCAAAAGTTTAAGCGAACGACTTTAAATTTTCGAACTTTAGTAACGTCAAGATAAATTGGCTCGAGATCGATTCGATTCTTCAGAAAACAGAATTCGTTTGAATCGTTTAAAATATAATATGCAGATCCATCGAAAATGATAACTGTAATTTTACAAAAAAAAAACTATTTTTTCCCACTTCATATGATTTTCACTATTGTATAGAATTCTCTTAAATTTTGATTGAATTGAATTTTTTCATCTATTTTACTAAAAATGCAATATTTCTCGAATTAATTGAATAAAGTGTCCAGAATTGAAACCAACAGCGTATTACGAGAGCGTTTATTTTGTTTCGCGAAATAATTATGCGATACGCGAGTCAAAAAGGTTCATATAATAATTTCGTATGACGGGTTTTGAAATTGGACCGTTTTCCATCTAACTTTGATTCAGTTCGGTTAACTCGAATGGTTAACTGAGTACGTGGGCTTATGAGTTTATTTGTTGTAATTAAATCTTGTTTGTTTCGAGTCCGAAACGACAACTGGATACGAAACGTAACAAGGAGTTGATGTGCGTTGTTTATTATTGATCGATCGGTTCGAATTATTTCAAATGTTAAATGAGGAAAGAATTTTACAAAAAGCATAATTGACCTTTTTTTATCGATATTGAGTTAAGTACAGGAAATGGTTTTATAAGGTCTATAAGGTTAAATTCAATTGTCAGACGAATTTATGATGATGATATTCTAAATTGTATTTAATGTACATGCATGTACAGAAGGAAAAGATTTCTATTAAAAGATTCTCGTAGTTCTAAGAAAATATCTATTCATAGAAGGAAAAATATTTCTCGAAACTCGTTCGGATTTAGAGATAATTAATAGAAGGAATATTAAATAAAATCAGAGTATTTTTCTTAGAAAAAGTTTTCAAGTACGATACTATTCCGTATCAATCGAGTTGGATTTATTCTATCTATAGATATCTTGCTTATTCGAATTTGATTTGAAATTTTTTATTTGTGTATAAAGGTTGATCTTTTCACTTTTTTAACCCTAGATTTAATTAACCACACTGAATCACTGTCAAACTGAAACACAGATACAAACGATAATATATTTTTACGTACGTATATTAAAGTTTTTCGAAGGAAAACTCAAATTATTAAGACTCGATCGTCTGAAATTATGATAAAACGCACATTTCGACATATTGACGTCCCGAATCACAGCCAAAACGATTGAGAGAGGCAATTTTCGATCATTCATTACATCTTGCCCATAAATTACCGAAAGAAATGAAAATTTTTAATGGATTTTACGCAACGACCGGTCGTGATCAAGCAGCACCATTAACGTTTAGTTCCAGTCAACGTACTTTAAATATTGAAAGAGAACAACGAAAAAAAGCGGTATTTTTCAAAATATTATTTTTTCATCTTAACATTCGAGGGCTAATTGGAATATTTCGATATTTATTCGTTTAATGATCGAAATCTCGCCGACCGAGACTAATTCCGATCGAAAGCCACATGGGCTCGGTGCAAATATTTTCTGGCAACATTTCGACGTGTGCTATGGATGTTGGATGGAAAAAATTGAATAAAACGTTTTTCTCGAGTCACGATCTGTCGGTTTTGCGGACGAGACGAGTGTCGTAGACCTTTTGCGTATAGAATTGTGTGGAAGTTATGGAGTTGTGAGGAATTTCATAGTGAAACGATTTTTAAATGATAAAATTACGCCGAATTTGAATTCAAGTTTATGTTACCACATATCAATTCTAGAAGTGAGTAATGGTTTTTCATGTATTTTTGAATCGTATAGTGTTCTAGGGTTGAATATTAAAAGTATTATTATCAAATTTTTGTACTCAATTTTAATCTCTCTTATGACTTCCAGACAATTTCCCAGAATAACCATAAATAAAATTCACCTAAGCTAGGTTTTGTGTACAGCGACAAGCAGCACGTAACGTAGTCGACAACGGGAACCCCAAGTAATAGACTCGACTGTTCACATCGTTGACTTCGCTACGTGACACTTGCAGCTTGCTGCGTGTCGCGGTACGCAAAACCTAGCTTAATAGATCAGCTGGATGGAATAATATATCTCGAATCAGCAGAGTTGGTGAATTTTAAGTATTCACATTAGTGCAATATATCAAAATCACGAGTCGACTCATGAACGTGTATCGTAACGTCACCCTGCAAACGCATAGTGGAAAGCCCGTCACTTGCCATACTCTGTGCACGAAAAGGACAGACAGACTTTTCACTATGCGTTTTCAGGGTGACGTCACACCACGAATTAATTCACAGGCATTAGAATTAATTACCTGAATCTGTTTATAACAGTGTGAAGCGGCCACAATCGAAACCGAAAAGTCCGAACCGCACAAATCGGCGGTTCTCAGTCAGGTGTTAATTGTCGCCCCCGTCCTTCCGGGTGGGGGGCGCAGGCTCCGGGGGTGGGACTGCGCCCCTCGAGGCACCTGTGGCTAGCCCCCCCCCCCCAATCCTCAATCCCCAATCCCCCCTCCGGCCCTGGTCTCGTTGGTCGCCATGGATACGCGACTGGAATGCGGTCCGCCGTCTGGTGCAGACGCACCCTACCTGTGGCTCGCGATCCCGATTCATTGTGTTGTCATCGGGACCAGTGGTGTAGTGGTAAATTTTGAGGTGGGGGAGGGCTTGATTTTCACCACCCGATTGGGTATCGAATTGAGCTCGATTTTTGCGTAAACGCACATGATTCTCCAAAAAATAACATGCAATAAATTTTGTCAACCGAAAACGAGAGAATGAAGAGATGACTATTCAAAAGACGTTGTTACAAAATTCGTTATGTGTAGCAAATGTTAAGGATATTATGTGCTCTCATTACCTTTATCTAGATTTTTAGAATTCAATATGTTTGAAACATTGATGTTATTTTGATATTTGAAATTTTCAAGGGGGAGCACGCTCCCCCGCCAGAAAGAGGTAAGGGAGCGCGCTCCCGTGCGCTCCCGATGTAGTGCTAAGGGGAACGCTCATCTTTTCTCGTCAAATTCTAGCTGGAAATCATTCACTTTCTCGCTCTGAATGCGAGCACTAGACTAATGGTGTCCATTAGCGTATACGATTCGACTTACGATTCCGCGAAAGTTGTCGAAAATTAGGTTTCCTATTTATATGAACAATAGAAATGTGTTTTTTTCATGAAATCGTGAGCGAAAACGAATCGTTTATGGGGAGCATTGAGGGCGAGTTCACACGTAAGTGGAGCAACCAACGCCTCATATTGAATAAAGGGATATAGAAATGTTAAATTTTCCAATAGTATATAAAATTACTGTCCATTTTGATAACGATTCTATTTTCCTTTATACACATATCTATCAGTGCAGTCTACATCAAACGAAATTAACGTATGAGAAAATTCAAAAGCTCTTTGATCAAAGTGCTTCCCTTTTCCCAATACACGTATTGAAATCAAAATGATACTCATACATTTATATACAATTCAAAATCAATTTCAATTTCATTAAGTACAATTTAACTTCGATTTCAGAATGAATTCAATATAAAAATTTCAATTAAATGCTTCTAATAATTTGAGAAAATCGACTATTTCATCTTCTATCTATTCATGTGAATTCTTACTAGTATACTTATGAATCGAAAAATATAATTTTGAATTGAAGTACATATATAATATTTTGTTATTCCATCATACACATTTTAAATTGAGTCCAGTTCATTAAATCAATATTTAATTTCTATTAAGCTAGATTTTTCAATTGATTGAAATAAAGATGACTTTTCAAAAAAGTTGATCTTTTAAACATTCATATAATAAAAATGACGTCCTTTGTTTTTATTTATGCACCAGTTCTGAAATAAAAAAAATATAATGCATCGATAAAATCACTTGTAATTATTTTAAAACACATACACGTATAATTAATACATAATTGTCCGCTTCGATTCACATCATACAAGCGCAAGAAAAACGATCGAATCGACGCATGTCAAACAATCCCCGATTTTTTCATTACATTCTTCAGAATGCAAAAATAATTACACACGCCTCGAAAAACCATTACCATTATGTAAATAGTCAACAACGAAAAAAATTACACGAACAAAGATCTTTCAATTTTCCGCGATGTAAATCAAACTATTTTTACTGCACCATTATTTACACGTCCGCGTATTCGTAGAGACTGCCCCTTTTCCAAAAATTACAGCACAATTTCGATTCAAATTACATATTTTACGATGATTTTTTTCTTCATTTTAATGTGTAAAAAAGAAGCATTTTTCAAGGTTCACTGCGCAAAGTTCTTTTCCCACGTCGCGGCTTCTTCATTCATTGTGACGATACGTGTTATGTATCGCGTTTTATCGCTGAAATGGGAAATTATTCGTTTCTTAGCTAATTTATTTCGAATAGATTATTATTATTCTAGAATTATTTATGCAGATTTCGCAATTTTTAAAGGTTCTAATTAGCGCTCTTGTAAAAATGTTAAGAGCGTGTTTCGCACATGATTTATGAAAGCCTCGTGTGTTTTCGTGATTAAAGTTTATGTTGCTAAAAGCTCGATTAGATTTTCGTTATGATAGGGTGAATAATATTCATTTAAAGGTTAATTAATAGTGCATGTTCTTTCCGTATGATGTACTATTGTTGTAAGTCGATTTTAATACGTAGATTGAACTGATTATTTTTTATACAGATATGTGCAAATGAACAAAGTGACAAGATTTATAAAATTTTCGTATTGTTGTAAAATTAATAATAAACATCCGGAAAATTAATAATTTGGAAATTTATTTTATTATTAGTAAATCGATAAAATATTTCTTAGTGTGTCTTATAAATTTTTTCAAATTACATTATGAAAATCACATATTTTTAATCTGTAAATTTAATTATTATTGAAAATATCTACAAGTAATTAAGCTACAAGCTAACAGAAAATAAATTCATAAAAAAACCAATAAGTTAACATGTTAATTTTCTAAAAACATCGATAAAAGAACAAAAATCTCTACAACAAGCACAAGACAAACAATGGTCGGAGCGTTTTAAATTTTCTACTGTTTCCAAAGGAATGGCATTGTCTTTGAAAGTCATTATAATTTCAAAAATGCATTCAGCGAACGGACCGAAATGTAAAAATTTATTACTTATACGAGAACGATATATCTCCAGATTAATTTTACATAATTCAAAACGCCAGATATGTTGAAACCTTCATATCGAAGTTGAATTTATGGTCGTATTCTTTGTAAATTTTTTGCAATTTACTATTTATAGGTATTCAATATTACTTTATTCAAATCACTATTGACATTTTCGGAGGCAGTTCTTTTGTTCTTTATTAAGTTTGTAATAATTTGTGATATAATAGAGACTTTGGTCGACATTTTCGATGGGTTTTTAATAGATTTTTTTTATTTATACGAAAATAAATTGAAAATCCCTGCTTTTATCTTCAGTTGAATCTGAAAAACCGTTTTTCGAATCGCTTCATGGCATTTTCGAAACAATACACGAGCATTTATATACACGTGATGCGAGGTTTTTTTCATACAGCCTCCTGAATAATGCTCTCAAAAGGATTACTTGCAAAAAATGGGAACATATGACAGAATTATCCTCCCTCTGAGTCCTTTTCTATTATTCCGAAGAATATATAAAAGCTATCCCACAATGCATTATTATTGTTCACACGATAAAATTTTTAAATTGCAATATATTTAAATAATATATTTCTTGAATGATCCTCGAACTTTTGAAATATCGATTGAATCAATTCAACATGAATTCTCTGTTCTATATTCTTAAGTATTTCTTATAGAATTTTATTAAATGAAAGTTGAACGATATCGATTGAAAGGTTCGAAAGGAAATTTTGAATATGTCATATGTTTATATTTAGAAATTCAAATATAAGTAAAAGTAGTTTTAAGCGTATTCACATAAAATAGAGTTAAGTTTAATCAATTTTAAATTAGTTTTCAGAGTTCGCATAAAGGGATTCTTCGAACATAGACTTTGCGCCGTTAAACCCAAATTTACGAGTAAATTAAAATAATTCACTCATTCGTATGAAACGATACGATATCTATATTAAATGTATTAATTTTATATTGTATACATTCTAGAATTTATTATGTGTTTACGTCAATGGAATAAAGTTTATCAATTGTTTGAATCGTGTATTCGAATTGTGTAATCGTAGTTTATTAATTATTTATTCTCTTGATGTTTCTTGAAGACAATAATTAGTTTTGAAAATCGAAGTCTTTATCTTCTTCAGATAGATGCATTAAAATGGATAATAAAACTTTCGTATATAAAAGTTTATCTTGTTCATGATACCAGACATTATTATGCAATATAACGAGAAACTTTAAACGTAAATTTTCACATAACACAAGCGATATACATATTTTAAGCACTGTAATATTTTGATATGAGTTGAGCATTTTCCGATGGAAATTTTATAAGTAACTTAAGCATATATGAAATATTTACAACAATTTTTAATATCGAATCTTATTGATTAAATTTTGATGTATTGTATCACAAAATTAATTTTATGGCATGTGTAAGTATGAAAAGAAACTGACGATATAAGCGCACTAAAAACACATTTATCCATAGTGATTTTCCGTAATCGTTAATATAATATTATATCGAAATGAAATCTTCGTTTATCCAGAACTAATCCCGTTTTAATGCGCACAATAAATTCGAAATTCCGGGAACGACAAAACGGCGCAACAAAAGCATTAAAAGATTCCACGTGAATAAATTGAATAACTTTTTGTTTACACGGAATTCGCTTCAAAATTACTTTTTGAAGAATCCTTGTCGTTTAATGTGTATTTTATATCGAATTCCTTCGTTTTTTCTTCCATTCTCTGTTTAAAATTTAATTTCGAGCCTGCATCGCATCGAGTTTTCTTTCAATTTGTGTAAATTAAACGACTTCACAAATGAAAATGTAATTTCGTGCTCTTACGTTTTTCGACGCAATTGAAATTGAGTCTTTATATGAGATGGCGTTGATTTGTCTATTCAATAATAAATAAAAAATCTGGTTACATTGACGATATCGTTGATTTATAAAATTATCGAAATATCAACAATATTCGTAGGAGTGAATAGCTTGAAAAAACTTTATTTGATTCAATTATATTGATGAGTTTTTATTCGGTTCAAATTACGTTACACATATCAATGATTTTGAATACAATTATAATCAAATTCATGTTTTCCTTGATAGTACATCTTGAAACAAAATTTTCGGAATTTTCAATAAATTAAACATCACACGATTTTGTTTAAACGAAGGCATAGTTTCACTTTCTGCATTTTCTAAATCCAAAATCTCTACATGAGTCGCAGATGCATATCCACCTTTAATTACAATAATAAACATACTCAAAACTTAATCATATAAATCGGTAGATCAGCCCAAATTAATTCGTTTATGATAATTAATACTAACCACCAATAATTAATTTATTGTTGAATAATACTGCTCCCAATGCACCTCTAGCAAATGACAAAGTTTGATCAACATGCGTCCACTGATCGATATTTGCATCGTATCTTTCAATCGTGTTTAAACTCTTTTCACCGGATCCCCCAACTACGTATAAATAATTATCAACAGTGACGACCTAAAATTTCAAACATTCGTCGTAAAAGTGATTTCAGTCGAATTAAAAATCAGTGCAATTAGATAGAATTGCATCACAAACCCCTGGATACCATCGTTTTTCAAGCATAGGTCTGCAAGTTCTCCAAATATCATTTGAAGGATCGTAAGCTTCAACTGTGTCTATTTTTTCCTTTCCATCATAGCCTCCTACGACTATTATTTCGTTTTTCAAAACGTCTCCACCACATCCTTCACGACCGATATTCATCGATGTTTTTTTTGACCAAGTTTTAACTGTAGAATTCCACCTTTTCGAAAATAACAAATTTGGTAAAACACTTTCATAAAAAGTACTACATAGACTATTAATAATATTATAAATACCTACATCTATGTTTCATAATTTAAAAAAAAATGGACGTTAGAAATGACAACTAAAAATCAAAATTAACTCACATTTCTACATATGGAACAAATTCTCGATCTTTTCGACCTCCAATTGCATAAATACAATTTTTAAATTTCACCGTTAACAATTGATATCTTCCATGATTTAAAGATGAAAGATCCTCTTTTTTTCCTGTTTTCAAATCATAACGCACAACCTAGAATAAGACATTTTAAGAATAATAAAATTATAGCATAATTAGTGTCATTTTTGTTGTTTAATTTGTATTCAATATTTTAAGATTTACTTTATTTTTTCCAGGATAGCCACCGATCAATATGAGCGCATCATCTAAATATATTGACGAAAATTTAATTTCATCATAATCAATATCATTGATTACAATCCATTCTTGACCGTCTGCATCAAGTATTTCAAACGTTTTAGAGACCTGAAAAAATAATGAAATAAAAAAAATTAATAAATTACTATTTATAAAATTATTAATCTATTTCATATGAATTTACTTCACTATCTTTCGAACCAACAGCAACTAACGTGTAATCGATTCTGCCATCATTTAATTCGTAGTTTTTTTGTAATAATGAAGCTTTCACAAATTTTGTTAAACAAAAAGAATTTGATGGACATTGAAAAAGAGATTCAGACAATAAAAACTGAAATTTAATTAAAATACGGAAGAATTATAATATCATACTGATGTTTGCCAAAATATGCTGTCATATCTTTATATATACTTACATTATGAGGCAAAGAAGTTAATTCAACAAGATCTATCAGATCGACAAAATTGATCATTCTTGAAGTATTATCATAATTTATCCAATTTTTAAGAGCATTATAAATATCGATTGTAGGAACTGAATCTGAGCACTTTGAACCTAATTCAGTAAGCAATTTGTATATTTCAGAATATTCCAAATTTAAAAATTTCTGGATGTGAGATATCTAATCATAATTTGATCAATCATTAATAAATACATTCGAATTTTAATATATTGAATTTTATAATATAACGAATACTTGGACAATGTATTTCTTGAAATAATTGAAGGCTTTCAGCTCCAATTTTTTCAAATTTGCCGACTGAGCTATTCTCCATATAGAAAGACAATTATCAACGCTCAGCCTTTTTTCCAAAATTTCAGCTGAACTTTCAATGAATGTCGTAATGGATAACATATGTGCTATCGTGACTAAATCTTCAGTCTCGTCTGCAGTTGTTTCTAAAGAAAATTATTAGATATTAATCGAAATATTGATTACAATATTGGTTTTAAAATCGCATACCTATGGTGCCAGTATAGCAATACTCAATAAGAGTTTGCAACCCATTCTTATCTACATCATTGAGAATTATTTCGTTCAAATTAGAATCGACAAACACGTTTTCAAAATATTCACTGGAAGCTGCTAAAACGTTTCCATGCACAGCAATTCTTGAATTTTTCATCAACGTTAAACATAAATAGATAATTCAAATGAAACTATTGTGAAATGAAAAATACCTTTCTCCGTCGGTTACTAATGTTGCATCGCAAAGCATTTTTCGTTTTTGCAATTGAAAAAGTTTCTTAGCGAATTCATTCGGATTTCTAGTGATGACAATATTTTCAGAGGCCATTGCTTTTCTTTTACTTCGTGAAATTCAATATTGAACCACTGCGTGACAGTGAATGATATTTTCCTAGTTTAGATTCTCTTATATAGTATTTTGATCTGTTTTTCAAGAAAAATATTATCTTTTGATAACTTTGTGGTTAATTTTCTTTTTCTTCGAAATATTAGATAAAGTATTTCTCCTTCACAACAAAGAATATTTTTCAAGTTCGAATCTATTTATATGTTTTATTCTGGTTTTCCTACATTTGATAAATATCGCGCTGTGGAATTGTGGTTAAAGATTAAATATGAAGAATAATTTATTTTCATTATTATCAGTTATTATTATCGTTGTTATGATAGAAATATATGTATGAGGTTTTAATAATCTCTTCTAAGATAATAGATATCGTGTTGAAGTTATTTTTAAGTGTATTAAATAAAATATATTAATTTATTATGACGAAATCAAATTATTTTTAAATCATTCGATAGTAAACAATTGAAGTCTCTCATTATTTCATCTCTTATCACCGGTTTCAGTTAACTTGTACATTTTGCAGTGTTAAAGCACAGTTTCGTTTCGAGATGAGACCATAAAGATAATTCGCTATCGAAACTAAATCGTCCAGAAGAAACGTTTACAGTGAATGCATATCTATCTATGCATGTATGTTATGTTGTGTGTTCCTAAAACTAAAAGGGGTTGGTTGAACTAAGATCTCCGAAGGTTTTAACTGCCGTTTTAGCTCCAGAAATCCTCATGATCTTCGTATAACAATCGCAGTAGGAAGTTGATATTTTATAAGTATGTGAAAGTGAAAAGATTCGACGTTATGTTTGCGGAAATCGAATTACGTATCGAGTTCTATTATTCGTTTAATGTAATGTAATGATTCGAATTTGTGAAAAATTCGAATTTTTTCATCGTGTGCGAATTTCAAAAGTTCGCAAAAACAACAGATGAAAATCTCACATTTGAAAATCTGAAATGAGAAAAACATAAAAGTTAAATTTAAGATTGAGTTTCTGAAAAAGTTTCGCGTTCGTCTGAGAGCGAAATACAATATTTCCTCTTCTTAAAATTTCAAATATGCTCTGCGTTCCGTAATTAAAATTTATCATTTCCTCGGAAGCGTAAAAAAAAAACATATTCATTAGGAAAAAATAAAAGAAACTGCGTTTCGACGATTGCTTTAAAGTGAAACCTCATTAAAATAATTACGGCATGAATGAGGGGGGGAACATTAAGAAAACACTCATTAAATTGATAGACAATAATCGTGTATGTTTCAAATGTATACGTACATATAAATGAATATAAGAATCTATTATTTTTAATACAAAGTAATTGCGCATAATTGAAGACTTCGAAACAACGCAACGCTGCGATTACACATTGACGCTTTGTAATTATTCTATTTTTCACTCGAATGTACGCGTGTGAAAACACTGATTGTTTCTCATTAATAGAAATCAATCATCTTGATAAAAGAAAGAAACATACAGACGTTTATCTCGATGAAAATCTTTATAGTAGTAGGGAAAAAACGTATTTTTAATTTTTTTTCTGAAGGTAACACTTTATAAGTAAATGTAAGTTATATCTTTAAGAAAAAACATTCATTACAATAATTCATATAATCGTTGATTTTACCGAAAATTTATAGGTAGGTATATTTTTCAGACAAATAACGTTGTAGATATTTGAATAGCTTGTCTGTAATAGTTTGCTGAAATCAACTGGATTCAATTGTTTTTCTTGAAATACTGCTAGATAAATTATTTAACTTGAAATTGTAACCCAAAATACAAATACTTATATAGTGAATTTTTTTAGCTGTTGTAATTACGTTGCACGTATACATAGATCATGCGTAATATTATATTATTATATTTGCTACGGATCAGCTATGGAAAGACTCTTCTGTGAATTATCAAAGGATAGAAGTCCATAGATAGAAAAATGTTAAAATTAAATCGTTAAATGTAACAATACAGAAATCTTCTCAGATATACAAACAATAGCCTTGGAAAGCTTCACTGAAAAATAAAAAGCCATTAAGAAGTATATAAATGATATACAAGCATACATTAATTTTAAATATCTTTATTTATAATCATACATCATCATCATAAATTCGATAATTTATATTATTTTCGGATAATTTACATTACAGTTCTTCTAAAAGTCAATTTCACCATTTCAAAGTTCAGAAATGATTCACGATGACCTACACAAAACTCCACATTTCAAAACCGCATTATGCATGCACCGTTTTTTTTCCCATTCTTCACAAGAGAACAATGGTCGACCTGTGCATCCAGCGGTTCTCAAACTGCGGGTTTGTGATTAAACCCTTCGATTAAACCGTGAATCGAACGACTAATTAAATCGAATCAGTGGCGCGAGAACGAATATTATTGTGTGTTATCTATTGTGAACGGATTTGTTAAGTGTTGCGTGAGTTCGTCAGATTAAACTGCTATTGAAAGACAATGCATTTCTGCTTATTTTTAATTTATAATGGATTTTAGATTTTTTTTCTTATTTAGGAGAAATTATCTTAATAGAAGTTTTATTTAAGATTTTTTTTTTTGATTAATAGTGTACTGAGGATGATCTTTTTATTGCTTTAGTTTACTAATTAGAGAGATACAGTCAGTACTTCTACAACGAATTGTTGAAATTCCGCGGAACAGGGTGGAGAGCTATCAAAAATCTGTCTCTGTTCCGTGGGTTTTTGATAGTTCATATTGGAACGACTGACTAAATCTCTGATTAGTTAACTTAAGCAGTAAAAAGACCGACACTAATACTTACTCTATATGACAGTTAAAAAGGTCAAGGGGTATAAATGTCATATTTGCCGAAATGTTATGTACAGGAATTGCTTCTATATACGCTCATATATTTGGTGGCAAAAGGAAATAAACGAAATTGGAACGCATACCGAGATATATCATCAAATCATTCAACCTCCTCCTAATAGATGCTCAACTTTGAGCGCGTTTTTCTTAAAATCACTTGTACTTCTTGGCCTTTTCAATATTTATATATTATTCTTTAAATTATTATATTAAATTAAATAATTAAGTTCAATTTATCAAAATCAATAGTGATAATTACGAATACATTCCTAATCGAACAAATCAGTTTCACACTTAAAGGAAATTAAGTAAGCTTCGAAGATATCCAATAATTAACCATTTATATAGTTACAATCGATAAAATAATTATTTTACCACTATTATTAATCATGGGAATGATTTAATCAAAATTGAACACGATACAAAGCACACTCAGTTTCAGAACGCTTCGTATACAAATGACAGATATCCGGACGAGCAAAACAACGCAACAACGAGCCGTCATTACGTTTGATTGTGTAATTATTATTGTATGCACATACATGAGGATACGTGCAATAAAATAATATCGAATCGGCGATAAATCAATGATATTTCCATATTCAATTACACGGTGCATCCGCCGAATGTAATTTCGAATTTCCTCGAGATGCGAGATACCGATCGGTTTTCTCACACCCCGAGAACACAATGAGTTTTTATTGTTATATATTATATGACGACTGAAAATACCGAGGGGTACAAGTGAGTTTGAGGCGATTTCGAGAAAATTGCGATCAAAGTTGGGCGTGTATTAGGAGGAGGTCGAGTAATTTGATGATATATTTCGGTACACGTTCCAAGTTTGTTTATATCCTTTTGTCGCTTAAATATATGAGTGAACATATATAACTCAATTTTGGTAAAAATGTCACTTGTACCCCTTGAACTTTTCAGTATAATATGATGATAAAATGTATGTTCGTGACGCATCGGGCTTCAAAGTCCTCGAGATGCTGGGTTCGAGTCATGTGTATGTAGTTTTTCTTAATGTTTCGATCTTTTCTGTCGAATATTTGATTCGAATATGTTAATTTAACTCTTTATACAACAATTCTATAAACTTGTCTGTATAGATAAAATTTGATCGATTTTGACGCCCTCAACAGTGCAATTATTATTTTTCGAAATTTCTAGCCCTTGTGAGCGTTTCTTTGTTATATCTAATTAAGAAAATTAAAAAAAAGGTAAAAAATACTTGTAATTACTCATGTTTCACTCAATAATGTATTCTGTTGAAAACCTGACTATTTTCATTGATCAATATGATACAAAAGTATAAAAACGTTTGTGAATTCGCTTGTTGCCTTGTCGATTTGACGAGTTGATCTCATTTGACGTTTTAATAATGAGTTTATTCGCCGATGTGGGAAAAAATGAAGCGAATTGAATCCTGGAAAGTTCAAATAAATGAAATTCGAACATGAAATCGTACTAATATAAGTATTGAAACATATGAAAAATGAACGAGTCTAATATTTAAATTATCCGTATATGTGTAGTGATAAGTTTTACATCGATGATTGAAGTTATTATTGAAATCTAGGTTGAATCGAAGCAGTGAAGTAATCTGAAAATCGAATGTAGTTCAATCCTTTATAAGTCGATAACGCTTCCATTTCCTAGTCGGAAACTCGTCTAATTCCAAATGCATTTCGACACAATATGCACCATGTTCTGTGTATAATCGATTTTTATAAAAAATATTATCAATATGAGATATAAACATTATGGAATAATAATTCAAATCGATTAAATTGTGCATTATTTTCGTAGCTACAATATTCAAATGACATTTCAGCGTTCCACAAAAAGCATTTGTAAAATCAAATTGCACTGTAGTAATTCAGTTCGAAACATGCAACGTTCTATGAAATAATAGTTTTCAATTCCGAACACATATTATATTATGAAGTATACCTACATACGAAATAATAATGGGTAATAAGCATAGTTTGACCGTTTCGCATTAATCATAGTAATAGTTGGCGTTTTGTTGCTGGCACACCTGTAATCTGCCTCCAACTACCAAAGGGTATAAGACTAATATTTTCTTATTCACGAATCTACTGATGATTTTTGGGAAAACGGTCTAAGTAACATAAAAAAAAAGATGTTGTAATATCGAAGTAATATGTTGAAATGATAAATACATCTATCCAATCTGAATTTACTTATGTTAAATTCTCATTCGATTCATAATTTTTCGAAAATATCCTTGTGTGCTGATTTTATTCATAAATAATTTATAATTCAATTTAAATTATAATAAAAATATTCAATTGTTTGTGTGCTTACTTTAGAAAGAATATTTTCGTAATACAATGCAAGATTCAACTAAAAATTAGACAATATGTATATTGATTCAAGATTTAATATAACACATTATGCACCTACTTATTAATTTTGAACGAAATTATTCAAAACAAATGAATATTTTTAGGCTTTGATTCAAATACCAAACGACACATCAGATTTGAATCACAGTATTTCTAAAACTGCACATCGTCTCCATAAAAAAAAATCATTGCAATTTCATAAATTTCCAAACGAAAATTGAACGCTTGTACCAATGTCGAATTATACGGTCAGCTTCACGTTAGTAGATTCATTTCTTGTGCTTGTAAATAAACAGACAGTTTGTTCAACTCTCTGGCATAACGGTTTTCAGTTCACACACAAATAGATGTTAGAAACATTACTGCTATGGTAAAAACACGTGTATTGGGAATTTTGAGAGTGGAAAATGAACGAGAATGAAGACGTGATGCTTCGATAATGATGACTGTCAAATGGCGGTTGACCTTTCGTAGAACAATTATATTTTTGTGTGAATTGTATGCAGTTTAATGTCATTTTTTATCTTTGGAATAAAACTAAGAATCGAGAGATATCTTATATTGCTCTTGAATCCAAAATAGTCATCTCAAAACGATTCATCGGTTCGAAATCGATACAATGCATCGAAATCAGTTTCCTGAAACATATTCACTCCGATACAACAGTGAATTCAATTGGGAAACTAAATTGAGGAAATTTAACTGAATTAATTAATTAAGAAATAATCAAATACATATTTTCACATAAGAAACTTTCGCCAGAATTGCTCTCAAATTGAAAACTATTGATATATTCATAATTGATTCGAACTACACGATACGATAACTAGTTTGATTATTTGATTAGGAAGCTAAAATAGAGAAAATTCAACAGATCCCCCCAAAAAAACTACCTTAAACTTATTTCACATATTCAAGTCATATTTCAGTTGCATATCTAGTTACGACGGATTTTTTCAACTATTTAGAGCACTGCAAGTCACTGTAACTTCAACTATTTAGAGCACTGCAAGTCACTGTAACTTCAACTCGCATATAAAGAAATAATCGAATACATATCTTCACATACGAAACATTCATCGGAATTGCTCTCAAATCCAAAACTGGCTCAAAATCGATCCTAATCAAGATCTCACAATGCATCGATATCGATTTTCTATAACACAATGGCCCTCATACAACAACGAATCCGATTGGGAAGCCCTTTTTGACCTTTAACGCTACGTTGGGCCGAATGGAATTATAATTTTGTACCGTTAGAACACGAAGAGAATCGGACACAAGTGTGTATTATATGTATGTATAATGTGTGGAAACTGGAACCGAATAGGCACAGAAGCCATTTCGAAATCGTTTATACCTAGAATGCATTTTTTTTTAAGAATCGAATTCTATTTTATGGTAGATTAACTTGTTTTTTTTCAAGAAATATATTTTTCAGTTTGAAAAAGTGTGTCGTGGATGTAAATAAATAATTGGTCGTCTTCTATTCATAAGTGGGTACCTTAAAGGCTGGTCTTTTCACTGCTTCAGTTAACTAACCGGAGAGTTTGATAAAGAATCACTGGAGTAGAGAGTGGAAAATACATATTTTCTTCATGACTTATATTTATGCAAATTGTGTGTGAAAATTTTATTATTTTAGCTCATATACCTACAGATGGCTCTCAATTTGATTAAATCTCATTTAGAAATTCAAAGCATAAATGATAGATGAAACCTACATATCATATTATTTACCCAAATAATACTTTCACGACATTTTTTTTAAATTTTAATCAATCAATTTATTAAAACACGATCCAATACATTTTTTGAATATTCAACGAATACAAGCATTAAAAAAATTAAGTCGGAAATATGGAATTGTTATTAATGACCAAGTGTGCAAATGTTGAACATTCGAATGTTGAAACAACAAATGTCATCAATTTATATAAAAGTCAAAAACCTAGCAGGTATACGCTGAAATGTCAGTGTAAAGTTTTTATTTGGGTAAAAAGAATTTTGATCAGTGTGTATGTGCAATTTTAATTCAATAGGAACGATTCAATTATGTGAAAATGTCGGCAATTAAAACTATTGCTTTAAGTGTTAAGTATAATTCATTGCATCATTGTTCATTATGAGATAAGTGCTATTTTCCTGTTGAAATTCGTAATGTGCGATTTATTTAAATGTTAAATTTGATTAATTTTTTTCATAAGATTCATAGTTTTTTTATTCAGAAACAAATTTAGATGCATGATAGGTGCAATAATCGAATTATGTGTGCTGATATTTAAATAGAAATGCCACATGACTATGATATTTTGACATATTTATGTTGTTTCAAAAGATTATTTAGTATGATATCATTTGTGCATACCGCTTTGGACATCAATGTCCTCATAATGCTGACAATGAGTTCGATCATGACGAGTCATGTATAGTTTTCTTTAAAAATTCATAAATTTATCACTTCACATAATGGATCGTAAATAGTAATTGTAGTGCTATCAGTCTTGATTTCAACGTGTTATTAAAAGCTAAATTTCCAACCACGCGACAGGTAGTGGCAGTGACAGAGAATGACACCTTGATCAAAATATGAATAGTGTCTCATTATTCACATTGTGACCAAAGTATCGCACCCTGCCGCTACATCTAGGTTTCACGTATCGCGACAAGCAGCAAGAAGCACGCGGCACGGAGCTTAGTCAACAATGGGAACCCAAAAAAAAACTTAATTTTTCCTATTGTTGAATATAAAACGTGCTGCTTGCTGCATGTCGCGATACGCGAAACCTAGCTGTAGTGACAGCGTGCGACACCATGATTGCAAAACTTATATATCTTGAGATACCCATTGTTCACATTTTCATTGAGATATCGCACCCAGCCGCTACAACTAGGTTTTAAGTATCGCGACAAGCAGCAAGAAGCACGCGGCACGGAGCTTAGTCAACAATGGGAACCCAAAAAAAAACTTAATTTTTCCTATTGTTGAATATAAAACGTGCTGCTTGCTGCATGTCGCGATACGCGAAACCTAGCTGTAGTGACAGCGTGCGACACCATGATTGCAAAACTTATGTATCTTGAGATGCCCATTGTTCACATTTTCATTGAGATATCGCACTCTGCCGCTGCCGCTACCCGTCGCTCGTTCGGAAACCCGGCCCGAGAGGAGCAGTAAAAAGCGAACCAGTGCGGCTTTTAACTGGGGCGTGAATCTGTCGATTGGCTGGTAAATAGACACGTTTAGCGGCCGCTGAAATCGCAATTCGAAACGGCCATTATGTGGCGCCACCGCGAGATGGCGCAAAAAGCGCCGGTAATGGCCCGCAGCGGGACACCGCACACGCGTGCGCACAGCTCCTCAAACTGTGAGAAAAACGGGTGTCCGAAAGAGCAATCTTCGTCTAAAGCCTCGATTAGGTCATGTGGCGAAGGGTAAGTTTACTGTTACCATCCGAAAGTTAATGGAACTGCAGCAAAGTTCGTGTTAGGATTATGGATTAGGTAAGTAAACTGATGGTACTGAATTTGAATTTGTACTAATTCGCATGTTGCGACTGAAGTGTTCTATCTGCGAATAAACTTGGAGCATTACGTCACACTACGAAAGCATTGTGATACGTCTGTCTATCTTTTTCGCGAGCTGCATAGGTTATGAGGACGAAGAACACAGTATTGTTTTTCTGTTGCTACTTTTTATAACTACATTTTCAACCAAAATGTGTGGTTAGTTCCAACTCTCGTCATTTCGTCTATAACTCTAGTTTGGTTGACTATCTACTGTCCAATCGACACTAAATGACGACTGAATTTCACGAAGGGCACAAATGATCTTTTTTTTGGATATTGAATTGTAAATTGAATTGAATTAGGATACAATATAACTCAATACAACTCAATATCGATAAAAAAAGCCTTTTTAAAAGTGAAATCCAGTCGTCAAATAGGACAGCAGACAGTCGACTGGACCAATTTTAACACAAACAGTACGTTCAAATAAGTAAACTTGACTTGCTTCCTCAACATCTAAAGATCTTGAACTCAATCTGCTTCAATACAAGTACACCTCTTTCAGCCGATAAAATCCTCGTACGAAAACAGCACTCAGAGCCAGATCCCAGAGGCGCTTCGGCCCACAGTTTGAGAACCGTCGGCCATCTCTATCCGGAGTCATCCTCGCGTCTGTCCAATCTGCTTTCGTCCGCGATTTACACGCGATTGCGGCTAATGGCCGAAGCCATGAATTATTCATGGGCGGCGCGTGCCGCAGACGGCGCGACGCCTCTGTTACATATGACGACCGAAAAGGCCAAGGGGTGCAAGTTACTTCGCGACGATTTCGAGAAAAGAGCGCTCAAAGTCGAGCTACATTGTATTAGGAGGAGGTCGAGTGATTTGATGATATATCTCGGCACACGTTCCAAGTTCGTTTATATCATTTTGCCACTAAATGTATTGAAGCGGTTTTTGTATATAACTCAATTTTGGGAAGTATCACACTTTTATGTCTTGATCCTTTCTGTCGTCATATCTAGTAATACATATGACGACTGAAAAGGCCAAGGGGTACTAGTGACTTCGCGGTAATTTCGAAAAAAGAGCGCTCAAAGTCGAGCTACATGCATCGGGAGGAGGTCGAGTGATTTGATGATATATCTCGACACACGTTCCAAGTTCGTTTATATCCTTTAGCCACCAAATATATTGAAGCAATTTCTGTACATAAGTCAATTTTGGCAAAATTTTCACTTATATTCCTTGAATTTTTTAGTCGTCATATGTATTACTACATATGACGACAAAAAAGGTCAGACATAAAAGTGTGATATTTCCCAAAATTGAGTTATATACAAAAATCGCTTCAATATATTTGATGGCAAAAGGATATAAACGAACTTGGAACGTTTGTCGAGATATATCATCAAATCACTCGACCTCCCCCTGATGCATGTAGCTCGACTTTGAGCGTTCTTTTTTCGAAATTACCGCGAAGTCACTAGTACCCCTTGGCCTTTTCAGTCGTCATATGTATTACTACATATGACGACAGAAAGGATCAAGACATAAATGTGTGATACTTCCCAAAATTGAGTTATGTATATACAAAAACCGCTTCAATACATTTAGTGGCAAAATGATATAAACGAACTTGGAACGTGTACCGAGATATATCATCATATCGCTCGACCTCTTCCTAATACATGTAGCTCGACTTTGAGCGTTCTTTTTTCGAAATTACCGCGAAGTCACTAGTACCCCTTGGCCTTTTCAGTCGTCATATACACAAGTGTGTACGATGCGGTTTTGTTATATATGGTGCAGTGCGGACTCAGGTTCAAGTTCGGGGCCCACGCGTCTCGAGATCGCCCGGTGACCCACAGAAGCGATGCTTGTTGGCTTTGCTCATTTTTTTTTCACTATAAGCACTTTTATGTTATACAATCAACGCGGAAACTTGATAGATCAGTTTAGGCTATGTTTTTGTTCAATTTTTCATGTTGAGCTGAGCTTCGGTGCGCGTTTAGATAGGGAACTTGATCGGTAACTGTCAAGCTATGTAAGGCTAGTCTCTAATAGCGTGCTTAAAGTTCGCTATATAGAGCTTTAGCACGTTTAGGTTAAGTAAAATGTCTTACTGATAAGAATTTATTTTAATAAGTTTTTTCTTCATCGTTTAATTTCCGCGGACATACCTTTGAGATCATTCTTCAAACCCAAATCCACAACCGAATTTTCACACTGAATTATAGTTACGAGTAAAGGTTTTCATACCCATTGATCCATCAGTTAACTTTTCGTCACATGACTTTTTTAACATTTTATACATTCGCACTTAAACTACAATTCTACAAATTCAATCAGCGAACCAACTTCCTAAACTGCAACATCTTTCGCCAGACAAACGACCCACTCTTTTGTACACGAATATTACACAATTACTTGGCGCAAGAGTTTAAATCTCACCAAAAGAACCGTATCGTAAATCACGAACTACGTCTGTTTGCTTAAGAAATGGGTCGATCAATAATAGAATCGACTTACAACCCCCCATAGAATTTCCAAACCCCCATAAAATTTCCAAGCCCCCCTAGAATTTTCAACCCACCATAGATTTTTCAACCTCCTCTCTCAAAACAAATGCTTCGATATATTTCATGCCATTATCTTCTCGTTTTGGCGATTTTATTAGATTCGTCTCGACGATTCGCCACAATGTTTCAACTCTTCGAAATTCAGTGGGGTGACCCAAATTTAGTGGGATATCGCTTCAGATTAAGCCAGATCGAGTTTTAGTAATGTTATTTGATTTAGTTGGATTTGTTTATCTTGTTTTTTTCTCTTTTATTATTATTTAAGACTTATTTCTGTCAATTTATGTATGAACAATTTGGTTATATTAGGGTTAATGCTACAATATAACCGGTTCATATAAATTCATGAAAAAATCTGATTGTCAATCGATAAATCTGTAATTAAATTTATACATATATCTTAAGTATGCATGCTTATTATAAAATTATATTTTTAATGACGTACAATCCTTGAAATTGCAATCATATTTAAAAATTTTATTAGACATCAATATTTTTAATCAGTTGATTTATCGTTAATATGTTGCAATATAATAATATACTTCCTTGTGATGGAAATTTAAATCATTCGAATGTAGATATTATCGAAATTTATTAAAATTTATATGCAAATCGAAAAAAACTCAACCTCCTCGAAATTAAATAACCAGTTTTTTTGTAATTTCAATATCATACGAATATCAATACGAAATTACGTAAATACGAAATAATCCATATTAATTTACTCTTCGAATTAAAATTGATTATACCTACACTTACATTCAAAGTGAATACTACGTATGTTATGTACGTTAATTACAAAATTGACCTCCATTAATGGAGTAATTTGTAAATATGTAATTCTAGAGATACAAAACCGACTTTAATATCATACTTTCATTCTAGATATACATATACCAACGTATATTTTAAATTGATACGAAATAATTCCTTTACGTTAGAATAATTCAGATACTAGGGGAAAACGCTGTACTTCGATTATTCACACTATAAAATATGTTATTAAAAATGAACAAATTTATACTGTATTTTTTAAATATTTAAATTAAATTCAAACATTTTTGGAGTAAAGCACGTTCGATCTATCATAAAACGTAACCAATCTTATCTAACCTGTAAATTTGAAAAATACCTAACCTAATCTGACCCATCGGTTGTCACACGTGGTTTTCTACCTAAAAAAATATTTCGAAAGAGAAAAATCTTTTATGAAAGGTAAATCATACTTAACATAATCATACCTACGTGTAAGTACATTGCGTCGCAACGAAATTGAAAATTTCTTACACGTGTAATAAATATAATAATACAGAAACGTTTGAGAAATCTTGATTGACTGTCTTCGAGTATAATGTATAATAAATTTAATTTCTCGACATGAATTTATTGCGTCCCTGACATTTCGACCGCGTTCTGACATTTAATAACGTTTCGAAAATACTTCAACTTTAACCATTGTTCACCTGAGCTTTGGGTTCGCATTTTTACTATCTTCCAATGCATTAACGAATTATTATATATATCCGAGAAAGTGCAATGAACTCTCAATTCATATCAATTCGAATCGATCTGAATTTTCGTGAATTTTTCACGATATTCAGAATCCAAAATTGACGTTAATTCGTTGACTCTGTGACACACTTTTCGATGTATATCAATCCTAAATTAAGGTTGTAGAAATCACAAACGAAATTCAAAAAACGATATTATGATTGGGCTTACGTGTAATATGTAATTAATGTGTGGTTCAGAAAAAAAAAACGAGTCATCGAATTTTACTCAAGAGCCTAATTGTTACATCAATCATTTTTTTTTCTGATTAATGTCTAATACTTTGTATCTGTTTAGTAAGTTTAACCAAATGATATTTTAATTTAATTTATGTACTTACAAAATCAGCTTACAACAGTTACAAATATTTTTGATTGGATGTAAATGTTTACAACTTTGTATCTTTAGAAAATCAAATGAGTGTTATAAGTAGTACCTAGACATTTTTCTGTATTAATATTAGATATGTGACCTTTTCCAGACTCACAATCGGTATTTTTTCTATTTATTTCATTTTTTCATATCGAAACAATTTTCAAGACAACGTCAATCATGTAACTAGATAAAGATCTCGACGATTCAAATTTACATTGAATGGAACAATTGCCAGTAGAGCGTTTCATTGCAGTACTAATATTGGTACATCTCAGATTCGATCTGTTCGTTACGAAAAAAAATTTTCTTTTCATATCTCACTTTAAATACCTTTTGTGAAATAATCTTTCATCATTGTTGTTTCTCTTGAATATTTATCGAGAATTTGCTTTTATTTCAGATGAATCAGATACATTTGTTTAACTCTTCTTTACTAAGTTTACAATTGAATGTTGATCGAATTAGGAAGAGGTCGAATGATTTGATGATATATCTCGACACACGTTCCACGTTCGTTTATATCCTTTTACCACCAAATAGATCAGCGTACACAGACGTGATTCCTGTACATAACTTAATTTCGACAAAAATGTCACTTGTACCCCCTTTCAGTCGTCATATGCACTTCAAGACACGTGTTCGAATCGAAATCCCTCGCTAATTTTCCAAGCAAATATTTGATACACGTGCATCGTATTGCTTAGGGACTTTCATATCGGCAAATTGACAATAATAACGTCGACGACAAGTACTAAGTTACTTACATATTACACTCACTTGCTCCAGAGTACTTGTGTTCTCTTTTAATACGGACTGCGTGTACAATCATATTTTAGAAAGTCGAAAACCTGTTCGCTCGCCGTTTAATTCATTCTCACGGCCGTCGCCATTGTCTTGTCGAAACGTTTCTTGTGCATTTTACATGTATTATATGTTCTAGAAGTGCATTTTGTGTGTTTTGTTAAGGTTTTGTGAGTTTAAATGCGATCGAATTTTGATTTTTCTAGCGCGAAAATTGAAAAATCGATCATACAAAGGACGAAGCGCAGATTTCTATGGCGAGTACATAGACTCTCTATTCGACTTATTAATTAATTCATTATGATTAAAATATTGCTATGATCATATCTTGGTAAAATCTTGGATCAAATCTTGGTAAATGTTATAGTAAAAAATCAAGAAATTACTTATATCTATCGATTGAGATATACTTCAAATCTGTTAAGTGGAAGGGTGCGATATTAAACATCCTCATTTATGAACTAAATTGATTGCATTTTGATTCAAATGAATCATAAATATGCACTGAGATTTTTAAAATTAAAATACTATGTGAGCCGTTTAAAACTATCTATGACTAATTTTATCAAGCAAAAATTTGAAAATAAATCAGATTCATATGTTTTTATTTTCAAATTTTTCTTAATTATTCCATTTTTCAGAAATTATGAACATACGAATTGTGTTTATAATAAGCTAATTGGTCAGTTCATATTAGAGTACAAAATTAATTAAAATGATTTATTACTAAGTAGTCAAACAAATTTTGTATTTAATGATGTTTATCTTTGTTATTTCGAGAAGATATTTCACACATAAAAAATTAAAACAATACCAATAACTTAAACATTTAAAAATCAATAAATAGAATTAATAATATTTAACTCTGAACGGTTCATACATACGATAAATAAAATAGAAAAGTGTATCTGAAAATTTAATTCAAACGTTCTCGAAGTTTGTATATTGTATTACAAACATGGAAGTGCATTTGAAAAATCGGCTTTCGAAGTCTGAATCGATTTCGATTCTGCAATATCGGATTTGCTCTTTATATACATTTTACAATATACAACACACAAAAGCGATATAAAGTCGACTTGTGCAAGAGCCACGAGCCGGGAACTAATTCAGCAATTTATGGTTCTGTTCCCGATAAATTATAAAGTTCCTCTGGTTAGTTTCATATAAGCTTGTTACGCCACTGGAAAGGATTCAGCAAGTGGATGCAACCAGAAACTAACATTTTGACTCAAAAACATAATACATTGTATTTTAAACTGATTTTTCATGTCGTGAATTGGACTGTCATTGGAAATATGCAAGAAAAATTCGATTTCTTAAAACAATCAATTAACTGAATATATAATTTTGATAATCGATTAAATCTATTGATTATCTTAATATGTTTGAAAGTCGATTTAGAAATATCGAGATGAAATTCATTGACTATTGAGATGTTTGTTTTGTAGATCATATGAACGTTATTTACGAGGCACCATTTATAGAAGTCAGTACGAACAAGTATATATCTAACAGAGGTTGTTAATAAAGTAGTGCAAATTCATAAAATAATTATTTTTAATAAAAATAGTTGATCGATAAACATATAAAACATATTGTTTAAATTATGAGATAAGAACATTTTCTTATAAATATAATAGGTATAATTATAAAATATCGACATTTTACACTCCATATGGAAGTTTATTAATATATATTTTTAAATAATTAATTTAAGTATATAAAATTGATAATAAGCTTGAAAATTGGAAACATCTGCCCGATGTACATGCATGTGAAGCAAACAAGATAATGTTGAATTTCTATACAAATCCGATACATGCATATAATAACTCGAGCGAACTCATTTCGTTCCGTACATTCAGCAAGAATAAATACGTTCTGTCGTAATCATACATCACGTCGTTAATTAACGTCACATATTTGAGAAGCTGCGATTTAACGTAAATCTCCATACAGAATTCATAAAACGTGAACGCGTTTTAAACGAAAGAGCGTTTACGTTACAAAACTTTAACGTCTGTTTTGTTATTATTTATAATCGATTGATTAATAATATTAAAGAGATATATTTAATTTTCAAAGCACTTGGTATAGTCATTATTTTGATGTATGTAAATGAAGTACATTTTCTGAATAATGAGAAATAGCATTAAACGACGATATTTTTTAGCCACCGAATAACAAATCGTTTATTTCAGAGGTCGTTTTAATTCATTCTGTACTCTAATGTGAACTGATCATATTTAAATGAAATTGGTATGATTATAATTTCGAATAAATGGAATAATAAAAAAATTAAGGGAATTTTGAAAAACACATCAAATATGTTTCATCGTTTCGCTTGACTTTTTGTTTAATGGATTTAATCACATTTTGCACTAAGTAGCTCATATATGTACATAGACATAATAATTTAATTAAGATGTTCATCACTTGCATTTTTGAAGTTATAGTGATGAGCTGTTCAATGTTTCTGTAGGCACCTTATATATTCAAATTATATTGAAGTTTTTCTATAATGAGAAAGAAAATTTAAACGTTTGTTATAGCGAAATTATGCTCAGGAATATATTATACATTATTTTGACGCTTCTAAGTTATGAAATTATTCAAAGCTCATTCTCATGCTAATGGCCGAAAATTTTCAGACACAAATAACTTTTTAAACATTCACGAAAATATACGACAAGATTATACAGATTCGCAAAACAAAACGCATGCCAATGAAAATCAGAACTGAACAATGCCCATTATTCGAGTGAAAAATTCAATTAAAACAACAATGCCGTTGCACAATAAAAATAATGGAATATGATTATTGTTGTGTACGTTTTCGAGAATTTGAATGAAACTTGTCGCTGTTTCGAAACTTTAGTACCATTCGTATTCAGTAGTTGTTCACAGGGACACAATTTTAGGGGATGAAGTATGAGGGGGCTCCAAAATATGGTAAATAAAATAATGTCATATACGAAAAATAATCAATTAATTTGTAATTTAATAAATTGTCGTATGTGGCTATTTTTTTATACAATTTAATTGCACAGAAAAAATATATTAATTTGGTCTAGGAGCTAACCACCCTTAAATCGAAAAAACCCATGGATACGAAGCCTAAGTCCAACCCGGACTGAAGAACCATTGAAAAATAATCGAAATTATATAATTTCTATTTTAAAATTAAAGATTTCTTATAAAAACACCCGCTATTTTAGTTTTCTTCTTTATTATATTATACTAGCAATCAACCCGTTGAATATATCAACGCTGTTTCAAATCGTTTAATATATACACGCAGTTTTGGAGCGTTACATGGACACGCAGAAACACACACAGATTACAGCTATTTTACAGTACGATTATATTTCAAAAAAAGCTTTTTCGGTAACATTTTGAAGACAGTGAATTTTTTTTTTAAAGGGCGTTAAAAAACTGTTACCTTAGTTACGGCACTGGTCGTTTTTGATAATTTCGCGTTACGTACGAAATAATTATCCATTGTCCCCGATTAAGGCGACCCGTGCACGTTTACATTTTTCATTAGAATTTGTTTTTCGTCTCTATTTATTTTTCATTTTAATTTGTAAACACGGCGAGTGAAAAAAAAACGCACACATTCCGCGTGTGTGTTTAGCCTCACTAGAAACGTATCACAATGGAGTTTTCGCTTTGAATCCTTGTTTGCGTTTCATTTTTGAAATTTCATATTTAATCGTACAGGTAAACATAGCAGAATTTCGTCGGTTTTTGTGCACGAGCTATTTCGAATACGAGGTATGATCGAAAAGTTTGTGTGATTATCGAAATTTCAACTGTACAATCATATAATTGATTTTTTTAACTTTTATGCGGTATGACAATGGATTAAGATACTTTTTTTTTGTTTTAAGGTGGAAACACACCAGCTGAGACGTCTAAAGAAAAAGATGAACAACCATTAAATTATTTGTGTAAAAATGGGACAGCATTAAGTTCCCCTCTCTGTGTGATTTTCTCACTTGCACACAGAAAATTGAATGGGTTGCCTCTCTTTCTTTCTTTTATGATGTCTCAGCCATTGCGTTTCCGCCTTAAGTTATATGGGTTTAAGTAAAATTGAGTTTTAGGTAAGGTTAGGTAGATTTTCCTGTCAATCATCTTCTTCACAAGTATTAGTAGATACGAATAGGTACCTCAATGCAATTTTCAAGAATTATCCTTTTATAAGTCTAGTTATTTTCTATAAATCACTTAATGTTATCGACTCAATTTTTTCAAATAGTATTCATAATTGACTAATAAAATAAAATAAAAACACATTTTACAAAGTACTTCTATACTTACAATATAAAAATTACACATATACAGAATCACATCATCTTTGTTCAGCTAATGAATCAAAAATAAAAATATTTTTCAAATACAAAATCAAAATAAATATTAAAACATAAGTATATTTACAAAACAATCTAACAAATGAATCACGAAAAATTTTAAATTTGCTCAAACTTTTCGACAACACCACAAACATTTGAAGCGTCCGTTTTTTCAAATATTTAAATGCGCAGATTGGATTTTCGCTCGATAAACTTAATAAACGACTCCGATAAAAATTCAGATTCATCCGGAGCAGTGAGAAACAATTTTGTAGACATGGATGTTTAGATTCGAAGTTCAATACACCTTGTTCCAAGACATGTAATCGGAAAACAAAAGGAACCGGTTCCGAAGATAACCAACCTTGAATTCAGTACAGAGAGACGCTCAATTATACATACGCTCGTTTAAAAAATGAACGAGGATGGAGAGAAAAAAACGAATCGAAGAAAATGGTGGAGGGAAAAAAAAGGAGGAATAGGAATGTCGAAAAGGAACATCGTCCCGATTCCTTTTCGGACGAATGTGAACCGCTCACAGCTCGATGTGACTAACTGAGAGATGTTGAGATGAACTTTTTTTGAATGGCTCGTATTTTGCTGGTAAGTATTTTTTTCTAATTTTGTCAGTATTTTTAATGTGATTTGTCAGTTTAAAAAAGGTATGTTAGTGTATATATTAAACGGTAAGTATCCATCTATCAGTATTAATATTAAATTGTAAGTATTTAGAGCGATACTTAACCTAATCTAACTTTTTTTTTGTTTTTTGCGAGAGGAAAGAAAAATCATCCAAGGATAGAGCTGTCCTGAACCTAACCTAACCTAACCTAACCCAACCTCAATACATACAATTCATGTTAATTAAGATCGAAAGTGTGATAAAGTATTTCAATATTTTTTCATCGTGTTAAGTTTTGAAGTTTTGTGATTATAATTAAAAATTAAACAGTTGATGTCATAAAATATGTATTTATCATTTTTCTCTTCAAATATTTTTCTCTTATCTTTTCACCTTATCTTCACAGGTTCAAATGTTTAGATACACAAATTACGAAATCAAAAAACACATTCGAGTTTTCGTGAAATTATAAAGAATGCACGTATTTATTACACGCCTACGTGAGCAAACACATTTGACATTGAAATTGATTACCAGTTACAATATTTGTCAAACTGAGAAATTTTCTTTTGTAAAACACACAAAATGATTCTGTATCATACGTAAAAATAATTTTCTGTACTTAACTCAATTTCAATAAAATAAGGTCACTTGTACTATTCAGCTGTTATATATTTTTATCATTTCGTATAAACAGAATTATCATTATAATCTCTCACATTACTGTATACATATTTGCATATATAAAAAAATATCTAATGAAGATTAAAATATCGAAATGTCGCACCGTTTACGATGCGCGACTTAGTACGAAATTTATTACGAAACGTCAAAGACAATCGCTGTTTATGCGATATTACGAGCCAAAAACACATTTCATATTGTAATCATTGTTCTATTTTATCATTTTACAGCCAGAGCTTATCGAAAATCTCTTCCATCCCCACAACATAAAGGATCGTAAAGTGCGCTGTCGAGATTTCGAATCTACAATCCTCTAGCAGCTATCACTTTTGTTCGTATTCGTATATAAATATAAATATACATAAAATTATTATATGAATGTATGCAAGTTGTAAAAGATCGATAGCCTTAATAGGTCGTTATTATTCAAATGTATTCGGTCGTGATTGAATCGTATATAATGATGATGATATACCACAATGCATAATGCGATATCACAGAAAAAATCCTGCACGAAAATTATATATCGCATTAACGTTAATTTATCTCGGGACAATGATCGGATCGACAGTCGAATAAATTTTCCGTGGAAACGTTCAGTTTTGACTTGTAGCTGTAAAATTACCGTAATATACGTCGTTTAGAATCGAGAAAATGTCAAATTTGACAAAATATTGGTCATTTCATTCGGCGATTGTCAAAAGAGCATATTAAACGAATGTATTGTTTTTTTTTTTTAATTAAAAATATTCATCGAATAATTCGATAATAGCATTAATTTGTGTTTCAATATGTCAGATGTGTGTCCGTTGTGACGCTCGACTACTGTGACAATTCAATTTTAAAAGATTTACGATCAAAAATGCTGTTTCGTTGTAAAATAATTAATTAATTAATTGATTAGTATTAGCATTGAAGCATATGTATTATGCTATACAAATGTGAATTTGATAATATGTTATAATCGAATATAATACATCATGCGAAATTAGTAAGTGTTCAAATGGATTTTTACTCGTTTAACTTTCTAAATATGCGCTTTCTATTTGGATTTTTTTTATGGTAATATAGGCATAAAATATATTTTAAATTCAAAAAAAATATATGCTGATAATTATTTGCATATTTTATGGCTAGTCGAAAATTTTATTTTCATTTTTTCATATTCGAAATGTGAAATCAAATTTTAAAATGTATTAGATTCGTATTTTATTGGTATACTTTATAGTTCTCAGGCATAGGAATAAATTTTTAAATAAAATAAATATTAAAACATTGAAAGTTGTAATATTATAACTATTATTCATTAATTATAGTAAGATGACAGACCACATATTCGATATTGTATTCATATCTTATATTATATTAAGGTACTTGCACATTATGTATTTCATATAAAGATTATAAATATATATAAAGAATTCACCGAGTTACAAAACATGCATTCTATTAAAATTCTTTTTTTTACAATAAAAAACATAAGTAATTAAAATACTCAAAACATTTTTCAAGCCAACTGCACAAATGTCAAACGTTCAAAAAACTTGTAAAAAAAAAACGATTGACCAATTAATAAACAAGCGTAAAAAACACCCTTTCTAAATCTAAGTTTTAACAGATTCTAAAACAAAAAAATTACAATTATAACGCAAAAATACCTTGAACTTAATCCGGTTATTCACATTGCGAGGAACGAATGATAAATAAATTCGCGTTTCGGAATTTTCGACAGTGGAAAAAAATAATTGAAATTTTAACGACATCAAATTGTAACGTATGCGTGTTTATAGACATAAATAAATATTATGGGAACGTTTTGAGATGAAATTCGCCATTTATTTTATCGGACCGGTTTCACTTGGTTCAAAGTAACGATGATTTCATCTCGAAATCGACGATGTAAAAATTCCTCGAGCCTCATTATATACAAATATCGATATATTGTCTTTTTATAAAAAAAAATCGTTATTGGTTTCGTATTATATGATTATTAATTTTTATAACAGGTTTTTTTTATTAGATTATGTAATTATATCGCATGTTACATTGTTTCACTCTTAGCACTTCGTTTCGTAGTAATTGAATCATGGGATTTTATATGAACTTTGATTTCAATGAACTCAATATTATATTTTCATATTGATGTAAGTATATTTACATTTTATTTCTGATGAAATATTTCCATTTACGAGAGAGGGGAACAACACAATAGAACACATTTCGAACACAGCAGACGAATTGAATTACATTTTAATAAATCTTTCGCAAGAGAGTTCATTTATGTACTTTTATAATAATGTACTTACATAAAACATTATTTTTCCATTTCGATATTTATGGACGGAAAAATAATGTTGCTACATTGTGGGTTTTATTGCTGTTTCGTTTATCTCACAAAACACCATACGAGGACCCTCGAAGCCAATGGAGATAAGTGTATACAACTGAATTTTGAGAAAATCGTATTCGATGTTGAATATCGATTATAATTTTTGACTTTTGAGGGTGGAAACATCTTGTATGAATAACGTGAGGAATATGTGCCCTTTTCGAAGTCATGATTCAATAAATGAAAAGTTTTAAGTAATTTGATGATATATGAATGTATGTATGTTAATACAGATACCGAAATTGTTTACTCTAGTGAAAGTAATCGTGAACACTTTTCACGATAAATTTTTAATTTAATATTTTCGTTATTTTATTAAATAAGATAAGTTTCTTTTAAATATCAAAGATTGAACAAGTACAGTTCTTGATATTTCATTAAAACCCAAGGAATGGTTTCATGAATAAATTCAAATTGAAACAAATTAATGATGTGTCCACAACCAATTCCACTAAAGAAACAATTTTCGCACTAAACATGAATAATTTTCGTCAATTATACAATATTTAATGCCTTCTAAAGTCCCCTAAATATTTTCTAAACAAATAAATCATCAGACTACAATCGATCATAGTTCATAAGCATACCCGATTGTATGTACAATTCGTCAAAATTACACATCGACACGTCGAAAAATTGCACAATTCGGTGCCAAAGTCACTTTTACCGATTAATGTCAACAGTTGCGTTCAAGTGCGGTAGCAACGAGTTGCCAACAACAACTATAATACAACTACAACAAAACAAGACAAATGGTCGAGCCGAACTAATTAGCTTATCTGGCCATAGGTGGGCTTTGCACAATTGACTCGTTGACAACTGAACTGACAGCGGCCAGAAGCGATATCATCTGATATTCGATGTGATTTTCTGTCAATTGTTGGATAAATTGATACATTTTGCTTGAAAATGTGTACTGTATTGATTGTGGAAACTTTTCATGAATTTGTTATTTTTTTTTCTTGTAAAATTTTCAGTATATGGAATGGAGTTATTTTAAAGAATGTACTAGCGCTTATGACGCATAATATTACACTTTATAAGTACCTGAGTTTAAAATGATTTCAAAAAAATAAAAATATATCAAATTTATAAAAAGTGTCCACAATTAATTCCACTAGTGTGTATTTATTCATTTAGTTTGTATCGAGAAAAAATTAATACCATTTAGTCTATAATCTATTTGAGTATATATACTAAGAAAATTGTTCATTTTTACACAATTATTTTGATTTAATTTATCATTTTATGAAGATATAAAGGATCTATAGAATTCATGTTATATTCTAATCACAATAAGATCGATTCACATCTGAAACAATAGTATATTCGGATATTTATTACATTTTCACTAATCGCCGTCATAATTAGTACCGTAATCGTAAAATTATGAGCATTACGCGAGTCAACGTACTCGAATAATTCGAAAGTGAAGAAAAAGTATGGGAGAATTGAACGAGAACAGTCGGTGATTCATTCATATTTAAAATAATGATAGATTTGACCCATTTACCCATTCAAATGTCAGATGGTTGTTTAATATGCTGCACATTTCATCAGATGTCAACTGTGCTGTGTCGTTTCGTTGATTTCAATTGAATGTTAAAATAATTTGACGCGTTTCGCATTTTTTTTTTCAGAATTTTTGTCACAGTAAAAATATTTTTCATTGCGAACTTTTTAATTGACTATCAAATGTTGATTCAATATTTTTTTGAATGGCATATTCAATTGTGTTTGTTAGATTTTTTTAAAACGATTCTGTCAGAATCGTTTTTGCTTATTCCAATCAGAGTGATCTAAAATGTATTAATGAAAAGTGTTTCTTACTTACTTGTAGAGTAAATAAATCGGCGTAATACTCCACATAATTAATCCAGATCAATAAAGTTATTCATCTCAAAATAATCTTACATAAACTAACCAAAAGTCAACCTTAACCTCAAATATCTTTTCGATGTATCCTTAACTAATATCTATAGTATAACTAGACGAAATATATACGACAGGAGAATGAGTCAAAAGTGATGTGAAACGAGCATTATTCGTACCTGTCGACGAACCAAACTAATGAGCTTTGATAAAGGACAATGGGCAGTATTGTATGGTGAGTGGACTATCCCTTCAACACATTTGAATTTGTTAATAATTAACTCATCATGATCCTAAAATATTGGGGTGAATACATTCAACCCCAAAATTAATGTATTTCGTGAAAAAAAAAATAGTTTGCATCCATAGGTTTTGTTCGTTAGAAAATTAGCATGAAATTGAATGACTTAAAATCGATTTTCCTCAAATACACATTAAAGTAGTCATTGTAAAAAATCTTGAGATTACTAATATCAATCGATTGAGTTAAATTTTAAATTTGTTGAGTAGAGTGGTACGATATTACACATCCTCCTTTGCAAAAACGAGTTCTTCTAGTGCTCAAAGTGTTGTTTGCCCAGCATCGTGCATCGGAGTGTTAATAAATTGTCTGTCAAACGCGAGCATGAAAAGTTGTAGAGGTTTCGGTTTACAATTACACCACAAATTAGTCTGGCACAAAACTCGAGGATCACAATGGAGCTTTGTGATCGTCGAATCTCATGATATGAACTGTTCAGAGCTAAAATTGACTAACTACATAGAGCAAGAAGTCGAAAGGAAAGATATATCACATGGAGAATGTTATGACTTTACCAAGTGCTTCGATGTTTAATTTTTTTTTTCAAAATGTGGAGTGAATTTGAACGGCTCATATTTTCGATACAAATCTCAAAATCTTAAATATTTCAATGACATTAAAATATTGTGTATCTATAGTAAATGTGAGTATTGTTAAAAATCGTGTATCACGATTCGTGAATTATCTTCGTAATGTGGATTATATAGATCGATATTACTGTCAGGAATGTGAGCATGGCCTTAACGAACTATCCACTTTCTATACTCGATTGATAACGATAATTTCCATAAACGGATCTCGTTATAGTTACCAGTTGAATTAATTCATATTGCGAGAAAGTTACGAAATCGCTAAACTGGAGTTTTTCCTCTCTAGATCGAAAAATATTTTTCTTCCACTTCTTTCAAATTATGTAACGTACTCAAGTTTTCGATTCAAATATATTTTAATATATTTCATTAGACAAAATTTTGTAAATTTAAAGTTCTAATTAAGTTCTAAATAAAGTAATTTTCCTATTTTTTTTCCCACAGGCAAAAAAATGCGATATCTTTATACTCTGATACATTTAAAATACAAAACATTTCATTGTATCTTATTGATATACACACATATTGTATTTTACAAATATACTGCAATGAATAAAAAAAGCGCCGCAGGCCAATTTTTTTTTCAAAATGAAGCAATTCTCAAATTCTTTTATCAGAATCAGTTGAATATCATATTACAATACATCAAGAATATAATTTAACTAAAACTATTCAACATATTGGATACTTTATACGAATCGTAACCTAGAAATTCGTCCACACCATCCGAACCTCAATCGTCCAGCGTGAACGAATTCGTCCACACCGAGCATTATAAATCATCTTGGCCATCAATCACACAGCATTCTTGGCCAATGCACTCAACAATCGAAGCAATCCGACTAAATTGACACACTATAAACGTATATAATAAACATAATAAAGGGTGGAATAAGGAGGGTAGGAAAAATGGCCGATCGGAATATTGCATGTGTGTAATTGAAAATTTTCGAAATTGAGAATCTGCGGTCGAACGAAACTGACTTTTTTTCGAAATGCGTTCGTGTGCTTCATAAATAACTTTGGTTTTTTCGTTTGATTTTCTCGCAACGATTGTTGTTACCCCGCGGAAAACAATGGCGTTCCCGTTTCGTTCGCATCTCACGATTGTGTTTCTCAAATGTTTTTTTTTTTCACGTGTTTAAATAGCGTTTCAATTATTCAAATGCGATTGGAAATCTATAAAGAATCTACACGAATAACTTTTGTTTCGATAGAAATTTAATTTCAATACGATCGTTTCAAATTAGAGCGGATTGATAAGCTGACAAATCGATCGTTTCAATACATTTGGTACTTTCTTATTTTATCCCCATTCCGATCGACATAAGTCCTAATATTATTACAAAAAAATAGATCTATGCATTTATTGGATCTATATTTAAACAAGCTGATTAAAAAAAATAACAAATTCGCTGAATAATCATGACATTGTATGATATAATCAAATCAAAACTTATAAAATTACATAATCGCTTAAAAAATCGACTGCTAAAACATTTCAAATTCATTTCGATATATTTAACTTGTACGTGTTTTACATAAAGAATGTAGAGCATTCTTTTATGTCTTATATAGTGCTTCCATTTATATTAAAAGTCGTTCGTTCGCTCGCTCGTAATTGCATTTTTATGACCTTTTTACACATTGAAAGAAATAAATTTGCATGCCCGACATCATACAGCTCTGGAGGTTCTCAAACTTGCTAGAAAACATACTAGATTAATATAATATGTATCATTATAATATAATATCGAACACACAAAGAAAACCACAGAGTTAAACAGCGACCAGAGTTTGTTCGCCTCAAAGAGAATTCGAGCTTATTGTGTTTAGCTTAAGGTGACCAAATTTTCCAAAAACTCAAAATGGAACAATTTTTATACTTCCTCCCATATTTTAATTCAAAATACAAAAATAATACTGATGGTGTAATGTTTTTTCGATGTTTATGAAATTTCTTGAAATATCATCTTTAGATTTTTTTTATATAATTCAATTCATTTTAAGAAAATCTGATACCTTCAGTGCTTCGAATATGGGACTGTCCCGTAAAAAACGGGACGTATAGTCACTCTAGTTTAACTTCAATACATGTTTCCCCCTTTATTGTGTGTGAGACCGATCAATCAAAATCAAGATTCGATCAAAGGCGTACTTGTATTATAAATAATCGACATTTATAAACATCTCTATATAAACCGCAAAAGCGTTAAATTATTTTCGTTTTCGATCGAAAAGAATGTGTGAGGATTCGTTACTTTTTTTTATTATACAGAAAATTAAAAAAATTGAGTTCTAAATTTTTTTATGATTTGTAATAGGTATGTAAAAAAATATTTTTCTCGATATGATTTGTAGGAAATGAGAGAAGTTTTCTTTCCTATTTAATCGTTCGCTGTTTTGTAAAAGCTTCGTGTTTTAAAAGTCGCTTATGATACGTAATTGTATTGAAAATGTTATAAAAGTTAATTTGAGTTGTTCAAAGGGAAAATTTCTTTGAATGTACACAATATTTACGTTGTATTATAGGTAGTTTAAAAAGCTGGTTTACGTTAAAGGTATCAATTTGTTTTCTTTTAAAGTTTTTCAATTTTTTCTTTCATCCAATAAATTATAATTGAAATTTGTTATTTACGAGTCGTATAATTTTTGATATGACTTTGAATCGGAATCTTCAATAGATACAAATATCAAAATAATCGAAGGACAACTGCAGGTTCGATTGAAAGACGTTTTTGACTCTTCTTTGATGTATTCAACGGACTGATCACTATTATTAATAGACTCAAATGTAATATATTATAATATTTTCAATTGGCATTTATCTGAAATACAAACGGCATATATAAAAATGTAATAGTCATAAATCACTCGAACTGTATCTGAACTTTTACATCAGCCTGTACTCGTGACGCTTGTAATGTAAGAACGCATACAGCGATACAGAATTGCTTTCGTATCGCTTTTGAAGACGTTTCAAAAGAATTTAAATAAGCAATAACGCGCAAAGGAGTCAAAAATAAAATTACAATAATAATAAAATAAAAGCTGCCAAGTGACGCGAAAATAAGATATTAAAATATCGCGAATACCTCACATCAAACGATTCATATCGCACAACCGATTTTTTTAGTTTCAAAATTTTTTTTTCTCAAACCTAGACACGTATTTCGTTTACAAACAATTGAATCGTTCAAATATTAACGTGACTAACTCCATAGAATAAAAATTCGAGAAAACTAACAAAGGTTTCTGATGCATTTTTCAAATTATGTAAACAGACATAAGCTATAGATGTGTTCAATTCATATTAGAGCACATAATTAATTAAAATAGTTTACTCTCAAATATTTTTTTTTTAATTAATAGTAATCATATCAAATATGATTACTATTAATAATATTAATAAATTTTATTATTCAGGAAAGATGTTTTACACGTAAAAAGTTATGACTGTATCAAGTACTCTTTATACTCAAGTACCAAGTAGACATTCGAATCTCTTTATTTTTTCAAAAATTCTAGTTAATAATTAATCACCCTATTATTCTATTGATCTGAAATATCTATATCAATAATAATTCGATAAAATATTAACAATAAACTACAATCGAAGCACAATAGACACGAAGTATAAATAAATCATACGACCGGCCTTCAACCCTTCAACTTGCACAGTCTGTGCGATTCTAAAATGAAAAATAAATCGATCGAGATTCGATTTACGATTATTTATCGATCTGTATGTATAAAAGATGATAATTCGAATCGATCCAGATGAATAAAAAAATCGTTTGAATTCGTTCGTGGCACGTTCCACTGACATCGAATCATACTTGTGTACAAATCGTAACTGAGTGTACTTAATTTCGAAAAATATATGTGTGTAAAGAATCAAAAATATGAAATTTAGAAAGTCGAGCTAATTAAACGGACCGATTTGTAATGGTTCGGTTTTCGAAGCAGTCTCTTTCTCTTAAGTAGGTATATCTATGTGTATATACGTAATTACTAATATTAATTGTGACGAAAATGTAAAATTATAAAGATGATGAGAATCGATAAAGAAAAAATGTAAGAATTTGAAAAAGCGTATTTTTCTTGATAGATTATTTCGACTTGAGAGTTTACTCTTTTTTGGTAGTGTAAATATTCTGATGTTTGCTCGTCGAGTAATTTGAATTAGTTTTGGAAACGCAATCTGTATGTGAATATTTATGTCTTTTGAAAACACAGATTTTTTGCATTCCCAGATATTTTGTTTTAAAATTAGATTAAATCAAATCTCGTTTTATTATTGCCGTAAAACTGATACATAGTAAAATCGACGCTTTCATTTCACTACTCTGTATTTTAAACAGCAATACATAGAAATTGCGAAGTAAATCTTTCATCAGTCGTTCATTTATTTTCAGCCCTAAATCTAAATTACGATCGAAAATCGACTTTCATGAACTCCATAAGTGTGTCATCATATCATTTGAATCTTTTAAGTGACATCTTATTAAACGATCGAATCAATATCTATCATTGATCTAATTTAGATCCCTAATTATAACTCGAAGAGATCCAATAGATTTCCATCTTCGAAATACATTAAAATAAATGTTATAATGTATGTAAATTATATAGATAAATCATTAATTTATTTTCTGGTCCTGGGCCTGGGCCTCTAATTTCTCAGTGGTTTTGTAACCATATCTCATTTCCATTAAGGGTATCATCTCTCAGATCAAACATCATTAATCACAATCGATTAATCCAAAATTTCAACGAACTCGCTAAAGAGAGATATATAATAGTTTGCTGAAAATCGAGGTCGCACACGAGTGCGCTGAAATCACAATTTACACGTACTCAGGCCATGTGCGAAATTGCATAATTGGAAATGCAGAGCGCATATTAAAACTTTATATTGTGAGCATGTGGCCGACCGACTAACTAACCTCACTCCGGAACATTGTCTAGGAAAAGGGGAGAGTGGGGAAGGAAGCTGCAAGTAGCTTTTTAATCGCCTCAAAAGTTTAATTGCGCTCGCGAGGGTTAAACTTTCGAATTTCAACAGAGTTTGAATGGTGTGTGTGTGGAAATTGTAGCGTTTTCCAAATTTTTTTTAAATGCCTTTGTATTTGAAACCCCCTGGAAAAATGTCCTTTGAGATTTAATATAGAGTTCCATGTAAACTTAAATGTGGCGTCCTTAGTTTCGCCTAGTTTTGCTGGTACCCAACTAGGCCGGCCTAACAAGCTGATATAGAGTTGGGGTGCAGTTAAAAGGCGAAATGGTGGGTTTCCCTCGTAATGTATTTGAAACCATTTAGTTTATACAGGTCGAATTTATAATTTAATATTTTCTGTGATCCAGAGTTTTAGGGAGAGAGTTGGTCTACGAAAAAGTCACTCTGAAAAGAGAAAAATTGATTTAGTTTAGTTGAATACATATAATAAAGATAATATTGAATCCGCATCCTAAATCTGTTCGATATTAATCTAGATACCATAAAACAACGGAAATTATTTCGAGTTTCTTAAATGTCAAGAAAAATGATTGATTTTTATAACCTCTAAAATTTAACTCACATTTTTATAACACATCGTAAATTTAAACAATAAAAACTCGATTTACAAATACTGTAATATTTATAAATTATCACTTTCACTTCCGATAAGTTATCCTATGAAAAAAAATATATAACTCACAGATATTAACAGAAGAATTTCATTAAAACACCCCAACGACATACAGATACACCATGGAGAGCAAAACGAGAGATAATAAAAGAAACACTAGAACATTTTTCATCCAAAGTATCCATGTTTACGATGAATATCAAAAATTTATGAGCACAATTGCGAAAAACATTCGTTTATACTGAAATTTTTAAGAACACGAAAATTCGTTTGTTATTCATGAGATTTTCAGCATTTTGGCGACTCACCAAAACTGAAAATAATTTTTCATACTCGTCAATAACAAAATTGATAGAATGACCTTATTTCGTAAATGTAATACGCATTCGATATAAAAGTAATTACTTTATAAATCAAATATTATTTAAAAATGATACGTTTATGGTACGAAAAATATCATTCATTGATAATCATGTTATAATAGATGCAATGAAACATTCAATGTGATTCGTATAAAGTTTAATTTTATATACAAAACCTTTTTTCGTAAATCTACCTAATTAAATACAAACTGACTCAAATTTAAATTACAAACACGATTTTTATTGAATTGGATAAAATTTCGGAAAAAATGACCCCCAAAAACTCTTCGAATAAATAACCAATTAATTTTCTTAAATGCAAAAAGGGCACAAAAATAATAATAAGAGTGAGATACGATAATAACAATCCATAGTCAATTATGCGTCGTAAAATTAAGTAATTTTTCGAAAGAAAATCTCATTTGTACGTAATGGGACCCCCTCGTGATGAATTACCGACAATCCACCAAGATATCACAATCACTATGCATATACATATATGAGGACCCTAGAGGCCAAGGGGTGTAAAGTGAGCACGATCAAATTTTAAGGAAGCCATATATAAAGTTGAATATCTGACGTATTAAGTAATTATATTGATAATTTTGAAAAATAATTATTTAAATGTCAATGCACTCAGTATATTCATGAATTTTTATTAGTGAATAATTATTATGAATACCATTAAATGACGAAGATTTGGTTTCCGAATGATTAATAATTTATTTCAGACGCAATTTTAATTAATTCTGTACTCTAATGTGAACTTATTTTATACAAAATTTATATGTTTATAATTTCGGATAGATGAAATAATCAAGGAAATTAAAATAATTTTAAAAAACTCACCAATCATGTTTCATCATTTTAATCGACTCTTTGTATTTGGAGTTAATCGCTTTTTGCACTGGACTACTCATATTTTTAATGGGACTGTTCATATTATTTTTTCAATGGACATATTCAAAGACACTTTCTGCACTCATCTCAATTTATTAAAATTCATCACTTATACCCCCTTAGCTTTCAGGGTTATCATAATACATAATGTGTATATGTATATTCATGTGCAAGACGAAACAGAGTCAATGCACTCCATTATAAAAGCAATGTTCTATTTTTGAAGCATCCGTGTTCTTATCCTTCTTTTTTTACATTTCATTTTGACGTTCGAACCGATGAGTGCAACGTCGCAACGATACACCTATCTCTTATTTTCTTCATACAAATTGTTTAAGAACGAACGAGATGCAAACACAGTAGACACACTTGAATGTATTATAATTTTCCCTTCAATATTATTTCACTCAAATTGGAATTCTTGAACGTATTACCTTTAGAAAACGTATACGTGAAAACGTACTTATCTCTCTCGCACTCATTATAAAACTTTAAGGATAGAACGAATAAGAAAATGTTTAATTTTCACGTGTAATTTTCTCATAACACTGTTGCAGCGTGTGATTCACGAAGTCGATAGTTAAAACTCGGCTTAAATTAAACGTGGTTTAAGAACTTCTTTTTTTTTAGGTTTTTTGAATTCGTTTTGATTAATGGCGCATTATTCTTTGGCGAAAGGTCGTTGTCGTGTTTTAGCGTATAATAAATCGACGTCGATTATTTATTTACGGTGCATTTTTTTTTATGCAGGTGTGTAATTAATAAATATCATCAATATTCATGCGAGTAGATTGTTTAATTATCAGATTTTTATCGATCCGACTTTTTTTGCTTTCGATTTTCGTACGTTGATTGAAAGAATATTTAACGTTAAAAAATCACATTCGAAACTCATTCGATCTAAATTTACCTAAATCTAATATTTGAGAACTATTTTTTTGGTTTTAATAAAAATCATCATGAAATCTAACCCAAATTAATTCGACGAATATCACATCGAATTCCAACTAAACTCTAATATATTCGAAACATTTTAATACATTAAATGAAACACGTATACTTCGATCAAATGGACTTAAATAAGTCTTTTTAATTGAGAAACACAACAAGATTACAATCTGAATCACCATTATTACGACAAGCGTTTGATTGGTACAAACCAGCCCAACGACCAATGAGTCCTAATTAAGCAGAAACTACACAAAACCGTTAATGAAACTGAAGAATTTTCTCTAAAAAAAATCCAACGTTACACAAGAATCGTCTAAAACATCCAAGATTCCTCGGCATCAGAGACCAATTCCAATTTTGAAATTCATTATGTACGCTTTCACTAATATTATCATTAGATTATACACATTACGAGCGCCAAGTGTTTTCCTTTGTGCTAGAAATTTTCAGTTTATTTTACGGTCTGTGATTTTATCATCTCGCTCGATGTGTACGTTATATTATTATCATTATATATATTTATATATGTATATGTATAATAATATAATATCAGGGTTTCCCAAACTGGAGCTTGCGGAGCCTTAAGATTTCGAGAAGCTTAAATTCGGAGAACAATTATGAATTGAAATTTTTCTGCTTCGTGTTGATAATTAAAATTCTTTAATGTTTATCAGATCAAGTATTTATTAAGCCTTGACTAGTGCTCAAAGATAATTTGTGAAGGTTTTTTAAAGTTTAATAACATTTAGACTAAGGTAATTTATTTTCAAGATGATTTTGAAAGAAAGAGTGAAAAAATTACATTAGTGTGGAGTGAAAGTTATTTATGTTGCATATATTTATTAATTATTTGCTACTTAATTTATATATTTCTTAACTGATTTTAAATTTCTTAGAACTTATAAAATATTTTTCGCCTGACTGATCTAAAAAGAAGCCTGACGTGAAAAAAAATCTAATTCACAAAGAGTTCTGTTTACATGAAATTTTCAAAAATTCCTGATACACATATTTATGTATGGCTTTCGTTTCTGAATATTCAGTTTTCTTGAAAAATGATAAATAAAACTGTCATGAATGGTTCTGCTTCCTCTTCTACATCTCGTTATTGTCCTATGTCTCAAAAGACCCGTCAATCAACAGGACTTTGTGTAAGTCTTGAACAAATGGACCGAGATATGTACTGAGACTGTGTGAATACAAAAACCTGAAAACATTATTAATTTTTCCCTTTTTTCTTGAACTTTGTATTTTTTGAAATGAGTTTTGAATGGAAATTAATGTGTCGATAATAAATGCGGGCGTTTAATTTATTAATTGATCTAATCATAATTAATAAATTAGCTTATGTATTACGATGAATTTTGAATTAAAATTAATAACTGATGAGTGGGTACGAATTTGTATTAAAAAAATAAATAAATTTGAGTCATTAATTAGATTAAATTTTTATTACTTTCATTATATGAGTATTTATTAGTCATTCAAATATTCGAGAATCGACCAGCATTTTTTGATCAGAATCTGATGTATGTTTTTTTACTGAAATTAGACCCTTCACTTTTTATTTCACTCATTTTATGTAGTAAAATGTTTTATTTTTAAAGAGAATTTTCATCTTATAAATATTTATTTTTATAACTATCCTTAAAAGAAAAATTATCTTTAAAAAAAAAGCGACTTTAAATCTCTCAAAATAGATGAAATTTATTGTCATTAGAGGGGCCTGATTTAGGGAAAAACGCGACATTAGTTTTCTTTAAATAAACTTCATTTAATATTAAATAAGGTTATGTTTTATACAATATTAGTTAAGAATAAATTTTAAGTAATTTTATTAAAAAAAAAATCAAATACATACAAATGCACACATCAGTTTCTATCCAAACTTTTCGAAATTGGCTATACAATTAATTCTCAAATATATTTTTTTTCATACCGATGATACTCAACTGGCTATATACTAGTATCGAACACACTCATATTATAAAATCATTAAAAATCAACCAAAAAAAAATCATAATTTAATCGAAAAAAACTCACATAAGCGCTCGAAACAAAATGGCGGCCTCTTCATACCCCGCCAATAATAATAAGGGATCGCGCAAATAAAGACGCCTCCACAACGCAAATTGATGTAAATTGATGTGAATTCAATTCGAATATAATACTTTGTCGTCGGATGTTCAACCCCCCGTGAACAAATTGTACATCAAACGGGCCACCCCTATTTTTCCACCCCCCGGAGCCGAAAGGGATGAAATCGCGGAAACGCGTTTTATTTCCGTAATTTGATCAAAATAATATCGAAAGCATTTCTGCGAAATTAATTAGATCACATTCGAAAGACGAAAAGTGGAAACGCTCTCTTTATATTAACCCGCGGCGCGAGAAAAGGGGATAAATTCTGTGCGCCACCCTGTACTACTTTGTACGTATAAAATTTGACGACTGAAAAGACCAAGGGGTACAAGTGACTTCGAGAAAAGCACGTTCAAAGTCGACCATGTACCTACATGTATTACATAAAAGGAGGTTGAGTGAATTGATGATATATCTCGGTACACGTTCCGAGTTCATTTATATCCTTTGGACACCAAATAAATGAGCGTGCATAGAAGCGATTCCTGTGTCACTTGTCTAAATTTCACTTGGCCTTTTCGATAGTCATTTGATGACTGAAATGGTACGAGTTATTTGGTGACAAAAGGACTTATTGTTAAACGAACATGGAACGTATATTGAGATACATATGTATTATATATCATCAAATCACTAGACATCCTTCTAATAATGCTCAACTTTGAGCGCGATTTTCTCGAAGTCACTTGCACCCCTTGGTCGTATCGGTCGTCATTTGTGGGTAAGGGGAATGTAGGGTGAGGTGGGGATTTTGTTGAAAAGTTTCACAATCGAAAACCGCCCGTTACGCCCACTTTATTAACGTTTCAGATATCATTATCGATACGAGTGAGTTATTGTGTTATATTATCGTCGTATATACAGTGTGTTCGCTTTTATGTGATTCTGGTTCTTTGAGATGGAATCTTGAAATGCTGAATTTCTAGTATGAAAGGGGTGTATTTTCTTCAGATTTGACTCTTTATTGATGCTATTCTACTGCTCTATATAGTCTTTTGAACAATAGAGCGTACAGATAACTTTTTGAAACTAAATAGTATGAAATATTATAGAATAGAATATAATTTACTATTTTAACATTATTTTTTTACAGGCATATGGTATTTTTTGTAATGATTTCGTAAATATATTAATTTTAATGTAATTCGCTATGTTAATTTTATGTTTAATATTCACTACAAATTCGCTATAAAACATTAGAAATCAATAAGAGACATCACTAAAGCAAACTTCATACAATGAAAATTTCAATCGAAAACTATTTTTAACATTCAACCATTATCGACGACAAGTGAAAGCATTCCAACTCAATTAATAGCATAAGCGAACCCTTAGAACAATTCACCTCAATAAAGCGCAACTGCAATAAATCAAACTCGCTCCAAGGCTGAGAACTCGAATTGCGCAACGAATTCATTTCGAGCATTTATAAAACACAGAAACAACATTCAACATTACTCCCCTATCTCTGTCTTTCGAATAGTAATTCGAAATCTGTTCGTCTCTTTCGTTTAGGTGTCGAATAATTGAAACCGCCTTGAAATCTAGTCCGGTCATACATCACCGATATTGTCGTTTCGTCACTTATTCAATTAATCCGCCACGTTTTTAAATGCGTATGGCCGTTTTGTGTCTGGTGTGATTTTGATTTGTTTCATTTTCTTATTAGAATGTGTATTTGAGTATTATCAATTTGACCGTTCTAGGTCGATTGTGTGAAAAAATTGGGGATTTAATTTTGAAAATGATTCATATATGAAGTAATAAAGCATTAAAAAGCAGTGGTTTTGATTCAAGTAAAAATTATTCGGTACGTGTATGTAAAAATATATATCGGGGAGACACTAAAATTAACCTAACCTAAGATAAAATGTGACATAATTAGAGCTATCATAAATAAAAATGCTAACATAACCAATTCTAACTTTTAACCAAATTCAACCTAATATATCTTAGTCGATAAATATTAAGTTTTTCATTAAAAATGCTCGATATTTGAAATGAAACAAAAGAATTTGTATATGTTATGTAGTTACAATTGTTTTTTTGATTCATTAATATGCTATTATTATTATATTAATTAAGCAATGATTTATGCTTTCAATATGATTAATCTACACCTTAAGTTTTTCATATGATTTATGTACATAATTAGAAATACTCTAATACATATAGCAGTAATTAACTGTCAAAGTTTTAGCATACCTTTCGAAAACCCTATACAAATAAAATATTCATAATTTTTTTCAAAAATCAAATTGATACCGTAAAACAATAAAATCACACTTCATGAAAACTTAATGTGACTTTTTAAATCATAAACCTACTCTTGCTTTACGATATTGATAAAAAAAAATTGAGTTCATATTGTAAACGAATAAATAGCCACTTTGTGTTATTTTCTAATGCATTTAGATGAAAAAAGGCGAACTGGAAGAAGATAGATGCGCGGTTCGAAAGTGCTTTTGATGCGTCAATTAACACTTTAACCGCTGGCATTAAAAACAAACAGTTAAAGCGCATTTTTTCACTTGGACCAGGTCGGGTGTGAAATAACGGTTTGATTTTACGACACGAACGTCGTTGATTAACACGTTTTATGCACTCGATGTAAATCTTTCGGTTTTGTTTCATCCGAACGACTCGTATGATGGCTTGGTTATTTTCGAAGGCGATGACGGGTTAAATGCTTAAATTTTTAAATTTTCAGCTGAAGATTATTATGGACGAGGTGGAAATTTGTTTTCGTTTGTTTCTCTTAATAAATTGTTAAAGTTTTTTTTTTAATCTCTTGAAAATTGATATTGAAATTGTGTGATGTTTGATATTATACATAAAGTGATTCTGGAAATGATGAGCATACAGGAAAGATGGCCATGCGAACTTTTTTTTCGGAAAATTGGCAATGATTATTATTTTTTGCACTAAAATCGAATGTATTATGATTACAAGTCATAAACAATTAAAAACCGTTAAATAATCGAATATAATTAAAGGTTTACTATTCCTAAAATTAATCTATAGTGACTTAATTTAAAAATATATAACGCTAGAATAAATACACCTTATATTTAAATACGTCAATTAAAATAATAAATAAACCAATACGTTTTTAAAGGCTGTATTTCACATGTACTTCCTATATCTAACACGTTCGATCGTATCATTAAAAAAATAACAAATAACTACATACTATCTCTATTTATTTATTTTTTTCACCTTAAATGACAAACATAAATAACACCACATACCTTAATAGTTTAATAAATAATCAACGATTTGACCACAGAGCGATAACATTATAGAAAAAACCCGTATTACCGAATTTTTTAGGCCGGTTCGAAAAAATCTTAACTATCTCAAAATGCCACATTTTCATAGCAGTTTTATTCTGTAGAGATAAAATAATTGTCAAATTACCATAAATCATTGAAAAATATCGTTCGACATTTCTTTTGTGCTACAAACACCTTGCAGCTATCGAATCACATATGACGACTGAAAAGGCCGAGAAGTATAAGTGACAGTTTTGCCGAAATTGAGTAATGTACAGTAATCACTTCTATGTACGCTCATATATTTGGTGGCAAAAGGATATAAGCGAATTTGAATCGTGTACTGTGATATATCATCAAATCACTCGACCTCTTCCTAATACATGTTCGACTTAGAGCGCTCTTTTATCGAAGCCACTCACACCCCTTGGCCTTTTCAGTCATCATATTGGAATCGCAATTGTGATCTTCGTCGAACGACAGTCTTTTGTGTGTGTGTTTTTTTTTTCGAAAAATAAAAGAAAATGTCAAGACTGAAAACGTAAGAGTACATAGATTTGAATTGCAAACGAGGCTCGAGTAACGAGTCGTAAGCGCATTACGAATTGGACACGTTCAATTATCGCGTCGACGTCTATTTTCGTGTCGTTTTTCTTCTTTTTTCTGTTAATTTTCGAGGGAAATAATGGAAAATCGCAAATGTTGAAGTGTGAATGGGCCCACGTTTGTCAAGCGTACAAATCGCCGTTGAGATTTCGACTCGCTCTATCAAAGTGTTTGACGATTGTTCTTGGGCTATTTTCGTTGTGCAAGCTTTGCGCAATTGTGCTAAATTCGGAATGGGATCGGGTCGATTTTGTGCTTATTGTAAAGGCGTATTCACAATATTAGTAAAATTGAATTTTGTTAATATAAAATCATGTATCGAATTTGTATTATTGATATAACCACTCAATGCTTTTTTTCGTTTATGATTTAGGAAAGATCAAAAATAGATAATCTACTTTGAAAAAAAATATTTCTTATTTATTAGAAGCTATCTGGCTTTGGATAAATGTTAAATAACTTTTGAAAAACTAAAAGAATATTATCGTATATTGATATTACTTTATGTTTAAAAGGAAGTCGAAGATTTATCGCCATATATACAATTCTCATACCAAATGTGAGCTTTTAAATAGATTTGTTTTATGCATATGAAAAAAATGGATTACTTCATCGATATTTGCACTAAAACATTCTAGTAACATGAAAAAAATCAAACCAATTTCGAAAGCGTTTTAAAAAATTATTTATTCTTCGATCTGAAACTAGTCTAATCAACACCAAAATTTGGACATAAAGGATAAGATTTATCATCAGTTATATCAGAGAGTGCACAAGAATCATACGTGTTTATCTCTTTTTCGTACAGATAGGTGGCTAATTCTAAGAATCCATTTAAAAATTAGTTGTTACTTAATCTTGAATGCTTTCTCCAACTGACGATAAATCTAACGATAAATTTTATCATTTAAGTCCTTCTTAAAGCTCATCACATCGAATCCGCATACTATAAAACAAACTCTTTTTACAAAAAAACTAATCAAACTCACTTCTTCAACTAAGGTAAAGGGATAACTTCATCGCGTTAATTTTGTGAATATAATTTCTTCACGGTTCTTTAAATAGAGAATTTGATCAATCCATCAAATTTTTTTGATCAATATGTCAGACAAAAGTGTTTGATATCTAGAAACATATTCAAAATATGCAAGATTTCTTGATTTACTTGATTTCAGGAAAGCCTGACGAAGTCTTATCCATCGACAAAGACATAGTCGTTCACCTTACACATAGGGTGCACTAGAAGGGGTTTCTGAATCACCCACCCTTTTTGTTAAGGGGGTGGTTTAATGAGATTCCCAAGAACCCATAAATTCCCCCGCAGCTTCCCGGAATATGGTCGTGGGGAGTGTGGGGAGAGTTGGCCACCTTCGCGGAAGAATCGGTGACTCCGGTCGTAAAACAGAGCCTAATCATTCGATTCGAGGGGTTGAGATTTGTAAATGGCAATAACCGAGAGGGATTGAACTTTTTGTGTATGTGTATGTCTCCCCGATGTGTTGTTTTATGCAGAAATGTCAGAGTGGAGGAAGGATTTGTTTCTTTTTTTATGGGGGTGAGGGTTTTATGGGCGTTTGATTGGTTGTTTTTGTTTAGATTTTGTATTTTGTTTCATTTTTTATTGATGATTTTGTTTAGGAAATGTTTGAATTATTGTTTCAACCCAATCATAAAGCAGGATTCTTTAAAACGAGTTTAAAAAAAACGATTTGTAGAAATAAAGAAATCCATACAAAACTCAGTCAGATATTTTTTGTCCAAATATTATTTTATATTATATTAACTGTATCAAATAATAAAAAAAAACCAAAAGTGTGTCTGACTAGTATTCATTTCTCGAAAAAAGTGAGAATTAAAAATTTGGACACGTTTGCACTATATGCAACCAAACTATAACCAAAATCTATAACAAAGACAGACCCATATGTTAAGATCTATTATATGACGACTGAAAAGACCAAATGGGAAGAGTGACATTTTTTTCCAAAATTGAGTTATTTGCATTAATCGCTTCTATGTACGCTCATATATTCGGTGGCAAAAGGATATAAACGAACTTGGAACGTATCAAATCACTCGGCATCCTCCTTATACATGTTCAAATTTGAGCACACTTTTCTCGAAATCAGCGCGACGTCATTTGAACCCCTTGGTCTTTTCAGTAGTCAAATGTTGACTGAATTTCGTAAAGGGCACAAGTGACCTTTTTTATCGAAATTAAGTTAAGTACAGAAAATGGTTCTGTATCATATAGATATAGAATCATTTTCTGTACTTAACTTCTATTGATAAAAAAGGTCACTTGTGCCCTTTGTGAAATTCAATTTTCATATAGAGTCTTAATAACAGGAAAAAATCTATTCAAAAAACTGTCAAGAATAATACAGTCTCAATACGTTAAACAAAATCTAAAAACACACACATCTCGAATCTCGCATATCTTCATCCCCTACTACATCTGAGGGCACAAGGGCAACCCCCTATAGAAAAGACAGGGGTGGCAAACCTCCCACCCACTATAGAAGGAGAAGAGGAAACGAAGATGGAATGAGGGCAGATGGAAGATTCTGAAGAGAAGACGCAGAGTAATGGAAGAAGACAGACGGCGGGATAACATTTTAATGGAATGTAATGTGATGTGTAGCGGAGGTTTAAAAGGATTTTTTTGTAAAGCGCTTATCGTCAGGATGTTCCGCCATATTTACATACATTCGGGAAAAAGTTGCGTGTGTATGCCCGTTTTCTATGTACCGTCTTCTATTCATCGGTTCATTAATTATTCGAGAGGATCTCATTAGTGGAGTGTATAGTGGTGCTCTGAAGTCTGCGGAGCTTTGCTTTCGCAATTTAATGGTGTAATGGTGTAATATTGTTTCAGCTATGTTTGTGTGGTTCCGTTTGCAGTTTTCGATTTTGATTCGAATGCGATGTTAGTTTGTGTGTGTATGATTAAATTGATATAATGGATTGCGTGAGGAATTAAATTGGGTGAAGGAAGTAGTATAGTAGTAGAAGTAGCAATGTACTATTATTATCATCATTTTTTAGTTTTGACGAAATTGGTTCGATATATGTGATATGTATTGATCTGTTTTTTGTGAGTCGTTTCGTAAAATGTGAATTTTTTACTTTTTTCGAGATAATTGAATCAAAAGAAATAATCGAGCCTCCATATCGATCAAGAAAAACGACTTGAGTTCCAGACAGGAATCGAACTCAGCATAATGAGTATGCTGAATCGACGCGGCATGCACAAGTGTTTTATGCCACTAAATATTGGAGAATATTGACATTAATAAAGTAGCTCAAAATTTTTCATTAATTAATTTGATTTATGTAACGATGTTTCTACAAAAGATCAACCAATTGTGTTTTATCAGTATTTAATACTATTTTCATATGGAATTATAAATATCATTTCTGTTCTCTATCATCCTCTGTCTCGCATGCTTTATTTATCTAACGAAGTTTTACCAACAAAATGTCACTTAATTGACTTTTATTATTTTTGTTCGAAAACAATATTTTCGATAGAAACTCCGAAGTACAAAATGAAAACGGAATAAGAACTTACAATTAGCTTTATTGTACATTTTCTGTCCATTATTTGAGTACATGTTGATATTTTACTTATAATTCCATCATATAAAACATGAATTATGCGATTTCGATAAAGTAATATTGATCATCAATTTTCTATATCGAACAATTGACGTGTATTAACTTTATTGTACTCGAACAATCGAATGAAAACTCGAACGAGAGAAAATATCGAATACAAAATCAATATAGAAAGCGCACATGTAAAATTACCAGGGGAATTCAAGCGTGAAAATTATTTATAAATTGCTTATACATACATACTTATCAAATGTAAATGCGGATTCACACACATGTAAAATTTCCTATGCGATTGATAAAATCTATATTCGCGTTAATTACACATCGCTCCGAATTTATGGACGTTAATAAATAATAATTTAATTACGTTCGAAAACGTTTAATTGGGGGCCCTATTCGGAGGCTTCACATTTCAAAGTAACGGAAAAATGTATACATTTATATATGTATAAAATAAAATAATGTCCAGTAATTATTTTTAATAAGGCACTCCGATTTTTCTCATTTCGATTGTGGGTAATATTATGGAGAACCAGTTCCATGTTGTTTTATTTCCTCGTTATTTTAACGATCTCGTTTATTTATTATTATTATATACAAAAAAATATATTATATACAAGGTATTTATGAAATCGATATACTTATTTGAAAGTCTGACTTAAAAATAGCATAATATGACTATCAAAGAACAAGAATATATTTTTTTCCTTTTAAATGAATAATTAAGTTGAAATCGACTAAACTACTGCTGCAAATGTTTTCATAAATTGTATAAAATTAATATATAGGTGCATGTATTTACTATAAGTAAATCAAATAGGTGCATGTATTTACTTAAGTAAAATAATTTATTTTAAAATATATGAAAAATTAATTTTATAATAACTCTGTATGAGCTACAAATTTATGTTTTAAAAAATGTCTATTTTCAAATCGATCTTGTAAATATCGATTGTGCAATATTTCATATAACATACACGCTACCTGTTTGAAATACCATGAGATTTTTCAACGCAATCATTATCATTTTTGAAACTGGTAGAATGATTTATTTCTCTATTACTCGTAAGTTTACGATACAAAATTCATAGAAAAATCAACGACACGATTTTCTGTGATCTTACACAATCCGTAAGAATAAAATGTCGATTTGCATAGCACAATAAAGGCGTATACTAAATAATTGAAAATGAAAAAAGAAATGAAACCATTATATTATATTACAATAACGAAAGTTCTCGTTTCGATTTCTCCACACGATTATTTGAAAAATATCTCGTATTGAAAAAATATACACAACATTCTCATTGTATGTAAATATTATAAAGAGAATAACGACGTTTTGTAAGAACGAGTTCTCTCGACTCGTAAAAGTGCATACATTGTGTATTACTTTTCAATTAGCGTTCTTATTGTTCGGAAAAAAAGGTCCGAGGTTTAATTAAGAGCTTCGTAAAATAATATGCGGGTTTTTTTATGAGATTCGATTCGAAAAAATCTACAGGAAATGACTTTACAATAAAACGAATCTCAAATGCATTTCGATTCAATTAAACCGCCGAAACTTGATTATTAACTAAAACCGTGTATAATAGATATTTTATTCGATTAAAATTCCAGATACGATCTACGTCCAATTTTCGATTCGAATATTGAACTTGAATTGAAAACGATAATCGTTTTCCCTGTATTCCAATTAAACCTTCGTAGGATTTTCGTGATAATGTAGAAAATTTCACATTTTCGAAAAATATTTTTTTGGAAGATTCGCTAAAATATACAATCGAATATCATATTTATTGAAACATGTGGATACATTGTTTTTTCAATGAAAATGTACCTTTTTGCGGTCTTCAAAAAAGTACATATAGCAGTATAAAGACTAATAGAAAGTTTTATCCAAAATCTGAAATTTCAATACGATTTTTAAAAATCGTATTTCAATCGTCAATTTGTACACGATGTCGGCCTTGTAACATAGTTCCGATGTAAAAATAAATATCGTCCGAAAAAATATCTTGCGCTAATATTTACATAGAAACGATTCAAATGTTGTGTATATGAATGACGTTAGCGTTCAAATGCAAACATTTAGATTCTGATCGTTTAGAAAAATATGCTTTTTTCTTCTCTTCGGATGTAATTCAACGTGGAATTCACCAACTGACATAACAACTAGCTTTTTTTCTGATGTTGAGTTCAAAACTGACACTTTCAGATTTGTTATATGTCAAATATCGGATTTTAGATACTACGTATTTTTCGTGTAACTCAAAATTGCTATAAAATTGATAAAAATAATCTATAAATACAATTGAAAATAGTTTATTTGACAATGTTTTAAATAAAACATTTAAAGATTACTTACAAATCATTTTTTTCATCAATTCATGCACTCATCTAAATAAAATAATAATTTTGTAAATATGTATGATTTCAATCTGCGAAATTGATGTGTAAATAAATAAATTTTTCGATAAAGAGTTTGTATGAAAATATTTTACAAATGGAGCAATTTTCAAATAACAATTCCAAATATTGCAATTCGTTTGTTTATGTTAGATATATTTAAAGTCGTTTCCAAGGATTTTTAAAGTTCAAGAATAAAACAACTACTATTTCCTTATTCATGATTTTTTTTTATTTAATCTAGATTTCATGAATATAATACGAATTATTTTCAAAAATAATTTGAATTCACAAAAAGTCAATATTACATAAAATCTGCAAACTTCAAGGACGAAGAATAATTACAGATAAGCAACTTTTGCTATATCGTTAAACGTAATGATTTTTCAATAAAACATTTCCTACACGTTCAAGGATAGTCATAATTATATAAATGAATTTCCAATATTCAAATCGCGTATCGATTACGTATCTAATATTAATTCACAAGATTAATTAGTTTCATACTGTCGCCGGTATTAAAACGACTCGACGATTTATACATTCGATTACGTGATTGATTATTTTTCCTCGTCAATATAAACATATCTCAAATGGAACACGTAAAGAGAGAGAAATTAAAATAAAATCCAATTTTCCAAGATTGTAAACGGAGATAAAAATACCCGTTTATTGACACACCCGATACGGCAATAAATAAATATGTCGATCGATTACGAAAAATCGACTTGTCGACACCGAAACCCTTTGCGCAACTGTTTTGTATTATATGCCTTTTAATAGGAACGTTACTAATTACTATTAGTTTTAATTGAAGCGCAAAATGGGTCCAACGTTGAAAACGACGATTCATTATTATGACCGTGTTATTGGTTACGTGAAATTTCACACTTCGCTCATTAATTGAAGCGCCGTTTTAGAAACTGGTTCAAGTCCAATTTTCAGCGTGGAAATTTGAAAGAAATTCATCAAGAATCAATTCAATTTAAAACTTATGTGTTCCATGATCTGTTTCATTAATATAAACATTTATGGCCCATTTTTAACTCAACTATAACTTATTATTAGCTAGTTTTTTTTTTTATTGACTTTAACAGTTGTCATTGCATGTTGGTGAAGTCATTGCACTGAACTCTAGATTTATGAAAAAAAATGCAAGATAAGTTATAGTTTAGTTAAAGTTAATAAAAATTCGACACTTAATACTCTTATGATATTAACTGTGGACACTTTTCATTTAATTTAATGTAAAATGTTCACTAAATGATATTTTAGATTCTTTTATATTAAAAAAAAACAGTGCGGATCTTAATATTGCACATTACATAAATATTCAGAATTATTAATAAAACATTCATCCTATATTCTAAAATCGAAAAGTGTACATAATTAATTCAAAATTAATTAAATTTACCAATGTGCTAATTTTATTTAACTTTGAAGTAATGCAATGTTGAAAATGGTTAATATTTAACATAAATTGAAGCTATTTATAATTATTATGTCACTTTAGAAAATATCAGTAGTTTACTGAGTAACGTGATATCGATCGTGCTCTAATTCTCTCATACGCGATAATGTATACAATAACGTAAATATGTAAAAATAATTAACGTTTAATTTTCCTAGCGAATTTTATACCGAGACTCGGAACATGCGATTAATCAAAACGTCAGATCTTTTCGCGATTAAATTACGTATACGTTTTTTTTTTTCACACACCATGTATAGTTAATAATAAAATTGCAAGAGCGAATTAAACACACTTTTGTATAATTCATACTTTGTACAATACCAAAATCGGACATAATTTTATCGGCCATTAAACCGCTGCCGTTAATTATCTCAGATTACTATCGAAGATGACCTTTCTTGGTAATTATAACTCGATTGAGTTTAAAATTAGACTTTTTAACAACCCATTCGACTCGTTTGTCCTTCGGTGTATTTTTTCGATTTTTCTGCTATTTGTCAGACTGATTATGAATCGTGTTTTTTTTTTTATTTCATTCGAATTGCACAATCTAATGATCGATAAATAATTTTATATTATACGTGCGGTTGTTTCATAAGACATTCGAGTTATAGAGAAAATCGTTTTATTGAAATTCATATCTTATTGATTTCATAATCGATGTCGATTTAACTTTTCATTGAAAATCTAATGAAGGGTTTGATAGATCTATAATTTTGAGATTATATCCTAAAAACTCGAATAAATAACGTGATGGATTTTGAATAGACTCATACAAAGTCAGATTATTTTATATGAAATTTTAGTACATGCATAATTTAGCTGTAAAATTAACATATCATTATTTACAGTTTTGGAAAAATAATTATTCAAAATAAGCTTTTTTTATTGGACCATCGATACAATTTTACTTCAACAAATCTGTCGATATGTAGATTATCTAAAAAATAATTTTTGTTCGGTTCAGTTAGGGATATTTTTTCAACGGCTTAGAATTTATATTTAGTTAGAATGAATGTTGGTCAAAGTAAGATTTACGCTTCTTACTTTTACTAAGAAGTAATCAATTCCAAAATGCAATACTATATTTAATTCAAGTTAACACGTTCTGATTCTAATTTCGATAAGTGCCAGATGCAAATTCAGCACCACAAAAGAAGAACACACATAAATCTACATACAAAATTCGACATCGATATTTATTTACATGGAGTTTTCAATTATTTAAGCAAAAACGACATTATAATAATTACAGTATTGATTTATACGGTGTCGTAACAGTGACAATTAATCATTTCAAGGCTGTACGTTTTGTAGCTGCGCAACAACGATCCTAACAAACGATAAGTCATATAAGTTTATGCAAATTATTCGTGTTCGTTAAATACATTACATTCGTTCGACGTACGAAACACATTTGTATTATTATTAATATAAATCAGAGGCTTCAAATCTTTTCACCAAATCCAAGAAAGTCTATTTATACTCCAATATGAAAAAAAAATGTATGCAATGAAAATTATAACGAACAGTGTGCGTATAAGTCACCAAAGACTCTTTAGAAATTAAGTGTTAGTAGTTATGAAAGAACGAAAATGTTATTCTTTATATATTTTTTTTAATTATTGTGGGTCAAAGGTAGGTATATTGATTAGGTTCACTAATAAATTAAAGCCTTTCTTTGTATAAGTTGATTTTTATCTCATGCTTATAAGCGTTTTATCATATAGATAAATAAATTTTGGAATATATCCATGAAAAAATAATTCGAAATGACATTTGAAAAAAATCCCGTTATAGATATTGAATTTTTTTTCCCATTCAAATGATAATTCAGTGTAATTGTGGTCTCGTTCTCTTAACTCATTACTTCATAATGATGCTCATTTCAATGGTAATAGCCATTCTTAATGCAGATGCAAATCAAGTTGTCAATGATCGACAAACGGTTCAATTTTAGAATGCGATTTGAAATAATAAGGTTAATGTGTGATTTAATGTCGATCTCGATCTGAAGATTGATTTACACATTCGTTTGAAAAAAATAAAGACAACTTATTAAAAATTGATTGATTAACATTTCTCCGCATATTTGCGTGTGAAAAAATTCTTGTTTTATAATAGGTACACTGAAAATGTTAATTATAATATAATTTATATGTTATATCAAACGTATCGATCAAAATTGTTTTATGTGTGAATAAGTTTAACGATAAGACAGCGCTCATTTCTCAAACTTTATGACGTGTAATAATTTTTATTCTTATAATTATGCATCTTTTTTCACATGATAACTTTGCAAGATTATAACTTAATAGATGCATGAAATTTATAAGCACTTAAAATTTCTTTTTATTTAATGCTCAATTATTTATTCACTTAAAAATCTTTCTTTGATATATTTTGAAATTAAATTGAATATATACGAGTACGTTTTATACCATAAAGAATGTTCCATTACGATCGAATGAATGTTTATTTCTATGACAACACAGATTCTTTCCCATCATAGGCGAAATCAATACAATGCCGAATAAAGAAAAATACATTAGCCTACTATAACTTCGTGGAAAAATGTATTATATCAAGATTTATGTTACTTTTAATACGCTACAGAATTTTCATATTAAGCCCTCGGCGTATGAAGTCACAAATCTTCATTTTCTCTTAACACATTTCAGTGGCTCCCAAACTATGAGACACGCTCTCAGAATTTAACGAAATAATTACGTATCTTATGGAAATTTAAAATGAACTATGTATTTTCGAACAATTCGAATTTCTCAAATAGTTCATATGATTTTTTCATTTGAAAATGTAATAGTTTATTTCTAATTCGATTTCTTCCTGCATTGTAAAAAAAGTTCAAATATATTTTTCAAAATAACTTAAATCATTTATTTTTTGAGAAATAGTAAATATACAAATTTTGTTAAGTTATTTTACTCAGAAATACTTGAAAATGATTTGTTATTTGGTGGTCAAACAAATTTTATCATTTGATGACATTAATATTTATTATTCAGGAAAAATATTTCACACATAGAAAGTTATAACCGAACAAAGTGCTTTGACATTTAAATCTCACTTATCTCATAGAGTTAATCATGTTTAGCTTTGAATGGCTCATATGTGTACAATGTAAAAGCCAGCAAAATATTATTTTACAGTAATTATAATAATTACGATATTGATAAAGGCAGTAATAAACTAGTCATATAAAGGAAATTGTGGAAATGACAAGCACGAAGGTCGATCTGATCAATCTGTCTAAAAAGGTTAAACATCGCTGATATATGACAACTGAAAAAGCCAAGAGGTACAAGTGACATTTTTGCCGAAATTGAGTTATGTACAAGAATAGCTTATTTATTTGGTGGCAAAATGATATAAACGAACTAGGAACGCGTATCGAGATACATCATCAAATCACTCGACTTCCTACTAATACATGAAGGTACATGTTTAACTTTAAGTGCACTTTTTTCGAAATCACCGTGATGTCACTTGTACCCCTTGGCATTTTCAGTCGTCATACTTTTATACAGCGTTTTATAGACAAAATATTATGTCTTCATACGTGGTGTATAAATACCGAAATAATGGCATGGAAAACAATGCATATTTTATTGTAAAAATGGTGATTTCCCACGTGTCACAACACCGCGATTGTTCAATTCGAAATTAGCCGGAGCGATTTTCCCACAGGCTAATTGCTCATTATTGTTTCATTTTCTCTCTCTACGTTTATGAGATATGTATAGACGAACAAAGTGAAAAATATCAAATAGAGGCGAATTCGAATCGAATCGAAAAGTTTTATTGCGTTCGTTTTGTGAAAACTAGAATGTTATTCTTTTCGAAAAAAATTTTTTTAGCCTTTGTTTTGAGGCTTTTATTGTATCGCGCGTTAACAATCGAGATAAGGTCGGTTTACATTCGCACGTTAACGTTTATTAATATTATAAGTTTGAATACGTTTGAGATTTGTGAATAAAATTAATATTTTAGAGCCCTTTGTTTTCGTGGGATGTCAATTTTTTTTTTTGAAGGATTTTGAATTCAAATCAAATTTTCTTAAACGACATTCATTGTATTTTTCATCAATTGTGTGAATGTTTCCGAATAATTTACATGCACGTAACAATGAATGTTCATATTCTATGTTCTCTAAAGCAGATCATTGAATTCGATAAAAATTCATTGATTTAATTTTACGTTTTAATTTATAAATATACTAATATACTAAAGTGCAGCAACTATTTAATTTATTTGACAGTTTCATCTAGCATAAAATATAAGATTAGCATAAACGTTTGGTACGATTTGATCTAAATAGGGTAACACGTTTTATTCTCAGAAGAATTTCAATCTTTATCGTCATAACTAATTAATTTTCAATATTACGTTTTCACATTTTTAACTGATTATAGTGTATCGAATATAAATAACTTTTCATTAGCTGATAGTAGCACTCAAGTTTCACAGCTCCATGCAGAAAAGTTAAAAAAAATATCCGATCAATTTTAAAATACAAACATAATCACAAATGATCACAACATTTTCAAATGGAGCAAAATGTAGCAAAATCGAAACGCAGACGAAACAAGCGAAACGCAATTCGATCGGAGCTTTCGAATTTAAAAGCTTTCAGCTCTAACTCGGTTAAAATACGTACGAATTTCATCTTTTGCTTTTATCATAGCAGTACCATCAATCGGGAACATCCATAAAATAGTTTTATTGCCACCATAAAAACTTCTGTGTGTCTGCCACGACCAGGGCTTCTCAACATCGTGTAAAAATATTTTCTTTGTCGACAGAGCCGTAGCTTTTATTATTAATCGGTAACCCAAATCTGTTTAGTGCTTCTAATTAGTGGAATTATTTTTAACGAGAATGATGTTTTTTTCGTATTAGTTGCTGTTATATAACCCTTTCGATTCGATGTGAGCGATAAAATGTAAGTTTTTAATTTCATCGTGTGATAAATCATTAGTTTGTATAAGGGTTGGAACATATTATTGAGTCAAATACAATTTGAAAAAGTATTTATTTAAAATTAAGTTCATTTAAGAATATCTACAATGTATGCTATAACATTATTTTATTTCAAATTACATCAATTTAAATTACTTTAAACTCAAAGCACGGGTGTTTGTGGAATCTATATTTAACTCAATACTATTATTATTTTACGATTATTTTCAGTCAAATATAATATAAAACTAAGTTCACATAATACATATATATGTTTTCTATTCTTACTCAAAAAATATCATTTAAAATTAATTCAATCGAACAAGAGAATCATTTTTTGCACATTGTGGGCACGACTTCTTAAAATATAACAGGATATATAAATAAATAGATTTCATGAGACAGAGAACGAATATGGATCGAATATACCATATTGATCATATTATAAATTGAGACTTAATTACAGTATTTCAATAGATCTTTTAAGTATCAACCCTCAAAGTCATTTGATACGATCCGACAAAGATATTCAACAATTTTTTTTTTCATAGATAGTAAAATGGAGCAATCTTATATATAAATCTGATATATAAACGAAACTATACGCTGTTGAAAATAATAAAAGGCGATTTATGTAGTGAAATGTTATGCAAATCAACGGCGACCTCATCAATTCGCGTCATTTTATATATAGAACCTTATTTTCATGAATTAGCGATGAAAAATAGGTCTTTCAGACACTTTCGACTCTATCGATTTTCGTTTCGCGTTTTATTTTATGTAACGCCTTCATATCGAGATTAATTTTGAATCAAACTCTTTTACGACGTATAAAATTATTTCTTGTGCGTTATTATAAATTGCGAAATCCGCGCTTATAAACACAGACGTACAGTTTCTCAAATGCGTTGTATAATTGAATATTTATCATCTCTTAAATAATGAATGGTTGTATTATAAATTATGAAAGATATAGAGAGAGAAACAATTGCTCGTAAAGCCGTCACATTCAATCGAACGATTTGAACGAGCTTAATTAATATAGTAATTTCTCTCAATGAAACAGACATTCTAAAAATTAACGACTTATTCACGAAACGGTCAAATTTTCGTCAATTGTCGTAAAATAGTTTCAGAAGTTAGACAGTCGAAAATTTTAATTGTATAATTAATTTACATATTACTTTGTCTTGGTTTTTGTATAAACTAGAGTCAAATGTACATTTCATCAAGATCTAAAGGTTCTGAAGAATTTGCTGAAAAAGTGCAATGATGTACGAGGACATTACCGGAACTTTTGCTTGCATAAATTTTCGTATAATCGCATTCACTATATCACATTGTTTGCGCGAACTAAAAACTGCTATGATTCATAGCGAAAGTATAATATTAATACGAATCTATAAAGCAGAGCTTCCCAAACTGGAATCTCAAGCTATTTTTTTCTATTAAAATCTAAAAAGAGCCATTCTGTAGCTCTTTTTAAATTATTACGTATTAGCTATTACTGTAACAAGTGCTTTAATATTTATTTATTTTTTTCAAAAAATGGAATTAATATCTTCACTCGTCTCTTATAGGTTAGTGGCTCGAAAAACTCTTCCAGTTCCATTGCAGAAAATGTTTGCAAACTCTGACATAGAACATTTTCTATGTAAATATATATGATATTTAAATGAAAATATCCCATTTATATATCAGTTATATTCAAAGAGCAATGTATCATTATTAAAGAAGAATACATTCAACGTGTTTTAAACGGATTTATACACACATTCATGGCTTAGTCGACATTCCAGCTTTGATTACATTCCCCATATACACATTTGTGTATATTTTGTATACACATATTATATTTATGTGTATGTTTCTCTCGTCTCTTTCCCTCCAAAATTAGTTTTGAATATTTAATTCTCGTTTATATTCAGCTTTAATGTATTCCCATGACTTGAACTCGCGAAACACACTGTTTATAATACTCAATTTGTTCGCGAACGAGCCACATTAAAATTTCATCCGGTTACAAACACTAGGTTTTAATATGTTTTTGAAAAACAAATAGTGTGTGATGAATGTTAAGTTCATTTTTCTAATATATTATTAATGATAAAAAAATATTAATGTTCCGAAAATACAGAATAACACATAATTTCGTAGAACGAGGACTCAAATTATTATAAGAGTCATTCAATGCATAATGTAACTTAACTCATCTATTTGAAAAAAAATACATTTAAATGTTAATACACTTGGTATTGTCATAATTTTGTATGTGTGATAATTTTGCTGAATATAAATACGATTAAAAGACAAAATATCGATAAAAAAAGGTCACTTGTGCCCTTTGTGAAATTCAGTCGTCATATAGGATGAACGTTTTTTCAGCACAATTAAAATTGCAAATGAACTTCAATAAAATATAATGGAATGATGAAATTCGATAACATACGATTGCGTTAACGTCGTAGTGCCATTTTTCAATACGTTTCTAACGAGCAACAAGCAATTTGTTACGTATTTTCATTTTTAATGTTTCGTCGTTGAAATTCAATATGGAAAACGATTTTTTTTTCTGAACCGTTGTCCGTCGAACAAAAGCCGATTTCAAAAAATGGTTAGTTATGCCCGTTTTCTCTTCTACGCACATGAACGAAAATAAATATTTGCATGACAATGCCGGTTTTTTTTTTCAAACGATTTGTCATAATTTGAATATGTGATAAAATGCATGCACGAAAACGAATTTCGATTAAAACGTAGAACAGGCTGATTTTCGATGTAAAACTATGAATATTTCATGAGGAAATACATTTTTTTGGTAACACACAATGAAATTTGATATTTTTGAACAAGCAAAATTGATGCCAAATTAAAGTTAAAGGCTTGTAATAATATTATTTAAAAAATTATATTTATTAATGTATGCCTGTATTCAGAGACTCCTTAACAGATTATCCGTTTGCTATCAACATTTTCAGGATCATTGTATGCACATCTAGAAAGGTTTTTGAATCATTACATTTTACAATTTACTGAATTTCTTACATTAAAGTTTCACGAGAAGGTCCTTATTATTATTATTATGCACAATCTACACATTTGGAGCATCACCAAATCACAGAAGATAATCATAAATTAATATAAAAATGATTTGATATGAACTTAATATTCTCTTAAGTCGTTCATCCGATCGAAATACAAGGATTCATCGAATAATATCCTATTATTGTTTTAATGAGTGATGTTACACCATAAAACAGCGTTAACTGTAACTTTTATTCGCTTTATAGTGAAACGTCGCAATAATGGACCCATCTTCGCATTTAATGGACACACTCAGTGGTTTCGCAAAATCGAATTAAGGTGGAAAAAAAATACATATATAAAAGTATATAAGACATTTTATTCGAATGGGGAGGGGCAAGAACGTTATTTTTTATCACTCCGAGGAAATGGAAACGTTTTATTTGACAATATTGAATCGGCTCTGGCAAAACGGCGGAAGGAAACCGTGAAAAGCAACCGAAACTATTTTCCGAATGGAAAAATTGCTCGGAAAAATCTGATTTTTTCCCACTCTCTTCCACATCCAGAATAAAAAAATGTGTACCTACTTCTGAAGAAACTCTTCGGGTCGGAAAGTTTTCTTTTTTTCTCCTGCGTTTTCATTTTTATTGTTTTACTTTCGTCGAGAGTCGTACGTTTCAATAGTGCGAAGTGCAAACATCGAAAGTCACTCGGCGAATGCAAAAGTCCTGAAAAACGGTCTTTCAGACGCTAATGTATTATAAAATGTGGGAGTTTAATCGGTTAATGTGTTTTCGTTTGAGATTGATTTTATTTTTGAGATGAAAAGTAAAAAAAATTGAATCATTTTTTAAAAAAAAATATTTTAAAAATACAAAAGAATATTATTTCTCGATTTTAAATAAAATTTAAGTATCGCTGTGAAAACATTTGAGGAGTACAATAAACTTGTTTTTATTACGAACGTACTGAATTGAACAAACATGCGAGTTATTTTTCATTTGAATATTTATCAAAGAATTTTCCGAAAGTTTTCCATACGCGAAATGATATTCAAATATGATACATATGAAATTTTTCTTATGATAATATGAAAGCTGAAATTCGATATAAAAAAAACAGATTTTTAATATCAAGTTGAATTATATAATATCTAATTGAAAATTAATGTTTTCGAATTCAATTGTTTTATCAAAGAAAATTTGAATCAAAAAACTTTTCGCTAGAAATGAAAATTATTCGATTTGAAATCGAAAATATTTACTTTGAAATTAAAAATATTTAACTCAAAATGTAAATAATTTAATTTAAAATTGAGCACTTGTACACATGTATTTTTCGAAAACATCAATATTCCTCAAACTTAAGCTTATCAGGATGCGTTTAGAATCTCAAATGAACATGTGAAATTAGGAACCTTTCTACTGAACAGATTTCAAATATATCTCAATCGATAGATATAAGTAATTTCATGAATTTTTACTATGACTATATCCGACGTAAATATGGGGTTTTTATTGAAAATCATAGAAATATTTAAAGATCACAATGAATTAATCATCAACGAATTCAAGGAGGAGTTCGCTAACCATAGACAGTTATAACACTATGTACTCATTGTCCTTCCCTGACAACGATGAGAAATTCTTGTTACGAAATTAATTCGATTTCATCATCGCTGTCATCGATTTAATTTATAATGTGTATTATTTTGAAATATTGGAAGAGCAATCCCGATACCTAATCTAAGTCGTGACGATCCGCGGCCAATTATTCATTGCAGCAACTTCTAAACCGCAACATTGCGGTTCTAAAATATTCGATGAACCGCCATTTCGAAAATCCTTCTCGCTAATATCAACTGAAAACTCTCTCACAATACTCACTTTGTGAAATATTCGATTATTTTCATCGTGATTGAATCGTTCTCTGCTTAATTTTGAAATGTGCGACTTAAACGTCGATTTATTATTGCGTTTATATAATTTAATGCGATTATTAAATCTGTGAAATTATAATGATCTTCATGTATTTTTAGGCATTTATGTAGCAGATTATTGATATAATATTCGATTGGTTAGGTTAAGTTAGATTGAGTTTGAGGTTCGGTTAGTTTAAGTCAAGTTTTGAGTCGATGGTCTATTTTACAAATACATATTATTCAAATTTGAAAAATCTCATTTTGTTTTGAGATGAGTAACTTAGATTAAAAAAAAAAACTGCAATTTAGTATTTCATTTAGGATCAAACTGAAAATTTGTATGAATATAAATTATTGTACATATGTATGCTATTTATAAACTCCTTAATAGCTCACCCTTTCACGATGAAACCTTGTTGATTTATCCACAAACATCTGTGAATATTTCTGTATCTTTAAATTTTTCAATTGACAACTAATCCAACATTTGTCATTTTACAAGTGGCTTTCGAACTCCACCCAAAGCAAACATACTAAGTACGGCCTACACACGCAACATAATCCAACGACTTAAAATCCATAATCTCGAGCAACTCCGAGTAATAGAAGCTAATACAAAAATCGTTTTCATACAAAATAAAAATTGAACATTCGAGCAATTACAATAATTTCATACGACAAATTGCTCATGAATTTAATATTAACACACAAAATCGATACTATCAGAGTCCACAGATCGCGCTCGGGCTTATTTATTACGCGAAATCGAAATTTTATACAAAACTGAAAACAAAACTGATTATGGCATGATAAATTTTCAATTAACGAGAGTTTCGTCCAACACAAAAATTCCATCCGGGCGTATAATGAATCGCTTTTGTCCAAATAATGATAAATTACCGATTTCGCATGGCATCGTCCAATCTGCCTCGTTTCATTTTAAATGCACACACAATAATAATTATTCCAATCAATCTTCCGCGTTTGACATTCGCTCGTATTATTTGTGCCAGCGCTTGTCAATCTTTCATACATCATTGTGTTTTAAACGACCATAAAACGCGAATGGATCCAAATTAATTCTCTTTTTCTTTTTGCCTAATTGAATTTGAAGTCGTGTCATCGTCATCATTATAGTTGACGAGTGATCAGCCCGTTGAAAATATCAATGCACGTCTTGTTATACTGTGTATATTTTATCTTCATAATAGCATAGTTGAGCAAATTGTCAGTCGAACACGAAGACAAATTAGCTCTATTATTATATTAGACAATTTCATTAAAATCACATGAGCGTTTTCATAAAATTAATATGAAATTTTTCTTCAATGATGCTTTGAATGCTATATTTACAAATAAATTCTTTCTATTCTCGATACAAAAACAAATAAATCTTTAAAACACTTAGAAATATAATATCATTTTTCATTTCGGCACAAACAAAATATTATCGCAAACTTTCATCTCTCGGTTTATTTCATCAATCGTTGAACTAGTCGCATCGATCAAGTTTTGTCTTTCGCGAACAGAAACTATCGTTTTTTCGGTAAAAATTCAAAATCGAATCAAAGTTTAATTTTGAAAATTGTACGGTTTGTCGATATATTTTTGATTTACGGTCGAGATTCTGCAGACGTTCGTTACTCGAAAGTCATAAATCTGAGATTGCGGCCACGAACTACAAACACATTCGTTTTTTTAATAAAAGAAAGTTTCCCTTTATATCAAAAGTAATGGAAGGTTTTATGTAGCCTTGTATGAAATTTTCATATACGTATAGCGAAAATATTATTTTTCAGTGTAAAAACGTCGCATTCATCTCGAACGGTCGATTATTTAAGGCTTTCGAGAGATTTTCATCATAAATAAAGATAATTCTCGATTTGTATAAGAGTTCTAAAAATACGTATAATCCGAATATATATTTGGACTATGAATTGATTTTTTAGTAATTCATATGACATTTTAGAATTTTTTCAAAATCCAAAAAATATCTACATAATATTTTTTATATAGGAGGATGTGTAATAATTAATAAAGGACCCTTCCAATTAGCAGATTTAAAATATATTTCAATTGATAGATATTAGTAATCTCATGTTTTTTTTTAATATGACAACATTCAACTATGAATTTGGGGTTTTAATGGAAAATTGATTTTTAATCATTCTATTTTCATACTAATTTTCGAACGAAACTTATGAATGCGAATTATTCTTTTACGAAATAAATTGATTATGATTCATAATGAGTTAATTATTATCAAATTTGGATGTGTTGAAAAGGGGGTCTTTATTTTATTGAGTCATTTGAAAAAACTTCAAGAAGATATTTAACGATCGTTAAACTCGTAACATGTTCGTACCGTGTGAAAACGCCTTTGCGTAAACAACGCGATTCTAATTAAAAAACGGAATGATTATGCATTTTGAGTTATGATCGTCAATTTTAATAACAAAAAACACGTAATATCATTTCAAATATAAAAACACAGAGTCATTACGATCGCAAATTGCAAAGTCACCCCCAAATTAGCCGCGCACTCAACCGTCAACATTTTGAAAGCAACGATTCTTTTCGAAACATTACACGACGCTAATTTGATACGAAACATTTTGAGAAACGTTAATATAATATAAAATTGACTTCTCGGAATACGATTGAACGAATTCGTATCATTACTTGTACAGTGAAACCTCGGATTTCAGATCCGATTCACTGATGTAATTGTTTCATAAATAATTGATCCAATCAAAATAGTTTTGAATGTAAAAATGAATCGTTGAATTCTAATATGAAAAATATCGAATTGGATTCAGCTAAAATAAACTTTTAATTAAAATTATGAAGTTGTGATTGTATCAAGTACTTTGATACTTAAATCTATTTTTTTTTTCAAAAAATGTAAACAATTCGTTTAGGTCTGAACGGTTCAATTCTGAATATTCCTAGCTTCATATATCGACTGTATCGTATATATTTATATTTACATTTTTACAAATATTTTATACATATATTACATATATTAATTTCTTTTTTATTTTCAAATAAATTATCAATAAATGCGATTCTACTGTAGCTGGAAATGAATTTGTTCCAGACAAACGGAGTCCTTTCCTTTCGTCACCTAAAGAGATACGAATTGATTAATGAGATTCTTCTTCAGAAATTGTTTGTTTTATGTTTCTTCTGAAACTACCACTCAACAACGAAGCAGACAGGATTATCAGAAGACGTTTTCAGGACACTTCAGAAATGTCTGAAGCTGAAATGCAAAACAATCCAATCGAATGCAATTTCTTCTTCAGCTAGCAATAAGATTCTTTTGAATACGTTTCAATTTAAACTGGAATTATCGATAAATTTTTCTTTGATGTTTAATTGAATCGATTGAAAACTGATTGCGAAATCGAAATTTCAGCAATTCGATCAATCCTGGTGAACGTATGTATTTTCATGTTCATCAATATTAATTATCGAATTACGAATTATTTCCAATTATGTTCATTACGCAGGAAGTAATGCGAGTAATTCGAATCAAATTTTCAGCAATTATCTGCTCGTCAGAAGCAAACGTATATACACAAGTACAAATAAGCGAAAACATACAGAGTGAATTTCTCAGAAACGATTTTTCATAAATTAATTTTAATAACAATGTTTCCTGGAATTCGTAGATTGCTTTCAATATTGAGCAGAACAATGTTGAATTTAATTTATACGTTTCTCTGTGTATCTAGAGATTTTTGCTTTTGAGTTTTTTTTTTCTCTTATTTTCGTTTTATTTTTTGAATAACGTAATTATTTCTGTCGGAGGGAATCAACTTTAAAATTGAAATTCCCGACGTGGAACGTAACGAAAGCATCGATTTCTAGGAAGTTTGTATAGCTAATTGCTTATTAGTTCTCGTTTTAAATGGCGGAAAACTTTTAATAAAAGCAGAAATGTAGACAATTTTAATTGATCATTTTCGAGATTCTTTACGAGAATTAATTATTTAACAATCACTGCATTTTTTTTTTATAATTTACAAGCATACTCTCCGTTAAGTATCAGCTTCAAATTAATGTCGTCATTCATGTTTCATTAATTGACATAAAGGCTAAATGTACAAATATAATTTAAAAAAATAACTGACCTAATATTTATAAATCAGTTACTGAAATGGATCTCTCGATATTTTAAATTTGATTTAAACTAATCGATTTTAGTCACATCATTGATTCGCCGATTGAATTTTCAGCTTTTTAAAATTAACAGACTATTTCCTATCAAATATACATACATGTCTACCGATACCAATGTCTCTTAATCTATCTCCCGAGCGAATTTTGGTACTAAAAACTAGTTACGACATAAATCAAACACAAATCTAATAAAACACACACACACAAGATTAACGGTACACATAATAACCATATAAAAACCGCACATAAATCTCATACACAAGCGAATCCCATACCGGAGCGATCATTGCGAGAGTTCGAAGGGAATTCGTATGCATCCATTGTATTTTCTTTTTTCAACAATAATTCTGCTAGGAACGGTCTCTTAGATTAAAATGCACAATATAACACGTATAATGGGATAGTCCGGCGCAAGTATCGCGATCGTGATAGAAAATAAGCAAGTGCATTTAATTGTAATTTCATAGTCGTGACTGGTCCCGAGAGTGCACTGGGAGAACTGCATAATTGTGATTTCTTGCGAAATGCAACGTCCATAATATGGCAGTCGACTTAAATAAGAGACTGCCATAATAAAACGAGGATGATTCATTATTTTCAATTATTTTATGTCGAAAATGCCCCAGTGGAAAGTTTAAGGTTTTTATCGTTGAAGCGTGATCGATTGTTTTCGATCTGAGTATTTTTTATAGTCTTAAGAAAATCTGAAAAAAAAGGTTTTGAAATGCTAAATTTCAACACAAATCAAGCTATACTTTTATGATATCTTCCTTCATTAGAACAATATTCGACGAGTTGGGTTGTATTTTAGTTAGTTTTTAAATTACATAAGTTTGAGTAAAGTATCGTTTATTGTTCAATTCAATGGTCAGTTGGGAAAGAATAGATATGTATGTATTAAAAATTCCTTTGGTTTTAAATATTTCGAAAAGAATCAAAAATTAAATCGTCTACCATTTATATTTCAATTCTGAAAAATTTCACTCTCACTAAAATCGTAAGATAATACTAGTGTTACCAACATAAAATAATGTAGCTAACACTCTTAATAATTATGTAAATCGAATGATCTAAATATATCCTATGTGCTTCAAGTGTCCTCGATCTGAGATTAACTGTATTGTATTGTTAAAAAATGCATTGAATCTATTTTCATCGAAACATAAATATCCGTAAGAAAATGTATATTTAAATATTTTATTAATGTTTTCATTATTTAAATCTAGTAAAATAAAAAAAAATCTTATTGATGTTAATATACGAGTATACCTTTGGTACAATGTAATCATTTCATGTTAGTATAAACTCAAAGCAAATACTTGTGTTATTTTAGTATTCTACGAAAAATAGATTTGTTTTTCATTCTGAAATACTAAAAATATGTTCCCATTCAGCGCTTTTCTCACACTAAAATCGAACACATTTATAACTGGAGATTATATTTTTTTCATCTGCTCATAAATGAGCTTACATAAATGCGCCGGTTTCTTTTCAAAACGCATCGCAGTCGTAAAGTTGAAAAGTTTCTATCGTAAATTTTTTTTCGTCAGTTTATAAAAGGGCTTCAAAACCGAAAAATCGTGGCATTCAATGCACCAGACTTAAAAAAACAACAAATTCTTCACCGAGAGCCTTAACAAAGAGCAGACTTTAAGTTTAACATCATACAAATCCAATACGAAAACTTTTAAGATTTATTACTGAATATAATAATCAATATTTGTCTGTCTACTGTTTGTACTCTATATTCTTCAAAATCATTCATTAGATATCAATCAAACTTTTCAGAGTTTATGCATCATTAGATCCATTCTGAAATTTATTTTTATATTCAAGTGTAAAAAAGCGTTTAAAAGAGTTAACGATTTGACAATGCTCTATAAATTGAGAATTTGAATTTAATATGCAATTGAACTAAATTAGTACATTTTGTTGAACGTTGCTTAGTAACGTCAAACCATGAAGGAAAATTATAAATGTGCAAATGCATCAGTCATCACAAATTCTTCTTTGAATTCAATAGAGGTTCAATAGAGTCTCAAGCAAATCTGGATCACAACAATTAAATGAAACAACTTTCATAATAAAAAAAAAACACATTTTCCACACTAAATTTTCCAAAATTCAAAGACAATTTTCTTGTCGAAACATAGCTTAATTAAACCAAAATTGATAGCGTGTCGATTACCACGTTGAAATGATTTAGAGGGCGATTTTCAAACCCACTCTCAAGAGTGTTGTAGTACGTGCAACAACACTTATAAGAACTTTTAGGGAATTCGACCAAATAACATGTTCTCCATATTTACGTCGCTCGTTCATGATTTATAAGGCCCTTATTTTTAGGACTTAGCATATTTATTGCCGAATTTATTTCACCTAATGACTCCTGTCGTCCCTCTCTGGTATGAACTGTTATGTATGTTGCTATCCTTGTCGATTTAACAGTGTATAAAAGATACGTCAGAGGCTCTTAAAATATTCAAAAATCGATAAATAAAGCCTTCGTTGCAATTATGCTGTGTCTATTGCTTCAATTTGAATATTATGTGTTTATATGAAAAATTAAGATGTTTGTATTAAAGTAGTTGTTATTATGTAGCGTTGCTTGATATTTTGTAGATTTTTAGTGAATGTGTCATATGAGACGTTTTGTGCACAAAATTATTAAGTCAATAATAGAAAGAAGTCGAAGAAAAAAATGAATCGTGTTTGGTGTGTATTTCAAAATTATCTTTAGATATAATTATATTTATCTGAAATTATAAACAAATGAATTTTATTTATAATTATCTACGGAAATGGTCAGCGTATATTAGAGTCCAAAATTAATTAAAATGACTTATGAAATGTATTATTTAGTATTCAGTAGCCGATTTATTTGTAATCTATTGATATTTATGATTTTTTATAAAATATATTTCACATATTAAAAGTAATAACCATACCAATTGCTTTGACATTTAAATTTATAAACTAAATTTAAATACACATTTCAAATTTCAAAATGTTTGTAGTAATTCAGTGAAGTTCTGATTGTATGTCATATAGATACTAAACAACTCGCCTAAGTCGAATCCCAATCAGATGAAAGATGTAAGAATGCATACAATACAAACAAACAAAAATCCATTTTTATGATTATAATAGAAAAACACAAGATTTTCATACTAAATATATTCCCAACACGAAAAATACCGATTTAACATTTCAATATAAAACGATTACAAAATTCCATACACAAAAAGACATTCCAGCGTTATCCAAACAGATACAACATTCCGATCGACAAAACACGACAGCCAAACAAGCACAGCTGCAATTCAACAGCCTCCATTACCATAATAATCCGAAGCCTCATCTCCTGAATAATCCTTTTTATCATCTATCATGAATCCTTTCTATCTCCTATTACGAATCTTCTATCGTGAAAACGACTGTCAAGCGAATCTTCGAGGTGGACAATCGTATTTGACCATCTCCTATACGAAGAACGACTATGATCTAATGGTGACAACACACTGCTGTGACGAGGAACCTTCAATTGGACTCAAGGTCGACGTTTCGCATCGATCATTCGATTTTGGAATTGTTATTGTGACGTTTGAATTGGGTCGTGATCTGTGAGGTTTTTCATATTCGGATTTATTGATGAGGATGAAATTTTGTTGTCATCGAAGAATACACAGATGGAATTAATTGTGGACACTTCGTAAATTTGATAAATTTAGTATTTTGTGTAAATCATTGTGAATGTTGGTGTTAAGTGCAATGTTAATAACCATTTTGTAAATGACTATAACCTCGTCAATGTTTGTACATATGTAACATCGTTTGGTTTTGTCTGTTTCAGTTTTTGATTTGGTACAAATTAAACACATTTTATTGTCTCACAATCGGTACTGACATTTTAAACCATAAGATATCATATATCTTAAAACCTGACGAAGTTTTATCTACGAAATTAACAGAAGAAGTTATAGCCATTTAACTTACTCGTTCATTCTTTAAAATATGAAAGAATATATCATATTTCGTGAAAATTTCGCGGAAAAAATGAATATAAAAACTTATTTATGAAGTTTCCACAATTAAATCCATTAGCGCATCCATGATTCACTTCATGAAATCATTCGATGATTTTTATCTATGATCTTATGCAGGAATTCTTCAATTTTAAATTGAACATCATAATCATACGAATCAATCAATTAATTTATTGAATTGAGAACCTATAATACGAGTTTGTTATGTAATACAGACATAATATTACACGAAATAAATTGCCTTTCAATTTGCTCAAATATTTCTCGCCAAACGAAAAAGAAAACCATCGAAATGACCTTTGAGTTGAACCGAAAATACCGGCTTTTGTATTAATATTATGTATTATTTTGATAAATCATCTTGGTCCGAGTCGAAAATTTCAATTTTCCAACGCTTCTATTTCGTAAAATGTAATATTGTAATAATAAAATGTTCAATTCGTCTTGCGGAAACACCACTTGAATACAATATAACTTGATTACTCGTCATGCACGTAACGTCGTAATTTAATTTGTATTGAAATTATTTATTCTAATTGGGACGTATACAAGCACTTAACTTGTACATGTGAGGCCTTAATATACTTTTATTACGTCGAAGTGCCTCTTGAAAGGGTGGAATTCGCCTATAAAGTTACTCATCTAAAATTGATTAAACTATTCTCCCGAATTTCGCTTTTTGTTCTTTGATACATTCAAAATTAAGCCGTTCATAGCTTATCTCGATTAATTCTGCTCTATGACAAAAATGAGATTTAAATGTTCACTTGTTATATTCATAACCTTTATCTTTCTTGAATAACAGAGATAAATATCATCGATTGACAAAATTTTTTGGCAAAATTTCAGAAGTCATTTTGATTAATTTTGTATTCTAATGTGAAATAAACACATCCTTAGCTTATTATAAACAAAATTTTGTATATTTTTAATTTCGAGAAAATGAAACAATGAAAGGATTTTTGAAAAAAATGATCAAAGACGTTCAATTGTTTTTCTTGACTTCTTGTTTATTGAAGTTAGTCACATTTAGCTCTGAATGGCTCAATTCAAAAATAACTTTATTGTGTTTTCTGAAATATAAATTAACGTAAATTATCAAAATATAATTCGTTAAAATATAAACGTCCTTAAATTCTCGTTTCGTTTGAATTTTACGAGTGTTTATTATAAACAAAATCGTATTTCATTTGGCGATCAATGTACCCATTATTATTTATCTACTGAACAACCTTCATAATTCGAATAATACTTACATTCTTTGGAATAAAAAATGAATAAATTCCTTATAAATATTCATTTCTGTATTGCGAAAGTGTTCAAAAGAACGCGAATGACTTCTATTCAAATCGTGACTTTTTCGTGCGAATATATTATTTTTTCATATTATAATACCACAAAATTAACATCTATCAAAACATTGACACCACTCATTTTCAAAGTCATAAAATATTCTAATGATTTAGAATCTAATTTTAAAACTAATTCTGATTTGAACATCAATTTTAATATAGTTTATTTATGATAAAGTTTAGTACATACAATTTTATATATTCTTTTTGTACAAAATTGAATTTGAATCTCATAAAGATTGTAAATTACATATTATTTTTAATAATTCATCATAAAAACTTTATGGTACTATATATTTTTTTATTCAAACTCAAACATTACACAGATGATGTCACGAATGTATAAAAAAATATTAAAGTTCAATGAATCGCTCAAATCGCTAATCATACTCACCACTATAAAGAAACGTGTTTTTTTCCACGTACATTTTATTAACGAAATTAATCAAAGTTAATAGCAGATTCGAATCATTAATTTCCATTAATTCGAGCAATTTAATTTGAATCAAAACGTTGTTTAAATGCAATCTGAATAGAACGACACTTGAAGGTAACGCAATTTGCGCCACAATGAAAACGTGTCAAGGATTCTTATTTAAATACAACCCTTCATATCTGCGATTCTCAAATGGTACGTCGCTGATAATTTCGCGAACAATAAGCAAGGTTCTGCGACATTGTTTCAAAAACATATTCATAAATCAAACGCTTCGTAGCAAATAACAGTTCGAAAATGGAGAGACTTCGAAACTCGAACAGAACTCGCACAAATAACAAATTAGATTTCCATACAATTTTAAAGATGGCAACTTCAAATGTATATAAATTGTATTTTAAATTTTTAAAGTGAGAATCAAATTGGATTTTATTTTAGTATGAAAAAAATCGAGTGTATTTTCTGTTCTGCTAAAATTGAATGCTTCGCTTCAGATAACATTCGCATTAAAGTTTCAGGAAATCTTCAGGTCCTGAACGAGTTCGAGGTCATTTACTAAAGTAAAGTTGGCACATACACAACTTCTTGTAAAAAACTTCAATATTGAGAGCTCTCAGTTTTAGAAACTTCAATAATGAATCGAATTCGATTCGTGAAACACTTCCTAGAATTATCATGAAAACCAATTAATAATATATATTTTTTCAATGAAAAATGTTACATATTTATCTGTTCTAAGATAAAATCTATTACACATGCATTTTTTCAATTTTTCCAACATCGGAAAATATCATAATTATTTATCAAAGTAATGACTCACTGTATTCACAAAATATACAGGTGTAAATCACGCAATCGTTTCACATTCATACAAGTGTATACAGATGTAATTAATATTCTTTTCAAATGAATCATTCCCCTCTCCTTTCATGTTTTGTACCTTTTGTATGTTTTGAAATCACATAACAGGGATACAGAAACTCGACTATTTTCAATCCGTATAAATAGAAAATGATGAATACACAATAATTTAATGCTAAAATATACATAAAATTTTCAAAATTAATTTCGAAAAACAAATATTTTTTATTTATTTTATAAATCGCCATTTATCTGTGTAAAACAAAAATAAATTACGCTTAATGTGCTTTCCATCTTAACTAAGGGGGCTCCCACGCTATATTTTTTCATTGCTCCCCATTTCTATGCGAATATAATATATAAATATTTTATTTTTCCGGCGAATCTAGAGAGTCATTAATTCGCAGATTCAATTCAAACACGAATATTTTCGTAATAATGTACCATTAAAGAATTATTTACTTTTCATTTATACCGCTCGTCGGCAAAACAAAATTAAAATGGCCGCCCCACACCACAAAATGGCCGCCCACTTTTCCCTCCTTTTTCAGCAAACGGGAGTACGAAGGCATCGCTGAAAAGCAGAAGAGAAAGTGGGAAAACGGCTGAAGAGAGTAAAAGCAGAAAGCAGCAGAAAAAACATAACGCTTGATATTAAAAGTTTCTCTTAATAAAACGACAACAAAATGGATTTAATAAAAGCAATTTATTATTTTCAATAGAACAGATAGACGTTTTAATATCAAAGTTTCGCTATTACTCCGTATTCTTTTGCACAATATATTATATAATAATATAAAATTTAATAACGAAACTTCGCGGTATGATAACGAAATTGAGAAATTTCAATGGTATTATTAAACGAAATTATATTTTCAGTACTGAATAACTTTCAGACACAAAGCGAATATACATGTATAATATATCTTTTGTCTTTACATGGACTGCTCGATGTAATGTAGTTGTGTTTTTGAATTTGAATCGTACCAAATTCATAAATTTCAAACTTTCAAATCTACAATACAAAACAATATTCATTTAAAACTTAGACTGGTCTCTAGTTAACTAACCATAATCACACTCAATTCTTCAACTATAAATTATCGAAAATCTACGAAACAGAGACGGAATTTGACTGTTTGTAGTAAAAAAACAGACTGTAACTCTATGATTAGTTAACTAAAAAAGTTAAAATTTCATACAATTTTCGATCAATACGAATTTTTCATCAAATTTAATCAAACGATCCGAAACTTTCGATATAATTATATGAAAAACTCAGACGAAGAACAGATTTTCGACTCACTTTCGGCAAACAGCACTTTCGCGTTTTAGGGCCGTTTTATTGCCATTTCCTCTGTTTTCATTTTGCCCCCCATTTCGCCCCCCAGAATTCCACTTTGGGTCGAAAATAAATTTGCAGTAAATTTTAGAAGTCACGTTTTATATCATCCTTGCAGGCGCACTTTGCGCATAAGCCTCTTCGAATGCGCCACTTTCCCACTTCGATACGTCGTGTTTATTCAATTTCGAAAGAGGATCTGTTGTTCCGCGTTTCTGTTGTTCTCTTTCATATTTGTTCGATTTTAAATTGTCGCAATATTTTCAGGAATTCGATATAAAAGTCCGCGCCGTGAAATATGACTGTTGGTCTGTGTCCGCTTCGATGGATAAACTTTTGAACGATTCTAGATACATTCGTTTGTATCGAATGAACTTTTCTATATGACGATCGAAAAAGCCAAGGAGTACAAGTGACTTTTTTGTCGAAATTGCGAAATTATGTACAGAAATCACTTCTATGTACGTTCATATATTTGGTGGCAAAAGGATATAAACGAACATGGAACGTGTACCGAGATATGTCTTCTAATCACTCGACCTTCTCCTTATATGTACATGTAGGTACATGCTCAACTTTGAACACAGTTTTCTCAAAATCATTTGGCCATCGGATAGATCATTTTAATTAATTCTGTACTCTAATATGAACTGACCATAACATAGCTTATTATAAACAAAATTTGCATGTTTATACTTTCTGAAAAATGAAATAATGAATCTCGAATTTTTCTCGTTTTTCTCGACTTATCTATATAACTTTATAGAATTAATCACGTTTAGCTCTGAATGGCTCAAATATTAAAATTCTAATATTATTTTTAAAAACCCTATCTTAATAAAACGTATTCTTTAAGTCTGTATTGTTTCATTGACAATATTTTATGTAATTTATTTTTTTATAACGTACCAATGGCATGTACGTCGAAAAAAAATCATCAGTAGCCACAAACGAGCTTCATAAAAATAAATTTGAATTAATCGAATAATAATAAATTGTCAAGAGTATAAGGAACCCTGTTGCGAGTATCGAATGTGATACAACGTTGAAAAAAAACGCATTTCGAATCTACGGGGAGTCGATACCACAAGAAAAAAATATTATACAAAAATAATAGACGACTAATCGAAAAATTTAATACGTTCCCCAAACAATCTTCGATTAATACGTTACAAAAACGAAAACTCGAATATATAGAGAGAGCCAAAGTTTGTCTAGCTGTACACACACGGAACGTAACACAACGTAAATACAACGTAGAAATTCTAGGAAATGTGTCGAACAAATAGGGGCACAATAAACAAGCGTTGAATAATTCATACGATTCGCATAATAGCAATCGCGAAATTATTATTTACTCCTTCTCTTCTATAATACGTTTAATACGTAGATAGGTTTTCCTAGAAGTTTTGGAAAATTTTCATGAAAAAGAAATAATGCAAAGTTTCGTTGTCATCTGTGAGCTGAATCAGTTGTCGAAATCGATGCATTTGTCATTCTAGAGTAATTTGGTTTTCGTGTTTGGATAATCTCGGTTTCGCAATGTTTCTTCTCTGGTGATCATTTATCTAAAGAAACAGAAACGCAATGATTGCTCGATTTCATAATTTTATTACTTCACCGAAATAAACTTTTATGTTAACTTATCCACTGCTACTGACCTAGATAAATACTAAAACGTATATTTTTAGTTAATTTATATTCTTGAGAAACGTTCTGAATCGGAAAACTGAATAAACAAAGTTGCGTTTTAAATTTGATTCCAAGAATCATAATGCAGATGGAATGGCCTGATTTTGTTGATAAGGTAGAAAATATGCTTTCATAAAATTACATTAATTTAGAAGAACATTAAAATGAATTTGAATACAACTGCACTTCGTTCAATTGTATTTAAATTAAATATGAAAAATATATCAATAATAAATGAATATTTTGATTCAGATATGAATGAATATTGAATTATAATAAAATTTCAAATTTTAATTAAATCTAAACTTTCAATTTAATACAAATGTTGAAAATTTTAAAGTTTGATATTACATATCAGTAAAATTAAATTAATTACAAAATTAGGCACAAGGGTCCATCAACATAACACTCAAAAATCAGCTTATTATTAAAATAGATTTCGGGTTTGGTTAGGTTAGGTTTTATTACACATCATCCAAAATTATCTTTAAATGTTTTTATTATATCTATTATAAAATTGATATTATGTATCTATATCATCCTATGCTTGCCTTTTATTCATGTACAAATATAAGATAATGATTCAACGTGTAGTTCATCAACCTTCAACTTCTAGTCGATTGTCTTCGATCAAAAATATGATAAAAACCACCAAATAAACCCGACAAAAAAAATTTAAAAAAAATCAATACTCACACAAAAACATATACATTTGCACCTAAAAAAAACAATAACAATTTTGATACGGCCGACAACATAATGCGACAAATAACAAAATGTTTAAAAGGCTTTCATTGTCCCTTTTATCCCGACGACCCTCCCCCAGTTAGTGTGTTATATGAATAATTCAGAGTGCATTATCAATTCGGGCCCCGATGGGGGCGCACCCCCCCGAACCCCCGCGCGCCCCCCGGGGGGCGGAGCGCCCCAGATATTCAGGATTCCGGATTCTGACGGGGGGCTCAAGTCTCCCCCAGATGGGAGGAGTGCGGGGAAACTGCCACAGAAGAAGAAATACGCTGAACTCGTTTCAACTTTTCACGATGAAAGGATTCCCTTTTAAATAAGAATATTTCTGAAGGAATAAAACTTTCTGCGTATAATACAAAATGAATATATTTTTCTTTTGCGAAAATTGGCGTTCATTTACATTCGTTTCCTCGGTTCGCTTTTATGTGTGTGGAGTTTTCTTTTTTTTTTTTTGTAAGGTTATAATGTGTGAGATTTCGTTTAAACGAGTACACGTGTATCGGAAAAGGAGTTCTGTCGTAGATGCACACTCATATCTCTGATAACGAACTGTTAAATTTTCGGGAGAGTGCCGAAAGAGGACACTCACTTAAAAATTTGACAGTTCGTAAAAAGAAGTATGAGTGTATATTTGTCACAGTAAGATCATAACGACGGTGAGTTCGTTTCTCGTATAGATATTTTTTATAAAATTACACTAGTTTTATCTTCATGCCAAATTGTTATTTGAAAAGTCATCTAATATAATAATAGTCCAAATTTTTTGATGTTTCAGAAGATTTTGGTATCATGAGAAAATGAGTTAAAAAGGCAAGATATAATATAATATCATATCTACAAACTCTACTCTAACAAGACGTGCGTTGATATTTTCAACTGGTTGATTTTATTAATATTAGTGCAATTCAAAAAAAAACATTTTTTTTCAATAGAATATATACCAAGGCTATTTTCATACAATGTACCAAATCGGAATATTCGAAATGATATTTTTATATAATCACAAAATGCTTGATAAAACTAGCATAGTAAGCTGAATCACGATTTCGCTGCTGTCACGATTTCACTGTAAGACATGTATCACACACGCAGGCAACGAAATGAAATTTCACATTTCTGAAGAGCGCCAAGGAAATGTGTAAATGTTGCGAGAAGTTTATAAAATATTCGCGAGAGCGCGTGGATTTAATCATATTTTAGTATGAAATGTACACAAGGAAACAAAATTAGATTTGGCGATACGCACAAATAAAGCACTCAAAGGAAATTCGTTCGAAAACACAAGGAAAAGAAAAGAAATGTCGCTATAAATCGTTGGAAATTAAATTTTCACGCCGCTCAAAGTAGTGTGACTCGACTTGGATGTGACTCGAGATTTATTTTAGAGTTACTTTTTTCAGATTATTTTTATTTTTAGGATCTGTCAAGTGTTTTCACATTTTTTTTAAATCTGTCAAATATTAATGAAAATGTTATTTTTGTTTGTAAATTTTATCAAGTCATCGTATTGCTCATTATTTTTTAATGTAGGCATCCCTATTGAAAATATCAATGAATAAAAATATAAATTTACGGGAAATGAGGAGAGCTTGACCCATCTGGGAGACTTGATCTCACTTATTGTTTTTTCCTTTAAATTCCTTTTGGAAATTTGTGGTTTGAAAATAATAGTGTCAACGAAAATAGAGACTTTTTTAATTGATTTATCATATATTTTACAGATTCTCTTCATAGCATATATGATTGACTCATAAGTATTGTCGTATACAAATAGTGTCCCTAACGAAATTTAATACATTGAATTAAATTTTAATATAAATTTAATTTCTATCTCATTAAAGAACAATAAGAACTAATATGCATACATCAACACATATGAATCGACCTAATATCTACAACAACAATCAATCAAATGAATTTCACAACAAAGTCTAATCACACAATCTTAAATCGATTCATTTCATTTCCAAATCCGTCATAAAACACTCGTAACGAGACAAATAATAACGTGCATAAACCTTAAGCAGTGTGAATGGGTTTAGCGCCATTTCTGAAATTCAAATTCGACAGTGCAGCCACACGTAGGATATAATAGATCGCCCACGTCGTCCGTTACGTTGGCAACGCGTTAATTTTAAAGTTCGAACATTTCACTCGTAATAAATAGATATTTACGGCGTTATTTCTCCGGGTGAAATTGCAAGCGGACATGTTTATGCTTATAGTTAAACGATAAAGTTGGCGGAAAATTTAATTAAAGTGCTGTAGCAGTATGCAACGCTAGTTCGCCAAAGTTGTAAATATTTTGTACACAAGTATTATGCATACACTGCATATTTCTAATTTGTATATGTATACTTACATATATTTGAGCCGATTAGAGCGAAACGTGATCAACTCTAAAAAGCAAAAAGTCGAAAAAACACTTCGAAATTCTCTGATTTTTTTGGAAATTTTAAATGACGACTGAAAAGGCCAAGGGGTAAAGGTGATTTCGAGAAAAGGGCCATGTACCTACATGTATCGAGAGTAGGTCGAGTAATTTGATGATATTATATATTGAGGCACACGTTCCGAATTCGTTTGTATCATTTTGCCAACAAATAAATGAGCCTGCATAGTATCGATCCCTGATTATAACTCAATTTCGACGAAAATGTCACTTGCACCCCTCGGCCTTTTCAGTTGTCAAATATGATTAGTTCATAAGGTAAAGAATTAATCTTCTGAAATAAATGAATTCAGTGTCCAAACATTTTGTCATTTAATTGTATCAGTTAAGATGATTCACACATATAAAACTATGACTATAAGAAGTGCTTCGACATTTGAATCTCATTTTTTTCTTCAAAAAGTGCAGTTAATCACGTTTAGCTCTGAAATGCTCATTTATGTGTGTGTAATGTTGCACAATTTCTCGTTTTGTGTTCGCAAGTGATTCGTTTTATTTATGCGTTTATGCCGCATTATAAAACGGCTTTTAAACGTTTTTACTATTGCCAAAGTATTATGTAGGTACGTCATCATCGTTTTATTGGCAGACCAGACTGTTAAATTAGCGTAAAACTTTCACCTACGAAATAAAATCATAATTTGTTTTATTGTCCGTTCGACTTCGACAAAGAATTTTCCGAACGAAAGTGTTTTTTACTCTAATTGGATTTCGAAATGTGTATATTTCAATTCACAATTTAATTAAAATCATTCTATTGATATTTATAAATAAAAAAAATATCATCTAAAAACCTTACATTAAAAAAATTCTATCAAATATTTTCAAAAATAAAACTATGCAACATAACTTTATATCAAAACCAGTTGTATCAATGAAAAAAAAAACGAATTTTCCATCATGTAATAAAAATTTTATATGGAAAAAAATAACAATCCCCTGCAACTGTATTTATTTTACAACTTTTCATTCCGACAATATGGAATGGCAAACAATTGGCACACGTACTCGTTCATACATATGTGCAAATAGTCAGGGGTGTATCGAGGGGTGCGACAGGCGCCTCTCGGGACCATAACTCTTCCATGTGAAGAACAAGGAATAGGAATAAGTGTCCAAGCTATTTTGTTATACGATCCCATTTTTCAAAAGAAATTGACACGTTTATGGGGGGTATTTTCGAAAGAAGGGTATGAGTTTTCAATTTGTTCAATAATTATTTTTTTTAAATAAAAATTACATTTTCAATAATTAAGCCAATAAAATAACACTATAAGTTCAATTAGAATATGTACAGTTTCAATTGGGCTTTGCCTGTTAAGACAATAAATGAATAATAATTTTCGTTTTGTTAAGTTCGTTTATATTTAAGTGAAATCAGTTTTAAAAATTGATAAAAATTTAAATATAGATTGATATCTGATCTGATTTAGATTTTTAATCGCACCAGTATCAGATAAACATTTCGTTGATTTATCGAGTCAAATGTGCACTTTCTAATTTATAAATACGTTTTTTAACGTGTAAATGTCGAACGCGAAAACCTCGTAAATCAGTCGAATCGTTAAATAAAAACAGTCATTAAATAGAAATCTAAAAAAAATGTTGTTGTACTACTGCTTAATAAATTCTAAAAAAAAATGTCACAGCAAGTTTCGAATATTTTCCTATCGATGAAAATATTTACTATTTAAATGAATTTATATTTGAGCTAAAGAAAAGAAAAGAAAATTTTATAGAAAACTTTTTTAAAATTACGTTAAATTCTTTCTTATTCATGTCAAATATAAAACGTTTCATTTTGCATTTAATAAAAACGAAGCAGCTTTTCCTTGACTATAGAATTCGAAGTACCGCAGCTATAAAAAAATACTTCAAAAAAAATCAACTACACAATATCCTAAATCAAATCATTAAAACACACAATTTGTAAAAATCAAAAATCGCACATTTAAAAAAAATATTCCGAAAAAAAAACACACCCCAATAAAACGCGAGTCTGAAACAGTCAATAGCGTCAGCCATAACACTTGTACGTCACGTGAAAGCATTTCATTTATATTTCCATTATCCCCTCCCCGGCTCCGACGAAGCACACCCCCTCTGCCCACATCCGAGTTTCTCCCGATAGGTGCCACCCGGACCCCGGCGTCCCCTCCCCCGACGCTAATGGGATGTGTTGCCCTCATTTTTTACGACATTCCCGTAAAAAATACAAAATAAAAACGAATAAAAATGTAAATTGCGTTGCGAATTTTTGTGTTGCCTAGTTTAATGTTTATTCTTCTCGTTCCATCCATGTTCAACCCGTGCCCCCCCATTCGTTTCGTTTCACCCCGAACTCCCCTTTTTTCACATACATATATGTGTGTGTGTTTTTTTTTTCGTCAGCGCTTTGCAAACTTTTTCAATTTGTTGTCTCTTTGCGGTCGTCGTGCTTTTTCGGGCTAATCTGTTTTTCTAAATTTGTAAATATAAAAGTTGTGATATTATTTGACGACTGAAAAGACCAAGGGGTACAATTGACTTTTTTGCCGAAATTGATTTATGTACAAGAATCGCTTCTATGTATTTGGTGGCAAAGGGATATAAACGAACTAGGAACGTGTACTGAGATATATCATCAAATCACTCGACCTCCTCCTGATATATGTAGAAACATGCTCAACTTTAGGTCACTTGTACCCCTTGGTCTATTCAGACGTCATATTTTCACTATAATTTACTCTAATCACGGTGATGAATACTTTGTTACAATACTCGATCTAATTTCACCAAAAAACTTCGCCAACTTAACTTAATTTCATTTATAAACTTACACATTCAATACCTAAAATTATCAAGAAATATATTTTTAATTTTCTCATACAAATGTATACAATCTTAATAGCAATTCTGTTGTGCAAATTTCAATATTGCAAAATAAACACTAAAAAGAATCGCTTTCAGAGATGAATACCAACAGCTTTTAAATCACAATCCTGTCGTATATACACACACAAAAGCTTTCAAAACTTTTTTTTCAATACTTTGATAGATAAATCAAAACTTCTCAACGCCAAAAAACAGGTAAATCACGCCAACACATGCAGTTTGAGCGACACAATCGGACGTGAAAGCACACACACGGATGTGCGAGCTCACATTGAAATATTACATATTTTATATATTTTTACGACGTCGCCATTTTTCCTCTCGTTCCATTTTCCATTTTCCCATCTTTTCATACCCCCCTTGAACTGCAAACGAATTCCTGTTCCGAGTTTTACGAGTCATATTTTTCCTGAACGTCTATAGTGTGACACAGTGTGAACGCGCCCTTACATTACAATATTACGTCAAATTTTATTCTGACGTTTCGTTATTTATTATCGTTGTTTCTATATGTTTTTATCGGAAATGTATGTATGATAAATGGGTTATTTTATAATGATTCTGAAATCGATGGAATTTGTGTTAAAATTTCAAAGTTTTCTTCGGGAAACTCATTCGCCGAAAAAGTATTAGAACATATAAAAAGTGTAATAATAAATTGTTAAACTTGAAAGCTTCGCCGCACAGCTTTTTTACATTAAAAACTCCCACTTTTACGAGCTTCCACACTATCCTTTTAATACTTATGCCATTTAAAAAGTTTCGCTTTTGAAACTTGCTCCGAATTCACCACTGCCATGTATATGATCGATCACTTAACAGAGAAAATTTCTTCCATATCATCTTGATATGGAAAATATTTCATAATAAAATCATCCTAAATTCACTCAGTTATCTGTGATGTTTTAATTCAAAACATTTAATTTTTAATTAGAATAGTTATGTAAATTAACTCTTATTTCACTTCATTCGCTTTAACAATCGTGTTATCTTCGTATAAACCGAAACAAGCGATGATCACCTTTAATCCTTGCGTAAAAAGCGACATAAAGTCTACTCTTATAGCAAACTATCAAAGTGAATTGAAGTGCCTGCTAATAAAACGCCTTTAGATATCTTAGGGTGCGCCTAGATAGAGTGTTATAAAATAAATTTGTACATGAATATAAAGTTGAGAATATCACTTTTTAAAATAGTTCGAAAAAATCATAATTTCATGTGTTAAATACAGATTTGGCTTAATAATTAAATGGTAAGTTCAAAAGCACTCAACAGATTAGGTTATGCAGCGTTACGTTTTAGTTGAGATTTAGTTAATAAGTCTTGCAGATAATATAACAATTCAGTACCTATCTAATTAGAATTTTAAAAATAATCGATAGAGTGAATTTTTAATTACATATCTAGATTGGTTTATCAATGCATAAAAAATATTCCATTGATGTTTAATTTGTGCTTTAGCCAGATGATGAAAATTATAAAAAAATACATTCTATTAGTAGACATAAGGTACTTAAATCGATGGATTATTTTGTTTAGATTGAAATAGATTTTAGCTTAGGCTCCTTTACATTATGCATGAATACAATTGCAGTATCATAAGCATTTATCAGTGCAACTAAAGATATTATTTAGTATTCATATTCAATTCAATGGTTAAATGCGAAAACATGATACATATAATGTTGGCTGCATTGACAAATGTTTATAAATTGCTTATACAACTGCAATATAATGCTCATTCATGTTAGTTAACTTTATTTTTAAATTGGGGAAGGTCAATTCACGTTGGATTAATTTTGTATTAGGTTAATTAAAGGCAGATACACACCGACTGAGACGTCAAAAGAAAGAGATGAACAACCGTTAAATTCTTTGTGTGCGAATGTGACGACAATTCTGTGTGATTTTCTCACTCGCACATTAAAATTGAATGGATTGCTTATCTTTTTCTCTTTTATGACGTCTCAGCCAGAATTCTTCTGCTTTAAGCCTTCGATTTTTATTTTTTAATCATCAAAAAAATCATAAAGACATATTGCAAACAACACATCGATAAGTCCGCACCTTTACAGCTCAACACCGCATCCTTCCGATGTAATATCGTTCTAAACGCGTCCGAAGGTGGAGCAGACCTTCCTAAAGGATCTCAGGGGTTGAGGGGGAGGATCTAAGACGTAAGGGGGGTAATTCTCAAGGTATAAATCTTTTTTATATTCTGACCTTCCAATGTTTCCCCGTCCGAGCGCAGCCGCGAGCCGCCTCGCATAAATCTCACTTTATTCTCCTTATAAAACGGGGAACACAAATGTCAGGAGAATGGTGAAAATTGGTGTAATTTAAGTTATATGCTTCATAAAAGTGACTGCCACGTATAACGGAATGACGTATAACGCGGATGAAATAGCGCCGCGTGTAACCGACTGGCCCCTTTCCTCGATTATGTTCGCTTTAATCGGGATTTTTTGGGAATTTTCGATGTTTTTTTTCATTATTTAGAATGAAAATATGTTCAGATGGGTCTGAAAAATATTAATTGGGTGTGACTCGAGTCAATTTTGAAGAAATTTTGTGTAAGTATAGACGATTTCGCGATATAGCACTAACAGCCATTTCACGTCGACATATCGTACACTATACAAAGCACATCACAGATGAAATATGAATGAATTTATTTTTAAATACATCTAAATATTTTTATTTGAAAAGTTTCATTTTGAATTATTTGTTCAATTTTTCAAGCATTTAGTATCATATGTAAAAAAATCTACTTAACAGATTGACGAAAAGGTTCAAAAGAGGATGTGTAATAACAGATTCTTCCTCTTGACAGATTTAAAATATTTCACAATCGATAGATATAAGCAATATCATTTTTTACCATGAAGACATTTATCGTAGATTTGGGGTTTTTATGGAAAATCAATTTTAAATAATTGCATTTTCTTACTAATTTTCATTCGCGGACGAATAAAACCGAACGAATTAAGCCAAATTAAAACAAACATTGATTTCGGGGTTGAATGTGATCATAGTAATTTTAGAATCATAATTAGTCAATTATTATCAAATTCAAATGTATTGAATGAAGAGATCCTCTTAACAACTCTTAAATTTGTTGTCAATCCAATCAAAATAATTTTCAAGATTAGATCCCTCTAAAGCAGCATTTGATATCAAACACTATCATTTTAGAATTTAGAACATTAAACACAAACCGTAGAACAGTGAACATACACATATGTATGAAGCAAAGAGCAGTGCCAGGTTCGAGTGCTTTCGATGAAATTTGCAATTTAAACATTTCGTATGTGTAATTTCGGCGGGAAATTTGAATATGGCGAAACTTCCCCGTCACTTACTTCCTTTAGCCTCGTCTTTCTCTCTCTCATATCATCCCCCTAGTATTTTATATTTTATTTCGAATTGTGTTCTGACGTCGTTCCACTTTTACGACCCGTTCATATGTTATCCTTAAAGGGAATTTCGTTACGCGAAAGTTGCTACGTCATAATGTGCCCGATTTATGCATTATTCCCTTTTACACGGTTTCCTCTATAATCGTCTATAGTTTGTTTAGGAAAATTGGATTTATTTTTATGAGAACGCATTTTTTATATAAATCTTTATATTTAAGATCATTTTGCTTGAATTTTATTTGTATGGATTTTGAGAAAATTTCAAGCAACAAGATTCATTCATTATCCAACTATATAATAGCGCTATTTTGAGTGTTTATTTGAGTGAGTGTCTGTGTGTTCATGTAACGCTCCAAAACTGCGTTGATATATTCGACGGGTTGAAATTGAGTTGATATATTCAACGGGTTGATTGCTAGTTTTACATAATATATATTACTAGCGATCAACCCTTTGAATATATCAACGCAGTTTTGGAGCGTTACATGGACACACACAGAATCACGCTATTATATAGTTAGATTTTACAATTAAATTATTATCTAACGACGTTTTAATCAATTTATAATTCTAGAGTCTTCAATATATTGAGTTAGATATATTATGACAGGAATTGCTTATGAAATGCTTTTTTTCATTAACACATTGTATGCGGTATACTAACGTAGTCTACATTCGCCGTATAACAATCAATTAGTTAAGTTTAAATAAGAATTGATCAAATTGAAAACTTTAGTTACTACTCATACATTTTAGAATGATAAATTATTCAAAAATTCGAAGAGATTTAAACACTCGAATAAAAAAATATTTAAATGGAAAAAAAATCGATTTTGATATAAAACGTTGGTCTGTTTCTTACTGTTTCACAATAAACTCACATTATTACACATGACAAACGAAATAAACGAAAAAAGACGAACAGATCATTACATATTTCATGATTTACCGAGATGAAAATCGTCCGTAAGAAATCATGGATGTTGGGATTGAGTTATGGGCGCGTCGACCTCGAAGAGAGCGATTCGTATGGAAAAATTGCGTCCATTTCTAGCAAATTGAAAATAATATTTATCGTCAAGACACACAACACACACATCTAATACGATATGGAGAATAAATTATATCTTTTGTTTTAAAACTAGTGTAGTACATACACTCATACATCCGAGCAATAACAGTAAATTTCCAATATCCCCCATATTCCAATACATTCCATTACGCTCCGAGTGTATTTCGTCCTCATTTCGTATTCTCTCGTATAAAAATTTTATACGCACTCGTATATTTTATTCAGTTATTTATTTTTGTTTGATGCCGTATGATATCAAAAGACATTTGTATATAAATAAATAAATAAATATAAAGAATCGATATAAATATGGAGATGACGAAGCAGAGGCTTGTTCGTTCAATATTTTTTTAAAGTTTCGTTTTGATTTTTCATCGAATAAACTTCATCGATGTGAAATCAAAAAACTATTGAAAGCTATGAAATTAAAAAATATATTGAATTCAAATTTTTATGCGAGAATATTGAATTTTTATCAAGTTTTTATAATCTTTTCATTAAAATAATGCATGTTTATGATGGTTGAAGTTTTTTTTTAATACATATTTAATCAAATATTATTTTTTATGACTCACTGCTAGATTTACAATCGTCATTTCCTCTTAAAAAAACTCTTATATATGTATTATCATTGATGCATTTGAATTTAATATTAACATGAAATATACATTAATCATTATTATTTAATTTCATTGCAAATCGAAATATATGCAGATTTTTTCATTTCAAGTTAAACATTTTTTATTTAGAGTTCAACTATTTTTCTTGGTTCAATTGATAGAAAACAATTGAACTTGGATCAGAATAAAATAACATGGAATTCGTAGGGGAGTTTGTGAAGACTTGTTCATCTGGGAGACTTGATCACTTTGAATTTTGCTCTCTTTTGGAAAATTGTATTAAAAAGAATAGCGTCAATATATTCAGAATCAAATCGGGTATGATTTGACACTATTTAAAAATAATACGATTTTCCGAAAGGCAATTAGAGGCAACAAACAAAAGGTACGATAAGTCTCTCAGATGGATCAAATCTCCCCACCTATTTCTATTTTATGAATACGTAAAGTGTTAAACATTCACATATAAAAACAACATAATTTAACATCTCACTTAATGAAACAACAATATTTAATATCATCTAACAAAATTAACTTTTTAAACGCCTATATTATATAAAATTTATTATAATACACACGTTAAAATTTGAAATATTCATAGAAATACCGAGACACTTTCCAGTCCCCCCATAAGTCAGTAATAATTTAACGGCCGATGCATTAAGTTTTTCTAATATCATATTGAGTAAACAATTTGTGGTAATCCCTGGCCATAAAACGTGAATTATTACGCTCCTACACGAAGACTTGACATTTTTTTTATTAGTCGTTAAATTCGTTTTTATAATCCGAAAACCCTTCATCCCCCCTCGTCTAACGTCTCCTTTTGAAATAACATATATTTTAAATTTGAAGAAAAAAAATTGTAGTGTTTTATGGAGTAGAATCACGATTTTTCGTTTCTACGTCGTTAAACAGCAGACTTTATTTGCAATTAAGGATATAATAAAATAATACATAGAGTGTGTGAGTTTTAACGACTTAGTTGAAATATAATATTACTATATTATATGTTAATTAAGCTGAAAATATTATTAAACGAGAATTTCAATAAAACTTATTTTATATTAATTTTTATTTTTCTTATCTTTTTATGACTTCTTTAAGAAGTATTTACAAAAGCGATGTTATACATTTTATTTGCTTAAAGCGAAAAACAAAAGAAAATTAAGAGATACATATTATTAAAGTATATCTATATTCGAATCTTATATTATCTATTCACTTCTCATAACATACTTATGCTAATTAATAATATTTTAAGTAGTCTTCATATCACTAAACGAGTTATAAAAATGAAGGCTGTATAAATCATAATACTAACGTTTCTATATTGTAATATAGTTGAATAACATTTTCTAATTATGCATTTAAATATAGCTCGATAAAGATTTTTCATCTCAACATAAATTATTTTCATTTACACAATAAAATAAAGGATTCTAACTCTATTCAACTTCTAAATTCTAATCATATAAAAGCATTTTAAAAACAAAAATCCTTACTCAACTCAACTTAGCTGAAGCTCGGTGCTGTTTTATTTATCTACTAACCATTTAATGATCTTATTGATTATTAAGAATCTTCAAATTCACTGAATACTAATTTAATTTCTGACCGTTTGATTTCTCGCTAAGTATACATAAATAGCACAAATTTCATTCAAAATCTATCAAATACACTAAACATCGATCTTCGACAACTTATAAATTATTATGAGTTACGCTTTATGTCTTCACAACTATTTCATATCTACACTTAGGTACACTCCGTTTCTACAAAGTTTCGTCAAAATCGTTGAGACTTTTACGAATCTTTGTAAGCCAAATTCTTCTATCATATGAAAAAAATGCTAAACAAAACCATTTAAGATAAAAATCACATATTCACATTGATATCGGAACCGAAAAATTACCACTTTTCCGACATTTCCGAACCTAAAAAAAATCCTCATAAATCATCGAGACGCAAAACTCCACCCAAATACTACACATTCGTAGGAAAACTAGCATAATGCTCTCGAAACTATTGCGGATAGAGTTCTGGTGAGGAAACAGAGGTGGAATTGTGTAGAATGGACTCGAACAATCGGATTTAGCATAAGACAAACTGTGACGGTTTAATTACACAGCGGTCATAATTAACGACGAGTCGTTCCGCAAACCGACACTGGAATATGGCGAATAAAATTCCTATTTAACTACACTTTCGGTGTTCTCAAGTGTTTCTGATATTTACAGATAAGTATCTGTATATCTGTATATGAAATAGATTACATTTCATTGAAGTCAAATGTGTGATTTTAGTAATAATCGTGTGTAATGTGGAGAATGATTAAAGTTTTTGAAGTCTATTTGACTCGAATTCAAATTAAAAATACAAACGTTTTAAGTTTCAGATTCATAGAATTTAAATAAGTTAGGTTTTCAGAAGAACTTTAGAGAAAATTGGGTAGAACTGAGAACGAAATATTAATTTCAGATTCGTTACAACTGAAAAAAGATTTTAAGAAATCTTTAGAAAGGTATGGAATGAAATAAGATGCTGAATTTTAATTGAAAGATTTAAGTTGGATTCACACTGAGTCGCCTTTTTTATATCTATGCTCTGTATTTTAAATCAAAAATATTATTTTTAAACAAGAAGAATAAAGTCAATTTTTGTATACCATCAACTTGATAGAGTATAGATACAAAACGTACAGTCTAGTGTTAACAAATTAAGCTTTATGTATGAAAATATATCGATCTTTCTAATATTATACATTCATAGATACTAATAAATAATAATAAAATTTTCATATTCATGTCTATAAGTTATTGAGATATTCTAAATATGCTGTTCTACGAAAAAAAATACAGAGTTTATTTCGCATTTCATAACGTCTAATCATTTATTCAAAACGTTCGCAATTTAATAAAACAATGCGAAATACGTTTACATTAGATTCGCTTCGCTTTGTACCGAACACTATACGCTAAACAATAAAAGAGAAATATTTATATGGAAATATGGACGAGCGAATTCAGTTCAGCTTTTTTTTATGAATCTTCTGGGGAAAATTTGAGAAAGCTTTTGTTGTTTTATTCGGAATTTATATCGTACGATATAAAAGAGTATGACGGAGTACGGGAGCGCTTTCAACGACAGTTTGTTAAATTTTCTATGTAAATTGGAGACATTCCAGACTGGAAACAACTACAGTTATTGTCGCATAGTTAATTTGAAACCTTTCATGTTCTAGAGCTTTATTTGACTTGTGTAACGAGAAAAACCCCTGATTAATTCAGGCTTTCGGTAATTTTTTCACGAAACGGATCGATCGAGTTACTCAACTCGGCCCGTAAACTTTTCGAGTTTTAATTAACTTTTTCGTTAAACAATAAATAATATCGGCTTCGAAAAACGCAAAAGCGTTTCGCAACGATCACCATAAGCAATGGCAATTGTTATTTTTTTTACATAACCATCGTGAAAAACCGTTAAATGTATTGAACAACAGAACTATTACTCAACCTGCAACATAATGAAGTGTGTTTAACGAATGGTGATTTTTTAAAAACTATTGTAATTTTTCAACATAACCAGTTTTAATATATGATCATGTCATACATTTGTGAATTTGATTTGTTTTATATGAAAAATATATCAAATGCTCTCTTTATTATTAGCAATACTTAAGTTTATTTGTTCATTTGAACTAGTGCATTGTATTATATCTCATTGTATCTCGTCACGATTGCAACTTTCTATCGAGTTTGCGAGTGTTGATTAAATTGACCTCTCGACGTGTTCAAGTCAATCTAAGGAAAATTTTCTCAGATTCCGTTATGAATACAAATGTTAACTTAATATTGTTATAACCCAAAGTGTACTACATATGCCATAATCGCATTATAACCCAGTCATATCTCTATAATGATCCTTACATAGATATTATCACATGTAATTGTTAATTCGACGATTTTCGAAACGGTTCCTAAAAGTGGATCACCTTGTCAATTTCAATTTAGTGCCATTTATCGAACATTGTTTTTATTTTTTAGTTTTTAGTCTAGTAGCTCTATTTATTCACTTAAAATCAAATTATTAATTGACAAATATAGAATAAAATAATTGAAAGTGAATATTATATATTATGAGTAATCAGTCATTGAAAATATTAAAGAATACTGGGTTAGAATAAAATCATATGAAAAATAGACTATATAACCTCAACTTATTTTATGCAATCTTCAAATCTGCAGCACAGAGTAGATTGCATCTAAAGTGTTATTGTGACAGATACACAGACAAATTAGTACTATTTTATATGACAACTGAAAAAGCTAAGGGGTATAAGTGACTTCGCGGTCATTTCGAGGTCGAGTGATTTAATGATATATGGAGGTACACGTTTCAAATTCATTTATATCCTTTTGCCACCAAATATATGAGCGTACATTGAAGCGATTTCTGTACATAACTTAATTTCGGCAAAATGTCACTTGTACCTATTAGCCTTTTCAGTCGACATTTGTAATAAGATATTACATTTGATTCAAACTATTTCATAAGATCGTTACATGCGACAATGAAATAAGCTAAGTCCCCGTTGGCAATTTTTTTTTTTAATATTTCCAGATGTTCAAACGACTCCTAAAAATTTGATTTCAATCGCACGAACAGTTTAAGACAAACATTGTTGCCCAAACTTATACATGAACTGACTCAAAATCAACTCAAGACACAACCTAAGTTTAATCGGTTGCACTTAATACTTCGTTATCAGGAAAACTTTTCTGCATCTAACGGACAGGGGAGTCAAACTCGAAAGGAAAAGGGGGTCAAAATGGAAAATGGCGGGGGTCGTTTATCACCGACTTTATATTCGCTATGTAGATTTTATATGGTCGAATTATGCAAATACAATCGGCAGTGAGTATTATAACTCGGGTGAGTTACGAGCCCTGTTATAACTCGGGCTTTGTCTCGGGATCTGAGGGCAGGGGCTCTCAGCTTAAGATTCGCGGTCGTCCGACTGACCTTGGTGCCCTCTGGTGGTTATTTACGCAATTCTCTTTTGATGGATTGGTTTCGAAAAAAAAACCGAGGAAAATAATTATATTTTCTGTTGAGACGATGAGTAATTATCTCTGAAAGTGTTTCGCTTTATCGTAAAAATTATTTTTATTTATTGTATTAATAATTTTATTGTTTTCAATTTTTTTAATGTTCGATATCTCTGTACGCTCAACTGTAGTCGCAAATTCACATAAGCTTTACAGTATGCGAGTTCGAACAAACTTCTGACACATATTTCAAACCTCTATTTGCATATGAGAAATGCACGTGAAAGAATAGATATCGTTCACAGAATATTTTTTGTTTTCAATAATTTTCATCATATTAAAAAAAACATAGAGTTCGATTAAAAAACTGAACTGAATTTATATCCCCTGGCCGAGAGTTCAATCGCTCGACAAGATCAATCGATATCAATATAAAATTTGATTACACGTACAACGTCTTTAGCGAACAACTTTTCGCATTTACGATCGAGATAATATTTTCATTTACTCTCGATATAATAAATTCAATAATAAAATCCCGATTAAATCATGCGTAAAATAAATTGAGTGTATTATACGTACGTACATTTTGCTTACATATAAATTGAGTTTCGTTTTATTGGAACACATGAGAATCGGAGCGTTGCGTCCCGATTAAATGACTGTTTCAATAATGTAAAATTTTATATGAAACACGTATAAAACACTAAGTAATTATCGTATGATATATCTGAAAATATAGTACGAATTAAATTTATTAAACTCTGAAAATATTTTATTCATAAGTAGTTTAAATTTGGAAACAAAAAGGTTCGATCTTTCAATCAATTCAACTCAAATGTTACCTAGCAGCGAGTTGTCAGTTTCTTTTCTTATCGCAAATTAAAATTCTTATAAAAAAAGTTAACACTTTGTTACGTAACACTCGAGTTAAGTAACTAACGATTGAAATATCGGACCTAAATCAAATATCAATGACGAATTAATAAGTGATGTCGTTATTCAAAGAGCAATATACTCATTTATTTAACGATTTTGAATCTTTTCATAAGAAATAAATTGAGAATGGATACTTTAGCGAACATTTCAAATTTATCATTTTAACTGCAACATTATATTCGTCGGATAAATAGAACATCGATAGAACTTAGTCCTTTGAAACGAAACGATTCGCTCGTAACGGATGCAATAAAATTAATTTCGTATTAAATCGCTGCGGGGACGAGGGGGAAGGGAGTGAGGGGGGGGGCTAATTTCCATACTTATTACTTTTCATTATAATAAATTTTCATTATTAAACAAACGCTTATTTAATATCAGAACGAAACGTTTATTGTTTGCATTATGTACACGATTTAATTAAAATGCCGTGACGTCAGCGTTTAAGGGTGGCTGGCGGTGCCAGTCGTTGCCAACCATCAAAATAAATAATAAACATAATATATTGCGAGATTATTATATTTACACTTCCGCTTTGACTTGCTTTTGAATTTTGTGATTTTTTTCCCATTGTTATTTTCGTTTTTCTTTTACTCATTTCGACTCGCTTTGAAATTTACTTTTCCCGAAATTCTAAACAATCTTGTGTATTTCTGTTTTCGTCATTTCACTTTTTTTACAAAATAGAATCACTAATATTCATATATTTATTTAAAATTTTAACAATTGATATTTATTTCACTGTCATTAATCTAAATAAAATATAATTTCTAAACTAATATTGAAAAGATAACCGAATAAAACCACGCCCTAAAAGTGAATTCCCATAAGCTCTAGTTTTGTTATTTCACATTTTGTGAAAGATCACACTTTTTTCTGTTCTAAAATTTTTGGCACATCACTTATCACATAATCGAAATTTTTAATTAAAAATATGGTTCATATGTATCATTAAACTCACACTACTTGTAATAAAATACATTTTACCATTTTTAACGACATTATAATATGACAAGTTGGAATTTGATCGAAGTAATCTTCTCGTTAGAAGGATTTTAATAAATCGTTTTAATAAAATTGAACATTTTCTTCCCTTTTCCATATCGAACTCTAAAATTTTACACTATAAATGTGCCACTTCAAAAATATTCACATTCAAAATTTGAAAAATACTCTCGTATACGACCTAAAAACTCAAAAAATCGACATAAAACATCCAATAAAATAACATTCAGTAATAAATAATCAAAAAAAAAATAGACAGTCATAAACTATTATACGCTGTAGTCCAATACGAGAGCACATTATACACAAATCATCAATGTCATCGTCATCAATCAATTTCAATTAGAAGCACTTTGCGTGCCTTCTTATTTTCGTTGTACACACAAAACGACCGTTGCCATGCTTAATTCAATTCACCGTCGATCCCTCAACGTCACACAAATAATAATAAATTTTATTTAAGCGCTTTTAAATTCGAAAATGATTCGAAACCCCCTCAGAGACTCGATAATATAATTGGACGTGGGTAAATATTGTTCTAGAGTCGTTACGAAAAATGTCAATGTTTTATGTAAAAATGTTCGTATCGATCGATTTTTAACGAATTGATAACGTTTGTAAAGTTTCGTATGATATTATTTCAAAAAAATGGTCAAATTGAATATTTTCAATGAATAAACTAGTGGAATTGATTGTGGACATTTTTAAAAGTTTGAAATTTTTTTTCGTAAAATCATTCCGAACGTTGTGGTTAAATTTTAAGAACTTTATTTGTTAATTCTTTAAAATATATAAAACAAACTCCTATCTTATTAAAAAAATATATAATGAAAAGTGTTCAGAATTAATTCCACTAGTGTATGTTTTCTGATCAAAAGTTTTAATTGAATTGAAATGTAAGCAGAATTTCCCATTGATATTCATTAATGTATTATAAAATAATAGTTTATCGACTGAATATGTTAATTTAATGTAAAACCATAAATTTTATTTAATGTTAGTTTTTATTATCTGTTATTAAAAATGCAACCTTATTAAACAATATATGTAATAATATTATAAATATGGAAAAAAATCATCAGTTTATGTTATATTTTTATAAAATTTTAATGTATATTATTAATTATAATATTTGTTGAATACGAATGAAATTTTAATATTAAATACACGCACGTTTTCCAAGAACACAAATTTATTTTAATTTAGTGATTTAAATGTATTTTTCACATTATATCACATTTTCTGATTATTAATTTGAATTTTGTATAAGGTCGAACGAAATTTAAAAAAAGCACCCATAAAATAACAAAATTACCCGAACGAAAAAAAAAATCAAAACCTCCTTAATAATAATTTATCATAACATTTCATAACGAACTAAAAAAACCATAGGAAAATTTAAAATTAATCTAGAATTTATAAAATTTACACTCCGATATAAATATGCTCGTTATAATAAATATAAATAAACACAAAATACGACATTTTTACGATATTTTTCGAATGAAAAAAGAGCCAATGTAATAACGGCACAAACGGAAAGATTTAGTAGTGAAGTTTTCCTACAACGCGATTCCCATCGATTACACGTATTACGGGGTAGGGGAGAGTGGGGAAGCTTTTCTCGAATTTTCCTACTAATATTATTATTTTCCACCTTTGCATTTTATTATTGTTTGCTTTTTTTAGTGCCGAACTTTCGTGCGCTTATTAAAACTGCCTGATTTACGGTGCGCACTGTATTCGTTAAAAATTGCCAGCAATATTTCTCTCGGGTGGTACTAAATGTAAAATACGCGAAATACAGCTTTTATAATTTAAAATTAAAATTTTATATGATATTTTCAAATAAATTTTCGAAATAATTTGAATCAAATCGAAAAATAATGTAATAATAACGTGCTATTTATAAACTTTTCTTAATGATTTTTTAATTTAATCAATTACATTTTGATTTTTCATCATTATGTCGTTAGTTTAGAATGTCACATTTGTTCACATTGATCGAAACGACATTGAACGAATCAGGAACAGGCATTAATAACGATTTTGCGCAAATTGACTCGTTCTTGACTTCCATTGAGACTTTCTTGCGGCAATAATACTTTATGAAAATCCTTAAATAAATATCGTAAATTCGAAAGTAATCGATGTGTGTACTTGCGAAGGGAAAAATCACTTTTGTACGAAAGTTGTGCAATCGATTTCTTTCCGATGTGAAATTGTTTAGAAAGTTGCCAGTGTTTGAATGTCTCATCCATCATATTTTTTCACAGTAAAACAACCGACTTTTACCACAATGCAGTATTCTGCAATACTGGTCATATTCGACAGTTTGTGCAATATGGCAAATATTTGCTGAATTTGAAACGAAACACTTATTTCATAGAATACAGATTTATCATTTTGATTCGAAGTTGAAGTATTGCTTCGAAATCGTTACTGCAACAATTTGATTGATTCAAATCAATTTGTAACGATCATTTTATCCAATCTAATGTAATTGAAATCTCTTATGAATGATGAAACGTATGTTGCATAAACAGAGTTGAATTCATATTCGTTTATGCTTCGTTGCGATATCAATTATGCTTAAAATATAAATATTATGAATGTATTTCGAAAGTTTAAAATCTTAACGAGTTATCATCGATAAATTTTCACACTTTCTTCTTTATTTTTATTTGTTGGTTATAAATTGTCAGATAAATATAAATATCATTGTGAAAACCAAATAATTTTCTTGGGTTATCCAAGAAAATATTATGAATAAAAAATCTAATAGTGTATTCATTTAAATTTTATAGAAAATTTTAAATATTCATATTATTTTTATTCGAAATCAAAATGTTTATGCATTAAAAAAATAAATATGTACATACTAAAGGAAATGTAGGAAGTTATTCTGAAACAAAATTCGTTGCTTAGTAAAACAGTATAATCCTGTTACGAATGTTTACATTATCAGAGGCGAATTCAAAGAAGACTAAATTCAAATTTGAAAAAACTGTCTAAAATCTATTCTAAAAATATAATATACACAGAAACATGCAATCTAATTCAATAATTTTATAATACACTTATTCCTCCATTTACGATCCGTCGATTTTCCGAGGGAATTATAGTGAAACTAACAAATATACCAAACTTTGACCTGCGATATCTAAAAAGCAATTGAGAGTCGTTTTTACTTTCTTTACAACTATTTGATATATTTACTTAAATTTCATAATTACAAATTTTCATTGAAATCAAACAGGACCACTTCGAAGCTATGAACTCACCTTTAAGTGTAGACATGAAATAGTCACGAAGAACGGAAAAAGCAACTCTGTTCATATAAACCCCGCATTACAACAACTTTCCAATTCAATTTACCAATCAATCACATAATCAATCCTAATAAAATCAATCAATTTCCTACAAAATTCAACCGAATTTCCTATTAAAAAAAAAATGAAACCCAAACCAAACCAGCCCTGTCCTTCAGAGGAGACCAACTCGAATATCGAATGCTCCAAATAAGAGTTCTAAAGAGTGTGGGAGGACTTTCGAAGTCCTCGAACTCCTAATTCTTACGATAAACAAGGTTGACGAAGGATTACGCACATAGACGTGTCCCTTTGTGATACGTTTTCGTCTTCTGTGCACACACTCGTACATCACGAGTGTTCTCCGGGGGAGACTTGGTCCAAGTGATTTCCATACAATGATGATTGATTTTTTTTTTTCGGTTTCGGTCTCAAAATGTCTCCCAAAGAAGATTTAAGGCTGTGTCGATTGTTTAAAGGGCGAATTTTATGGCTCGTTTCAAATTTGGTGCTTTTCATTTTTTTTTCATATTTCTTGGTTATAATTTAAGGATATGATGTGAATTGATTTTTGAACTACTTTGATTCAGATCTGCAATTAAATTTAATGAAAATCTTATTAAATCTACTTGTAGTGCGATGCAGGTTTTAAGTAAAGCAGCTTGAAAAGGTATTTGAGTCTGTAATTGAATTTAAATTATATCTTAAGGTATTTTGAGACACCTTGCTCCAAATAGTTTTGACAGTAATAATATATGATTTAAATAAAAAATAGTCGGAACACAATGTGGAGTGAAAGCAGCTTAAGAAGATGATCCCTTATTAAATTATACGATATGGTTTCTCAATTTGAATCTTTAACTTTTTAAAGTCACATGTTTTTTTTTCCTAATTCTTTCCTTTATAATTGTTACATGAAATATAGCCTTTATGACTGTTTTTTCAGTTAAATGATCGACTTATTAATTTGTAGTTTTTCTATCGGTGGTTTTAGCCTCTGGCTAGTTTGTAGTTTGTAGTTCATGAGTTGAGTAGTTACCTACAGATTTATTCTCAGATAAGCAGTAATGAATATATTTTTATAAATAGGTCGATCAATGTATAATTTTTGTTATAAAATAATTCAAAATAACATCGAATGAATCATATCAGATTGAAAGTAATCAACAATAATTAATAACAAATATTCAGTGAACGTAACATATTTCTTTGTAGATTTTTTCAAGTGTTCTTATAAGAAACGTACATTTCTCGATCTACACAATAAATCTATTGTTTTATTTTAAAATTTGATTTAATCTCAGAACATTCACGACTCTTTTGATTGATCGCCTCGTCGAAAAAACACAATCGCATAAAAATCAAAAGCGACAACCGTAAATTAAAGCTCAAAAATATACGATTATTACGAATGTGACCAGAACTGAAAAAAATATATACCTACAAATACACTTTCAAGTGTAACTTTATACAAACGAGAAAAGAAACGTACCAACAACATAAATATAATAAAAAGAAATGCAGTAAAAGCGCCTGTAAAACGCTGCATGTCGAATAATATTTCAGCGTGAAAGATTTATATTTCGAAAAATGTTATGCATTTTTTACGACTTTCGATACTTTTTCCGATGCGTTTTATTTGCGATGTTATACTTGAGAACGTTGAGAAAAAGTTCACTTCTGTACAAGGAATATAACTCTCAAATTATTATATTTCTTATGCGGGGTTTACATTATGCTTGAACATTGCAGTTTCAATAATATTTTTCAATGTAGCCAACTTAATTATTTGATATTCAATAGTTGAATGTGCAAATAATTCACTTGATAAGTTGGCTGCATTAACAAATGTCTACATTTTCCATCTAATCTACAACTGCAATGTTCATGCATGTTTTAAACCCCACATTAAAGAAAATTTTGTTGATATTATATTGAACAAAATTTAATTCTATGCTTAGAATTAATAATAGTAATTTAAATTTTTCAAAATATTTAACATAAGATTTAAAAAAAAATACCTCAGTACTTATATTAATTATGATGAAATCAACCGATTTTCTGTATTAAGAGAATATACTTAATCGAAATAGCGCAATCAAAATTCAAATTTTAATCATTTTCAATATGAAAATCATAACAAATTCGAAAATATTTAAACGGCTTAGAAATTATTGAAATTTACACCGGCTTTATTGCATACCTATTCAAATTTAATACCTGCTAATAATCGCGCGTAATTACTTTTGAATACTAACGATATCCATCGCATAATTTGATTTTTTCCTACATATTTCGAATAAAATTATCTCACGAACAGGTTATCCATTATACATATTTGAGTACCACATAAGCATAATATGACATTTATCCGGATGTTAAGAAAAGCACTCGAATAACCGACGTTGACCTATAAAGCGATCTGGTATTTTGAATATAAACGCGGAAGAAGATCGACGCTTCGAAATGGATGTCCAACTTAGAAATAAATGCTATTTAAATGAGAAAAGTTGCGGAAAACACGAAAATATAACATTTTATGAAACGAAGTCGATCTTGCTTCTATGGAAAGTAAATCGTATGGAAAAGTTGAATTCTAGTGTGAAAAATGTGCTCGCTTTTGTAAGATATCGTTTTGAAACTTAACTTTTTCCACAGATGCAAATATCGTATCGCTTTTCTTATGGAGATGTAATTTATGACTCAATAAAATATATTAGGAATTCTAAAAACTATTGCGAGTTCAATATAATATACTTTAGTTCACATTCATATGGTGTATTTGATTTTAATCAGTTATCTTTACGAAATTTAACAAAGTTTAACCTAATTCAAACAAATGTCAACTCAAAAGTCAATTCAAAAAAACTAATCAACTTTGACAAAAAAAAAAACAATTAATACGAAAAGATAGAGAAACTAAATCTCCCCTTTTATTTTTTGCTTTTAACGATGTACTTTTTGAAAATTCGTATTTTAAGCTAAATGGTGTTACTACAAAGAATTTAATGGGGCTTACTTTGACACATTTATTTCAATACGATTTTATAAAAAGGGGTTAGAGACAGAACACGAAAAGGAGGATCAAGTCTCCCCACCTTGCCCTAGTGCATTCAATAGCACAAATATCGATGAATACCAGTAATCGAACAATTTCCCATACAAAAATACCCAACATCCATCCTTCGGCGAATTGACAGTTCAACTTAAAAACACAACTCGATCATTTTAGGGAAACATACACAAATTCATGCACTCGGACATACAATAATAAACGCGATACACCGTTTTTAGAACTCGTTTTGTTCGTTGATTTCTCTTTATGGCTATTTTGAACTGTAATGCGGTCAACGTTATGGCGCGACTCGTATAATTATGTTATAACGCAAAGGTTCCAAATGAGAGTTTTTTTTTTCGTCTCGTCGTAAAAATGTATTTATTCAACGTTAATTTCCAGGTTCGTGTGTTCGTACAATATAATATTTATTATTATTGTGAGTTCGTGCTCTTCGAGCTAGAGCCGCTCCTGAATTATGGATGGATCTTTATCATCGGTGTACATCTATAAAATTTTCATCAACTATTTGCCCGTTTATATATTGTGTAGGTAATAGTGTATTTTTTTTTTCGGGGTGTAACGAAAGTGTGATTAGATCGTAAAAAGTGAGCACGCACTTTTAAAAGCATCACTTTTTCGTTTACGCGACAATTTTTTCCACTTCGTAAAGTTGTGATGTGTTAGTGCCGAAGGCAAAGTTTTTATAACGTTCATGGAAAATTTTGAGAAATTATATCATTACTATAAAAAAGGTGTATTTTTTCGAATTTAATTGAAAAATTCTTGAAATACTTGTAAAAAGTTGTATGAAGTAACTGATGGTCGAAACGAGTGTTTTATTGATTTAATAAAGTTTGATTTATTTAACGGTCACGTCGTTTTGGAATGTATCGAAGTTTATTTCGTCAGATGTATAAATAAATTTTCTATTTATGAAAATATTTAGTGATGAAACCTGATGCTTGAATAAATTTCAAGGTTCATCAACTTGATAAAAATGAGTCAGTGGAAAAAAATCAACTCTCTGCAATAAATCAATAAAAGCATTACATCGAAGACTTAATGAACGAATTCAAATTTATACCATCAATTAAGCTACGAATTTCCATTATATAAATTTTATTAAAAATTTAAAAACTAAAACAATTATGAATTTCGTTTAGAGATTAGTTAGAAAATTTCAATCAACTTAGAATCATAATTGACAATAAAGCTGCACGTAATTTGCTCAATCGCTTCAAAGCTATCTAATAACCTTTTTAATCAGACTTTCATCAACTACATAAGACGATTGAATAGGCCAAAGAGAACAAGTAACATTTTTGCCGAAATTGAATTATATACAAGAATTGCTTCTGTGTATGCTCATTGCTCATATATTCGGTGGCAAAAGGATATAAACGAATTTGTATCGTATGCCTAAACATATCAATTCATTCGACCTTCTCCTAATACACGTTCAACTTGGAACGCGCTTTTCTCGAAATCACTTGTACCCTTCGGCCTAATTCAGTCATCATATAATACAATAATATTACAGATACGATAAACGAGCAGCTCATTTCTTGCGTTCGACAATTAATTCGAATATCTCTAGAGACGATCGATGTACCGAGAGTTGCTCAACGAAACACAACGCAAACAACAATAACGTAGAAATTGAACTTTTCCTTATATACATTATGATTAGTTTGAAGGAAGCTGTTTCGAGCTCACGACGAGATTACCACGTTTTGTTGCGCAACACGATGCGATTATCTCGTATCAATTTTCAACGGAACAACTAGTGCATGGAATCCTTGGTTACATACAGTAATACGTACGTGTACTTTTCGTCAGTGATGCATAACCTTTTCGATGACATAAGTACATTCATATATTTCATATAACGACTGAAAAGACCAAGGGATAGCAGTGAATTCGAGAAAAGCGCACTCATAATTGTGCATGTATCGGGAAGAGGTCGAGTGATTTGATGATATATCTCGGCACACGTTCCAAGTTCGTTTATATCCTTTTGCCACCAAATATGAGTGTACATAGAAGCGATTCCTGTGCATAATTCAATTTCGGTGATTTTGAGAAAAGTGTGCTCAAAGTTGAGCAGTTACCCACAGGAGGAGGTCGAGTGATTTGATGATATATCTCGGTACACGTTCCAAATGCATTTACATCCTTTTGCCATCAAATATATGAGTGTACATAGAGGCGATTCCTGTACGTAACACAATTTCGGTGATTTCAAGAAAAGTGCGCTTAAAGTAGAGCATTTATCTACATGTATTAGGAGGAGATCGAGTAATTTGATTATATATAGAGACACACTTCCTAAGTTCGTTCGAATCGTAATACATACTACGATCCACTCCGTTAATTAGTAATTGATATGAATCATATTATTTAGATTTTCGTTGCTTACAGTTATCAGAAGCCTAGAAGACTCGTTGTACTACGATTCTCGCCGATAAGTAGTAATCAAAATGAATCGTATAGATTTTCATTTCTAAGCAGAAGTCTGAGAGAATCGTAGCACTACGATTCCTGTCTTAAAGGTAATGGTGATATCTAAAGGTTATGCATCGCCGATTTACTGTAAATAATACTTACGTACGCATACACGCGGCTAGATTGCCGCCAATTTGTCTTCGTCTTAATTCGATTTAACTTTAAAGTATTAAATTAAGTTAGATTGGAAACAATTTGACTGCGCACGGAACGTTTGATTGGCCGAGATTATCCTCACTTCAATTATTGTTGTCCGCTCTTTGTGCAACTATCGAAGCATCGGTTTTGCGATTAGTGTTCGAATTGCTCTTGATTGATTGAATTTTGATGGAATATCTCGAATTAGTCGCTATCATGCTATTATATGTACGCAACGTGAGATTGTTAGACGGTAGTGTTGCGATTAGGATAGGATTTCGGCTATAATTTTACTGCAAATTGATGATTTTGATTGTGAAGATTGCTTTGGGAATATCTTTAGCTTAGCTGGATATAACAAATGAAATATTTCGATAAATAAAACACGTAAAAAGTTTCACTTAAAATGTTATTTTGTTAGTTGTAATGGAAGAATAATATAAAGTTGCGTTTTCCATCTTCACTACTATTTCATGTCTGCACAAACTTACACTGCATTCCTACTAAGTTTCATTAAAATTGATGGAAACATTTATAAAGCCGTTCCTCATAAATATTAAATAAGGATGAGGTAAGTTCAAATTAGGTTCATTTTATTTTTATTGTATGAGATTAAATTAAGTTATATTTTTAGTTATGTTAAGGTTAGTCTCAAATAGCATATAAAACATTGTAATACATTCTATGTACCATTTTCACCATTTTCTGTACTCAATTTCGATAAAAAAAGATCACTTGTGTCCTTTGTAAAAATTCAGTAGTCATTCGACTATCACCAATTGCAAAAAAAATCGCAATTCATTTCATCAACACATAGATGGCGTTAATAAACGACTATATATCGAATTTCAATACGATTTTCACTAGACGTAAAAAACGAATCTGAACGAGTCCATTCGAATTTATTTATATTTTCGATCGATCGAGGCAATGATTGATAGTGAAAAGCGATCGATAGATCTCGATCGATCCGTTTGAGTTTTAATCGCGTCGAAGATGTCGGGTTTACGAATTTAAAGCGTAATAAAGTATCGGGACGTGTTCCAGGCGTACGCGAAACTAACCACACATTTTAAACAAATGGACGTTTTTATTGTGACGTTCAATTTATGTTTTAACATTATGTACGGCAATAAAATTACACTGTGTTCTCTCACTACGACGAAGGATGCATGCAATGAAGGCAATTTCGAATTTAATCCGAAAGAAATTACTCGAATGAAAAATGTATGATGCAGTTGCGTTTGCGGTTCGCTTTACGTGGTTGATTCTCTGCTATTAGAGATGAAGTTTAAAATCATTACGTTTTTTAGAAAATGTTTGAATTGAATCTGTATTCTAGAAAACAATGACTGATTTCGATTTAGAATTTATAGGTGATGATGGAGAAAACAGAGGATGTGTAATAATGGATCATTCCATTCGAAAGATTTAAAATCTATCTCAATCGATAGATGTTAGTAGTCTCATGATTTTTCACTATATGACAATATTCACCGTAGATTTATGGTTTTCATGGAAAATTAATGTTAAGTCATTCCATTCTTATACTAATTTTTGTTTACGAAACACATTAATTTCGGAATTCAATGTGATAACAACAATATTTAAGGATCATTATGAGTTAATTATTATTAAATTCAAATGTATGAAAGACATGATCTACTTGCCACAGAAAGCTGCACATTGACCTTTTCAATTAAAAAAATCCCATTCTTCTATCATGACCAGATCTTTTAATTTTCTATTATAATTTAAATTTTCGCTTTACAACCATAAAGTTTGTATTTTACAATTACAATATTTGTACATTTAAACGAGAACATGTTCAAAACGAGAAAATAATATATGCACCGAGAAAAACATCAGGTACAATGTTGCTATTTCTGCGAACGAGAATAATTCATTTTCAACAAACTAGACGCAATTCATATTTAAATTCAAATGAAATTTCTTCAAATTTAAAAATCACCAACTCATAAAATGCCATAAATAAGCACGATAAACGTAAGAATGATTAAATCTCATGTAAATTGGCCGTAAAAAGAAACGTCAAAATAGGGTCGTTTTATGAATTTTTATACTAGAAACAAACACGGAGACAAATATGCGAGTCATGACCGCTTTTTCTATCGTTTCTTAAAATGACTCTCGAATAATATAAGACCTAGTTTAATCGTCTCATTGTTACTCGGCAATATCTCAGCGGAGAATCTGCAAAGAGCTTTACGAAGGGAAACAAACGCGTATAATGTTGTTAAGCTCGATCTTGATTAAAATAACAAAAAAATAAAGAATAAAGCAGGTGAAAAAAAAATCAACAACACAATGTATACGATTAATAATTCATATTCGTACAAAGAACGCACATAAAAATATTTATTCGAAAGGAAGTAATTGTATCCGTTTTGTTTTCCATTTAAACGAAAAATACGTACATTGAAAAAAAAAACGAGATTTTTATCTCCTTTTGTTTGTACACGCATTCTTCGTTCATAATGGGTTGAAACGTCGATTCAGAAATTTTATAAAATTCAAACAATTCTGAATTGTTTTCGAGATGAAAGTCAAAATTGTACAACAATTCATTAGTCGAGTGTTAATTTCAAATACAATTCGATCTGAAGACATATTTTATTTAAGAATAGCTACTGTGATCAGGTGTTCCTCAAAATTATCGATTTACAGCTGATCATGAACGATTATATAATACTAGCAATCAACCCGTTGAATATATCAACGCAATTTCAACTCGTTGAATATATGAACGCAGTTTTAGAGCGTTATATGGAAACACAGACACACTGTAGACACACTTTTAGACTCCCCATAGTAAAAGATAACCTTAAATTCTGTTTTTAAAAGTGTGTATTTGGAGTAAAAAACCTGTTCGAGATTTATTTTCAACCAAAGAAATATCTACAACATATTCGAATTGTTAAAGCTCTCGAGCACATTTGTGTTCATCGCATTCGGAATAAGAAGCATTCGTTCTTTGTTACGTGGCTTTGAAAAAGTTTATGTGCAAGTATGTAGTTCGGAAACCGGTTACAAAAACAGCTGCTACTAACCAACTTATCTCTTGGCGGGAACAAAATACGATTTAAAAATAAATCGGACACATCTCTTATCCCTTTCACATTGGAAGAATTCGAGTGAAACGGATATAGGTCTTTCGATAAAACTTTAAAACGTATTAACGTTACAAACTTCGGTAATGTAAGTAAGTTACGCTGCACGAAATCACTCACGCTCGGAAATAAAATCGAATAAGACATTAAAAATTGAATCGAATGAGATTTTTTTATAATTTTTGACTAAAATGCAGGTGAAGTTAAATAGGTGAAGAAATTAGTCAGGTGTTAACTTTCTAATAAAATATGTAAATTAGGGACATTGACTGATGTGACTATTCGGGAATTGATCGTTTCCGGACAGATTGATCAAAATTTTATGTTTTTCGTAAGGTTAGATTATATTGGGTTAGCAAATATCAAACTAGAATCAATCAAAAATGTACAAATCATATCGTGATTTAGTTTTCTGGAATTGACCGAAATGACTATGTGGAAATTGACCGAATAGCTAAGTCAGAATCTGATGGTAATTCCATTTGAATATTAAGTTATGTTATATCGGGTTAAAATATATCGATATAGAATCGACCACAAATCATCTTCAAATTCTGACCAAACCTGAAAATGACCTGACAATTTCTGAATACTAATTACAAAAGTCATAAAATACGTTTTTTATACTGTTAACCAAAATAATTTGATTTATTTAGTTATGTACCCTGTACTTTTCTACATTTAATTTCACAACTCTATTAATAAAAATGATAAATGAATCCTATATTAGAGCACATTTCTACCATTTCTGTAAGTATGACAACTGTCATTGCACAATTCAGTTATGTCATCGAGTTTCAAATCATTACACATGCGTATAAAGAATAAAATCATTTTTATTATTTATTTGAAATATTAAATAATCTCCTAAGCATTTTTTTTCTGCATTTAAGCGATGATAAATAACGAATTGATTCGTATTAGTCGTTTGAGTAGTTGTACGCGTTGCGTGCGGTTGTGCAATTTTTCCGTTTGAAAAAAGGCTAAAAATAAGAATCTAAATGGACGATCGATGAGGCAAACGTTCGTTGTACAAAGCGAAGAGTTCATTCATCTCTTTGTAATAATATGACTGGTACAAAGTAAGACGAATAAAAAACATATAGACTCTTTACGAATTGAATGTGACTCATAATAAGCCGTTTTTCTTGTTACTCGCAGAGCTCGAGCATTTTTCATTTTCGCATTCATTGTTAAACTTAATTATGATTTTGCAACGAAAAAAACGAGTTTCACTCACGAGAAAAACAATTTGATTTTTATACGAAAATGTTTCAAAACTCGGATTTAATTAAATCTGCAAAGTTTCGTTCGAGTGTTCATCAAACTTGCGGATCGCGATTAGTTTAGTCAAGAATGTGGCCACTTTAAATTTCGTCTGCGGTTTTCTCGAGCTATTTATTAATTCGAATCGAAAACCGTTAGATGCACTAATTCGACGTTGAAATGCTGGAAAAAATCGACATGTGAAAAATTGCATCAATCGGTGCGATTTACAAGACGCGTTGTAAGCTCGGAGCTTTCGCGCAGACGAAAGAAGGAATAAATTAAACGCAAGTTAAACTCTGACAAAACTTCCATTTATTACTGACGAAAGTGGAGGATATACGGAGTCTTTGGTACGAAACGAGAGAGAAAATGGGAAACGCTATTTATTTTAAAATACAAACAAAACTGGGAAACAGAGTATGGGACAAGAGCAGGGGCGCGTCTAGGATTTGAAATTATTCATATCGATGGTTTTTGGTGAAATGAGATCTATTTAATTTTAATAGTTGAAAAATAATTAGATGTTAATGCTGGTAATAGGAGATTTAAGAGAAAAAAAGGCTGATGATGTGAAAAGCCGAAGGAAAAGAATCCTTTCCTTAAGTCTCATTAACAGCAGTCTCAATGAACTTTTGAAAAAAAGTAATAGATAAGTTCATATGTGAAGGATTTGTATCAGTATACTCTATCTCACGGAACCAAAATTACAAAATTACATCAAATTGACATACGAACTAAACTCGACTTTATTCTAGTTACTCGAAATAGCTATTTTCAATGAAAAGTCTAAAGATATGTTCGCATTGCAAGTGAAGCGAACCGAATGGAAGCTGACTAATGAAACACACCTATACATCTCTTTCTAAGAGGGAGAGAGATGGCTGTTTTTTTTCGTATAGATGCGTCTCTTTCATCAGTTTCTGTTCAGTTCGCTTCGATTACATGCAAACACAGCTTAAAATATAGACAAAAAACGAATGCCCATCACACTGTGAATACTTTACTATGACTAGGAAGAATATAACAGTGATCTTATCCAATAAAATCATCAAAAAATTTCAATCCCACCTAACACACAACCTCCGACACGCCACTGCTCTCAATAATACACACATAAAACACAAACACACAGATAATACAAGCACAATACACACATACACATCAACGGGGCTATCAATCACCACAACTTAATGGACGCCTGTCATTCTCAAGGCATTCCTATTTCTGTGAGCATTATTCACGAGCCCCACCCAGCCAAGTCTCCCCGAGGAGTTACCACCTGACCCAGGACTGCTTGCATTTCTTGGGGGGGGCTCAACTCTCCCCTAGGAGAGGCTGCAGAGGTGAGTTCAGGTCGCTACGACTGCTTAAATCCGGGTTAAGATCGAACTTGTAAATAAAATGACTGTTGTGTTTCGATTTTGCTGTGGTGGAAAGAAATCCTTAGATTCCTTGGCATTCCGCATGCTCCCTGCGATAGTTTTTAATAATGATTAAATGTAGAGTTCTCTGTTAACGTAAATGTGGCGCCCGTAGTTTCGCCTAGTTTTGCTGGTATCCAACTAGGCCGGCCTAACGAGCTGACATAGAGTTGGGGTGCGGTTAAAAGGCGGGATGGTGGGCTTCCCTCGTTATGTGGTGGAAAATGTCTGAAGTTTGAGTCTCGGATTTCGTTTGAATTTGGTGGAAGAATAATTGTGAAGAATGGAAGTGTTATTTTAAATCAGATTCATGGAAAATCAGATCGAAGTTTAATACGTAAGGTCTATTTACAATAGCACACAGTAAGAATATTCGTAGAAGTGGGCTGCAGCTACGAATTTGAAATGGAAAATATTAATAGAAAAATTAAGGAATAATGAATATTTCGTTATTAAATAATAGAAAAATTGTTAAAGAATTGTCAATAATCGTATCTATTTTATGACGCTGTGAAAACTGCTACCCTGCAGCCCATTAGGATGAGTTAAAGAATTTTTGCAATCATATCACTCAGATACGTCAAAAAAATACACAAATAGACCTACATATATACACGAGAAAGATAGCTATATAGCCATCTCTCTCGTGTATACAAATCTGTCTATATTTTTTTGTCGTGTCTGCACTGCGCTGTCCAATGTGAACGCTGCTTTACGAATCATTTACATGCTGTCACTGCTACTTTCACTAACATTACCTCTGTTACTCTAGAATTTACATCTACCCTTTTCTCACATATGCAAGAAAGAGATGGATAAGCACAATTGAAACGTGAATAACAACGATAGCATATAAATGCTTCTGATTATAAATTTAAGACAAAGAATTGAATGTATGTTCATCTATTTCTTTTATTAAGTCTCACAATCAGACCAGTGTGTTTTCGCATATACATTGTAAGATTTAATGAACTCTATGAACCCATATTTAGATTCAAACGAATCATAACGAAAAACTGCGTCAGTTTGCAAAATCAAACGAAAGTGAATGATGTTAATGAACATTTTGACGGACAGCCATCACTTCGGGTTAACGTTTCACAGAGGACTTCCCCCTACTATGTGCGCGTTTCGTTAATAACTTATGACAAAACTTCTTCGATCAAAGGGAGAATGGATTCAGCGATTTAACTTAAGGAAATATTAATACGATCCATAATCGCACATATTCTGAATTATCTCGCGAAATCGAATCGAGCCTCGATCTCTTTGAGCGATCCTCGAAGACAATTTACATCAAACGATGAAAATCCATAATGAAAAAGATAGACACGAAACGGGGCTTTTAGAAAAGGTTTTTTCGTTAGCATATCGTTATTTTTCCTTTGTTGCGAGGCGATTTAAAAAAATTTTCCATTTTAATTTGAAATTTGATTTGCATATAAATTATTAAGCGACGTCCCCACTAAGAGGACAATGTTAGCTCAGGCGTAATGCGAACAATATCGTCTGTTTTCTGTTCTGAAAGTATCGATTATTTTATCGAAAGAATATAAAATCTGATAAATTAATCGTGAAAGAGTATAAAGCGATAATAAAAGAATCAAAATTGCTAATATTTCGAATATATTTAGCATCAAACTAAAAAATAAATGAATCATAACTTTTTTAAATCTATCTTACAATGAGTTCATTTTGCATCTCATATTTTCTTATTGATTATATTATAAACTAGCTATTCATCGATTATTATGAAATCGAATTCCTGTTATTAATTTTAGGGTCTAATGATGAGTTAGTTACAGTTTGTACATCACATTGTAAGATCGGATTTATCGCATGTTTGAAAATTCGATACAGCTTAGTTCGTGCATGAAGGACGTTTTAAAAACCCTTCCTTTGACCACAACCAATCTGAAGATGGCCATAAATAAAGATGTCGAAAGATAAGAGCTGGAAACATATTGTTGCAAATGAAACGAAATAACTCCTCGGAGAGAACCTCCTCGTTTCCGATATGAAAATTCCTCAAAGATCACACACATTCAGAAACTTACAATTCAATTAGTGAATTCGATTTAAGTCGCAATTTTGTCGAGTTTTGTTCGACACAACCCCCCGCCAAGTAAGGGGTGAAAGTTTATCATAAAACATACAAATTCGTTTATATACGCAAAACAGAGATTCAGATTGTGCATACAATAATAATATTCATATTGTTTTACAACTGAAAAATGTCTTCTTAATTAGCTTTTTGTATTCATGGCATGCTATACACGCAGATCTCCCATAAAGATTGCGGCGAAATAGTTTTTCCCTTCGTTTTTAAACAGTCTTCGACGATAAACAGTCGGATAAAAAAAAGGCACGATTTAACTTTACGTTTACGACCCGAATGTTCGAATTTATTCACAATAAGCGATATTTTAAAAGCGCTTTATAAACGTACATAAAGCCAGTTTCGTCCTTTTGAGCGAGTGCCTTCGCCTTATTTATACGCATTGTCGATTTATTTATTGTACGATTTATAGTCAACGTTCTGAATCGGTTATACTTTTTTTTGTATTGTATTATTTTTATTATTATTTATCGTTATTATTCCATTTCGAATCGAATGTTTGAGAAATACAGCGAGATTTTATCTTGATGGAATTATAATGTTGCAGTTGAATCGATCCACTGTCACGAACTCTTACCGCGAAAACCTTCGAATTAACTACGTCTAATTACTTCACATTAATTGTCGAATGTGTGTATATATGCTCCTTAATGGCTTTACGATGACATTTTTTTTTATTTCTTGAGGGAATCTCGTGTTTCGAGTTTAAACACGTCTTAATCGATTAAAAAATGTTTTGATGCGAATAAGTTGTGTTATGCAATTATGTCGTTATGTTTTTGATTAAGTTTAATCGTTGGTTTTGTTGATACTGAAAGATTATATCGATATCAATACTCGATTTGAATTGAAATATAACCTAACCGAAATTTAATGAGAAAAAAAAGACTTATCGTTAAATCAAATCTAACTTCAAACTTTTTATTTAATTACGAATTGATGAATTCGATTTTTTAATTTAAAAGTCGATTTACAAATCTATTTTAATCTAGACAAACGTTACACTTTTTTATAATAAAATCAATATTTTTTTACAGCTGTTATCATTTATTGACTTCCTACTCAGTTTTATCACCTTTCATACGACAAAGTTGAATAAATGAATACATAAACTAGAATAATTTTGTAATATGATAAATAATAACGACCTGTAATATTACTAAAAAAAATGAAAAACAATAAATATTTCAGTAAATATTCATTTAAAATATTTTGAAATTAGAATTTTCATCAATTGAATAGATTGAAAACTCGAAAAAATATGTAGATATATCCTTGCAAATTTTCTTATAAGACAAATTTCTTTGTATTAAACCTTATTCCTTTTAAAATAAGAATAGTTACCATTTTTTCAATCGATTACATATCAATCATTTGTTTTATTATATTAAAAAAAATAATAATCGAAATTCCATTCATATTAAACGGCCTTAATATAATAACGAGGAAACTATTCGATAATGGCCCGTTCACATGAGTCATTTTCGGTCTCGGAATGATTTCGCAAAACACAATAATTTCGACTGGGGGAGAGATCTATCTTACTCTTACACTGTTATCACGATAAATATTATCCTTACGAATTGCACTTGACGATGAGATAATAACGGGTATACAAGAGAAGTACGAAACAATATGCAGTGCACCGTAATAACATTACGTGTACACGTCTCAATATAATTGTTTCAAAAAACGGCATAATAACCCTAATTTTTTTGTGTAATTCGTGTAATCTTGTGCACTCCGATGAAATTGCATACGTTACGGATTTTTTTAAAGATTCGCATTATTCACGAATTTATGTTGTAGGAAAAAAAATCATCGATGTAGGGTTATATAAGATAAGAGATTAAGTTATAGGAGAGTTTACTATAGATATATCAAAAATCTAGTATGATTTGAATCGTTCATTGCATAAAATGATTTAAATGTCAATGCACTTAGTTTACTCATAACTTTTTATGTGTGAAATATCTTTCATGATTAATAAATTGAATTCCATTAAAATACAAAATTTGTTCGGCTACACAATAATAAATTATTTATTTCTGAGGTCATTTCAATTAATTCTGGGCTTTAATGTGAACTGTATAGTTCTTACTATGTATGAGTATGTAATGTTGACTTAATTAAAATAAAATTGTTATTATTATATATTTTTGTTTATTCATGTGGTTAATTGACCAATTTAATTTTGGTTCGTTTGAATTTGAGTCGATAGTTACATTAATAAGATCAAATTATGTTAATGATAAGCTGGTATACTTTCAATATCAATCAATGAATAATCTAATAATTGCATCAACTTTAATTGGATCTAATATAAGATAATTGGCTCGGTTGAAAATAGGGGAGACTTGTCTTCTATCGCGATATCATCAATTTATTGAATTAGAAATCCTCAATATATTTTCAGAATTTATCATTTATTCGAAAAAGAAGTCAATACTTATAACAAACAACTATTAAAAAAAATATAAATTTCGTTTAATGAGATAGTATCAACTTGAATAAGTCTCCCCTAATTCAATTATATTTTAGCTCAACACAATTATTACATGATTTTTTCTATTACATGCCTTTAATTATTTTCTTTTGTAAAGTGAATGTTGATATTTTTTTACAACAACCGACTATCGACAATCAAAACGATCGTATGCAATTATCTCAGCATAATAACAAACCATGATCATGATAATAATCATTTTCGAAAATGATATAACGTAGTATTTCATAGAACGAAAACAGACAATTCATAATGTTTATTCAGTGCAGCCTCACGTTAATAATTTTCGAATCGGCGAAATTAAACATTCCAATTTGAATGCGTAATACGCTTTGAAACACCATAGTTTGATTAAAATATTTCGAATGATAATATTGCCTTTATTGTGAGCTCAGTGTATAGTACATACATATCTTCAACATTATATTATAGTACGTGGATGTGTTTATATTCCATTACGAATTTATCTCATCGGATGAAATATGGCTTTGATGCTAGTAATTATAAGAAATAACTCTGGATGTACACGATAGAGCTCTTAATTTAATGTCAGACGTATAAATATACGACTTCGCGATGGGAACAAAGGATGTACACCATATCCTTCGAGTTTCCATATAAATCACCGAGTAACTATTAAACTGATACAAGTGTGTATTATATAAAAGTGGTGCCACACTCGTTTCGGGCTCATCAATCAAAATGATTAGAAAATTAAGGTTTATAGGGGGGGTGTACTGTACGAAAAACTGGTTTGATTATATTGAAATTGTTATAAAGGAAAATATATTTTTATTATTCGATTGAATCTATTGCCATATATATTCAGAAAATATATTTGTAAATTAGAATTTATTTAAAGAAATTTCGAGACGAATCAATATTCTTTTACATACATTTCGTATCAAAAGTGCGGTGAACGTATTCAGAAAATTTCGAATTCAAGGCAACTAACACGACGAATGCATTATCTATCGAAAACTGTTAAATATTTAACATTTGCTCTCGATTTAACACACGGCTTACGTGAAAGATAAAATTGAATCGAGAGCGTTGAGAGATTTATAACACAATTTTTCAAAAAAATCCATCTAAGACTGGCACATTTTTAAAAAAACGACAGTACAATAATAACGCAATTCGAAACAATGTATCGAATCGATTCAGATTGTTTATTGGAAATGTTCTGAATCGATCTGGAAACGAGCTGTGTGCATTTTCTGGTTTTCGTGAAATGGAAACTTTTATGTTGCACATTTGAAAATTTCATTAAAACTTTTCGATAGAAGTGCATTCGATGCATTCAAATTTTCCGACCCAATTCGTTCGCATTAATGCAACATGGAAACGTGTATAATATAATATCATTGCCTTATGCAGAGTAAATGTTTTCTGTAATAAATTTGAATGATAATGCTTTGCTGCATTCATAAATGTCGCAATTCATAACGAGAGTTTTGTCTTATTTATAAAATTCATTTGAATTTAAATTTCGCTTTGCGAACGTTGAATTGTATTTTGAAAAGTTTATTTCGCAGAAATGAATACTGATATTATTAAGTACGTTTAAATGAAACTAATGTTGTGTATATTTTATCTGATCCATAAATATATGTATTTTCATTAACGAAAATATAAAAATCGAAATTGAAAATGTTTATATGTAAGTAGGTATAAACTTTATAATTTTATAGTTATATAAAACTTAATATTAACGTCAATTTATATTATCTATCTAAAAAGATCATACATGATTATATCAAACTGTTTATGTAAATGAGGTTGATTCTTATTACATGCACGCCATCGTTTTAACTTCGACCAACCCCCATTTCAACTTCATATAAATCCTAACTTATTTTTTTCCTAAAAATAAAACTTTACCCAACTTTCAGTATATTAACAAAGATTCCAAAATGAAACAATGTCAATAAGCAAAAATCTGAAAACAATTTTAATGAATTTGTACAAAATGAAATTTGATGTGTTGCCATCGTTATCTCGCATTGTTTTCTGGTAAATTTTCGAAACGTTTAACGAGTGGCAACACTGGGACGTCAATATGGCGCGAAGACGTCTCGTGTAACACGAACAATGACGAGCATGACCCACCACCGTTCAAAAGACGACCCTTTTCCACAATACAACGACGAGGAACGTTTATGTGCGTTATTTATTCATAAATGTCGCATTTGCATGATAAAAAGCGACGTCTCACGACAAAACTCTTTCGACCGATTGCACTTTTACACAGATTAAATATTTCATAACGGGACTCTAAAAATATACGATTTTTATATGACGTCATTGGGATTCATTGTCTGGTTGTAAATGTTTGATGAGATGATGAAAATGGATTCAATTATGTGAATAGGTTAAGTTAAGGAGGGTTTTTTTTTCTTAAGTTAAGTAAAGATGTAGTTTCTTGCAATTGAACAGCTTTACAAATACTCTTACATATTTTAATCAGTATAAAATAATCGAATTATAGTTGAATTGATTGAAAATATTTGTTCGAATGAATATGAATCGATTAAAATTTTAACAACATTCGTAATTTGGTCAAGTTTCTTGCCTTCAGTTGTTTGTATTAGGTACAAACCTTTAGAATGTCTATTTGAGTACATTAATAAAAATAGCATTTTTGTACAATAATTAGATTGTAAAAATACATTAATGTAAAAAATATTTTGTATGATTATGAAGCAATATTTGATACAGAATTTATAAACACTTCATTTTAATCAATATTTTTACTACTTTTGAATAAAAATTTACCCTGAAACAATACAATAAGTTGCTATATACATATAAAATTAACAAAAAAAGGACATATTGTACATAATACGCATACGTTTACATAGATATTTTTCATTTTATAATCGACACAGATTATTCAATGATATTTGACTACAAACACAATATTAATTACGTTTCCCAAGAATATGATTCATTAACAAAAATCACGATTTTAATGTGCGAAATATGAAACGATCTCTCGTGAAACATGCGCGATACACATCTTGAATATTGTGTTTCGTTACAGCATAATTACTTCCATGAGATTTGTATATGTTCTCACTTATACTCTGTGTCTTGTTTATGGTGGAGCCGGTTCATTAATAAACCATTCTGGGATGTCTAATAACATTGGCTTTAATTAAATTTATTTGCGAACCGGCTACGCCATTTTGAACCTATTGAAACGCGATAATGTTCTTATTCTTGCAACACTAACTCACTTTTCAAAAGCTTTTCATCCTTATAAAAGAAATGTGGAGAAGTTTCGTTAATCCTAATTAATATCGTCTGATTTGAAGTTTAAAGATTCAATTTGGATATAATGAAAAAATGTTCAATATTGATGCGAAAGCTCGTCGTGTTTACTCTACGACGATAATAATACGTCATCTATTGATTAGTAATTTTAATTTCAAACTTCGGCGCGCTCTAATAATTCAAAAGCTCAGAAAGTAATTTAAGACATAAATTAAATTTCGTTTCTGTGAAAAGCATCAGAAGGGGAACGGCTTTGGCGTGGAATGGGACTTTGTGGAGAATAGCACTTACCCCACTTTTGCACCATTTCGTACAGATTGAGATTAAAAATTTAATAGTTTTCGAAAATTCTCTTGTTTTTTTAATCTAGAATTGAATTTTAATTATATTTTCTTATGAAACGTCAAAAAGATTCATTTGTTTAAGAAAATATTTGATTGAATTTTACAAATATACATAATTGATTTTGCACAAATATAACAATTCAATTCGAATTGTTATCAATTTCTTAATAATAAAATTTTATATTGCAAAAATAATCAAATAATCAATTTTCTGCTGAATTAAATTTGAGTCAGTTCTATATGCGTATTTTTCATAAATTATATCAAGCAGTTAAGAGTATGTAAATGGTGATAAAATGCTAATAAAAGCTATCAATTTTTGATGTTATGATATTTCGAAAAATTGATAATTAATAATTCACGACATGGTGTAGATGTGACTTAATAAAAACAATGCAAACATCGGTGAAGAACAAGCACCAACCCGCAGACTCGCGATGGAGGGGATTGGAAAAGTTATGCGAAAGAGAAGCGAAGAAATAAGAAGAAGTGAGAAGTGCTAATTGCAATTAAAATAGAAAATAGCCGGAAGCCTTTTGAGAATGCAAAGTTTTCGTGTCTTTTCGCTCGTTTTACTTCGCTTTGATCCAACAGTGCGCTTTGTCCCTCCTCAAGATGGACGGGAAACAAATTAGCAGATTTGCTTAATCGACTTGTTTTCGTTCCAAGATGCGATTTTTTTCTCATTCCAACTGCAATATATGCAATTCATGTACGTAAATGGAAAATATTCTTAAATATCCTGATATTTGCTCTGATCGTTCCATCAGATATTTAATTTGATATGATAAAAGTAATAACTTGATACTTTGTATAATGAAAGATTTGACCTTATGTAATCGATTTGTAAAAGTTTTATTAAAAGCATTTATAATCAACTTGCTGATAATAAAAATAGGGCAATAACTATAGACTGAATTCATTTCCTTTAGATGCTTTCATAAAATAAAGCTTCCCTAAAAAGAGTTCCTTCATTTTCTTCACAACGGCTGAGAAGTAATAAAAGAAAGAAAGAGAAGCAACTCATACAATTTTTTGAGTGTGAACGAGAGAGCCAAAAAAGGGAGATATGTTTTGCCTTTAATTTAATTTAGGCTAGAATCTATTTAACCGATTCTCAAATTATCATCGTCTCGTATAAGAAATTTTACATGTATCAAAAATTTGGCTGTAAAATCGATTAAAAAAATATAAAACAATCATCATATTATGCAAAAAATATAACTCAAACATCTAAAAAATCCTCTGAATCGAATGGAAACAATCCGTTTTGTGTTTCATATGAGGAAGAACAAACTGTATGAAAAGCTTCAAAGCTGATTAGACGTACTCCGGGGACGAAGAAGGCTGATGCCGTTCAGACAGGATGAAGCGTTTATGTTGTGCTGTTACATTATAATGCCGTTTCGTTGTGCGTATTATATTATACGAACAAAGTATTATAGTCGAAGAAGAACAAACTAAAACAACGTGGCAGATTTCCTAGCAAAACGTAATCCTGCGGAGAATATCGTTTTAGCTCAATGAAATTATTGTATGAACATTCGTTCGATGTACAAGTTGTTTTGATTGTACATAATCATGCTTCAAATAAAGGTTTAATGAGGTTTTTGATGATTGTCAGTGACGCTTTCAATTTTTTTCATTGCTGAAAACTGATTGAAAACTTGAAAAAGATCGGCTCTTTATGATATAAACTGTGTTATCATGGTTTTTTATAAAAATCGTAGTCAAAAATGTGTATGAAAATGTAACTACTTATGCATCAGAAAATAACAATTAAATTTTTACTATGATACTGAAAAGTTATACTGTGTCAAAAGCATGACATTCAACCTAATCTTAAACGTAAAATCTACCTAATCCTAATCTAACCTAATCACTTAACCAAAAATATGAAAAAATAAATATACTCTAACCTAAACCATCAAGCTTCGTTCTTTGGATATAACTATTTAGTACCAAAACTAACATTTTCTAAATGATTTTATGTATCTATGCAATATTTTGTAATTTTGATCGATTTGAATCAAAATTGATACACGTTCGATAAAAAATCAATTTCTCGAACGGACGTTGACATTTTCAAACGAAACATTCCATCTGTCAATTAACCCAATAACGTAGAGCAGTTTTACACTGAAGTACTTATTTACATCCAAGGCTACGTTTGTCAATCGAAAGGTAAAAAAGTATCGAATTACGACAATAACTCGTTCGCAATAATACATTAATAAATTACGAACTAAAAACAATACAACTCGACGTATATAAAATGTAAGAGCAGCGGTTCTCAACCGACGATAAATAAAATATTTTCCATTTATTTACGACGTGAAAAGTTGAGAAGCTCTCCGGTAAAAAGTACGTGAGCTTTAGAAAAGTTGTCGGATAAAAATAAATTTATTTATCGATAGAATTACAGGGAGTGTTTCGTGCTTTATATGTAACGACTGAAAAGGCCGAGGGGTACAAGTGAATTTGCGATGATTTCGAGGAAAGGGCGTTTAAAGTTGAACATGTATTACAAGATCGAGTGATTTGATGATATATTAAGGCACACATTCCGAATTCGTTTATATCCTTTTGCCACCAAATATATGAGCGTGCATATAAGCGATTCGTGTGCATAACTCAATTTCGACAAAAATGTCACTTGTACCCCTTGGCCTTTTCGGTCGTCATGTGTTTTTCAGCTCGTTTTCAGAGAGTCGTCGCATAAAAGTGTTTGTAATTTATCACGTTTCATGTGTGAAACGACCACAATGTATGATGCCTTTTGAAAAATGTATACCGTTGTCGGATCGCATTACAAATATTGAAAATGTGTATAATGTATTCCGTTCTGAGTTAGAATTTATTGTGTGTTTCTTGGTTCGAATTTAAATTTGAAATGTTTCGATATGAAATCAATCATTTTTATTAATTTTTATCAGTCAGTTTATCATTAAAAACCTGACAAAAAGAAAACCGTTATTTATTGGATAGTAATACGAGTAAAATATTTGATTGCAATTTCAAAATATTTGACTTAAAACATTCATTATTTAACTTGAAATTAAAATTATTCAAATCGAAATGAAAAATCTATGTATTATATTCCATTTTGTGTAAGAATTTATTATTTTCATCTCGATTCGAATTCAAATTCGAAATGCTTTGATATAAATCAATCTTTTTTTTTCCAATTCGCTATATTTGAATTGAATTCATATGAAATTTCTATTTGGTTATCATCGAAAGCGAAATGAAAACTCTGATTAATCTTTTTTTTTCGAAACTATCAAATGTCAGAATCAAATATTGAATTTATTCTGAATGAATTCTAAATTAAATAGCTCTTTCGATTCTGAGAAAATTTAATCTTTCTATAAAAAAATATAATTCAATCTAATCGAGATATAATTATGTAGATTAATTTTCAGAATCGACGCAAACACCGATGCTCGTTTACGTTGATTATGTACATACAGAATAAATTCATTTCATCTTTGTATAATTGATCAATTCTATTCATCTGTCTACTGTTTGCTTTATAACACTTATTCAATTAGAAATGAATAATAATTCAACGATCAACATTCAACGAATCATAATGCACAGAGACCAAGACACGCCATAATAAATTTCAAATTAATCACATACGACATATTGAAATAAAAACCTACATATTATGAGCTGTTCAGTGCACAACGTGATTAACTCCACAAAATCGAGAAAAACTATGAAACATGTTTAATGTGTCTCAAAATTCCCTTCATTGTTCCATTTATGAGAAATTTTGAACATGTTTATAATAAGATAATGATGTGGACAATTTACATAAGAGTACAAAATTAATCAAAATGACTTTTGAATCGAATGATTTATTATTCAGCAGTCAAACAAATTATGTTACTTAATGGATTATTCAAAAAATATATTTCGGACAAAAAAAGTTATGACTATACCAAGCACTTTGACATGTGAAACAATTTTCCAATGAACTCATAAAGTTCAATCTTAAATTTAAACACATTCCATTACCTGACCGAAGAAATAAACACGTCTAGACATTTTCAATAACAATTTCTTCGAACAAATTAAAAAAATAACAACCCAAGTGCAAAGTCGTAAAATTTCGAAATCCTCGTCTTCTGGTCACGCACTGAAATTCTCCAGGTGTTAATCTTCCAGGAAATGCGTCTGCAGAATTCACATTCTGAACATTTTTTCAGAACAATTATAGCCAACTTAAATCGGCCGTAAAGTTCCAATAAGTGAAATACGTGCAAGAATATGAGTTTTTGGGCACAGACGAAATTTAAAGGAAAATCGTTAAAATTTATCGTCCATTGTTTGCGTCGATGTGATACTTACTTGGAAAGGTAGTTCAACGATGCGTTTTCGATTTTGATTTACGATTTAAGGTTTCGGTTTGTTTATTTTTCGTTGGAAGTCGAAAATATGAGGATTCGTTATAACGACTTTTGGGTTAACTTTGTTGCATCGCCTATGTTTTATGAGAAAAATATTTGCAGTGTCGATTGAATGATTGGATTTTGCCATTTTTCATTTTCGTTGGAAGTCGAAAATATGAGGATTCGTAATAATGACTTTTGGAAAGTAAACTTTGTTGCATCGTCTATATTTTATGAGGAAATATTTGTGATGTCGATTGAATGATTGGATTTTGCCATTTTTATTGTGCGTGTTATTGAATAAGCGAGTCAATGCTCTTTAGCATTTGTCAATGACCCTTTGGTCAAAACATGAATAAAACGGAAAACATGGATAGTTTGACTATAAGGTGTTTTCTTTGGTTAATTTTGCAAACAATGTCGTGATTAATATTCTCAAAATGTCATTAAAAACATAAAACATAGATATATAATCAAATGTAAAAATCAGTGTTTCTTGACTATTTTAATACTTATAAAATTAGTTTAATAACAACAAATGTGTACCTGTCTATATCAATTTTAATAAAATTAAAAATTCTTATTATAGACATTAATTACTAATAAATTATGACTAGATCTTTCAATCGAACGGTCAGTTATTTAGCAACGTAATAACTATTTTTCCAATAAAATTTGACATCTCTAATCACTAACTAATTACTAACACACAATTGAATGATTAGGTCTAAATATTTTTCATTCACTAATAAATCCACTTCCATACAACATTTCTTCTTTAAAAAATCGAACAAATCAATTCAACAATCAAAAATTTCTCACAAAAAATCAAATTCGATAAAATTCAAAACGATCTTCGATCACAATTGTGCATCGTTGAAATCTTTGAAATCGTTTTATTTTTTTATATTCGATCTTCATCTCGATTCGCATACCAAGTTCGATAAACTTGAAATGGAAACACTTGTTCACATTACATCACACGACAACCGGTTGAACCGAATTGTATTGTATTTTTTTCGATGCAATAAACGTGTGTTGGGCTCATTACGTTATATTTTTATACTAAAATTGAGTGTTAAAACGAAAAATCGTCAAAATGTAAAAGAAAATTTGACGTTTCATTCAACGGATTTTTTTCGATCTGTGCGTGAATTGAAATATGTTTTCATTGTGAACTTTCCTTTTAGAGTTTTTTTTATGTATTCAAATGTCTAAGTGATTTCGAGGAGAAATTTTTATTACGTAAGTATTCAATTATGTCTGATTCATTATTATCCATGTCGATAAATTGGCTTTCTTTGTTTGTTTAGTATTTTTATTATAGTCGTTTCTATGAGCATTAAAATTCACGATCGACATCAACTAGATCATATCGATTAAGAAATGTGAATTATTGAACGCAGATTGCTCAATCGTTTCTGTTATATGTTTTCGTTCCAAATAAGATTAGCTAAGAATATGAACTAAATTGTGTGATAAAATTATACTCGACATTAAATAAGATTTTTATAATCGATATTTGAAATATAAACCATAATAGATGTAATAAAAAATGAATCTCGAATTTGGTTTATATTAATTATAAGATAGGTTAAGTTAGATGTCATTTGGAAGTCATTAGAAGAAAAGTTAAAATTGCACAATCGTTAGTTTGAGAGACTTAATCTTCTCTTTTGATTTTCGATTCAAAATTCTCTTCAAAAAATCGTGTTTCAAGAAGAATACATTCGGAATTCAATTGGGTTTATTTTGGCCCTATTTTTTTAACATGACAAAAGAGTAATGGTAAATAAATCACTAACCTCTTAATTGTAGGTATTAAACATCGTCAGCCTTTTCCGAAATCCAACAAAAAATCAAGCAATTCCACACACGTCGACAATATTTCTCGATTTGAAACAAATGAAACGCGTCGATCTGAAAAAAATGCGAAATTTTTCAATTCATCCAATTTTAGGTTAACTTGTCAAAATTATATCCACAAAAAATTAACCTGACGAAGTAACAGCCGTTCAGAAAACAAAACCAAATCTTCCCGTTTTCTTCCGAATCACAACAGACAAAATCTCTAATCTAAACTACATACAAACCGATTCGAATTTGAAACTGCGCAGTTCCCGAAACGTCCGCGTCCGAATTTGGCGCCACCGTCTTGGCTCCGGGGCGGAGGGGGGCGCGCGGCGCGGGGCCTCGCTCCTCGGGCCAGTCGTGTCGTGGACGTCGCGCGAGCAGCACGCGTTCCCCGTTCGTCGCACTGTAGTGAATTAAAGCCGCAACGGAGCCCTAGGAGGCTGCGCCCTTCCGAAGCGCGCCCCCCGCGCTCCACGCGAGCGAGTCGCGATCCGCTCCAATCCATAGATCGCCGATCCGCAGACTCGACTCGACATAACCTCGAAGCGACGCGTCAACTGAACGAATGCCGATTCTAGCAAACGTAATAATCCCCGATACGAATCGAACTTTTATTTATTGTTTACGTGAAGAGAGTGAGTTCGAGACGCGCACGTGATTTTAGCGACGCGCATGCGCCGGATAAAGCGCGCCAAATTCGAATTCGTTTCGCGTGTGTTTTGCGCCGTTATTATCGTGTTTTTTGTATAAATTGTCATTATTTGGATTTTCCTGTTGCGTTTTCGAGCTCGTGGTGGTTCTGTGTCTGGTTGTTTCGTGGATCTGTTAAGGTTTTTCGCCGTTCGAGGATCTTTAGCGCCGAGGTGACATCTGTCGGCCGCGGCGGCGAACTACTCGATTTTTCAAATTTCGCTCGATCGTTTTTGGCGCCGTTTCGCGCTCCAAGATCGATCGGATGCTGCGGGTGGTATCTCTGATTTTTTTGCGATTGGATGGCTTTTTTGAAAAATCGATCTGTGATCGAAAAAAAAATCCAGGTTTTTTTACGTGTGTTTGTGAACGTTGAAAAAATTCGAAAATAACGATTTTTTTTATAAAAAAAAATATGTGATTGGAAAATGAAGTTTTTTGTTTATTTGTGAATCGTGCGTTTTTCAAACTGCAGCCGGAAAAAATGCGTTTATTTTCACTTGAAAATCTGTGTTAATGTTTTTTTATGGACTGTTTTATAGTTGAAGTGATTTTTTTATATGTATTTAATATTTCATGTCGAAATAATATTACATTCTTACGTGAAAATTAAACAGACCTATCAATTTTAACATAAAAATGAAAACAGAGTAATAAATAAACTGAGTCATAAATACTAAAAAAGTGTTAAAAGCTATAAAATGTGTGAAAATTCATAAATCTATACATTTTTTTCGGAATATACTAATAAAACAATAAAATGAATCAAATAAATGAAAAATATTCAAATTAAAAAAAAAGTTCTTTTTAAACTATTTTTTTCAAAATCGTTAACATTCAGTTTAACCGTTCGTTAAAGTTGATAATTCTGTAAAAATAAATTAATTTTCTGACTATTAAACTACTAACTAACGTTTAAAATAAAAATCATTACAATTTAACGCGCATTCAAAATTTCAATCGAACCGAAAAAAAACGAATCATTCAAAATTTTCACCGACTATAAATTCAAATTATAAACGTTACACATTTACGTAACCGGAGTTTAACTAACGCGCAGATAAGAGTATTGTAATAAGCGAAAACTTTGAATTTCGAATTGTGCAATTGTGTCGATTCGATTCGAAACAAATCGACTTTCTCCTTTCGCCGAGAGAAAATTTATTCGTTTGTTAAAAATTTAAACGGGACGAGTTGCGCAACGTTCAAAGTTTTTCCCGCCAATGTGAAAATTCAATTAACACGAATAATGCGTTTTGGAAAAAAAACGAATTTTCCATTTTAAAAAGTGGGACGAACAATTCTAAAGTTGAAGCGAAAAAAATCAGAATCAATTGTTGAGTTTAAATTGTAAATTCGAATTTAAATTTTGAAGTTTTTGAGCTCATATTTGAAAATTTAAGTTGGAATTTTAATGTCCAAACGGCCGTTTTTAATACTTTCTAATCTCGAAAATAAATGTTGAAACTTAAAATTGGTTTAATTTTAATATTTTTTTTGTTGATTAATAATTAAAAAGCAATTATATTCAGATCATTATCAAAAAACCGTTTCCGCTCGCCATATCAATCCGGAAAACACTGCCCAGCTGTAAATTTAAAAAAATGATAAAATTTATATTAAAATTATAAAAATGAATTTATTTTTTTAACAACACGTGTTCTTGAGTGATTCAAAAATATGAATTTTTAAATGTGACGCAATCGATCGAAATTAAAATGCAGTTTGAAAAACGCAGAAATGCAAATTTCACAATGAAAAGGATGAAACTTTTTTGATTAAACTTTAATCACGGTCCGCTTATATCAAGCTTAAATTAATTGGAGTGTGTGTATATGCAAATTTCGATTAATTTACAATCGTGTCAAATAAATTTTAATTGAACTTTTTTTTTATTCCACAGACGAAATCCACTCTTAATTGAACGTTTCGCTGTCGGAAAAAAATCTCATTTTGTTCGGCAAATTTGAATATTGAACGCATAAATTGCATATTCCGTTATGAATATATTCATGCAATAAAATTGCATATTTCAAATTAAACAAATGTTTAAAGTTTTAATTGAAAAAAATAAGTTTTTTGGTGTTTTGTGTCAGTTTAAACGATTTATTGTATTTTGTTAGTTGTAAGTCGTTAAAAAAAAATATTAACTATTAGGGTTAATTGTTTTGAATATTTTTCGATATCAGGAAACGTTGAAAATGAAATGATAATTAGTTACCTTAATGTATTCTGATATCAGGAAATATTCAAAAAATATATGCTAATTGTAATTATGGTAATCTAGCGATGGAATCTGAAATTTGTTTATCTTGATTCAAAAAATTCAAGATTTTTTTTTCCAACCATTAAGATATTATCTCAGAATCAACTTTTTCTTTTTCATAAATACACAAACTTTATATGCTTAAAATTTTACAAATATTTATAGCTCGTTGAACATCAGTATGCTTTCCGTTTTGAATTTTTTGGTATAATTTCTATATATTTGATTGAATCCAATTCTTTTTATGTACATTTACATATATTGACACAGATAACATGACTACACAAGTGATAAATACACTTAATTTCACATCGATTTCACTTAATAAATATTGAATGACAAAATTTGTTTGGCCGAATAATCAATTAACTCAAACTCGATATAAAAAAAAGATAGCTAATTTATACTTAAGTTAAGATGTAAGATTGAACCTCAATATAAGAATTTTAGACTAAAATTTTCCAACCCTTAACAAAAAGCACATCCCTGAGAAGCCTTCGTTTTGCGTCATCGTTCATATATAATAATATTCGCACATACAAATCGAAAACTTTATTCATTTAAACTTGTACCTCGCCGTAGAAGGAAAACTTCGACGGGCTTCCTATCCCCAACCTACCCACCCATTCACCACCCACCACCCACTTTCAACCCCCCCACGAAACATAGGGGAGGGGCGGCGGTTCGCGGGGGGTATAAATGGGTTTTTCCCATTTTTTTTTTTCGGTGTTTTATTTCGTGTAATGTCTCGTTTAAAAACCACAATTTCGCCATAATGACGCGAAAATGTACACAGAAAAGGGGTGAAACGCGATTATGGTCGTTTTACGTTTTGTTCAATTTAGTATTTTTTTTTTTTTTTTTTCGTTTATTTTCGGAGGTTATTTTTTGTATTTTTATTATAAATATGAGTTAATTTTATTTTCGACTATACGGATTATACTTTATGAAGCACACCAAATGCACCACACTTGATGTAACCTTATCTGTTAAAAAAAAAACTAACCCATTCAACGTCATACTTGGTCTTTTCCATCCTTAATTTAACGTTTTTTATTTTTTTTTTACTAAATAATCAATTCGATTTAAAGTTGTGAGAACTTTGCTATATGATATTTAAGATTGCTCTTACTCATTCCGACTCAAAATAAGTCATCGGTTTTAAAGATTTTTTAAAATTAAAAATATCTTCAACTTGATCAAATTTTTATTTTAAATTTTGTTGGCGTACGATTTGACGTTCATCAAATAGGAAAGAAATCTAAATCATGTTTAATTCAATTGTATCAACCTACTAGAGTTGCCTTAAATCATCGAAAATCAAACTCATATATAAAATTTAATTCGCTGATCATCAAATCATCAAATTAATCGATCAAAATTACAATTTAAATCGTTCATCGATACAATTTAATTATTTTATACAGAGTACACTCATATTTTCGTTCTGCGACGACAATTAAATTTAGAAAATCTCAACAGTGCTCTAAATTTCTTGACTTAATTGATTCCAACATCAAACGTTATTCAAATCGAATCTTATTCATGCCACGTGCCACATTCGAGTCGTTTTTGTGATTAGCATCGTTCGGCATTTTTTCGAATTTCTCACCGAAAATGCCCTACAAAACAGTATTTTTTCCCAATTTTTCATTTTCAAATTCGATCCGATGTTATTTTTACGAATTATCTTCATTTCTGAACGTTCGAATTTACATAAAAACGTTTCTGTAACGAACGCTTTATCGTGAGATTACATTTTATTTAGTTTCCGGACTCTTTATCAGCTTTCGAGCAAATATTGAATAGTAATATTAATCAGCTTTTATCAGTTGTATATGTATTTTTTTTTATAACAAACTAGCATTTGCGTCACCGTTTCCTGAAAATTATTATTCATTACTGACTTTTATGTTTGTATTATTTTCGAGAATGTTTTCACTGTATAATAACGTCGTATTGTTTAAATATTTATCTGAAATACACATTTCATTTTTATCGTACGTTTCGTTCTATAGTTTTTCCTTCCTGTGTGTATTTAAAATTGTAGTGTTCTGAATTTTTTTTATCTGAGTTAAATCGATCGAAAGCTTTTAAGTTAACTATTAGCTGAAAATTGTTTGCTTTAAGCTGAAATTGGTTAATTTTCTAAATTGCTCGTTCAGTTTTAAAACTGCTGAATTCTATTAGCATTTATCTATACATTTTAGCATATAACAAAACGATTTTCTAAAGTGAGTTTGTTTTAAATTGATCAAAATGTATTTTTTATTCAATTCTAAACTCAGTCATTTTTGATTAATCTTAAACAATTTCAAACGTGTGCAGATATCGATCTATCGATTCGATTCTTTTCCGTTATTTTATCGATTCCCTACGAACTGATCAGTATCTTTAAAATGTGTTCGTGTCAGTAATCGAATTCCACGTCGAGAATTCATTCTATATTCCATTCCATTCCATTCCATTAGCATATCGAGTTTCAAATAGGGTTCCAAGCATTGATTGAATGAATATTTGCTCGAGTAGATTAGTTATGAAAGACAAGTGACGTGTATCGGGGGATCGACAACCTTTTTATTTTACAGGCCTTTTTTAGAATACATAATCATTTTAAGATCTGAATTTTCAATCGTTTTTTTTACTCAACTCGAGTTAGTTTTTTTTATCTTATTGATAATGATGGTTCTTTTCATTAAAATGTTCAAATTTTACTGAAAAAATATCAACTAATATTTGAGTAACTAACAGATGAAAGTTCAGCCTAATAAATGTATTATTATTACAAGTATTTGTAGAACTAACTTTTGACACAATTTACGGCAAATTTGATTATTTTAGATTGAATTAGGCTCGGTTTTTTTCAAGTTAAGTTCTATTAGGTTTGGTCTATGGATAAGATTGATTTTCATTCTAAAATTCGTTCGATTTAAATTGTTAGTGCATACTTTTGTGAAAGAAAAAGTATATTCGATTTTTTCGTAATGTTCGTTTCACGGTTCAGGTCATTATCTTTTTTTTTTTCGTTTTATTTTTGTATTTTCTTTTTTTATTATGATTGGTTAAATTTTGGCTCGTTATTGCAATGATGGAGTGCATAAGAAACAGGGTCAAAGCAATTGTAAATCTGGCTCGTGATTTATTTGATGAATTATTTTCGTTTGCTTCTTTTTGATGTATTTTTTTTTTGTTGAAAAAAACAATTCGTTATTTTCAAGATGACTAGTGCATTTTGATTTTTTATTCTCACAATCAGACTACTTGTTTAGATTAAAATAGAAATGATTTTAAACAGATACAAGTTAATTATAATGAATTTAATCTAAATTTTATATTTTTATTATTGAATAATCATTAATTCGCATATTTCAAGCACACAATTTTATAAATTAACCGAATTAAATTATACTTTTTACAATTCATGCAACATAAACTCAATCTGATTGCAAAAACCAGTTTTATCAGAATTGCGATCTCGAATCTCAAATATTAATCGAAATCAAAGTTTCGACAGGTTTTTTTCAAACACAATGACTGAACGATAATTTTTTTCATAAAAAAAAATCACCATAAATCACTGTATGAATATCAGTATTATTTTTAAGAGAACGAGTGATTTTTTTTTGTACTATAAATTATGTATGTGTACAAAAAAAGAACGTTCGTTGACTCCCCATCATTGTTCTGTAATGCAGCATTTTAATTGTTTCCGCTCTTGAGTAATTATTTTTCCTCACCCCTCACCCCCTTTGGACACGCCATGTTGGTTTTTTGAATAATCTCCATTTTATTATTCAATTACTGGCCTCTTTTCAAAATAAAATATCAAAAAACCCTCTTAATATTTCGTTTAATTTGTCGGGGGAGTGAAAAAAAAGCGGATTTCAATTTCGACGTTAATCTGTCTTTACATAATACTCTCTCTTTCCACGATTTTATTTGAAAAAAAAAAAGTTCATTCCCGCCTTTTTTTTCACTTTTGCGGTTTCTGAATCATTCAGGTCGAGCAAATAAGTTTCTCTCATTAGCGATAATGTTATAAATGTGTATGGTTTTCTTTTCGTTTGAACAATTTAAGTATTTTTAGAATCAAATAAAAAACATTTGTGGCTATTTTACTTTTATTCAATTTCAAATATTAATAAAAAACCCAATTTTAGAGACATTTAGAAGATTTTTTTTAATAAAAGAATCACAGATAATCCAAATTGATGAAAAGTTATTTTTGTGTTGCTATTATTTCATGAAAAATCATAAAATTACAATAACGCATAATCACGTTTTAACGAATGCCAAGGATTTTCAAATTAACATATCACATGCAACGCTAATGAAAAAAAAATTCGAATGACGTCGCTTTATTTTCATATTCATTATTTTTAGTAAATTTACATTTTTATCGCATAATTATGATTGATATATTCACTGCTCGGAGATATTTTATTTTTCTCGAAATTAAACGAACCCATTTGTCTTCGAGAGACATTAAAGCAATCTCGTAATGTTGCTTTTGTGATTACGGAGCAGATAGTTAAATTTATCGCCGTGTCATGTTGCCTTAATTAATTTGTGTATCAATAATGCTTTTTTTCTTTCTTTTCATTAATTTTTTAAACACTCTGTTTATAAAAACATTCGAAGATACGATCGGTTCTATTCTGGGAATTTTTAATTAATTTTAATGAACCTGAAATTAAGATGAGCATCTGATTTACGTCCGAGGTTTATTTTTGAAATTTGACTCCTAATAACTTTTGAAACTAAATCTTAACACGAATTTATTTCTAGTATAAAATAATCATAAATCTGTCATTTTTTTTTATAAATACATACATACATTTTATTTTATCATAATCAAATATGTTTTTTATATAGTATAGGGGTTTTCATTAAAAGTACTCGATCTTTAAAATCAAATACAAGTAAAATAGCCACAATTGTTTTTTTTTTTTTTTTTAATTTTATTTAGCTTTAGATTCATTAATATTAATTAACTGTCAAATTTCAAACATTACTATTAAAAAACCCTACATTTATGTATATAAAAAAAATCAATACAGCTCACACACCACCAGTTTAATACGCCACCCTTGAACTCCCCATATAAACCCATTGAATAATATCTTTTCCCATTAACTGAATGATTGAAACGAACTCTCATATACGCACACTCGCATACATATTATAACAACGGCACATACACACGTAATAAATGTACACTTTTATTATCGTCGATATGAAATTCAATTATTTATGACATGCTATCCAAATAACTCTCGGCGTTTGTTCTCAGTGGTGCACAACCGGTTTATATTGTATTGAAAAAAAACCTATTAAATTAATTCGTTTCTTTTTTTTTTTTGAATTCCTAGATGATTGTTTCGTTCGTATTAATGGGTATTCTTCTGAGATCGATGATTAATGTATTTTTTTTCCTAATGAGCTTAATTTTTTTATTAGGTGTATTATTATTTTATTAAAATTTTTGTATAGAAGTTGACATCTGTCGTATTTCTTCGACTCTAATTACGTTTTCGTGTCTTAAAATAAGCAGATTATTATTTTTGAGTTCAAAAACATTCGGAACGAAGCTCTCGTTGTATTTTTTTTTTCACATTTTCATTAAAGTATGCATACATCATTAATAATTTCCAAGAGGGAAAGAGCACTTGAAAAGATGCACTCGTTAGTCATCGGCCAACATCTGGCTCTTGTGTGATACATAACATTCATTTGGAATCTATTTATGTTTGGTTGTTGCATTTGGGATGCAAGACTTGTGTATAATTAGAGTTTGTGACTCTTTCGATTCATAGATGTAAAGTTTGAAATGGTCTATTTTGTTGATTATCATGGGTGATGTGAAATATTGTTGGTTATCACTATTCTGTCTGAATTGAAAAAAAAATCTTATTAATCGTAGGTTTAAGGTTGGATTTCGAGATTGGATGAAATTTGGTCGAATTAGATATTTAATGTACCGAAAAAATATTTTTTTCATTAAATATGAATAATGTTACTTTTTTATTGAAAAATATCTCATGTGTTTAAAATGTAATGCATTTTATTATGTTTGTTCGTGAGATCTAATCGTAACGATTGTACGTTTAAATATGATCATAATATTTACATTAGCTTTTCTAGATATGATATAAAATTGTGTATCTATGTGATTAACTGTTTTTCTTTTAAATTTTTATTTTACACGTGTCAATTTATACGATCATTGCATCAACGAACAAATTGAATAAGCGATATTGAAAAAGCACGAGTAACAAACGTCATTGCTCTTTTTTAATATTCATATTTTTATTATTCAATTTATTTTTATTAATTTCAAATTCGAATTATAAATTTATGAACTTTTCAAGGACTTGTGCTTAATTAAAGAACCATTAGCACATAATATAATAATAAAAAAAACATTAAAACAACCTCAATTTTTCGAGAATTTTCCTCATAAACGTATTTTAATTATTTATCATTCGAACGGCTCTGTTAACACGTTAAGCGACGGACACTTCAATTGTCAACATACGCGTCAATTACGTTAATTTAACGAGATACACACACAAACATTTTTCACTTCTACAAACAAACAAGTCCACCTTGGACACGAATAATCACCGTATTGTCCGAAAAAAATCCTTGAATTTTTAAAATAATGTCATTTTTTTTACTAATTTCGTAGAAAATTGCGACAATTTTCGAGTTGCGCAACGAAATGACATAACTTTATCGGCTAATTAATACTCGGGTACAAAAAGCGGACACCTTTCACTTTTCAGGCGATGCAAAAAAAAACGCATTTTTGCAGCGGAAAAGTTGTGCAAATTTTGAGAATTTTTCAATTTAAAAATAGCAATGGATACAAGTAGTTAATAGAAAGCTACCGTCATTCATATACGAATAAGTAGCAAAAATAACGGTAGTCGCGATTTCGTTTTTTTTCTTCAATAATCATAAGCTCACCTCGATACTTACTTATCTGAGACTGTTTTGGAATATTGAAAATTGCTCTTAGAAATATTTTTGAAATACGCTTTCTTTATATAATATACTCGAAAAGTCTCAGATAAGAATTTTCTTATCTTTCTCTCGAATAAATATTGGAACAAGTTCTAATTCTTCGATGTCAACAAACTCCATGGTGTTTCTTTATCTAAACGAGCCGACCTCTTCGACATTTTCGTTTGATAAGATATGAAATTTAGATGCTTCGGATTTTTATGTATTCTCTCGGTTTTTCGACTATTTTCATTCATTTTGAATGACGGATTTTTTTTTCGCTTAAAAGTTCAAAAGTTGAAACGTTTCCTTTGATATGAAACTCTTATCGATGTGGCGTTTCCTTGACATTTTTTTTATGATTTTTATATTGAATATTTTTAACTCTGTTGAATTAAATTTGTAATTCTTTGTCATGGTAAACTTTCGAAAATCAGACAATGCAACGTTCTCAAATCTAGCTCAGAAAATAGCAGCATTTGTCACAAAGAGCACATTGCATTCGAGGATAATTGGATTTCAGCGCTGAAGCGAAATTGACAATTTATCAGAGAAACGTTTTCAATTCAGGAAAAGTTTCTTATTTGCACCGACTCTAATTCCCTCTCATTGTTCTACCCTTTGAACAATTTGCATTTTATACCGATCTTTGAAAATTTCTCTCTTACGAAACTTTTAAAGATTTTTCCATCTTCGACGAAAATTAGATCTTAAATCCGAAATAACATTTAGTACTGGACGAAATCCGATCCTCTCTTACGGAGTGGAGCATAAAGAGAGCATCTTTGAGGCAATTACTTAAGCTTAGCCGGGAAAGAGCCACTTTGCCCATTGTCGCTCCAATAATGGCCAACATCGGAGATTAGCCGAGAGATAATTCTAGGATACATTTATCTCGATTATGGTGATTCACGGCTGTTCGACCCCGTTCGAACACATTCAATTAAACTTGTTTGATTTACTGTGGCCAAATTGCTTCCGAATTGGCTGATTTCTAATTAAACTTGATAAATATTCGAAAAAACTATTGAGAGCACAGTGAAAATTTTCATATCGACTCCCGTCAGGGTTAGGATTTAACTGTACTCAACACTTAATAATTATGTGCAATCAATTGACTGTGAAATCGTTCTTTTCATTTAACTAGAGTTTGTGTTTTTTTTCTCTATAGAGTTTGAAATTTGATGTGAAGCATTCGCAAATTCATGTTGTCAAACTCTATAGGGGAAAAAATCTAGTTAACTAACACTATTTTTACTGATGAGAAAAAAGACTGACCCTTAATAGTTTATTTTTTATGTTACTGGAGTTGTAATCTTCATACTTTTATAAATATCCAATACTTAATAGTTTAAGCATATCTTAAAGCAACTAATTTTCCCACTTATTCACACACAGTTACACACTAGTTACTACTCACATAATGCGACAGGTATTTCACTCGCACACAAAAAATGAATGGATTGCTTCTCATTCTTTCTTTTATGACGTCTCAGAACGGTGTGTCTCCGCCTCAAAACTCTCAAAATATTCAAACCCTCTTCTGAAAATACATCTATTTATACGAAATCTCATCACCTTCAAAGCCTTGGTGATGATGATGAGACTAGACGAAGTCTCCATTATCCACAATGTGCCCCAAAGGTTTTTGCGGAGCGCAGTCCGCACAACGTGTCTATGAGGACGCGCAATTCATGTTAATTCGTCGCGATGAGTTTTTAATGAAAACGATGAAGATTAATGGTCAATCATAATACGTAATGCGTTCTTCATTGCTTCCAAACGGTAATCAGTTCAGCCTCGAACGAATCTATCCGCCGATGGACGATCTCTTGGACTTTGTGGTTGGGTTTTGTTTGAGTTTTTGGGTTGTTTGTTTAATTAGTTTTTGAATGAGGTGTTTAGGGTAGGTCTTTGTGCCGTTTTGTTGGTTTGAAATTGGTCGAATTGGTAGAATGTTGGTCTGAATCACTATTGGGTGATGTTTGGTAGTTCAGCAGTTTGATAGGTGTTTTTTAATTGAATAAGAAAACGTTTTATAAGTTGTTAAAAAAACGTTCGGCAGTCTGGTAAAGGTTCAGTACAAACTAAGTTTGGTAGTTCAGTAGTTTGATAGTCATTTGGATGTTCAGTATTTCAAAAGACAATCAGTGGATTGAAAACGTTTAGTAGCTCAAAAGACGTATGATATTTCGAAAAATATTTTGTAGAAACTAAAAATAATTAAAAAAGACCGAAAGTATTTCGAATTTCTTAACTGCTAAATATTTTCGTTTGATCGTTCTTTTTTATCATACAAATCGTAAATCTGATGGTTCAATGATGCAATTGAATCTTTCAGTCATGATAATAGAATAAATTTATCTTTCGTTAGCTTCATTCACATTATTCATTGAAATTTGAATCTAGTTATTCTGAACTTATCAATCAATATAAATTTATTTCGTCGACTTATATTGAGTCAATCGAAATCAATCAACGATACAAAATAAACTATCCAACGGCTACATCCTTTCATTAACAAGACGACCGAAGTTCACAATTCAACTGCACAAACGAGAAAACAACTCTTATTTCAAATCGTAATGATCTAAAATTATATCACAATCGATTTAGATCAATCGCGATCGATTTAAACCACTCGAGAACCTTTTCATTTGACAGATCAGAGTTCAATCCGATTTTTTTCTTACTCTTTTTTGAAAAAAGAGTCAATTTGACCGTTGTTGCACTCTAATCAATGTGACAATTTATTAGAGTGGTCGTAATGTATATCGCACACACAGTCGGGAATACAGTAGTCATTTGTGCTCTATTCATGGCAACTTCGCTTCCATATAAGTAGGGAAAAAGTAAGTGGAAGCTTTTTCTTCTGTGCACACTTGCTTAGTTATCGACTTTTGTATGTACATCAGTTGTTCTTAACCGGTGCTCCTAGGAGCATCGGTTGCTCCGCTAGTATATAAAATTTGCTAAAAATGCATCTACTACTGATTTTTTTATATTAAATAAAATGATCTGGAAAAAATGCAATTCCGAACACTGTGCTGTAAGTAGATTTTATGCAGAAACATAAAAGAAAGAAATGAACAACCATTGAATTCTTTGTGTGCGAATGCAACGGCATTACATGTGATTTTCTCACTCGCACACAAAAAAATAAATGAATCGCTTCTCTTTCTTTATTTTATGACATCTCAGACCGGTGTATTTCCGCCTTTAATAAGATTGCATTGCATGCACAGTGCATAAACACAATCATATCAGATTAAAAGCTGATCTTTTTACTACTCTAGTTAACTAATCAAAGAATTAAAACCCTTCATTTACGAACTATCAAAAATCCTCGGAACAAAGACAGATTTTTTTAAATCACTTTTAATGGGTCATTTTGACTCGTGATTTTATTTTTAAAAAAGGCTGAAAATCTCTGGCATGCACACATCTTTTCGGCGTTATTTGTGTGCACATACGTTTTAAAAAGCTCACCCTTTTCTCGCATTGTACTTGGAAGAATGTGTCGTTCGTTTCAAAGGCTTCATTTCGCGTTTCCTTTCGTCGAAATTAAAACTGTGCACTATCTAATAATTGAATGCATCTTCTTTCTCTTTGCAGAGTGCAAATTCGAAAAAAAAAACTATGAATATTGACTGAAAAGTGTCTAATTGAGATAAAAAATACTGTGTAGTGAATGCGTTAAGTGCTAGTATTTTATTGAGAATCTTCGGGGGATAATTATGATGGTGTGTATTCGTTGTGATTTTTTTCTAATAGAATGTGCAAGTGCTGCAGTACTAAATTGCAATTAAATGTTACGTATTTTAATTATAAATGGTTAGATCAACGGCATTACACACGAATAGTCAATTAGATGCATTTATGTTCGATATTTACTAACTTAACCCAACCTAAATTATCGTTTCGTTCGTATGAACTCTTATTTATGTGTGCCGTTGAATTAACTAAAATATACCCAAATTTTCATATGAAGATCAATCAAAAAGTAAGCTCGACTTACAATTAGTGCTGCAGCACCGCCTTATTAATTTATTTCAAAATTAAACGAAATACAAACGTGTATTTTAAAATTTCTTCTGTTGTATTGAAATGTGCTTGTGCTTTTAATTGTTATTTTTACTTTCCTATTTTACACACGCCATTGTTTCAACTTGGCCTGATTCCCATCTCAATTTCACAGTCACATTTTTCAAATGAAAAAAATCTCACTTAACTCATCCTAACCTTACTTTAACTTATGCATAGACACATTCATTGTTCGAATAGAAAAGATCCGCTACTTTATAAAAATAATTTATTTCTTTACATGTGTTTCGTTGAATTACATATTTTTTTCACTTCCTATCAATTAAATCTCGATCATAATTAAAATCGATTTAAAAACACGAACTCATCTCGAAAAACGAAAATCTCTAATCATCTTTTAATCGTGACGATCTATCGATCATTAAAAGTTTTCGTACGAACTCACTCGATTTTCTCTCTTTTTTCCCTCATACGTTCCTTCATTTTCGAACTGTCGAAAATCCACAAGTATGGGAGATACGTCCGTCTCAGTCTCGCGAATTTTTGACAGTTCGTTAATGAAGGAATCAGTATAATTTTGATCAAATTTTTAATTGGATAATTGCAATTTCAGCGTTCTGAAAACTTGGACTTGTCCCTGTCGGTGCCGCACCATTATAACAACAACGGCTACATCATGAACGACCAGGTAATTTTTTCAGCATCTGTATTCATGAAAAAAGAGGTGTCACACGTCAGGGTTTTTCGTTGGTAATGCGTCAGTTTGTTCCGTTGGATTTTCCGCGGGATTTACGGCGATTTTTCCTGAAAATAGGGGAGAGAAGCAATTTTCCGGACGATTTACGACTAAAATATGTCATATTGAAAAATTGAAAACAATCGCTCGGCTGAAAAGATATATTGCAGCCATTGTGTGCAACTAACTGCATGCTAGGAAATTGTAAAATACACAAGAGCTTTAAGTTTGTATGGGATTTGAAATATTGAATTTGGATTATGATTCGCGTTTTTCGTAGAAGATACGTTATCTATATCTGTGTAAATAAAACTGCTGTAAAGTAATAAAAATCATATTGTACTATCGTATTATCTTATTAACTTCTATTATATTGTAATGTGTTAATCTAATGTAAATTGGTTTACTCAAGAAATTTTCTTAATCAAATTATTATAAAATTAGTGACTTGTATGCAATTAGAACGATACATTATTAGAAATCTTATTTGAAACAAACTTGCACATTGTGCAAAAACTTAATAGATTCATATTTCATTGAAGATTTGTGATATTTTTGAATATTTTTATATTCATTTGTTTAAAAAAATCAAAGGTACGAGCCGAAAATTCTGTGTGAAACGAAAGAAAAAACCTTTTAAAATTTTCAGTTTTTCATTTGTGTGTTTCTGAAAAGTGCCGTTTGTTGCACGTCGTAATATATTTGCGCGCGAAAATTTGAAAATATTGCTGGCCGTTTTCATTTTACGTTCCATTACGTGTACGTTGTTGAACGGTGCTCTCCCATTTTTCATGTCACCAACAGGAATTCTTCAATAACGCCTCTGAAACTTGTTGTTGCTGAAAGGCGCCTATTCGTTATTTATTATTTACTGCTGCCGTGACTCTAGTTATTTTTCTGATGAAAATGTGCCCTTATGTAGAAAAATTTTATTGTTACTCTTTATATAATATTCTTAGACTGAGTTCAAATGATAAAAAAGTAGATATTTTTATGCCAATTGCATGACATTTTGTAGGCAGGGCTTCTTGACACCTTATCATAGATTTAAATTGATCTTTCTGTGTTTTGAAATTCAGCTCGATAGTTGTACACATGATTGATTTCCTTTTTGTGTGTTTTAGACATTTCATACTCCATCGTTTGGTGATGAGGAGTTTGTGGACATTCCTCCGCTTCACATGCAGCAACAGCAGATGACTGGAATGCAGCATCATCAGCAACATCTGCATCAGTATGCTCAGCATCATCACGGTCCGCAGGTCCGACCCTCATATGTAAACCAATTTTCATTTTTATTATTTGCACCGAGGCTTCTTGTTTCGTTTTTAAATATTTAGTCTTCATTGTTCGTGTTCTAATTTACGGTTATTTTCAGATGGGTATGATGAATCCAGCACAAGATGGGTTACTGACTGACGGTCAACCCTCATATCAACAGCCACTGTATCTTCAGCCTCAAGAGCATCAGATACATAAGTAAACACAATGATTTTCATCTTATTTCAATAGGAAAGATTAGATTTTTATGAATGTCTTTTTAAAGCAGCACTTACGGAAGTCAGCAACCTCCCGGTAATTACCTGATTCAGCAACAACCCGGAGGACAAAGGTTATTAGTCATGCAACCACCACAACAGCCAGGATATGGAAGGTCACCACCTCAACCGAGTCCTGCGACTCCTGCCGGAATCAACGATACTCACACCACCACGAGTGAAGATAGCGATGATAGCACACCACATCATACTCCAATGGTGAGGTTTCATTTCATAGACAGTCTTGTTTTTCCTAGTCTTGTCACATGGCATCTTTTTTCAATTTTTGGGGTTTTGAACTAACGTTTTTGTCATCTGTGAAGCACATTGTTTTTATGTATTTTGAATGCTTTATAATTATCGAAGTTGTTATGTCGATGATGCGTTAATCCATAATGTTGAGCTAAACAGTTTGTATATTTTTTCATTCGTATCCTGATTTTGTTTTCATTTAAGAACCAACACACATGGTCAATGACAAAAATGCTCGCTTCAAAATTATTTCTCTTGTCAATTTTTTGATTTTGATTTCCATTAACCCTTGTATATTTAGATAATTTTCATTACTCTTGATTATAAAAGGGTTATTCATGTGTATTTTGAACTAATGATGCTTACTGTTTGACCGCTATACACATTTCAGCATGTTATATCTTTTAGGATTTCATTTGATTGTACAAAATATACTACGAATCGTAAAATTTGAAGCAGAGCTCTCTGTATAGTGTCGGTTCTTAAGCCCTGCCTCGGCGACTCCCGAGTAATTATGTTATCTCCTAATCCCTACGGCAATAGATAGTTTTTCTATCGTCAGAATGGCGCTTCATCCAGACAATTATACATATATTCATTCATTTGATACAATCGAATATCTGGATAAAGCACATGCGACGTCTCAAATTTATTTCTTTTGTGGATTAACGCCCACATGGCGGTGAATTATATCTTTTACTTTATTTCTTATGGGTACGGCTGCCCGGGGATGCGGAGAGCTTTTTACCGATACATTATTGCTCGGCGAGTCGGCGACCGTTTCCCAAACAACACCAACAGGTAATAATGCAATCAGCTGGCGTCGATGCCCACTTATCACTGGCAAACATCTTCCCATAGCACGCTTACTTGTCCTTTTTTTTTTATTTCGCTATGGTTTTACTTTTTTCATGGATATCTTCGTATACCTCTTTCTGTTTACAAAAGTAACCCTCACTTAGTATTTCGCTTTTGTTCCAATTAATGTACTAATTTTGTAACAAATTTTTAGTCTATTTCACACACACATCACTTAATATTATCATAATGATACTCATCTTCCGTTTTCGCATGACTAATCGCAATTCATTGAAATTAGACTATCATTACATACATTTTTACTTCAATCATCGAAAAGTCACAGTATTTATTTCTTTTTCATCAACTGAATAGCATGATTCTTGTATTTTTCAGTAAAAAATGATTTTAATATAATGAAAATTACAGGTTGGAGTTGGTGGAGCAGTTAAAAGGCCGTCTCCAGAACCTGTGGGTAATGAAATTGGACACCAATTACCCAAACAACTCGCAAAAAAACCAAAAGTTCAAAAAAAGAAGAAAAAACGAGATCCTAATGAACCTCAAAAGTATGTGAAATGTGCTTTCACTGTTTAATAAGGAAGCAATTCAAATTATTTACATAATTGCTTATTTATTTCAGACCCGTTTCTGCTTATGCTCTTTTCTTTCGAGATACACAAGCAGCCATTAAAGGACAAAATCCAAATGCTAGTTTCGGAGAAGTTTCCAAAATCGTCGCTTCCATGTGGGATGGTCTAGACTCAGAACATAAAAGTGTAAGTTTAATATAAAATTATTGAACCAATCGCATTGAGATTGAACATTCTGATAATTAAATATTCTTTCAGGTATATAAACAAAAAACGGAAGCTGCTAAGAAGGAATATTTAAAAGCTTTAGCAGCTTATAGAGCAAGTCTAGTATCAAAAGTATGTTATCCTAACTGAAAAATAATGGTCTTACATTCATGAAATTATTATTTTTAACATTTAAATTTTCACTATTAGGGTGGTAGCGAAGCAGAAGGTGGAATGTATGGTACAGGTGGAGGAAACGGAGGTGGTGGTCCTTATGGAGGATTTTATCCTAATGCTGGAACTGGAGCCGGTCAAGGATACGGTGGCGGTCAATCTCCCCCAGCACCGTCACGATCACCTCTCGTTAGTCCACCACATCATCTTTCAATGATAGGAATGCATCATCCGCAAATGCCAATGGGACCACCACATCATCACCATCAACAGCCTTACATGCATCACACACACGTGAGTATTTACTATATATTTAATTGCTAAATATCTAGCCATGTTCTATTTTAATAATGTTAATTTCATTGTGTAGCAACCGCCTTTGAACTCTCCTCACCAGTCTCCACAACATCACATGCCTCCGGGGCCGATGGGACCTCAAGCGCAACATATGGGCCCACAGGGACCACCTATGGGTACTCAAGTACAACAAATAGGATCTCAAAATCAACAAATGCCCCAGTCGGGACAGTCTCCTCAACAGCAACAGCAACAGCAGCAAATGAACCATCAGCAAATGACCCAACAGAATAATCAACAGCAGATGAACCAACAGCAGATCAATCAGCAAGCTTCGCAGATGGGACAACAGCAACCCACGCAGATGGTGCAATCTCCACAACAAGTGGGACAGCAACCCCAACAGATGGTCCAGCAAGGACAGATGAACGCCCAGAATCAAATGTGCCCTCAAAGCCAGGGATTAGTACAAAACCATCAAAATCAACAGATGAGAAGTCCACAGGGACAGAACGTCAATCAGATGTCGATGGCAAATCACCAGTCACCTCCGCACAATGGCCAGCAGAATCAGCACCAAGGAATGAATCCACATCATCAACAAAATGGCTCACAGGTGCGTTTTACTTCACTTTCAAATATTTAAAAGTAACTAGAGTAGTTTGATTTATGTATATAATTTTTAAATATAGGGACAGCAATCGAATGGTACTCCAGAAGGTGGTAACGGATCCATAGGACAAGGTCGTGCAACGGCTTGCATCAGACATGGTTGTACAAATCCAGCAATTGCAAATAGTGAATGGGAAGATGAATATTGTTCTAATGAATGTGTTGTTAGCCATTGCAGGTCAGCTAGAAAAAACATAACATTTTCACATAAAATCAGAAATTTGAGATACTAATTATGCATTATTTTTTCAGAGATGTCTTCAGCTCGTGGGTAGCCTCTAACAATAATCAAAGCCAAAACTTTTCAGCAGTTAAATAGGCCATACCTTACGCCTTCTAGGCCAGCCGCGATACTGTGACCTAATCGAGGGAGTCAACAGTGTTCATTCAATAAGATGTATTTATTAACGGAAATGTTACAAAGATTGCATTTGTCCTGTACATAGTTTTTGTTACTATTTTTAATTGTGTTGGTTGCTAGTTAGTTCATTTACATATATTAAAAAAAAATGAAAGTGAAACAGGAAAGAACGTATACGTTGCCTTTCGATCTGCCACCGAAGAAGGAACTATATTTATTAATTAATAGATTGTTAATTGTGAAGGGGGCCTTAAATGCGGACGCATACAAATGCTTTCCGCTGATGGGATTTAAAAAACCCTTCGTTCAAACCCCGATGAGCGGGAGATGATTCAAATATTTCAAAGAGTGCTCAGCCACTAAATAACATATGTAATATGATGGCAATGTGAAGGAAGCAATACATATACATATAGCGATTAAGTATTGAAAAAAGTAAAAAATAACATTAAATTTAATCTGTTGTAATAATAATCGACTCATAGTCAATATAAAATGTATTATTACATTTCTTGTGTACATAAGTGAAAATATATGCACATGAACTTCTTGTAAAATATAGTGAAAATCGATAATCATTTGAATCGATGTGAGGCTCGTCATAAAAATACGAATCTACGAATTGTGCTCTTTATTATGACAATGGCGTAAGTCACACTTCTTTCCTTTCTAAATATTCAATGTTTTGCATTTAATTGTTAAGCATACTGTAGAATGTGTAAAACAACTGTCTGAAAGTAAAATTCTGGAAATTTTACGAAACTAATACATTGAAATAAATAATAAACTGTTTTATTTTCACATTCTTGACATATGCCACTATCATAATTATGGGTTTAATTCTGAAGTCGAAGAATCATAGTATTTTAAATAAATTATTGATTTTGGATGTTCACTTTATTGTGTATATAGCGTTATCGTGTACTATGATCGAACTTATAGTTGAAAATTTCGTACAAGATGCCATATTGTTATGTGTAATATCATATTCGATGCTCATACAATATCTAATTGTTATCTTGTACTAACGTTTTTGTTTTATTCTTTTTGTTTTCGAACTCAAATCAAACAATGGTTTCAGTTTAGTACTGAGTTTCTGTTCCTCTTAAGTTTATATATCAATTTAATATTTTTACGATTGCTTTTGCAGAAATACATGTGTATGACCAAATGAAACTTCGTAATTCCAAACTTTTTGATTATTTCAATTGTTTTAAATTACAATTCGTAGTCTGTTTAGATATATTGAAAAAAATAAATTTAAGCCGACGGGTTAAAATCAAATAATTACTTATACCTTGCAGGCATTATTCGATCACCATATGCCAAAGTCCAAAACTTGGAAAAGTATACTTAGTGAAATGAAAAAAGTTAATAAAAATTATAAATTCGATTCAAATGTATTGTATGAATCCTAGCATATTGTATACTTACAGATTATAAAATAGACCATTTAATAACAATTAGGCATATATGATTATTAGACTTTCATCATATAATAATTATAAAAAAAATGTAAATATTATACATAAACATATATGATATCAAAATTATATATATACGAAATATTGAACCTTTTATTTCCGATCATTGAAATCCCAAAAGTTCAACTATGAAATTCAGACTACGGGTAATAAATACTGCTGAAAAGTGCAATTTTCAGTTTTCTTTCAGTATATGAATTGTTTGATGAAAAAAATTAGGGAATCTGATAAATGATATGTATTTGGAAATGATATATATATATTTATTTAACAATTTTAAATTTGTAAATAGCAGATTGAATTTTATGAAATCTTGTTTTATTGAAAGAGGAGAGAATATGGTTTTTTTTTGTGCAATTTTCCTAAAAAATGATGTATTGTTGTTTTAAAAAACCATATTTTATATTTATATTATGTATTTTTTTCTTTTATCCATATTTTAAATATGTGAATATAATTACTTTTTTATTTTAAAATATTGTTTGTTATTAAAAAAGAGAAATGACATGTTGAAAATAGAAATTTGTTGATTTTACTGTGATAGAATGGTTTCGAAAAATAAAAATGGTTAAAAAAAAAGAACATATATAAACTATTATATATATGTACAAAAAAATGTGAATATTTAAAAAAATAAATATAAAATAATGATAAACTTGTTATTTAGAAACCAAACTATCATTTTTACTTGCAGAATGACCATTTTGTATGTATTTGCAAAATAATAAAAAACAACAAAAGGAAAAAACAATTATTCAAGTTTAGATAGGAAAAATGTCACGCATGCTTATTATTACTTCAGAAATAAACTAAAATAATACTTTCCAAATGTTTTATTTCACATTCTGTTTTGCAACGACGAAAAAAAGACCAGAAAATTTTACAACCATCGTAAGTATACATATGCCGCGCCAGGTGTTGCTCCTCGTCGATATAACAATTTAATTTCACCTTATCATATAAATATATTGTTTTCAAATACTGATGAAATTATAGCTAAACTATTTCACTAAACAAAACACCTAAGTACAATATGCACAGCTCGCGTTGTATAAATTAAATAAATAACTTAAATCATGTTTTCGAAGAACGGCCAAATTACGATGTAAGAAGATCAATTTAAAAACTATCCAAGAGAGATAGCCTCGATTAGTAACGTAGAATACTGGTTAACATCACTTCACTTCTGCAGAGCTGCTGTGTCCAGTTTGGGTTTCTCCTTCTCTACCAAACCGGACATCAGTTTTTTAATTTCAGCAATAGCTCTTCCGGGATTCAATCCCTAAAATAAATATAACAAATAAACTCAAAATACATTTTAATTTGATGTATAATAAATATGTAGAATTAAATGTTACCTTAGGACAAGTGCGAGTACAATTCATAATCGTATGACACCGGTAAACAGACCAAGAATCTGAAAGCCGACCTAATCTCTCTTTAGTCTTCTCATCACGAGAATCTATGATCCATCGATAAGCCTGAAAAATGAACAAAAAAGATTACAATCATATTTTCTCTCAATACAAATAATGCAATTCTAAAAATACCTGCATAAGAACTGCGGGGCCCAGATATTTAGTTCCGTTCCACCAATAGGATGGGCACGATGTAGAACAGCAAGCGCAAAGGATGCACTCGTAGAGTCCGTCCAACTTGGCTCTGTCTTCGACGGATTGAAGAAGTTGAGCTTTAGGCTTGGGCGGCTCATTCTCTCTCTGCAGCCAGGGTTGGATTGAAGTGTACTGCTTGTAAAAGTTGGACATGTCGGGGACCAGATCTTTTACTACATACATATGAGGTAATGGATATATCTTGCTTGGCTTTGATAAATCAGTATCGATTTTACTGAAATTCAAAAAAAAGGGAAATAATGTAAATGTTATTTGATAATAAATATAAAAAGGTTTTTTCGAATCAAATGAAATTAACAGTTTGAATAAATCCAAATCTAGCATCATAACAGAGCCAGATATAATACACTTGAACACAAATATTACGTATTGTATAAGACTATAGGGTGACTAACTGGTTTGAATAGCTAACCTGATGCAAGCTAAGGTATTGGTCCCTCCGATGTTCATCGCGCACGATCCGCAGATACCTTCACGACATGAGCGTCTGAATGTCAGCGTAGGGTCGATTTCATTCTTGATTTTTATGAGCGCATCCAAAACCATGGGCGCACACGTATCTAAATCGACTTTGTATTCTTGCATGTGAGGCTTCTTTTCAGGCTCGTCCGGATTCCATCTGTATATGGAAAAGGTCTTGATTCGAGCGCTGAGAGCGCCTGATGAATGGATGGCACGGACATGCTGTAAAGTGGCAGATAATGTTTGTTAATAAAATCTTTATTAATCGGGACTGTTACCGAGTCGTTTCAACTCATTGAGAATTGGCGTTGTTATGAATTGAATTGTTATGGTATTCTATTTTTGGTCATGTAGTAAATAATGAAGATGAATTATAGAATAAGTCAGGTGGATATACAGGAAAAGGTTTTCAATTCGTAAAATGAATGTATTTGTCTATAATTCAATGCAACTTTTACTCAACATAAATAGCTGTTTACATAAAATATACATACGTATAACAATAATATTAAATCAATTTATTATTAATTCATAATTAAATAATAAAACTAATAAAAAAACATTACGATGAATGTAAATATAAAATATAAGCAAAAAATTTTCATTTTAGAATAAAAATAATCAAAAAATACCGTTAAATGTGCATTAAATTTCATATTTCTACCAAAACCAACAATAACATAGATAAAAATTTTACTGATAATAGGATTATCATGGAAATATGAAAACCATATTTAAAGGAAATATGATACGTACATATGTTATATTAAAAATAGTCCATCTAATATTCCTAGTTAACTACATACAATCATTATTGTACAAATAAATTTGATACCAATATACATAGAAACAACAAATTGGATTAAGTAAGAAAGTTTCATTAAAAATATTTGTTTTATATTTTAAGAGCAGGACCACATTAGCAAAATGGCATATATAAAATTAGAGGATAACAATTTTATTTGAGAATAGTATTTACACGATCTTTTAGCAAAGAATATTATCAAACTTCGATTTTAGTTAGCATACCTACATAAAAAAAATATATTTTGAATACATTATCAACTTTAAAAATCAATATCACATTATCAAGACTAGGAACATAATTATATTAGCTTCAGAGATAATTATAATATTATCAATATAGATTGTGGTAGTTATGATAATTGGATAATTAATAAGATTATTATACAATGGTAATAATATTCAATTAAGTCAAACAAATTATAACAAACAATCATTAAACAAGTTAATTACACAAGTGATATTATTTAATAGATGGGACAGCGTCAATATGTAAATAGACCGAAAATTTGGTTAAATTGGATTAGGTTAGGTTTTTCTTATTTACTACTTTTGAATTAAGTTTATCTGGGTTTATAATAAAATTTTATTGAATCATTTGGATATTTTTCATTAGACTACCATGATAATTGAAGACTGACTTTTCTTTGTTTATATTGAGTTTAGCTGGAGGTTGGATCGAGTATAACAATGACATGCATTAAATAAGAAAGTACTAGGAATTTCATAGCTATCAACTCCCGAACGAAAACTCATCATATCTGTGCGATTTCTTGAAATTTTCGAGTAAAACCTTGAACTTTCGCATGCACAATGTTTACATGAAACCAGAAGTATAGACAATTTGGCAAACACGTGATTAGCGAGCGACTTACGTAAACAATACTAACGTCATCGCTTTCGTCAGAGCGAACGAAGAAAATGAAAAATTAGGTTTTGGTGCAAATCGCTTTCGTTCATGGTCTGAGTTATGTAACAGTGGCTGGGGCGTAACAGATGGTTAAGCGCGAAAGCCTTCGATCACATTTTCGAATAGTTATCGTTGAAAATAACAAGTCGTGCGAACGGACGTTCAAATTTAATTTAATTAAGCTTTTAATTAACCTGTCCGAAAGTTCCTGCGACGATCTTCAAAAGACGCGCCTCTTGCATTTCGCTGACAACTGACAACTGACGTTTCTTGACACATTTTCACGGTTAGGAAGTGTTCTTTTTTGCTCATTTTTGAATTGTCGTTGCATAAATTCAGCAATTTTTGTATAGCCTTTCAAATTATTTTTAGTGTTTTGTTATTTGTTTATCATATTTTTATATTTTAATATATTTTTAATTTAAAACAAATTGTATTTAAGTTTAAATTTTATTAAAATATGTCTTGTATTAATAGTTTAATTTTTTTCTAAAATAAATTATGTTAACGTGTAGCACTTACTTAATTATAACATTCAAAAAGCATTCCCGTTTATGAAATGATTATCTTAAGAGAATAAAAACTGACCATGTATTCAATTTAAAAACATTCAATTATCGACGGTTTTAACCAATTTAAATTAAAAAATCAAATAAATATTGCATAAAACATCCATTTTCATCGTTTAAATATAAAATTTGAACATAATAAAATCTAATTATTAATAAATTATTTTTAAATTAAAAATTGATTTAATATAAAATATTTTCAATTGAGAACGTGTATTGAATCAAAAATTAATATATTTTTCATAATAAGAGCGGGTAAAATCAATAATTTAGCTTAAATTGTAAAAATTATCAAAAAATGTGACAGTTGGCAAAAGTGAAACGGGCTTAACCTGCGGTTGACGTGTACGTCGAACACCGGCGCTCGTCGTCTCCCTGGTCTCCAACTCTTCGACAGTTTTCTATCAGTTTCGATTTGTGCAACTACATAACCCCACTATCCCTAAAATTGAAGATCTACGAGATCTATTTTATCAGATCGAAGAAGCTGAACGTCATTGGCCAACCTCCAAAGTCACAGCCATGTACTCGTAGTGTCGAAGAAGTCGAACAGACCAGCTCCACTCTCCTAATAGATCGTCTGCTTCTCTTCATCTCCTAACTGTAAACTGTTCCTCATTCATGTCGTATTATTGATTTTTCGTTGATGTAGCGATACCTCAAAGCAACAGTGGGATATCTGTGTATATATTTTGACACTCGTTAGTTTGCCCATCGCTGTGACTCTCGATGGGTAAGGTTATTTTTTTAGGTTAAGTTATATTCGAATGACACAAGTTTTAGGTTAGATTTCAGATTGAGTTTGGTTAGGTCAAATCCCATGTCGATAGACTAATTAACAAGTACCTATATTCCCTTATAAATATTTTTTGTTGCTTTGAGGTATTGATATTTTAGATCAATGGAAAGATTGTTTAAAATATAATTTGCTTAAGATTGTTGGATGATTCATTCCTTTATGATTAATTTTCATTGTGTTGATTTCTTATCGATTTCTATTGATATTTGATAATTCATTATATAGGATTCAGTTAAATAGTTTGGCAACGGTATTCATATAACAAGTTCGTTAGAAATCATTGTTTGTTTGATCTAAAGTGTGATAATTGCTTATTACATTTCTGTCCAATTTGATATGACGAAAATTTATTAAATTTAACATCGTTTAACCTCACTGACCGATTTTCCTTGTAAATCGAATATGGGTTTATTTTGGTGAGTTCGTCGACTTTGAATTGATAACACAATCAATGTTCAACAGTATTTTAAGAGATATGTTTGAATTTTTTCGCTGTTTGAAATTTTATTGATGAAGTTAGAATAATAATATATTTTATTCTTGCTAATTCTTCGTTTTTCTTTTTTAAAGATCAAAATGATGGAAGACGCCGATTTAACGGGAAGTTCCCAACCAAAAAATATAATATCTCAAGCATGGACGAGATTATGTCAGGTATACATTGATTTTTTTACTAATTTTGATTTAATTTACGTTAATTTTACACTAGTTTTAAGTGAAAAAAATTGTTCGATTTACTTTTCATTTTGAAAAATTCAATATTCTATATAAAATTTTGGTAAGAAAAAGCTAAATGTATTCTTCGGGTGTGCAGATATATCAAGGATACTTGGATAGTTGGACACCACACACAAAAGGGAGATGGTTGGGTACGGTGATCCTTTTAGCGGCATTCGTTACGAGAATTGTCACTCAACAAGTGAGTTTTTTCAGTTGAAGATCGTTCTCTTACTCGAGAAAGTGTATCCCATTATTCAACTCTCGTCGGTTTCGATCATAAAACGTATGAAAAAAAGCCTTCATCTCTTGCCATATTTGTGTGTGAGTGCGCCACCACCGGTGTAATTGGTTCAATAACATAAACGAATTCGGCATTTCAATAAATGTATAGAAAATATATGCCCTCTCTATTATGTCAGTGGCGTAAGTCATGTTTTTTTCATTTCATAGTGTAATTTTCTACTTGAAATTAAATCATTACTGTAGCTCAACATGCAAGGGCAAAAGATTTAAGTGAAAAAAAAAAGTGCTGAGTATTTTTTTTCCACTTTTTGACTTACGCTACCATCATAATCTCTAGTGCATATATCGGGTTGACGATATTTTTGTCGTTTCTTTTGTAGTCGTACTCCGGCATGTTGGACGCCTTCACGCCATACACAAGAAGCCGCTGGCTCGCAGCATTTTTGTTATTATTAGTATTCATATGCCGCATTCTGTACTTGCAGGTACTGCAAAAATTTTATTATAATCATCAAATATCTGTTATTGTTATGGCGGGACCATTGCATGGGTTGCGGCACACTCATACACTTTGAATATCATCGCAGTTTTTTTTTCAACGCTTTTGATTTTTGATGAGAAAATGGGATACATTTGTTCTAGAGTGCCCCCTAGGTGGTCAATATTTTCAATCCGTCGCTTCGATATTGATGGACAACCATATTTGATTGTGTTAGTAGTGGATGGAGACATATTGTCAATATTGACAGATATATTATAAATACATCTTTTCTTTTAATATTAAAAAATCTTTTAAATGTTAAACTTTACCATCGGTATATCCTTCTATTAAATATAAGAATTGTACTTTCTGATAATTTAGAAAAGAGTGCATCAGTGTTTTAGTTATTTAGTATTAGTGACAGCATTGATGTGTAGGTACTTTCAATATTGAAGCGACTTATTCAAGATATTATCAATCATTTAAGGGACACTAGAGTTTTTTTTATAATATCATAACTGCTGTATTTTTTTGTAGGGATGGTACATAGTAACATATGCATTGGGTATTTACCACTTAAATCTTTTTATTGCATTCCTCACACCAAAGATCGATCCCGCTATGGATTTTGACGGTGAGTTCATTCAAATTAACACAAATCGAAAAATTGTAATAACCGTTAACATTTGATATTCCAGCTGATGATGATAGCGGTCCAGCGTTGCCGACTAGGGTGGGTGAGGAGTTCAGACCTTTTATCAGGAGGTTACCCGAATTCAAATTTTGGCTGTCGGTTACCAGAAGCACGCTTATAGCACTGGTATGTACATTCTTCGAGTGCTTCAACATCCCAGTATTCTGGCCGATCCTGGTCATGTATTTCTTCACGTTGCTATGTATAACGATGAAGCGCCAAATCAAAGTGAGCCACTTTTCGTCGTACATCTCGTATCATTTGTGTTTCTTGCATATAATATGATTTTTTTTCGTTTTCAGCATATGATTAAGTATAGGTATATTCCGTTCACACATAGCAAGCCACGGTATCAGGCCAGCGAAGTGGTAAACTGATGTCCAACGTACGCTTCGTATATATTTATGGTTTTTATATTTAACTAAACAAAACAACAAATAAATCTTAATAATGTATGATTTTGTATAATAATTATAAGGTTTGTTCTCGATTTTTTTGTTTGTAAAAATATATATTATATATATACCTACCTAACTTATAAATGGACACCATGTATGATAATTGATAAATAGATTATTTTGTTAAATTGAAAATCAACAATTGTAATTTTGTTGTTGTCATTGTTGAAGCCTTAGTTGTGTTTTGAAAGTTTGGTATTATTAAAAAGTCTTTTATTTAAAATCATTTGGATAAAAAAACATTAATGAATGAATCGCATTTGGTTTGTTTCGATGGTTTGAAAATAAATTTTATTATGAAAAACTTGGCTTTCGAATCGTAATGTTTGGTCTGAATCCAATATTCCATGTTTCCCTGAAAATAGGATCTAGTGTAATCATGGGAGTGATTGTTGAGGCATCAAATATAATACGACATATCAAATAAAATATTGTTTATCATAAAATAGTCAAAAATACCTGTTATTTGTGAATATATAGAGGATATTAAAAAGAATCAATTTATCTGATCCTTGTGATTTATAAAAGATTTGAAATATGATAACATTCCAGTGAATAATGTATTCATTTTATTACTTTGGTATAATTATGTCACTATTTATGATGAGCGTCACACATAAATATTCTTTATTATCAATGGTTTTCAAATGAGGTAAATAAAATTTACAATGTGATTAAATAGCAATAGTATAATTTATTTTAAAGTTTTAAATAAATATACAATATTAACTTTAGCTTATACAGCTTTATGTAAGACTATTAATGAGAAAAAAACAACAATTCTCAACATGCAATTGAACTAAATGTTTTTTTTTTGTTCATTCAATAAAAACATCAACAAGAAGATATTACACAATTCATCAGCTTATAATGATAATTTTAAAATATTCATTAAAGTAAGTATTTTTTTTTTCAAATTTTATCAAAGAGTAAGTTCTTGTGAATATATATAATCAATAAAATCAACAAGGATATCGAAAAGGAGTCGTTTCGAATAGAAAAAATGTATGAAATATATGTAAACCTACTGAAAGATTTTTTTTATATATCATCTCGCTATCCAAACAATTATAATCTAAAGAGGACAATCATTTAATTTCAATTTTAAACCTATCCGGACTGCGTTCGATTGGGCACATCCTCGAAATAGGTTAACGTTACATGTAACAAATCAATAAAACAATCGGGTGTACTGGACTGAATCGTCACTTTATGTTTTACGATAAGACAGGTTACGTCCCAAATCTAGAATGGACGTTTTCGAGATTGTCAAATGAAAAATGTTGAGATTCTTAAGTATGTGTACACCCGTACAAACTGAAAAATACGTCGACTATTTAAAAACGTGCATTACAATACGGTTAAAAAATATTCTCGGGAAGTGTTAATCGTTTTAAGTGAGGGGGTTGAAATATATAATATGATGTGTGTATAGTTGCCGTCCAAGTGCACATTCGTCTATTGATGAACAAACTAGTTAGTGTATACACTTGCTAAATTGACCATTAGGAACCTACAAATTTTATCTAAAAAACGTTCATATAGGTACTATCTTTAAATAAAGTGGAAATTTTTGTGAACGAGAAACAGTATGTTCCTTGTGGATATTATACTGTCAATTTGAATTCCTAGTTTATTAAAAAAAGATTTTACTTCTTTGCTGAATAAAATGTTTTAAAAAATTTGTATACTCAAACCAGTGCGTTCATAAACGTACTGAATGCTTGGACGGTGACATGGATAACATACCGCCTAGGTTTTTTTTCCTAACGACGCTTCACGATGCAATTACTCATTATTACTTTAGTCAACTTAATAAATGTCTTACTGTAAAATCAGTCCAAAATTATAGTCGCAGAGACGCAACCTTTACAAAAATATCTATCCAATTTTTATTTCAAATGTAACGATCGGTATGTACGTTTCGGTGATATGCAGTTTTCAATAGAAGCACACAAAAAAGCGACTACCGTAATAATTTTTCTTGATATTCAGCACGAATAACAATTCCGTATCGAACGATAACGAATTTCACTTTCGCGTGCGAAAAATGGAACGCGAAAAGATGCGATGAACGAACATATCAAAGCAAATATTTCTTGAAACATGTAAAAGTATCAGATAGTCATATAAAAAAAGCTTATTATTAAGAATAACCGTTCCGGGACGAGATATGAACTTTTTGTGACACGTTTATACACTTATTAATTAATTTGAGATGATTCCATGGTAGTGCTAATTCTGCTAAAAAAAAATCTCTATGAAAACAAAAACTACTTTTTACCTTTGGAGCTAAGACGATTTAACCATCAACTGCTGATATATGTTTTTTTAAGTATTTTTTAGGTCCCATCACCATTTACCATGTCGATAAAAACTCTTCACAATTTATTATAAACTTAGTCTCGTCCCGAAACAGTTAACAATTAGTATCAAATATTTGACATTAATTTATATATATATATATAAATGATTTCCACTAAAATTTCATGTTATACACATTTATTAAAAAATTTCAATAGTTTTTTGTGCCGATCACCACCTTATTCCATTCATGACATTATTTATTTATTTTTAATGATTTCTACATTGTTTTAGATAATTGTTGCACATAAATATCAGGATATCAAATTTTATTCGACGAAACAGTAACGTCATATGAAAATTTATACCCTGATAATTAGGGATGCACGAGAAAAAAAAATCTAAAAAGAAATCAAAATTTATGACAAGACCAAATTTATCCTAAATAGATCGATATTTAAAAAGTATGTGTGTGTGCTTTTTATGCATATAAATGTGAATACATTTATTAGTAGACAAAGTAGGTAGGTATGTTCAGTAAATAGTTAATATGTTTTTTTTTTTACCGTAGGTACATAATCTAAATACATTAATGTGCCACTCATTATGATAATGGCTTAAATCTGTTTTTTTTTGTTTAGAATTTTCAATGTTTTGTTTTGGCTTTGTGAGTGCTTTCATCATGATCAATAAAATAATCAACATGTTACTAAAATATTGATAATATCATGTGAGGTACACTTTAGGTATAAGGTTGAAAGAAAAAACACTGAATGAAATTCATTAAATTTTACAATTTCTTTAAACTTACATTCATTATAAATGCTTCAGAAGAATTTGAACCAAAATAAATATAAAGCCTGATTTTCGACAATTTCTTGATTTAAGCTATTGTCATAATTATGGGCACAAATCATAATCATAGCGACTTTCGGATTATAAAATAAATTATTAATAATTTCACAACACAATACATAACCAATGTTAGAATGATATTCAAATTCAAATAAAACCGCCTAAAAGACCAACATCCAAACAATCCAAAGATTAAAAACAATTGTTTAACTAAAAAAAATTTTTTTTTTCGATATTAACAATGCTAATTCAAATTCACAACGTTACAGATAAATATTGCACAAAATAATTGCTATTACATGGCCGTTACAAAATCATCACGTTCAGAAATGGAAATCTTTAGCCGCCCTTTAGAATCGTTCGCATAATAGAGGCATATCATTGTTCCGACGTAAAACGAAATGAAAATACGAGCCTCAAGGAGGCTTAGCGTCCCGCCGTCTCTCAATAGGAACTGAACAACGAGACACGTTTCAAACGGAGTCTAATGAATGAGCTGGTCCATTTGAGATTGTCAATATGTAATTTCGTGTGAACAGTTTTCTCTACTTACCGTAGATGAAAGCGAAATTATACGAAAAAAATGATACGTTCAGCAAATCATTAAGGCCATAGATACACATGCTTATAAATACCACAAAAGCATGCTATTAGTTAGCAATTTTTATTTAATGGCAAATGTATCTGAAACATCACTCATATTGAGCACGCTTTAAATTAGCTTGATTTGGATGAAGAACGTGTTTATTTTAAATTCATTATTTAGTTCATTAGCATACATTTTTATAATCATGTGTATCTTGTACCTTTATAAGCAAATTTGAGCCATGTCAGCTCAAGAGGCACATCAGATTTCAGTTCTTAAAAATTCTAGCACATTCATAAGGATTCGGGAACGAAAACGACTACAATCAACGCATAATAAAAAAAACACTTGTAAGCTATGAAATATTGCCTTAACTTAAATTAAATATAAATAAAACACTTACATTAATGTTCAAAATGAAAAATAAAAGCATTGATTTGACTAGTTTTAAATTATCATCGTTAAAAACTTAAACACAACTGTAATAAAATGCTGTACACACATCCTTATCTTGCTACACCGAATTCATTTATTAAACAAAGATGACAACACAACGATAACAATTAGGATAAATGTTTGCTTATTAGAGCGCTTTCAAATTTTATCTACATATAGTCTCCTGAGTATGGTTGTTCACGATACAGATGGAAACCTTCGCACAATAAGTCCTCCCCCCCTTGTGAAAATATAATAGATGAAAGCGTACTAATATATCTCATCGCAGCGAGATTCTGAAAGACTTCGAACACAATAATAAAGCATTCAATCTATCTAAGAACGTTCAAAAAGCGACAACCGCGAATGTTTATTATTTCTATGCAACGGCTTCAGAAGAATAAGAGGAATTAGCATCACAGAGAAAGAAAATATTATTCTCCATTTTTCAACGTGAGAAAGAAAAATTGTGGTCGAATAGTTGTGTATGTAATGGAGGTGCTTTTTTTGTTTCTACATTAAAACTACAATAAGGAGCTGAATGCCAGTAATATATTTTATCCGTAAATACAACACAACACTTCCCAAGATTAGTATAAAATGAAATTAAAAATATTTGTTAGTTCAATATATAATAATATAAGATTTTTCTTGAAATTTAAGTTTAATAAAGTACATATTTGACTTGTATAGTTTTTTTTTCATTTACAATCTATAATAATGAAAAGTACAAAGAGATGCGTGAGAGGTTCACCAAAAAACATATATATCAATAATTCAGTGCATCTGTCGATAGAAGGATAATGCAGTTTATGCAATTACATACATAATCGCAAGTGCATGTACATTATGTATTCAAAAATATGACTATCATTATTACTGCGTAATACAATATTATCAAATTCAATTACCTAATTATTTGTGACCGATTAGTAGTCATATGGACGCTCCGACATAGTCGAAGTTTCCTATTAAGAAAAGAAAATGTGCATCGGATACACGTCTTGGGAATATTATCAACGTTTGAATCACTCTTCGTGTAGACAAAACAGCCGCAGTCGACTGTGGACACTTTTCATAACAATCACATGGACATGATTATTTTTCAAATATACTTCTTGCGTCAAATGATTCATATAAAGATTTGAGAATGAAATTGAAAATACATTGCGGATAAGTCGACACACGCGAGCAGAACAATCCAAAGAATAATTTCATAAAACATTTACACTTTATGGTTTGACAACAGTATTGTAAGTTCTTGTTCGTATCAATTGATACTGAAAAGTTTACAATTGTAAACATTTAATTATGAACAAATCATGCAGTGGATTGTGCCATTTGTACATCGAAACTTTCTCCAAATGGTTGTGCTACACAAATATAAGCCCATATTTTATATTCGATATGATGAAAGAGTGGTTGGTTAAGCTTTATAAAAATTCATAATACAATTTATATGTTTTAAATTCATAAATCATCAAAATAGTTTTATTTAAAATATTTAAGCTATAATAAAAAATTTGAATAAATCTTAAAATTTCATTATGAAAAAGCAATCAAGAGAAGAAGGCAGACTCAATAATGACAAGAAACAGGAAAATATTTTAAAGATCATAATTAGTACATAGTATATAAAAAGTGATGAAGAAGCACAAAAATCAATGTGAAATAGTTAATAAAAAAAGACAAAGAACACTTTGCAATCATATACTACAAAATTGATGAATTCACTGGTTCGAGAAGATTTGAATACAATGTGTTGCGCTCTTCGATAGTAAAACAAGAAAAATCTATCTAAACGATTGCCATATATAAAAATTTGACACAATAATAATAATAATCTGAATTAATAATAAAATATTAATATATATATATATAAGAAAGTTATGGTAGTTTTACACAAGAGAAATACTCATAACAATAAAACAAAGCGTCTGGTAAGATGAGACACTTCAGAGTGATGATGTTCATGATATAGTAAAAGTAACAACAAATAAGAATATGTAAGCAAATAGGGTATGTTAAAATGGTGAGGTATTATCAAAAAAAAATCGATGAATAAATATTCTATTAGTCATCTAGAAATAATAGAATCAATAAATAAACTACAAATAAATATTCAACAACAGTTTAAAAACTCCTAACACTTAAAATATAAAGTTCTTTTAGATTTCATCGAATATCCGCGCACACGCGATTAAAAAATGTAAAATGGATCACTCATGAATAAATATTTATATATATATATAAAATAATAAATGTACACTTTACTGAAATGCTTCTGTTATCTATGATGAATGGTGTGGATGTAATTTTAAACGCACTCTACAACACAAAGAACCGAGAAAACATCTAAGAATCAATGATTCTTCAGTCTGGTTAACGGCAATTCAAAATAAACCAACAGATAAGAATACCGACATTATTTCTGAATAGTTAACGATACAACTAGAGATTAAGAATTTCGGATCATATAAAAAATTATTTCAGCTACTACACATCTCGAACAGTGTAAAAATGCCTTTACATCTAACATTGAAACAATGAGTACACAATTCATTACACTTAAAGCTGAATATAAAAGTCTTTTAATGTGAAATTCAATCGCTGATTTTAGAAGCCGACATGAAAATCTTCACAAATTCAATCATAGAGATGAGTTTACAATTAGTAAAGATTCAATGTAGGTTTTTCAATTAAAGTCCAATACATTCCATACGAGTACAATATTCTTGAAATATTGTAAAAATATTGAGCTTGACATGGAAAATATCGAATCAAAAATGTAAAACCTTCACACTGTCGACAATATAACACATGTCAGATGAAAAGGCACAGTTAGACGTTCTAAATGTAGATTCATGATTGTTTTTATAACTTAACTTTAGTTATGTCGAAAATGGTCAAGAAATATTATAAATTTAATAATATAAGTATTTTCTACAAACACCAAAATATTTTTTTCAAAAAAAATTTTGACATACACGAATATATATATATAAATATAACATATTATATTATACTTGTACATATTGCACTTGTATAAGCCAAATCCTAACAAGAAACTTTAAAAATTCAACAATTTGCAGTTTCAAAATTTCACTACAATTACCTTTCTGCACATAAAGGCGCGTTTACATCTGATATTCGCAAAGACAAAATTGCAAAATTACTCAAAATCTATAACAGCACATTATTACAAACGTTGTTATCATTTTTACTACAAAGAGCAGTTTCAAAAAGTCGAATGTAGAATTAGTTATTTTCGATCGTAGAGACAATCTTGCAATTTTTCAATGGAGGTGGTATTTCGATATCAGATATAGAGGCACTTTTACATTCGTACACACACACATATACATAATAGAAAAGTCGAATTATTAACATTAAACATTATTTGTTCATCATATTTTTAATATGTTGCTAGAAGAGACGAAGGCCAAATTCCGAAAGTTTCGTGCCGGGATTTCTTTTCAGTACGAACGAAGTATAATATATGTATGTAAATTCAAAATTTTTTTGTAAACGCACACACACATACAACAACGTGTCGGTGAGTGTATCATTAAAATTGCTTTAAATGTAATATTTTATACATATATATGATAAAATTATGTATGTGCAATTTTTTTAATGTAAATTGTATAAATGACAACGTAAATCTATACAAATATTTTTTTATATACCCGATCTCCCCTACTTTTTAAAAATTCTTTGAAAAATTGGTTATTTGCCTGCGTGTTTCGAACAAGGACGTTCGACATTGGCGACAAAAGACCCTGAGTTGCTCAGCAGTACGAGTGGGAGTGCGGGAGAACAGCCGCAGCGGGCCGAAGTCCTCGCAAGAGGAGACCAGACCGCGGCGCCACAGACCAGACCTCCCCGAACATACACACATTTCAGTTACATTTAACATAATATATATGTATATTAGTAAAAATTATGATATATTTTGTACAATTAAATACAATTAAGTACAACTCGTAGCAAAGATATTAGTTTATAAGAGAGTAATAGTTCTTTTTTCATTTAACTATTTTTTTTTTCTTTAATATAATCTATTTTATTATTTTATATTAATATAACACAGTATAATAAAGGTGAATATGAGCTGACAAGTGTCATCTGGGCGTGGAGTGTGTTGCGTGAGTTACCGACAAGTCGAAAGACACGGCGATGGACAAGCTGAGACTAATTGTACCGGTTACCGACGATCAGACCTACCTTCGCGATATAACCTATTTATTTTAAACGATCGAGTCTCTGCCGCGCGGCTGACGATTATTCCACGTTACTTTCGCAAATAGAACACGTAAACAGTGCAGCGGACAATAAATAAATTAACGTGCACATATCCTTAACAGTTAATTGACTAGCAACTAAATAAATCTGTTGCCTGCAGATTTTCGCAATGAGATATATATAGAAAACGATAATCAAAATGTCGGACACCGAATTTTTATGGCGTACGCGCAGACGACCGGACTGATGGGGTGACAAGACACCCCCGAAAAATGGAACATGGCACTTGACAAGCTTCGCTGACAAACGGAAAGACCGCAAACGGCCAGAGCCGGAAGGGGGGGAGGAAGATGGGCAGTGGCTTCACGAGTGGGCGTTGCTGTTGACGTGAGATGACTTTTTGTCTTGGGGCTCCGGCGTGCGCTGGCCAATTACCCCTGCAGACAAACAAAAATCGGAAAATGAAATAATTTTGTCAAGAATTAATAAATTAAAATAGTGTGACTAGAAATATTTGAGTTTTTGAACGAAATCTTAGCTGAAATTACAATTTATATTGCAAGCATCATTTCAAAAATATTGAATCACTTCAGATTTACTTTCGGAAAAAAATATCTTCAAATTTTCTAATCACACCTGTAAAATCTTTTTCAATACCTCAACAAAAACAGCTTAGTGGGATGGCACAGTTTGAGCGCCCACAGATACAAGACACACTCAATACTGAAGTAGCCTCGATCCACGTAGTCTCCCAAAAACAAATACTTGGTGCAGGCGGGAGGTCCGCCCACCTCGAACAGCTTCATCAGATCATAAAACTGTCCGTGAACATCTCCACACACGGTCACAGGAGCCTCTATATCAATCATGGTTTTCTCTCCTCTAAGCAGAGCGGCTCCATCTCTGATGATCCTGAGAGCCGCAGCTTCTTCAATGCGTCCCTCTAGGGTGAAGTGATGCTTGAGCACGTCGGGTCTAGGTTTTCCGTTCGGCTCGAAGACTTCAGATTGGGTGAGCTTGCGAGCCGGTGGGAAAGCCACTCCTTGGATCATGCGTTGAGTGGTCGACGCTCTGTCGGCCTGGGGCTCCGATTCCGATGTCGTGTTGGGTGTACCGGTGGCACCTGCGCCCCCCGCGCCGGCGGCCGCCATCGGAGCTGGCTACAGCAACCTTTTGGCAGTCGGGTGGGGGAGCCGATGTAGAGCAGGCAGATACCTAAATAGTGAGAAAATAAAACTATTGTAATTATACTAAAAAAACAAATAATATTGAGAGTACTGAAAACATTTAAAGTATTTTTTCTAGTGAAGAAGAAAAATTTTGTATTATAAACGAGGTCATTGAACATCTACTGAATGAAAAGTGATTATATATTCAATATTTGGACTGTTGAATATTGGTTTCATACTGTGCACTTAACATTATGCATGATGCAATTCCATTATTGGTAATAAAGAGTAGCTCAATTAGTTAAACAAATATTTATATTAGAAGAATCATAAAAAAGCCAAAGATTTAGAAATAGTTTTCTTTGATACAGTTTTTCTGATTTTCAGTTATCGAGTTTTTCAACTATTTAGACTTTAAAAACACACATGAAAAACAAAAAGGGTTAAAAGAACAAAAATAATACATATAGGTATCAAATTGAAAACAAAAATGATATTGGAATGGGAAAATTCAACAAGTAAAGGAAAATTCCTAATTATTATTTTATAACGGAAAATTTTGTTCATTGAAAGAATAAAAATTTAATGAAAGAACAAACCTAAGGAGAATAAAGGATTCAATTAGAAAATGAAAATTATTTTTCGTAAATCAAAGTAAAATATTTCAATGTAGGTAATTTTCATTGTAAGAGAATATGATCTTTCCATTGAGATATTAAAAACTGCACTAGGCGATCAGAACTATAAGATACGAGAGATAGTTGGGCTCTCAAAAAGTTATCTTTTCACCGAGAGATTGAAAGAAAAGCTGAACAGAATGCCACTCGGTCTAGAATACGACGAGAGCTTTTTCAGATTCACAAGAGCGGCTCATACAAAGAAGAACCGAAAGACTCATAGATATACTGCCTAGTCGGAGAGTGCAGAAGTGAGAAAATTTGATTAAACAAGAATGCGATAAGACAGTTTTGATATTCAGAATGCTACTAACTATACAATCGGAATAAGATTTCTTTCAGAGCTCACGAGAGGAACTACGGAGTCGTCGGCTCATTGAGAGGATATGAAAGTGAAGAGAATGAACAAATGAGAATATGATAATATGATAATAAGACAGTATACATTTAGCTCTACGACCGGAACGATACATCTTTTGGATCACAAGACGAACTAGAAAAACAGAGATACACCGAAACATCAAGAGAATACGAATAAATTAATATGATAATAGCATTCAGAATGTTACTAGCTCTACAATAACGAGATCTCTTTCAGATCACAAGAGGAACTATTAGGAGATTAGGAGATCAAAGAGAGAGAGAGAGAGAGAGAGAAAGAGGTATTAGAGTAAGAGAAAGAGATACCTGCTCGCGTGCGTATATCCCTGGCTCTGTCTGCGTACAGACAGGCGGAAGGCGAAAAGCGGAAGGCGGAAGGCGAAAGGCGGAGCGGGGATCGAGGGCGGAGGGCGAGGTGCGCCCCCGCCGCTGGCCGCTGGAGACCCGACGATCGCCGGCTAGAGGATCTAGGATCTAGGATCGAGGATCGAGGATCTAGGAGCTGGGATCTATGGGCCACCACGGTCCGCCGCGGCTATGGGCTGTGCGCTCCGTGCGGTGAAGCGGGCCGCCCAGAACGTGAATCGATATGTGTGCCGACGAGATGGGATTACGCCGGAACGCTCTAGAGCGAGCTCTACACTCGCCTTACCCCTCTACGCTCTTAAGATTGTTTTCTATTTTTTTCGTATTGGCGCTTTCGTCGAGTTTCGGTAATACGGGATGTTCTTTAACTGTGAACTGTCTGAAATTTAGACGAGTGATGAAAGATACACATATAATAAGTCTTTCGTCTATCAATTCTGTCTGTGCTTATTTACAATATCATCGGCACGATACTCGGCATTAGTTAAATTAAGGATAAAACTTCTGTAACCTAACCAAGCTTGATTTGTTGACGTAATTTATCAACGAAGATCTGGAGGAATCGTTTTTTGGTTTGATCAGCTTCAGTTCCACTCCGAAAATCATATGTTTTTCTACAATTTTCATAAGAGATTCCAATGAGAAAAACATAAATATATTCATCGCACGATAATTGTTTGTATCAATCACAAAATATTTTCAATATAGCTCTATATCCTCAAATGATGCTAGATAAGGATAAAATTCTATTCACGATTGATTCATTTATAAATATTATTTCAAAATTTTTAGCTCATCTAATGTTTTCGCATACTTGTTCCAAAACTAATTCACCTCACAAATCCAGGGATCGCTACGCCCAAAACATTTTCACCTAATATTTACGTTCAACCGATAAACACACGAAATAATTTACCGAAATTCGAGGCTACAGACGCGTTGTGAAAACGCAACCGACAAAACTCAACTAGCTACGAACGAGACCATCCTTCGCGAAACACAAAGGTGAACGAAATCGGTGCAATTTCGATGAACTTTCGAACGCAATCCCGCCATTACGATATATGGCCGTTCGGCGGGCGAGCTGCTAAATGTCACGGCCGTCCGCGACTCGAGTCCATTATTTCCATTTTTTAACAAAAACGCATTGATAAAACTCAGCACGATCTTCGGAGCGAATCTTCTCGAAGATCCGAGCTTTCGATAGCCGTCAATGTTGCGGAGCAACTCGCATCAGCTCCGAAGATACGGAGCTGTGAATTTGTGTTCCTCATTAGAATGCGCGCCGCATTGCGCGCTAACGCCTAATCTCTTATTCGTTTGCGCATACGCAATTATACATTCGTTAGAATTCATTTGAATAGATTTAGTTTAAAGTGTTTTTTCGATTTTTACGAATCTCTAAAATATTCCTGAAAATTCGGTCATTGAAATTAACGCCGAATTAGAACGTATACAAATCTTTAAATATTTCAATAGATTTGTGCAAAAATATATCATATTGAAGAGAGTAATGAAAATTTTAGATTTTTATGTTTGTAAATTAGATACCTGTGTTATGTTTTAGTATCGAAAAATATTTTTGCAAATTGTTTTCTTCAATTCAAATCTCGAATCTCTAAAGTTTCAGGAATCTACTTTTATCATCGACTCGTAAACAGATTTATGAATTGTCTTCTCGATTCTTTTCATTTTTATAAAATTTAAAATCTTTTACCTCTATTTTTCTCTGAGCATCGTTTTCACTATAAATTTTAATAAACTTTAACTTTCGATTTTATATTCAACAAATAACTGATAGATGAATGTATTCTATTATTGTTAGATTCGTCGTGATTCTTTTCAATAAGAATAACATGAATTTTTGAACACATTTCATTTATCACATTGTATATTTTTAGCACTTCTATAATATCTTTTTGCAAATTTATTCAATAAGTTTTTTTTCCTACATTTTGAACATCGATCTCGACAATGTTATTATTTATTTATTTATTTTTCATATAAAAAGTAAATAATGTTATGCCGTATTGCGCATTGAAAATCCTTTGGTATGAGCTCATTTGTACAAACACCTCTATATTATATTGTTTCCGACTTGATAAGAGAATATATTTTTTTCCATAATCAAATATTTAATCAAACCAACAGTATTTTCATTTGATAGGTAACATGTAGATAAGTCCATTTGAATTTAGTCCATGTACACACATAACATTTTTTTAGGTTTTCAGGAACTCTAATTGTTGGCATAAGAAATTCATATAGCTACTTTACTTTTCGATGTTAAGTAAATTTATACAATACGAAATGTATTTCGAGCGTTATCACTTTTAAATTGGTCCTAAAATATTCTTCGCGATTGCTTAATGAACGTGCGCAGAAATATCAGAAACACAGAATCCAGTAGACAATATTTTAAAGGTGGTTCAAAATAGAAAATGTCAACACGTGTGTGCAATCGACTCTCTTCTTCTATTCAATATGTGTATATTATTAATATTGTAAAAACAGAGATTCAAAACGCTTTGAAATCCGCTAAACGCTATTTGTTCTCGATCCATTATCGCGTTTCAGTTTTCATATTCGATTCTGTAAACAATGTGGGTATAACCTCTTAGTACGAAATTTGGAATATGTACAAACTTACTAATAAAAATGTACATATAAACTCGGTATTTAACCATGATTATGACGATGGTATAAGTCGTGATACTTTCGTTTCGGAATATTTCATGTTTTGCGTTTGAATCAATCGAGTTTGTCATTGAAAGTGAAAACAACATACAGAATCAAACTATTTCTATTCAACATAATAATTAAAGTTTAGAATATAGTGTAATATTTTACAACGATATGAACCAAAATATGTAATTTACTCATTATTTTCAATATTTTGACTTACGCCACTATCAAAATTATGACACAAAGGTATGTAATAACGTATTTACAATATGAATTAGTAGATACTTATAGTTGGGTGAAGGTTTATTTGAATTTTATTACACAAAAAAAAAATCTAGAAAATTAACACAGTATATGAAAAAATGACAATTCAATTGATTTCAGCGGATGTGTAAATTTTCAGGAATTCGTATTCAATCGCTGTTGATGATTCTTTCACCTTTTCATAAACACGTTTGTAAAAACATCAATCAGTTAATTATATGCTCGTGTCTTGTAAATGTTTGTGTGATATAATATTACATTTTATTAAATTTCCGAGAATTGTATGAAATATCCGTTTATATTTTTCCAGTTAGAATCAAACAAGAAAATTTTCCGACGAGAAAATTTATTGTTCAAGAAGCAATACAATATTCGAACTTTATGTTAATAACAAGTGTAATTTTATAGCAAAACTCAAATATATTTGAAATTGCGAGAATAATTTCGATATTTATACTCGTTCGACATTTTCGAATTTGTAAGCAACGTATATAATGTTCATTTTATGAAAATTTATCAAAACGATTACGAATCCAACGTTAATCATAAAAAACTTGTTCTCGAAGCAGAAACGTTTCAATTTATTATAACCGAAAAACATTTAATTGATTAAAAAATCTTGATTTATTGAGAAGTATGACCAATTTACTCTTGGTGCGAATCATCCACAAACGAAAACATACGAAGTATACATTCACATCTGACAGTTCGCATTTTCAAAATAAAATCGCAATTTATAAAAATAAATTAAATACGACAATAGTCAATAAATTAATAAGTTTCAATATTAAAGTACGACAAACATTTAATATTTAGAAATACAAATCACTCATATTTTTCGATTAGGTACAAGTTTATATTACAACTGTGATCTAAATAAAAGAATTTTACTATACCTAATATAGTAGTATATTAGATATCCGCAAATTCGCAGAAGTGCTAATTTCACAATTTTACAACCTTATTCGTGATCAATGGATCAGTGAATAAACCGAATTGCGACAAGCGTCAGATGTGAGCTCACCACAATATTTAATATTCGTCCGAAACTAATTGGATTAAACGACGTAACGGAATTACACTTCCGCGCAATTAACTAGAGAATTAATCAGATAAAGCTGCCTGAAATTCGGCGGCCATTTTGGGCTCGACGGCCATTTCGTGTGCGTTCAAAATTTGAAACGACCGTTACGAACAGTGGCGTAGCGTTAACAATATGAGCTTTCAGAAAAGTTTTAATATGGGTTTATATCCCCATTTTTGAAAAATAATCGGTTAAGATTAAAGTTATGTGCCGTTTTTTTTTTCAAATCGATCTTTGAAGTCTAGCTACAAATGTATTCGTAATAAATAAATAGAGAAAGGATTGATTGTTTTTGATCTGTTTCTTCAGGTTCAGAGATTCTTAAGATTTTATGTCATCGTGTAGCTTTGCACCTATTTACATAACTCATGAAAAAAATATACCTATAGTGATGACAATTTATCATAGAAACATGGATAAAAACATATGATTATGCTTCGAAAATTTGTATTTTTAGCTTTATTTTATCGAGTGATTTCTTTTAACTATCGTTCAAAAAATAATTCAATAATTCAAAATCAGGGCAAATTCAGACTAGAGAGGCATTAGGCTATTTCTCATACATGAAGCCCTTGAACTTATCATTTTTTCAATCTTAATTTGTTGAACCACATATTCGAGGCCAACGAGACCCTTTAACATCTCGAGGCAAAATCTATTCATTGTCAGTACCGACAGATAAATTCGATTATATTAACGACTAACTAATGAAAAAAATACTGCGGAAAAAAATGCTTCGTTATCTACTGACATCTATAGTCTGGGAAGCATACTTCACAAATAAATGTTTAATTACTAAACACACAAAAGAAAAAAATACATTTATATAATTTTTCACATAAATTAGAAATATGAACGAATTAAAGAACACATATCGAGGACTGCATCATGATAAATCAATAAAGTGAAGACGGGCTGTCGAATTGTCGAAGCACCCCCACCTCGGCGAAGAAAATACGCCACTGTCTATTCGATTTTCGCTCTTCGGAAACACTGCAAAGTGTGCACTTGCGGTTTTGAATCGAGCACGATCGGATCGGTCAATTTTAGAACATCGGCAAGTCTCTCAATAATTTGCCCGAATCAATTATATGTCGTCTTGGCCGCAATCCAGAGCTCGGAATGTGTTCTCGCTTATTTTTCAGACCCAAGGACTTTCTTTATAATTATATCATTATATTGTGTCGTGCGTGTTTTGTTTTATTTTCGCTATCGCGATCTTTCCGCGAGTTTCCCGCCTTTTTTTCCCGCGCTCGCACTCGACCGAGCAGACGGTTGGCGCGCCTGCTTTTTTCGACGATTTTCGAAAATTATCGCGGCGATCGTCCGCCGGCGGGGATTTCGGGATTTTTCCGGATCTCTAGTGTTTCGGATCGATTATTTTTGGAACGAGCGCAATAAACAAAATAAATTTTACAAATCGTGCTTTTTTTTTGCTTTACGGGCACGCGCCTGTGTTTTGAATTTTAGAATTGTGTATAGTGCGCTCTCGGTTTTTCGGTTTGATGTAGGGGAGGAAAAGTTTGGATGATCGAAAGCGTGGATAGTTATAAAACTACAAATTACAATAAACCTCCATTATTGATATTGATTAAATATTTTTCGCATTTTAATTTTTGCGCAATCCAGACAATAAGACCTAAATGTTTTTAACAAATTTACAAGGTAATTTTATCCTTTTCAATAAATATAGAGAAAATGCTAATAATTCCTACTCTCATTTTGAAAAGATCAATTAGTAGTTTTTTATGGCTAATATCATAAATTATAAAAAAACGAGTAGTATCTACATATTTTAGTGATTTGATCCCTCTTTTTGATTTTTGCCTCTGATACTCTTGAAAAATCGTTTAAAAAAGTTCTAATACACTCGGAATTAAATTCGATTTACTTTGATACTCTTTTTTGAAAAATATTTTTTTTCAAAAGGAAGTTAGAGATGAAAAATAAAAGGAAGGATCAAGTATCTCCGCTCCCCTGCAAATAAAATAAAAATATGGGAATCAGTTTATAATAAAGTTTTGTAAGTGAAAGATAGGAGTAATAAAAATCAATTTTATAATACATAAAAACATATGAAATTGAGATATTATTGTTTTTTGTATATTTTTTAAAGTTTTGGCAATGCCGATATTTAGCTCTGCTTAGGCCACTATCTGAGAAGCGTTTTCATTGAGTGACGTGCGGTTTTGTTCGGAGCTGTCATGACGCTCGCTAATAAGGTATTTCTTCATTTATTACTACAAAAAATGGTATTTTCATTAAATTATATTGTTATCTAAACGCATCTGAAGGTAATTTATTGAAAATTTAATTACTGTTCGCTCAATAGAAGAATTTTGAAAATTTTGTCATTCTTCAAACTCTATGAATTTGACAGTCATTCTCATGGATATATTCGTTATTGAAATGACGATTTCACCAGTGAAAATATAATTTCTGTCAACTGTAAAAAATCCGAGACCGGTTTCTGACAGTTAACAGTGAAAAAATTCATTGTAACTCTGGTTAGTTAACCAAAGCAGTGAAAAGATCTACCTTTGAATGATAAAATTCTATCCTAATCTAAGCCAATCGAATTTTCAATCCATTTACTGAGAAAACTTGAAAATTTCAATTTCACCATTGAATTCATTTGTTTTTTAATCTAGATGGACGTTGATATAGCGAAAGGAGATGGCTTTCGAACTTACTACATTACAAAAATCGAAGAACTCCAGCTTATCGTTGCTGACAAATCTCAAAATCTCCGTCGTCTTCAAGCTCAAAGAAATGAGTTGAATGCTAAAGGTTAATAGAAAAGTTAAGATGATGATATATTGTGGTACACCTTACTTAGTATTTATCTTTGCAGTGCGTATGTTGCGCGAGGAGCTTCAACTGCTGCAAGAGCAAGGATCATATGTTGGAGAAGTAGTCAAACCTATGGACAAAAAGAAAGTTTTGGTTAAAGTTCATCCAGAAGGAAAATTTGTCGTCGATTTAGATAAAAATATTGATATTAATGATGTTACAGCTAATTGTCGAGTGGCTTTACGTAATGAAAGCTATACATTACACAAAATTTTACCTAACAAGGTCAGTAATTTTATTTCGTATGAATGGTTTCAATAAGTTAAAAGCAAAGTTAAATCATTAATTGTTGATTTTTACTTTAGGTCGATCCTCTAGTATCTCTTATGATGGTCGAAAAGGTTCCTGATTCAACTTACGAAATGGTCGGCGGTCTTGATAAGCAGATTAAGGAAATCAAAGAGGTCATTGAATTGCCTGTGAAGCATCCTGAATTGTTTGACGCCTTGGGTATCGCCCAACCAAAAGGCGTACTCCTTTATGGTCCTCCTGGAACCGGTAAGAATGAACTGAACAATCAAAAAACTTTTTTGGAAATGTTTCATAACTGATGTTTATATCATTAGGAAAAACATTGTTGGCTCGAGCAGTAGCTCATCATACAGAATGTACTTTCATTCGTGTTTCTGGATCGGAACTCGTCCAGAAGTTTATCGGAGAAGGCAGCAGAATGGTCAGAGAGCTTTTCGTGATGGCTAGGTACCATTATTTTTGCGAATATTCTGTTCTGTTAAAAAAATGTTATTCTTTTTCACAGATAAAGAATGTGCTTATTTTCAGCATTTTTTTTTATAAGTGAATCTATGTATGTATGTTTATCTGTAACATTAAAATCAAATTTACAGAGAACACGCTCCTTCGATCATATTTATGGATGAAATCGATTCAATTGGCTCATCGCGTATAGAATCAGGAAGTGGAGGCGATTCTGAAGTGCAGCGTACCATGTTGGAACTGCTTAATCAATTAGACGGCTTCGAAGCCACCAAAAATATTAAAGTCATCATGGCTACGAATCGTATTGACATCCTCGACCCTGCCCTCTTGAGACCTGGAAGAATCGATCGTAAAATTGAATTCCCTCCACCAAACGAGGAAGCTCGTTTAGACATATTGAAAATCCACTCTCGCAAAATGAACCTGACTCGCGGAATCAATTTAAGGAAAATTGCTGAGCTTATGCCTGGTGCATCCGGTGCTGAAGTCAAGGTATTCAATTTTTCGACATTTTTTTTTTTATTATGAAGTGTATTGATTTTGTGGCTTTTTTAGGGAGTTTGTACTGAAGCGGGTATGTACGCTCTGAGGGAAAGAAGAGTTCATGTTACGCAGGAAGATTTTGAAATGGCTGTCGCTAAAGTCATGCAAAAAGACTCTGAGAAGAACATGTCCATCAAGAAACTTTGGAAATAAGTTTTTTTAGCTTTATGTTTCAGTGTATTACATTTATCATTATATAATTCGAAATAAATAATTTTGTACAAAGCGCCTATTCGACTCCTTGTGAATACAATCATTCTCCTTACAATTAGTATGCGGAGATATATGTTCCATGTTTTGTAAAATCATGTGTTTGGAGCAATAATAATAATAGAGCAAGATAAACAAACCAGCAGGTCATTATACTAATTGAAATGATGATTGATTAGTTTCTTATCTTATTGATCAATCATTTCATGTTTGCAAACACATCATAACTCGGTATCTGCTGCCTTCCATCAGGCTAGTTTTAGTATAACCCGGATATTTTATTCCTCCGGTACCATCTATATATGAAAGACATTCTCCTATCTTCCGACTGGGGAGGCACTTGATGGGGAAATAAGCAATCTCACACGAGGTATACATAGTTTGAAATAAGGAAAATTCAAAAATAACGACTTCACACGTATGAAGAAACTTGCTTTTATTCAAATGTAATAAAATATGTACAAAAACATGAAGACAGATATCACATTATATATCTATTAAACTTTTTTTTTATAAGAAAAAACTCGAATATAAATTACTTATAACTTTGCAAATATCAAATGAAAACTTGTTGAAAATAAGATTAACCATGCGTAGCACTGTCTTCAACGAAATCTCTGGCTTCATCCTTGGATACACATTCTACATGAGAGACTTTATTTCGGAACTTCACACCATAAAATTTGTGTGCATGCTCTAAGAGTTCAGGTCTGAATGTGGTTGTGATGAATTGGGCAGAACTGCTGAGTTCATGTATCATATTGGCGATAGCTTTTCTATGCTGGGCATCCAAAGCCTAAAAAAGTATTTAAATGCATGAAAACACGAACATTGATTGTAATGAATTTTCAAAGATTTACACACTTGATCAATTTCATCAAACAAATAAAACGGAGCTGGATCACATTTTTGTATAGCAAAGATCAGAGCAAGGGCCACAAGTGATTTTTGACCACCAGATAGCTGGTTCATCTCTCTCATTTCAGCATCACCTCCGGTGAAAGATACTTTGATGCCAATTCCAATAAATTGTTCTGCATTTGCGTTCTGTAATATTTGTAAAATAAATATAGAATACATGTGTGTGGAATAAAGCATAAATTGTGACTTACTTCTGGTCTGATTTCAACTCCATCTTCGTTTGCTGTTCTCATAATGAGACTACCTCTGCCAGTGGGCACAAGCTTTTTAAAGACTTCAGTAAAATTTTTGCTCACTTGCTTGAAAGTGAGTTGGATGGCTTCTAATTTTCTGTGTTCTAATGTGTCTATAAGTTCTCGAATCTTTTCCTCTCTGTCAAAAAAGAAAATTGAATGTGAATACAATAATTGCCCACAGAACGCAATCAATCCTCCCATATTACATATGCAGAACTTTTTCATTTTATGCGGAATGTATCTTGCGTTCTGCGGGAGATGACTATATACGAATAAATAGTAAAAATAATTGTTTTGTTTCATAATAATGTTACCCAATATCTAATTCTTCTTTTCGTTTGTTTAATTTTTCTTTTTGCTCCGAAAAGCTCATGAATTGATCCAAAGCTTTTTTATTTACGTGACTGTATTTTTTTAGTTGTTGGTTAGTTTTTTCAAGTTCTTTGAAAAGCTGTTAAAAAAAAAACATGTATTAATTTACAGATTGGACGAAATAAATATCATTTGGATAAATAAAAAAAAAGTACATTTTTTAAATTCATTTTCTGATATTTCTGTTGCATTTCAGGTGCATTTGGTAATGTTCCAATGGCTGCGATTTTTTCCATAGATTCTTTAATTTTATCTTGAATTAAAACTTCTTTAGATGCCATTTTTTCTAAACCTTTGGCGTCTTGTTCCATATCATCTTGTGCTTCTTTTTCCTGTAGTATAAATGCAATTGATAAAATAAATAAATTGGCAACTGATGAAACATAGAACAGAATTGTACTTCTATACTACCTTGTTTCGCCATTTTTCTAATTCTGTTTTGAGATTCTTTTCTTTTTTAACTGCTTCTTGAACTTTTTTGTCCATATCTTCTAAATCTTTAAAGATTACCTTTATTCTTTTTTCTGTGGCAATAACATCAGCTTTGCTATTAGATAAACGTCGTTTACGATCTTCAACAGATATTTCTTGTAAAGCCTGAACTAATTCATCTTTACGCCTATTTTATGGAATTCCAGATTGTAAATGTGAAATTTAAAAATTAATACAAACTAAAAAACAAAATAAAACTTTACCTAATCAAATTATTAGTAAGTAAATTTTCTAATTTGTTTTTATTTGCTTCCAGATTCATCCTAGCACTGAATGCTTCCTTGTTTTCTTGATTCAATCGACGAATAGCATCATTCAACTCATCTACTTTTCCTTGATCAGAGGCTGATAATTGTTCCATCAATTCCTGGATATCAAATAAATTAGAAAACACTTGGTAATAAATACATACATATAATCAACTAACTACATGAAAATACCTGGTGTAATTCTGATTCAAGGCCTTCTTTAGTGGCCTGCATAGCTTCTAAACTTGATCGGCACTGCGCAAGAGATTTTTCTTTGGGATTTCTGAATCTCTCAATTGAGGACAATTCTTCCTTCATCAAACGTATATCTGCCTTAACTTTATCGAATATATCTCTACAAAACGAAAATGAATTAGAGAACTAAAAAATCAACACAAACTATTTTATTTTGTGGTTTTACTGACTTCGCTTTGCCTTGTTTAGTTTCAGTTTTTTGCATGTCAGATACTATGACATTGATATTAGATTCTGTAGCCTGTAATTCTGTTCTCAATTTGTCCAATTCTTCTTGAGATGTTTTGATTTTCTCCATAAGTTCTGATCTGGTTTTTTGCATTTCGAGCCTAGATCTTGATTGATTGAAATAACCTCCGGTCAAAGATCCTTTGGAAGAAACTTGGTCACCTTCTAATGTGACACAATCCAAATGAAACTGTTTTCCCAATTCAGTAGCGCATTCTAAATTACGGCAAATGAGTGTCTTTCCGAATATATACTTCATGGCTTTTTCATATTTGGCATCGTATTTCAATTTATTCACCATAGCAATGGCATTCTGAAAATTGTAGACTGATTTAGTATTTATTGCAACAAATTACTAACATAAAGATATAGTATAATTACGTTATCATTAGGATATGTCATATCTTTAACTTGTAATCTATTCAGAGGCATAAAAGTAACTTCACCAGGAAGATTCTGTTTATTCATTTCTTTCAGGATTTTGGTTCCTACGACATCAGATTCAACAATGTGGTGAAATAATCTGTTCCCTGCTGTAACCTAAAACAATATTATGAAAATAAATAAAATAAAATAGACCAATCAAGAATAAAATGGATTTAACATTATCCAAAAATTCATACTTCAACAGCTGTATAAATGGTTTTTTCACAGCTGAAATTTTCAATCACTGGTCCATAGTAGGCTTTTGCGATTTTTGCCCATTCTCCACCTTTTTGTTCGAATGTGTCTAAAACTTTCCTAACACTGTCGCGGCCATTCAAAATTGGCTGTTAAATACAATTAAAGTAAATCAACTGAAATTATGACAATAAATCTGAATAAATGAATGTTATTACTTTTCCAGCCATAGATCTCAATGCTTGATCAGCTTTTGCCAAATCTTCTTTGAGTGATGATAGGTTTTGAGTCATAGTCGTTTCTTTTCGCCATAGCTCGCTGAGGAGATAAATGTTATTAAAAAGTATAAACCTATAGACTTTCACTGTAAAAATTATAAACTAATTTATATAAAAAAATGTAATATTACTTTCGTAAACTTTGAGCTTGATCTTTGTTCTTTTTAGACTCATAATATTGTCTATTGTGATCGTTGATAGCTTCTCTCTGTCGTTCCATTTCATTAGTTGTAGATGTTAACCGATTGTGCAAATCAATCAGTTTGTTGCCATCTTTTTTCAAATCTTCACTGAGTTTAATCTCGTGTTCTCGTTTATCTTTTAATTGCTTGCTCAATGATCTGAAATTGAAATAAAAATTAGAAATTACTGAAAATATATATTTTTTAACGAGCATGTAAAACTTACTTCAACTCGTTTACTATCCACTTATCTCTGTCTTGTTTAGATGTAAACTGTGTTCCACGACCTTGTTTAGCATATAATTCTTGTCTCTTTTGTTCATTTAGAGCAAGGGTTCTTGTGCAATCTTCTTCCTTTTTCTTCATCTGTTCATATCTCGGTTTCAGCTCTTCCAATTCCTTTTCTTTTTCTGCAATTGTGGCTTTTAGTTTTTCTAATTCTTGTTCTGCTCTTTCCTACGAAAACAAAAATGATATAAGGGATAATTTATGATTCTGAAAATAAAGATGTTGTATTGATCAGCCTAAATACCTTTGATTTATTGTCTCCATCAACATCATCTGTAAGATCTTTAATTGTTAGATCTAATTTGGTTTTTTCTCTAAGAAGTTGTTGATGCTCCGTAGATAGCAAATCTTTTTGTTCACGAGTCGATACAACTTCTTTTCGAGCTTCTTTTAATCGCCGACCACATTCTCTTACAAAGTCTTGAGCTTCGCGAACCTTTTCAGTTAATCGTTGTTGTTCCCGACCACTGTTATTACGTTTATTTTCAAGCTGAAAAACAATATTTGTAAAAATTGAGGATGCCCCTATTCAAAACTTAGTTATGAAAATACCTCTTCAAGTTTTTTCTTATTTTCCATCATTTCTGATTCATGAATAATGTATTCTAAGATACGACGGGATTTATCCAAGCGCTGGTATTCTTTCAATTCATCTTTTTCTTCTTCTAAAGTTTTCAATCTCTCTTCTATTGTTCTGAGAAATTCTTTAATTTTGTCAACCTTAAAAGAGTATAAAATGTTGATATGTATTATTCTTGTTAATTGAGATTTAGAGATATTTTATTTCACCTTTCCAACGGTTTCACGAAGGATAGCGACCGATTCTTCTCGTCTTTCATCGTACACTCTCGTGCCTGCTACTTCTCTAAGCAATTTAAGTCTGTGGGAATCGGGAGCAGTTGCCATTTGGTTGATCTGAAGAAATAAAGGATATGTAGCAAAACAGTTGAAATATTAAATCAAATGAAAATGGAATCCTCACTTTTCCTTGTTTTACAATATAATAAGGATTTGAATTGGATAATCCTGCACTCTCTAGCAAATTGAGGACTTCCGATCTCGGAACAACTTTTTTATTTAGAAAGAACTGATCCTTTTTGCTTCCGATGACTCTCCTGAGGTATATTTCTTCTTTATCGATCTACAAAATGAATTTAAGAAATGAAGAAAGATAATATCGATGAATGTAAATAATTTTTTAAGACGTACCGGAACCCGATTGTCAGAGTTGTCGAAAATGATTTCGACGTATGCGGTGATGACACGCGGACCGGTACCCTCATGGAGGAGAGCGAGACGCTGCTCCGGTCTGAGATGAGAAAACTCATCGCTCAATACAAATTGAATGGCTGTAAATATAAAACGATAAAAGATTAAAATTTAAATTATACACTCCGACAAAAATATTGAGCAAAATTGACATGATCAATTTCTGTATGTGGTTAGATTTTCATTACATATTAATATTTTAGTCATCGGTTAACAGTAAAAGCCAGAAATAGTTAACAAATTACAAAGAAAAGTGCTACCGATCACTTATAGTGCGTTGAAAATTCCTTATTGAAACGAGTGCTGTTGTGTGGCACAGACCTTAACTTAATTAGATAGCTTTAGCTAAATCTGAAGCTGATGTAAATACTCACTAGTGGAAGTGTACTGATTTGAAATTCAACTCTTACAGTAACATACACATTATCCAAAACCAAATATCACCCGAACAAATCATATGTACGTTATACTTCAGAGAATATAAACAACGTGATATATTTACCATAAAAGAAGTTGCTTTTGCCAGAGCCGTTTCTTCCGACGACCACATTGTGTCCTTTATCGAAAGGCTCCACCACGATTAGCTCCCGATAGCTTTTGAAGCCTTGAATGATCACCTGAAGACGACAAGACACAATTTTACAATAATAACCGAGCCATCGAATCAAATTAGCGCAGCGAAGTCGATTAAAGCTATTTGTAGCAGAAACTTCGAACGCGAAACAGAATCTGAAACATTACCTGTTTGATATGCATCTCGCAGGCGGTCCGGCTTCTGACTATTCGATTATTCGGTAATCCGGTTATCCGGTTATCCGGTTATACGAGATATATGTCCGTTATAACGAGTGAAAACGAATACAAATCGATTATAATTGTTGTGATATCCGGTTAGCGGGCTAAAGTGACAGTAGCACCGACGCGCGCGCGCGCCAACCTCACCTATAGAAGCCACATGCCTGCCAACCGTTGCAACTTTGGGGAATTTGCTATTAAAATTTATTTTTACCTGCGGATTAAACGGAAACACTTTTGAAAATACATTAATGATCTTTTTTAATTAGGGCCTGGACGCATGGTAAGCGTTCAACAGGAAGGATCGAGTGCTCAAAGGCTTAAGTGTTCCCACTGATCTTTACTCGTAAACAGTTCTGTTATTATTGTTCAACAATTACAGATTAAAAATCATGAAACAATAATATGATTTAATTTTATTACCATTTAATAATATAATAGCGCTATTCTGTGTGTGTGTGTGTGTGTGTGTTCATGTGACGCTCCAAAACTGGGTTGATGTATTCAAAAGGTTGATCGCTATTATTAAATAGTCACAATACAGATCTCATTCACATCATTTTACAGTACTAAAATATCTCATCTTGTGAATGCAAATGATATTGAATTCTTTTAATTATTCGATTATTCATTTCGATTATTATATTAGAGGGGAAATAATAAAAATAGGCATTGTTCAAGTATTTTATTTACCCTTGTAAATCTACAATATAACAGCATATTCATGATTTCTATTTCACATTTGCTATTGCACATTCATTAAATATGAAAATATTCAGTAAAAAAGTAAAAACATACAATTTATTCTATTGCAAAATTGTATCAAAAAATTTTATTTCTACGTATCTTTAGCCAAACTTTTCACATCTAAATTTACATGTATAAAAGTTTGATGGAAGCAAAAATAAATCATTTGTTCTTGTATTGAAATTTGACAACTTTTTTTTTTATTTAAACGGTAATATCGAATAAGAAAAATAAATATTATTACAAAAATCTATGATCCAAAATATAGTGAAAAATTTTACCAAAACATTATCTTTTTCTTTTAATTTTGGCACATTCTTATTACATAATTCAATTTTGATAGTAAGAATATCATTATAAACAGAACAAAAGTATTTTTCAAAATATCAACATATGTGACTTTGTAATACATTTAGGTATTATACCTATGTACATATGTAATACAATGAAAATCGGCTTGGATTTAATCACAGAATTTTCAAAACTATTGATCTATGTAGATACTTATGTATGTAAAATATGTAATAAAAAGCAATCGAGAAGATAATACTATAGCAATACATGTTTACACAATTGATAGAAATTGTAATTGTATTTTAATAATTGTTAGAATAAATAAGATTCAATAAATACTACTTTCATAATAATTCTACTTAGGAACACTTGAATGTATTTAATTATAATTTTACTAATATGAATGTAATATGAAATTTTAGAACAATTTAATTATAAGATAAATACTGAGAAAATCTTCAATAGTATTATATACAATGATTACAAATAAATTCATTATGAAAAAAGTCTTTAGTTAATGAAAAATATGAAAGTAATGTGAAAATGTATTATTATTGTTCTAAAATATCACATTTTATATTATACATGCTACTCTACTCTACTTTTCTTGAAATAAAATATTAGTTCTTAGAATTCGAAAAGTTAGGTATATTTACATATTATATGTAGGTATATTTAACAGTCATAGCACAATATTGTTAAAATAAAAAAAATGATATTACATAGTATGTAGATATAATGTGAATTCATAAAAAATAATTTATACTAAAATGGATACATTTGTACTTGAAATTAATTTTCCACATTTTAAAGTAGTTATATTAGATTCATATACGCAGTCTATAAAGGTCTCTCCACAAAACATGTTTGATTTCAAGAGAGAACAATAATAATAAGATCATACCATGCAGAGAGTCTTTCAGTATTAAACATTATGTATAAATTAAATTTGATTTATAACGAATTAAGCAATAAAATACAAACATTTATAGAAAAATCTAAACACATTTCAAATGACTAGATAGATGTGATTATTTAAATAATCTCAAATTCATTTATAAAATAAAAAAAAAAAACAATATTATGCCACAAATGTTATGCGATCAAAAACACTTATCATTTATATACAATTAACTATACTGATGCTTCGTCTATGACTGTAATGAGACGACTATTGGCAGTGTGTTGCGGAGTGAGTTTCCATTTAGGAACTCGACCATAGCTGTTTAGCCCTGGTATTTGGGAAATACCATTGTCATGTTCATTTTGTTGCTCCGATGTGAGAGCGACACCACCAATACCAACAGTCCTAGTGTTCCCTCGTGCCAATGACCATTTTCTTCCTTTCCGGTCCAATATCATAGGCATTTCGGCTATAAGGTTGTTTTCATACTCGCTGAGCATCAAATAATTTTCAACCTAAAGAAAAAATATCATTTGTTTCAAATTGATCATATTAATTTTCCCAATTTAATATTTAAATTACCTTATTACAACTAGTAATACAGTCTCCTATGTAATCTAAATCATCGAGTAAATTATCTGGCAAATCCATATCAGCTAATCCTTCTTCTGAAATACAAGTCAATTCAGGTTTCATTTCAGGAGCAGAGTGAGCTTCGGCCCCAGTCGGTATACCAATATCTGCACCAAGAACTGAAATAAAAAAAAATGCTTGTATTATTATACATTTATATTTACACATCAATTTATTTTGGATTAAAAAGAAAACCTATAGCAGCTGCAGCAGCATTTGCAGGAAGCGATGGTTCTCTATCTGGTTCCCTGCTGAAGGAGGGATGCCTTTGTGGACATCTTCTAGATTCACAAATTACTTGACTGTTCATGCTGAAATGTAAGGCAAATGGTTTTTACGATAAAAAAATATATTCTGTAATAAAACTAAAAGATTCGACCTAGTATGTTTATGTCGTGATATGTTTCGTCGATGAAGATCAATGAAGAACAATGCCAGACTACCGATTATAACACACGTGGAGCTGAAGTAATATCCCACTTTCTCTCCACATCCAACATTTATGTATCCTGAAATAGAATCGATAGTATTAAATTAAATTTATTAAGCTTGGAAACATTCGGTTAATTACCAGTTATCGGCACTCCGATCGCAATTGGTATAGCTTGAGAACATTGCACGAATCCCCAAGTTCTCGCAAAATTTCTAGATCGTACTCTTTCATACGTATACATTTTAAGAGTGTAATGATATCCACCACAAAATATACCTGTAGAAGAGATGTGAATTAAAATCGAGAAGTATTTAATTAAGCAGGATAAAAGAGAGATAGAAAACATACCGTAGACCCATGCGAATGCAACGTATGCATAATAATTCGATTGTATCACAGCAAAGGCTAAGATTGAAAGTCCACACATGAATATGGCAAATTGGCACAAATATTGGCGAGCTATTCTGGCATCAGCTGATGATTTGATGACGAAAAGGCCGAAAGCAGCACAACCAGTTGTCCAAGCTAATCCTAAATAGATCTGGAGCAGTACCATCGATTCTCCGAAACCTACGAGAGCAATATTTTAGAATTACGAAGAACGCTTTGTAAATTGTTTGATATTAATTTACCATCTTCTTCAGCTTGATGTGCCATGTAAAATATTGGGGTGTTGATCCCAAACGATGTTATGCTCGTCGACAGCAGCAATATCCTAACGGTCTTCGATTTGAGGGTGGAGAAATCGAAGAATGGAGGGCTTTCGTCCACTTTGGTTTTGTCTTTGATTTTTCGCTTGATTTTGTTTTGGTTTTTCAAATGCAGAATGGCTCTGCGTTGAGGATGGTACAGAGAGGCAGATCTGTAGAAGGTTCCCAGAATGAACGTGAGGAATACCACGCCAGTCACAGCTTGTAAACCCAGTCTCCAACCCTTAGCACTGGTAAAGGAATACATTGTTTAAATAAAATAAAAATATCAGATTATAGCTTAATATGATACATACGTAATAGCACCCTTGATGAAAGCACTCATTATGGCTATTCCCAGTCCACTTCCAGAAACGACAAAAACTTCTACCAGCTCTCTGCGTCTTTTGAAATACTGAGCTACCATCAAGGTAGCACAATCCCTAGCCAAACCCACACCTACCCCAACCACAGCACCTGAAAATCAAATAAAATTTTAAACCATTCTCACAAATAGCCAATCAAATATTCATAGATATTTACCATAGCTGAAGAACAGTTGATGAAACTGAGAAGCAAATGAAGTGAACAAGCATCCAAGAGCAGCGACTAGACCTCCCATGACTGCAGTAACTCTCGTTGACTTTCGAAGACAACATGCCACAGTTACTGGAGATATGAAGAGGGCTACTGCTGTCGAAAGTGCTCCTAGCCATCCTGGAAAATTGGGGAATTCGATGGTTATATGGTGTTGAAGAAGTCAATACTCAATTCTGTATAAATATAGAATAGTTTCAGGCAATAACATAAACTTTTTATTGATATTGTCTTCTAATAGAATGTAGATGTCTAGCTGGGTTGAATTATGATATCATCAGGACTTTGGCTCAACTGGACACATTACAATCATATACCTATCTAAATTTTCATAGCATAATAGTGAAAAAAATAATAATCTCATTGAGTGGGTACATTGATTTCATGACATTAATCATGATTGGCACTTTAGATGTTTATGGAAGCATTAAAGGGACAAGACTATTTGAGTTTTATGAATGTAATATAACACAATTGAGTTTCTAAAACTGTGAAAGTATTATTGAAAATTTAATGAACTGGATGATTATATGAATGTTAACCTAAATATACCTATTCTACCATTTAGAATATCGTGCTGCAGATTTAACCATTCAATAAACATAAAAACATTGAGATTAAGATTGATATCGAATTGAACGATGATATCAAGATTACGATTGAAGATCTGAAATGAGTTTTTTTTCATCTCAATATTTTTTTATCGGTTATTGAGAACATAATTAAGTATCAATCTCATGACATATCAACACACATGAATTGCGGTTAGAAATCGCATCAATTAGAGGTTTAATTGCGAGGCAATTTCACGACATCGAAATTAATGGCTTCTCAGAGACTGATCGACAGTTCGTGCTCAGATTTAACACATTAACATACAAATGCGATTTCGTACGAAACTCATACAGCGAAATTAATCGGTAATATGCCCAATTAAAACGTGCAACGAGCGGAAGCCGAATCGTTTAGATTTGACAACTTCATATACCAGATTGTGATGATAATTATGAGATTGACGTTTCAAGTAGGTTTAATTTTCGAATGTGTGTGTATATTATAATAAAATACATATATTAATGCTGGTTTTTTACTTACAATTAAATAATTTCTGTTTCAAGTTCAATATTTTATCATTTAAGTTCTGTTGAAATGATTTCGATTTTTCCGAAAACAATTGAACTGGAAATTTCAAATATTCAGTTCGAAATGAAAATTATTTAATTTGAATTATATTTGTGTTTGTATGTTTGGTTTTTATTAAATCGTTCGAGATAGGATCTTTGTGTAAAAGTGCTTGTTATGAAAGTCTCAAATGTCGCTTATTATTACGCTTATAATAAAGTATAATACACTTTCTAAGGTTTTATCGTCTATAGTTTTATTAGATAATAAAAAATGCGATGAAGCATTTCAGCCTTCGAAGTTTCTCAAACGTCAAAAAATAAAATGGAACATGGGAAAAAAATTGATTTGAATACAATCCGAACGGATTAGCTTTTTTTCGAGCTCATCTTGCGTTCGGTACATATTGGGAAACGATTTCGAGTGATCTTTTGACACGAAGATTTGACGCACATCACAAATGTCATCCCACAGATTTACACTCAATAAAAATTCAATTTGTCATCATTGCGAACGACACGATTTTCAAAATTGTGCAACGCGTTGCTCAATCCCATTAAAATACAAGTTGAAGATTCTCCAGATCGAATTTTCCATCGCTCTTCGAATACATCACAATAAAATCTGTTTATGTACACCGGGTATAAAATTTATCGAAGGCTTCGATTACGCTTTTATTACGCTTCGATTACACATTTTCGCTTCACAGCAATACGCATGAAGCGGAAAGCACATTTTCTTCTCAGAAGAGAGCAGTTGAACAATGAGAAAATGGGATATTTATATTGCGCCCTCGTGTAAAAGTGTGAGGAAAGGTGAACGTACTGCGTTTTCTTATCTGCATCGATAAACTTATAAATATCATGAAACGTTTGTCTAAAAAATCTAGACGTGTTTATTTCGGTATATTTTGTGCGTGAAAATTCATTTAACTTTCGGCGATTTTCATAATGCTGCCGAAACTGTTACGAATATTCACAGTGGAGCCTTATTACTCATTTGCATATATATTGCCCGACGATTCTGAATTTAATTGCGTTCAAATAAGCTTTCAGAAAATGAATCCCTTTTTAAGCGCTTTGGAAGTATTTTTCAGCAAGTTTTCAATCGTTTCAAATTCATAAAGAATAGTTGAAAAATTTTATAAAGAATTGATTCAAAATTTATTTGTAAAATATGCGTGCAGTACAATTTTAACGGTTTAGAACGTTAGAGATTTTATCTTAATTAAGATGTCGATTAATCGAAAGAAGAAAGTCCGGTATGGTAGAAATTTATGGTATTTATTTTTATCAATATTCGTTCCGTTAAAAATCCAATTTAGAAATATGATAGATTAGTCACTTAAATATTGAAATGACAAATGAATCGAGATAACTTTCATACAAATATTACGACCTTTATAAAATTAATGCCCCACGTGTGATTTTTTTTTCGATCTGTTTCCAAACAATCGAATAGTCACCAGATAATTTAATTTAACGAAAATTTTACAATTCACAATGGAAATAATACATTTACAAAATCGGTCATAAAATAGCACAAACCATAGACAGAAGCCAATGGTTGATGAACTACACTCTGAATATTTTACAATCTTAATCTGATGCAAGCATCAAATGAGAGATAAACTTTAAATATATAACCTAATTTACCAGAAATTAGCCTAATTTAGATCGTAACCTAACCTGCTCGCACAATATTAGCAGAAGACGCTTCTTTCGGATGTTTTCGTGCAATTTCCACAATCCATATTCCAACAGCCGTTTGTAAACCATGGGCTAGAGTCAGGGCCATGGTCCCCGTGGTCAGGGTTATCCATCCCCATCCACCTTCAGGATAATAGTGCTGCTTAATAGTATTGCTGCATTCGCTGGAATGACCTCCAGACGATAGCCTATGAGAAGTCTGTTGAAATTCAACAGAAAAAACCCTTTCAGTATTAAGAGCATCGTAAAAAATAGCAGCTATAATTATGAGAGTATCATCCTAGACCATAAAAAAGAAGCGATGCGGTCCCATATTTATCCCGGTTCAAGATGCAATTTGATTTATTTTCATAATACTTTCGGTCAGAATCAGAAGTGGAGAAGGAAGAGAGAGAAATTGGCGAAATTGGCCGAAAAATAAACCGCATCGCAAAAATATCTATAACTTAATAAATCTGGGTCAGAAGAATTCGCGAAATGGCCGTCTGCATCCTCGATCTTTTATTTTTATTTCTTCCCGTTATTGTCCGGGAATATTATCCTGGAAGATCAGGACGCGAGGATTTATATTATGTACTTCCCAGGATAGGGATGTGAGAAGATTGTTCTTTTCAGTTTCAGAAACCGTGAACAAAACGCGAACTGTGAACGTGAACCATGAACAAAACGCGAACCGCGAACGAAAAAAAAAATCTCTAGATTAACAATATTAGAATTATCGACTATATTCATTGATCGTGCAGAAGCACTAAATAAATGTGAAAAAAACTATTTCAATCATTAGACGAATCGTCTTAAGACTTAAGATTATTACAAATTAAACATATCTAATTATTTTTTTCATATAAAATTTGAATTTCATCGTTAAAATCACACATTTAACTTCAGTTTATATCGCGTCCCTGTTTTAGGCTGGAATTGTATCGGGTCAAAGTTTGCGCTTAATATGCGACGAGTTTTTCAGCTTTTCCCTCCTAATGGGATCTGATAAAGTTTTTCCGTTAGTTGGATCGTTTGACGAGATTGTTTTCGTCCTCGATGCGATATTATTGCATTATTTCCTGATATGACACAAGGATTGAATTCATATCTTGTGCATTTTCACACATATATTTTTATGGGTGAGCAGAACGGTCATACAGATTCGAATAAAATGTTTCCAGGTCACCGAGTTCGGAAGGGGGAAAAAATCCAATAAAAAAGCGATTCCGAATTATAATATAATAATGGAAAGCGGAAAAAATAGATTATTTTATGTAAATAACGTCTTATTCATAACCTTTGGAGTTTGATCGACGTAAACTTGAGGTTTTTCTAGCTTTGGCGATTCTTGTTGAACGAAACCGGGAAAATTCAATTCTTGATAATCGTCTAAATCACAAGAATGAACGTCTCCGCTGGTTGCCAATCCTGAATCTTCAGCTTGGAGTAATTCATGATCGAATTGATGTCTTCCGAAACACACTGAATCAGGTGAACTCATTATAACGCATAGTCTTCACAGTTTCACTTCACACCTTTCATGGTACACTTTAAAATTAAAGTTTTTTTTTCAAATGATATTATACATTGTTTGAAGGTTTCAAATCATACAGATTGTTTTTATTAATTAACATAGGATCTCGAAAATAAAAAAAGATTATCATTCATGTGTAGTATTAACATAGAGCCGGTTCAAATTAACCTGTCTGTAAGCTGTCGCTTACGAGAACTTTTAATACTCGTTAACGGTCTGTTCGTGATATGAAATATTATAATTCGAAATGAGATCTAACATCAGATATTGTTCCTAAAGAAGTATTCAATTTCAATCTAAATTCTAGGAAATTAAATTTTATTGCTATATATTTTCATGTGAGTATCTAATTATTGAGATTTGTATATTCGTTAAAATAGAAAAATATATTTTCGTACACATCAAAAGACTTGTATTATTGCGTTTAATGTAAGATAAAATCTTTCGATATTGCCTAGAAAGCGCTTTCACCAAATAAATAATGCTACTTATTTCTTTCAGCAAGTGTCAACATTCGAAGGGTTCAATGAGACTCAGAAAGTAACTTTATTTTATTTTAGTTTCGAGTTTACAGTTTGATTAACTCGACAGTTTTTCCGACAAATAAAGCAAAGCGTTTCCAACAACTTGCAATTTCCTTTAATAAAACTGAAAATTTCTCGGTTTATATCGAAGATAATGGCTAATGGCACCAATTATTGTTGAATTCGAAAGGATAATGGTTCGAAATCCCTTTTCATCATTGTCTTGAGGCTATTGTTGCCATTGTTGTGCTAATATCGATAGTTATATGAGTGTGTATCAGATTTTGCTGACTTGTGATCTCTTACTTGTTACTCGTACGATTTGTATGGAGAGTGTCGTTTGTAACAGTCATGGTCGATTAAATTGTACAGTTTCTCATTAATCACTGATTTAGGATCCATTAATTGCGGTTCCTTTGATGGTGATAGTCTATTTGTGTAGTTAAATATTATTCTAATACTTAAGAAAATATATGAGAGTTTTAATTTTCGTTTTCGCAGCGTGTTGTGAAAATATATCGTGAAAGGGTTTTTAGAGAAAATAAAAACGTTAAAATATGGGGTCGTGAAAAATGGCCGATGTAAATCACATCAGATTTTTACGAAAAGTCACTAAAGGTTCTTACGATACAAGGTCAAGAAATATATAAATACGCACAAATGTAAAGAGATTTTCCTCTTGTTCGCGGAAGATTTGTATCGTTTTATTTATTATTCGTTCGAATATACTCGAGATACATTGTAAATAGCATCTTTTGATAGGAAAGTTTTAGCGAAATCCGACTACAATTGAAATAAAGCTGGATTTACTATCGGATTTTATTTCACGATAAAACGTGAAAACGAAACCGTACTACGTACACGAAAATAATTTTCATAAATTTCTCTTGAAAGTTTCATTGCGAGAAAGTGATTTTGAAAAGTATACGAAATCGAAAAGAAACTAAAATATAAAATTTATAAATATGGTAAAAATATATAGAAAATCAAATTTGAATATTGAACGAGTTACATGAAGACGAATAAATAATGAATTATTATCAAACTAGACTACGCCTAACGTATTATATTAAATGTAATTATTGTTTATGACTTGAAAAATGGGATTGGTACGAAAATTACAAGCCTTCAGGCTGTATTTGAAAAGAGCCCGAATTTTTAGACAGTGATCGATAAATTTTCACAGAAAAAATTCGAGCGAGCTGAAGAAAAAAGTGACGCGCGATCTTTAATATAAAACGTAATATATTTCTCGCTTTATTAATAAAATATTTTTTTATCCGTTAGCGATCAATCAATGGAGGGATTATCGGTTTTGTCGTTTGATGGCCGTAGATGTTGATGGGGTTATTGAAATTTTCATGGTGAAAGTTTTCCGCTTTTCCATAATAAGTGACGCGTTGGCGCCTAGCCGTACACGCCTAATGTTTTATACGCTTTTCCGGTTTATTGCAGCATTTTCGCTTTTCCGGGTTTTTCGTATAGGGTGATTTCGAAATTTTGATGAATTATCAATTGATAATAATTAAAAAATATATTTTCATTAAATTTGTGTAAAAAAATGGAAGATTTTAAGAGCTTTTGGTTGATTTATGGCGAATCTTTCGATAGGTGCGATTCGAAAGATGGAAATAGCATAAGTGTTTACATTATAGAGTTTTGCGCTTCTAATAGAATCTAAATAATTCTGTGAGAACGGACGACTTCCGATTCGATTAGTTTTGGCACAAAAATATAATAAAATAGAGAAAAATTTGGAACAATCTGTACGTTTGAGACGCAAACAATTTTATATAGGACTGTTCGTGAAAATACGATCATACAACTGACATCGATCATCCACTGAATAGCGTAATTAGATTATAAGTAATATCACACTTCACAACTTAGAATGAACAATCACATAAAATATGATTAAATCAAATAGAAAATTAAGAAAACCTTCAACTTCGTACACACTTTTTTTATCAAGAAATTAATGATCACTCATAATCACAATAATTATTTATCAATCGATTCACTTATGAAATATTTTTTTATCACAAAATTCATTCACAAAAAACATTTGATACGAAAAAATAGACGAAAAGTTAAAATGAACCGGTTAAACGTCCTATCTCTACGGAGTCTGAGTTCCGTCTAAAAACACTTCTTAGTTTCTATACTAGCGGGTCAAATATTACATATAACTATATACAGTGACAATTCGATCTATACATAAATAAAAATAATACAATATTGAAAAATAGATAAATAGATACTCTTATTTATAAATTAGTAAAAAAAATATATGGGAAAATCGAGCTCGTTTATACCTGTAAACATACTTAAGTATTTCCATCTTTGAATTCTCATTTTTTAAATAAGGATTTATATGTGTGGGAAAGCTATAAAGCACATATACGAAATGGTCACCCTTCTAATATGTAATATGAAGTGTCGTTTTCGGAATACGAAATAAGGGCGCACCCATTGCATTATTATTGCATACCTTCTCTGGAGTTGTGCAATTTTCAATGCAAACGACTGCGAAATTTATTATGAGAGTAAAAAAAATGCACTCGACACGTGCTCTAGTATGTTTTTAAATAAATTTCAATTTCAAATTCCCTATAAAATAGATAAATAAATGAATTTATACACGTTTTTAGCGTTCGCCGGGTAATTTATCGCGCATCGGAACGAGCTCAGCCCACTGAAATCTCAAAAAAATCATACTGTTCAATATATAATATGTAGTTTACTTTCTCGTAGATCGATTAAAGTGTCAGTTTCAAGGTTGATTAAAAAAAGTTTGCGGTGCTCAACGTGTTAAAGAGACTTCAGCTGCGTTTGTAAGCGACAGCGTTTTTCGAACTGTACAAGATTAATGTTGTTTGCCATAGTGTAATGGTGCGTATGAAAATAAATTATTAACAAAATGTTACCTGGTATACTGAAAAAATATATGAAATGGTCATTTTTTGCGCAATTGATATAAATTGTTCAATAAAACCATCGATTGAACGAATTGTACGAATGTTTCCTATAAAGTGAAGGTTTCAGTGTATGTACATATTTTATTGTTGGGATAAACAAAAATGTAGTACAATCGAACATTGTAAATTTAACATAATATTGAAATAAATTTCTGATTTTTCAATATACAAATTCTAAATCATTATTAGTACACACGACTTTTAAGCTACAGCGTATGATATATTGATGAAAGTTTCATTCGATGTGCATGAAAAGTAACCTAATAAAAGTTTGCTAAATATCAATTTGAATTATTTATTATTGAAATATGTTAGGTAGTTCAGTAGTTAAGAAACTGTTAGATAGAATTCTGAAAATATAAATTTGGTGCTAAGGTTCATGAAAGTAAATTTGATATTTACAACTAGAGTAAGGTACAAGTATTTATTTTACATCAATTCGCTGAATACAAACGAGATTTTTTTAACAATGAATAGTCACAAACGTCTTCTAATTACTGAAAAATTTCCACTGAAAATTTTTTATTGGTTTGAAATTTATTCAAATTTTTTACTGAATCACAGGTTCTCAAATTAGTTGTATAGAAGACGTTATACTCGGAGCAACATTAAGCAATCACATAAATCACGAATCATAGGACGTTGCCGAAACAAACGGACCACTTCCTTCCTTCGTCCTTATTATTATATACGTTTCTAGTGTTGCAATTGTCGATGATGACCGTCACTTTTGCGGTCATGAACCTTTAGTTTGTTGCAACATTTCAATCAAATTTGAATTCGAAAAAAAATAAGCAATTTGCACTTCGCCCACTTTGAGAAATTTTGAAGATTTCGATCGACAATTGATAGAAATCACTTTCAAAGAAGATTGTCAGAGCATTCATATGATAATGTGCAATTTGAACATTTTTAGAAAGCAAACTAGTGAACACAATGTGTGATTTACATAGATCAATTTACAATTTGAAGCGTGCTTGCATATTGATGATGAAATGAATCAGATTTGTGTAAATCGCTCTGTCATCGCAACAATATCGCTCATATTTCAGCGATAAATCCTTCAGCGATAAATCTTTCAGATTTGGATATAATTTATAGGCTTATCTGTACACGAGATACATTACAGTGTGTTTGAACGTATTTCGGTATAATCGAGCGAATATCCTTAAAAGGCGGTGACTTACGTCTGTGAATATATTTTTTGATAATGTCGTATTTCTTTTAAAATATAATGAAAAATGTTAATATTGGATGCAGAATAAATTCAGTGTTTCATATGGATAACTGACGTATGCGAAATTGATATTTATTAAAAAAGGTTTCGCATTTTGACAGATCTGAAAGATTACATAGTGAATATATATGAGAACTGTCAGTGTGTTTTAGATGTGGAAATGTCAAATTATTATGCATGAATGCACCAGAATATGAAAATATTTCGCGATGAAAAAATTGAATACAAAATATAATATTGAAAAAAATCATATATGTATGTAAATATGGTTTATTATGAAGCTGATAGACGATTTATGCGCTTCAATATTTCACGATGCGTCCGGAAAATTTAGCCATTTTCATTCGTTTTCTTTGTCTTTTTTTGAAATGTGTTTCTGCATTCGACACTATCAAGAGCGAAAATACATATTCTTTGTTCTATCTTATGTATTTTTTGTACCATTTATGAGAAAAACGACCGACACTTTGATATATAGCGAATTTGTCTCCGGCTTCGATAAGGCGAAGGATGCGAAATGCACTTTATGACAAAGCTGGCTCATTCTGTAAAAGTTTCATTGGAATATTTGTTTGATAAATAAAAGTATTTCACGATTATTGATATACATATGTATATATAAAAAAATATTCACGATTTATTTTTTTTTAGAAACTCACAATTATAAAAAAACTTCAATCTACCACTCGATAAAATATAATGATTTTCATACAAGAAAAAACGATTACTTTTCCATCGATCGAGTGCATTTCTATTCACGGCACGTACATTTAAAATACGCTCTAACTTTTTATAACCGATTTCGTTCTAGTTCGTTATCGTCGAGGCGTTCAAACTGTTAGTTATCCGAAGCTCAATCGAGCCTCGACGATTTATCGCACCGAAATTATTAAACTTCGTTTCATCGACTTGCATTAAATCATCCGTGGGTGATAATAAAAATTTTAAACACGAAAAAAAACCTCCTCGTTACAAGCAATCTGGACTTGAAGAACTGCTTTTGACCCGCGGCCGCCGTTTTAGAACTGTTTCTATAATATAATATCATACATGCCAACAATGAATAAACTATTATTATTCTAGATCGCTATCGAAAGCTTTAATATCGAGCACAAATTCGAAAATCCGGATTCGGACACTTCATAAATAGCTGCGAGTCGTTAGACATTATATATTTCGTTCGTCATTTGCGCTGTTGGATTGTAATTTTCGTTTTGTGTCTATGTGTATTATTAATTTTGAGAATTTTAGAAAGGATCATGTTTTTGAAGCAGGTCAATTAGAAGACACGATCTTGCTTGAATACTAAGCGGATTATACTAAACTCGTGTGTGGAAATATATTTTATATTCAAGCAATGAGTTGAGTTAATCATATTTGCCCTTAAGGAAAATTTATAATTCGCTACGAGTTTTAGTCTTTTATAATACAAATATAGAAGTGAAATAATATTCATTTGAGAATTGATATAAGTATAATATAATTAAAGGATCTTTCTTTTTTGATCGCACATCAATAAATCTTCATAAATACACAGATAATATTCGATTAAATTAAAGTTTTTTAATTAAAAAATCATTTTTGTTTAGAAATTAAGAATAGTTTGAATTAAAGTTGAGCCAAGTTATGACAACTTCATTAGTAAAATAAGAAAATGCCAATCGTTTGATTGTAAGATATTTGTAAGGTGATGTTATTTCTGAAAAATCACTTTGACTAATTGTAAGATAAAAATTTCAATATGAACTAATTATAATATCAAAGCTTTCAACATGCACATTATTAAATAGAATATTTTGCGAACCGTCGAGATAAAAAAAAAAGTAATTTATAAATAAGATACGATCGCACTTACAAAATATATTGCACAGCTTCAATGCAATTGATTTTGCGCTTAAACCAGAATCGAAACATGACTGGTACTTTTTTCGCATATCTCTCAAACGATTACTGTCCAATAATATTTATTTTATTTGAGTTAACTAGGCGACATAATGTGGGATGTGTGCGATTTTCTCGAACTGGTTTAGATTTATAACCGCCTCGCGGCCATCTTGACAACATGGCGGACATTAAACATGGCGAAAATTCAAATCGACGGACAATGAATTCCGGTAGCGATTTTCGAATGTCGTTCGGTTGATTTTTTCCATAGAAAATGTCCTGTTTGATTCGAATGAGAGATAATGATGTTTTTTTTTTATTTCAGTGATAATGATTCGTAATATATTATGGCGGCGCCGATTAATTAAAGATAATGGCGGCGTGTTGTTCGCCGTAGTGAATTATGGCGATTGATATTCCAATTATGGTCTTTGATGCACGCTAAATTGGGATTTTTGTCAATTAATTTAAATGTTAATTCGTCGGTGTCTATAAATCTTTCAATGTTTAGTCGATTTGAAATTTATGTGTGATAAGTTTTTAATATTCTCTAGAATATGTTAGAAAGTTCATTTTAAACTATAGTTTATATTATTATTTAATGATATCAAAATATAGGTATGAGCTGATTATTAAATATCCTTTTCAGTTGTTGGTGAATCATATTTTCTAAAATACTTACGTTTTTTTCAGGTAGTTTATAATTGAAATTTTTTAGATCAACTCACCTGGAAAGAAAAAGAAAATAGAATTAAATACTTGAAATACTAGTTTAGTTAACTTAGGTATATATTATGGTTAAATCATAGTTAAAATGAATCATAATCAGAGATTTTCTTTGAGCTTTTATTTTGTAGACATCTATTGGTCAATAGAAAAAGAACACTGAACAAAAAGAAAAACCATTCGGAAAAATGAAAATATTTTAGTTTTAAAAGTTGCCGATAGAGTATTTTTCTTCATTTCGTAATTAAATGTATTTTTATACTAATTAAATAAACCATTGTGATAATCTATAAAAATACCAACAATTATTTTCTTGAATACTTAAAATTCTCTTATAATATTTTTAAATTAATTATTCAATTAAGCATTCTCATAACAAATCATGATTGAACTACATAAATATATTTTCAATTATGTAGACACTGTTAATAAACTTGATAAACAATACATTGTTAAAAAAAATAGAACACATGTCGAAGAATTTTCACGAGGCATCGCGAAGGAATTTCATCATTAACTTCGCAAGTTTTCTTAGCATTTGACAAATGCGACTTCCTCGGCAGCTGACAGTTTCTCGTCTGCCGTTTTGTCGACTTCATTTTCAGATGTTATCTTTGTAAACACAACAAATGAGAGGGTGGAACCGGGCTAGATTCGAAAGTCAAAAATATTGCATCAAACAAAGCGGAAAGACCCGTTTGGACGCGAAGAAAAATCGCATCAATAACGCGTTTTGAAAATAAAAATATTTTCGATCTAAGATAAAATGAGTTTGTTTACAAAAAAATTCATTAAAAGCAAAATTTGGATTATTTTAATATGAAAAATTAAATCAAATGTCTACTAATTGCGTTAGCATACGAGATTCGGTCAGATGAAAAATAAATTAGTGACCCGTTTGGGGATTTTTTAATTATTTCGTGCGTGAAATTTTCCCTCACCGCTGAAAAACAAAAGGAACCTTCTCTTTTCCGATAGAAGTGACATCTTGATTTATGGTGAGGACGAAGGGAGCGAATTAACATTGTCCTGTTTTAAGGGAATATATGTCCTGGTGAAACTAGCTTTCTGGCCGATAAAGTTAATTGGGTTTGACGATCGGGTTTGACCTAGTTTTACACATTTCTGACTAAAAACTGCATATGCGATAGATTTTGGTGTTAATTGACGATTTTCGTATTGATCCTAGTATGGATATTACATATAAAATTTATATTTTTTACTCACATCTACTCAAGAGTCATATATGTAGGTGATTATTGAAATTAAATTGATAGATTTTTTTATGATTATGAATCATATTGATCAATTCATTCGATATTCATAATGACGCTATGTAAGATATTCAAGTTAACGGTAATGGGAAAGATCTAGTTTTTTTTTCGCATATTATTGGTCAGCCTTTTTCTTGTTAGCTTATTACGTGTTAAATTGAAACGTACTAATAGTTACGTATAAATTGATTATCCAATTTGAACAAAGAAAGCGTAATTAAAGTACATTCCATATATGATTCTCGAGTGGAAAAAAAGGTAACATATGAAGTCGAAACCGGATCGTTGAATACTGGTATAATTAATTTTTATTGCTGCTTCGGAGATTATTGTATCGAAATGCATTTCAATACATAATGACATGATATTGATGCAAAGATTCGGATGAATAATTATATGGAAGTGCATCGGTAATCCTGAAGTTGTGCAATTACTTTATTTCAATTCAGACTTTTTGATTGCAAATTTTGTAATAAAATTATAATTTGAATGACAAGTACATGTCTATATTATAAGATAATCATAGATTATTATGCATGAGTTCAATTGTGATTCAATAATAGAACAAGTGCATCACGAGTATGCAAATGCAACGAGTTCTTTGAACTAAAACGTTGGCATAAAAGCGATAATATTATCTAGTTTTCTCATTATGTTGTATTATTATCTATAAGTAGAAAATTCGCATCTAGAACAAAACCCGAGGGTATATTGAAAGTAGTTTTTATAATAATATAAAAATAAAAAGATAGGTATACTCGTATTATACTAATATTCAAATTAAATCGACAAAGTTGATGATTTCAATTTGAATGCAAAAAAGTAACGAGAACATATAATTTAATAATTTCGAATATTTCGATTAAAATTTATTATTATATCTATTACAATATATTATACTTTAGATTTTTTTAAATGAAAACATCATTTGAATAATAACTATTGTGTGCACACTCGGAAAGGTTTCTGTATCATTACACTAACCTTTAATAACTAAAAATCAACGCTGAGTTCTAACCCCATTATTAGTATGATTGCTTGTGTAAATATGAATTCAAATCGTAACATAATAAAATTGAAAATTTATACTTTTATCAAACTCTATTATTTAGTTAAGTCAAATTGTGACAAAGTGTTGTAAACGATCAACGAACTTATCCAATAGTAACTTCAAATAATTCGATTTTACTAAATTGTTAATACATACAAATGAAAAAACCAAAATTAGCTTAAATTAATTGAATTTTAAGCAACGTCAGGTCACAACATCTAGCAGAATATACTAGGAAAAATTAATACGATCATCATTATTTTAATTTTGTAGCAAGTATCAATTTGTCCATTGTCAGTATTGTATAGAAAATCATCGAGGATATTAATTCAAACTTTATTCATCCCTATTATAATTTCAATTAATCGAACAAATACAATCAAAACATTTAAAAACACCAAGAACACAATACCTACACACACGATCCGATCGAAGTTTGAGAATCTGAGACAAGCGATAATATGCGATGTTACGGCTTACAGCTTATAATACAGCCTTAAGGCTGTACGGCCGAATGAGTGCTTCCATCACACACCACGGTTCGGCCTCTTAATCCTATTACAATAAAACAATCCCGTGCCAAATTACCGCCGTTTGCCCACCGTGCCATTTGTCACTTTCGCATAATGAGAACGCCATAACGAATGGCGGTTATTATTCATTCGATTTTTTTTTTCACAAGGCGATACAAATTAATTGTTTTGCTCATGGATCGATAGATCATGAGGCGTATTAGTAGTAATTAGGAGGGAATTTGCATGTTTTTAATGAGTTTTTTTTTATTTTGGCGGTGGGTTTTCCGGGATTGTTTGTACTTTTTAAGCAATATTAAGTAATGAATAGAAAAAATACAAATGTATGTGTTTTAAAGAGTTTAAGTTATGAATAAATAATTTTTATTCCTTAGAAACTAATATAATCATATTTTAAGACCTTATATTGGAAATGGTTCTTCTAGTTGAAGGAAATGATTTTACTGTTTCAGAAAAAAATCATATCTTATTGAAAAAATGTATCATTTATGAATGTGAAATTATATGAATTGAAATCACTAAATGCTATAATTTAAAAGAGTCTGAGAATAGGTTATTTTTTAGGTGTGGCAGTTTTTCATTAGATATTTGTAATACATACATATATTATTAATATTTAAAAATGACACTATTAAGAATAATGCATTATCTACATATCTGCAGTCAGAAAAATATTGAATAAATAATTTGCCTACAAATATATCTATTCTATGTGTGAAATCTAATAGGTACTTCTTTCAGCACAAACACTTAAACAAGGTTCTACATCACTCTCAAGCTAATTGCATGAAAATCTCATTAAAGACACGTTACCTAAACAATTTTCATTTAGCGATATTTTAATTTAATTTTTTACTTACTTAATACCTATACATTTTTCAGCGGCCTTCAATGTTTTCAGAGAACACAACAAACAGCTTTTATCACACATCATAAAATCACTCTAATGACGATTCCTCAACACGATAACCCTTTTGCGACGAAGCCTCAAAAAAACTCCGGACTTAATCCGCAAATGGAAAGCCGCCGATATAAAAAAACATAGGCGCGAAAGGAAATCGTAAAACAGTTCTTAAGCTTCTTGATAAAACCATCCATCCACGTTTATATGGCAGAGGTGCGAATAAAAAAATCGTAAAATATGCTCAACCCCCTTTCCCTCACCGTGGGAGGTTTTTTCGTCCTTGCGACGGTCGTAAATACGCGTTACGACTAATTCGTATGTATGTATATTTTCCTCTGCGTTTATTTTTTTATATATAGGGATCGTTTATTTTTTCGGCTCGATGGAAATCTATCTAGTGTGCATGAGAGGATTCGAATCGTAAAAATGTAAGTATTCTAGAAGTGGTTCGGTCGTTGCATGGTTAAAGTGTAAATGATGCTTGTATAATGCGAATGTTTCGTGCGAGGGCTTTTATTCAAATTGTTTTTCGCATATGGGTCGTTTTATGATGGAAAGTGTCTTAAATAATTTGGAAAAACAGGGAAGGTATGGAAGGTATGTGAAATTTGATCAAAATGAGACTTTTTCATGAGAAAAAAAAAGTTGAAAAATATTCTTTTATACACAATATTAAAAACCATGATCATGTTTAGAATAATATAGAAATACTTTCAAAGATCAAAGGTCTACAAAATTACTTAATATATTACTTATCTCCATATTACTTAATAGATTATATAAAATTTGGTGATAGATCAAATGACAATGTGCTGTTATACATAATAATCATCGAAAGCCTCAATAATTATTTTAAAAGAAATATATTTTTCAATAATATTATCTTTATATGTGACTGTTGATTACTTAAAGAATAACCAAATATAACCATTCAGATTAATTTTCTTTCGTACTATTCAAGATTTCAATGACATACAAACTCACAGACATTTTAATCAACATCTAATCTTCTAAATTATCAAAATAAACCGTTATATATTGATTTTTCCAAATAGAAAAACACTAACCCTTTAACGGACTTGATTGTTCTTTTCCGGCACAATACTTATTTATTCCCACCATAAATTGAGATTGACGCCCGAAATGATTTTTAAACTAGTCGTTTAAAGTTAAGACGTCGTTAATCATTTTTTTCCGCGATGACGATGAAGACGAAGATCAGAAGTCAGATCGACCGTTAGAATCAAAATTTATTACCGTTCCACGTCAAGAAGGGATGTTGATACGTGATCAGGTGTTGTGGAGATCACCTTATAAATTTTTCTCGATCGTTATTCCGTAATCGGAGTCCAACGTGTTAACCGCATGGCATGTTTATTATGTAGAAAATGAGAGTATCGATACGATTTTATAGGTTTTATGTAATAAAATTTCGTTTGTCGTAATAAAAGTTTCGATTGATAAAAATATGTTGTTATGTGTGAAATTTATTAAAAGGTCCAGATAAATGCGAGACGTTCATTGACTCGAAGTGTGATCAATAAACTTAACGAAAGTACGTAAATTGAGATGAAAATTTTATATTTAACTTTCAAATTTTAACAATTTAACTTTTTTGTGCAAAAATTGCGAAATCGAACCGAAATGTGAGCGCGACAATTAAGGTCTACGAAAATAATTTCGACAATGAACTTTTCTTTGTTTGCGTATTTGGGTCGCAGATCACGGGCTCAAAATTAGGGTCACCGACGACCATACGACGGGTGAAAGTTATAATCTGCAAAACGGACAACAATAATCTCAAATTTCTAAACACAATTAAGCCCGAACTAACTTTAGTCCTTCGTAAGCTCCTTCGAGACGGTCTATAGTGGAGTTTTCCGTGCGAACAAAAACTAAGCTGTTAAACGTGCGACTCGCGTTTATTAAACGTGTGTAGTCTGAGAGCTCACTGTACTTAAGATTTTTATTATTTTCACTCATAATCAGATATTTTAGTTATGTAAATCGAACGAATTTCATGTTGATACAAATAAGATCTATTTCACGTTAGCTTTTGTCGTCTGAAGTTACTCGAGACTATTTTAACTTCAAGCTGATTGTAAACTATTGTATAGAACATATTTTCCTTTTCTGGTTTCGTAGTATATTAATTTAGCTGCGTGTGTAGACCAAGCATAATATTTGCTACTACTGGGCTACGAAAAAACTGCTCTGAGAATCACCAAACGATCGAAATTCCTTTGATTATAAAGCATTAAATGCAAATTGTAAAATGTAATGATGCAAAAACTTTCCTATATGTGTATAAAATAACTCTTAGAAGTTTAATTGCTAAAACATTAGACGTTAAGGAGTCTATTACAGAGTTAATCACTTGATTATGTCACATGTATGTATGAATGTTATTTTAATTTATACATCTTAGAAATTGACTGTCAATTTCTAAACAGTCACTTAAAACGTCATCTATAAAATTCAACATTTCTGACATTCGTTTTTTGATCTATTCACACATATTGAACCAAATCAGTTCACAATACACAAATCATAATCAAAAACTGAAAATTTTTCATTTCCCCACGAGCAAAACCTTATTATCAGGCATTGATCTCCAGTTTGATGAATTCCTTACACGTGTAATTATACATTTTATTCATTGAAGCTGGTTCTATGCACTATTAACCCGTCGTTGTGATCTAGAAGCCGGTCAAAATTTCTCCGTCCACGAAACCAGTTTGTTCTCGTACATAGATAAAAAGGCTGTGGGCCACGTTTCGGTTACATCCGAAGAACGCTTCTTTTGGTCGCAAGGCTGTGTTACACTTCGTACGTTCAATAATAATAATCGATCTCTTAGAACAATTTTTAAGCTTCCTGTTGTAAATTGGTGTTGTCTATTTTTTATTACAGATTTAAAGTGCGTTAGCCTGATTGATTTGTTAAGGAAAATTGATTGGAAGTTATAAAAAAAATGTTATATAGTCGTATTGGCGTTTCTTTTTAAGATTGTATCAAATTTTTGAGATTGAAATTGAAATGGAATTTGAATTATTTGAGTATTTTGTGTCAAATCAAATAATTATTAAATTATTATTACAATATCGAATTGAATTAAATACAAATTGGTGGAAATGATCGGCATGAGTTAATTTGTGTTTGATTGCAATTCGTATACAAAAATAGAAATGTTTCCCACAATATTGAATGGGTAATCAATACGATATGTTTGCCGATGAAAAACGATTGAAAGCGAATTCGTAATTTACGACTGATTCTCGAATGAGCAAAACAGTCATAAAAAATCAAATTGTTTTTAGACCGAAAAAACGTGCATATGGAAATTCTCTAGAAATCATAAATATTTAACCGAGAAGATTGTTATGACTAGAGCTCTATTTTCAACTATAGGTACATTTGGATCAATACTCATTATATGAAATATTAAAAAATGAAAATGTATATTAGATCATACCTGCCTGAGGAAAAATCCCCACTTTGAACCTCTCGAGCACTTTCAACATGAGCACCCCACCGGCCACGTGCAAACCGTGCGCGAGGATATGAACTGTCAAAGCCGCACTCAAAACACACCAACCCCATCCCCCCTCAGGATAATAATGTCTCCTTAAAGTGATCAGAGGTCTGACTTCTCCGATAGCAGTCCTGGCTCCTGTCTGAATGGCCACGTGCAAGTCTCTAGCCTCTCTGATGCCTTGAAGATCGTTCAAAGCTTGCTCTCTTTGGTCAGAGTTAGAAAACGATTCTGAATACAACTGAGGTAGGCTTCTGGTCTTTCTGGGTGGTTTTGGTTTTTCTATTATGTCTATTCTTTCGCCTGAAGACGAGGAGTCTTCCAGCTCCAGGTCTCCGAAGGACATGTTGTCCGCACTGATGCCTTCTTCGCCTTCATCGTGCAGCATCATTGAGGTTGATCGTATTAATTTTCGACACATTGTAACTATTTGTCATTTTCAATATTGTACAATACTTTTGATTGTTCACTCGATACCATTTTGATTAAATATCGAAAAATTTCACTTCATACTAAATAAATGAATTTCGACACAACTCAATTTAAACAACTGACAGTTTGAATATTAAATTTTCATTTAAATCTACAATACAATTTCTAAACATTCATACAGAACTAGAAACGTTTCAATACGATCATTCAACATCCATTTTTTTTTTAGAAAAATCGTGACGTCTTAATTATTTAACAACACGAACAAACTGAGAGGAAGGAAGTCGAAAATTGTATTATAAGAAAAAATCCACCTGTCCGAAGAGAATTGCGATCGGTTCGATTGGATTCCAATTTTTTTTGGATTCATGAAGAATCATTCCGTTGACGGGAAGCACATTTCATACGAAGGATAATTATCGTGTTGAGAGCATTTCTAGTTTGAAATTCGAGATCGTGATCCAAGATTAGAGATTCTGGGCAGACTATTGACAGTTGATCTCGTTAACTGACTATGTGTTAGGTTAACGACTTCCAGTTAACGCGTTTAACCGATATGTATCGATTTGCGACAACTGTATATTTAATGATGAAATTCGTCTTCAATAATTATTTTTTAATATTATAAATATATAGAATTGATTCAATTCATAATAATTTTATATCATTCCAAAATCGCTTCGTATAGTATTTGAATGTGGGCTATTTCAAATTGTTCGAATCAACCTCATTTGTATATGAGAAGTGAATTGATGATTGGGTTTTCATTGAAAAATCGTGCACTATTTTGAGAAAAAACAGCTCTTATTCGTAATTCGTGCAGATTGTAGACGAACGGCTTTTATTTGTAAATCGTGACTTTTTCTTGAAGTGGATTTATTAAATTTTATTTCAGATTCTAGTATCGTGTCGATTGAAATTCAAAAATTAGATAATACGCGGTAATATGTTAAGAAAATAATTTAAATATAATATGTGTATTTACTACTGAAAAAAATTAAAAATATTTTTTAAATTAAAATATGGATACATAAAAATTATGGAGCAAATAATTAGATTGTATCATAAACCATTTTTTAAATTTGAAATACTACCAAAATACAAGTACTAGATACAAAAAGGCATATTTTAACAATAATTTACAATCGAGAAAATTTACTAGCATGCAAGAGGCGTTTCTATTATGTTTAAGCTCCAATTTACAGTTATGTCAAATAAATTTCACAAGAAAACTCGCAATGAAAAACTCGTATGAATACATTTGAATTGTAATTGTATCGATTGAAAGACATTCAATATGAAATACGTTTTCAGGAAGTCGTTCGTTTGTGAATACCGCCTTTTTGTATACGAACTGTTTTGACAGGTTGATTACAGCTGAATCAATTCTGAGTTTTCGAAAGATAAATGTCGATTTTTTAACGAAATCAATTATGGATCGTTCGTCAGACAGTTCTAGAAAGACTAGTCTGTATTATTCGAGTAGATTTTATTTTTAGACCAAGAAACCGTATAGTGACGTAAGTGATTGATCCATTATATTTTTGATTGAACCGATTCGATTATTTATTGGAGAATTAGTTCAGCATGTTCTAAATATATAATGTCAAATTATAAAAAAATAAATTTCATTAGTTTCAGGAAAAAAATAGTTTTTAGAATATTACTGATCCGATGTTTGTTTGTGGGTTATCTTTAAAGGAATGAACTTAAGAATTTTTTATAAAGAATTGGGCAATGATTGTTGATGATGCTCTTTATACAAAGACATGATAGTATGTTAATTTAACGTCCTCATAAAAACGACAATATACAGCAAGAAAAAAGCAATTCGAATCGCGCTAAAGCTCGAACGTGATCCAATTAAGACTCGACAATTGCTCGGTTATTTTAACGACTGTTAATTAAATACAAATATTTTAATCGATCATTACATTAATTTGCGAAACGTTACAAGTGTCCGAAAAGCGACAAAGAGAAACCCGAAAGCCTTAAATGTTATTTGTGTCGTTCTGAGTCAATCGTGACTAACTCCACTTTTTGCCAAAAATAATATTTAAATCGCTTATTACAAAAGTCATTTTAATTAATTCTGATCTCTAATTTTAATTGACCACATTCGTAGTTTGTTATAAACAATACATATTTGAATGTTTATATTTTCTGAAAAAAAAAAGGGAATTTCGAAAAACGTATAGAACTTTTAATAGTTTTTCTCAACTTCTTACTTTGTGGAACTAGTCACGTTTAGCTTTAAACGGATTATTTAGTAGTCGAATCCGCACGTATAAATTAACTTTTGGGAACTCGCAAAATAACAAATTTTTCATATTCAAGATTTTCTCGGATTCGGAAGGCCTTTTCCGACCTCGTGAAAAATCTCATTTTCCGGTACGAAATCTTTGAAAAACTTTTTCGGATTCTTTTCGAAAGTTTTCCCCGAAAATAGGAAGTGCCGTTTCCACAACGAGACATTAACAAAGGCCGGATCGGAAGCTGGGAATAAAAAAATTGTTCGAAAGCGGGAAATTCGAAAGTTCGCATTCGTATAGGTTTCGGAAAATAACAGGAAAAGTGACGAATTCGTAAACAAAACGACAGTTTATTACGAGTACCAAATGTTTATCTATTTATTGCGTCTCTTTATCGTCGCACTTTTTACTTTTTAGGTAAAAATACCGTTTACTTTTTTTTGAAGTGTTCGAAGTTTGCATACAATGGTACGAGTCACGTATGAGTCATGGCGAAAATAGTCTATACGTATTTTTACTTTCATATTTGTTCAAAGTAAAAAAATATTTTTCAATTGAATATGATTAATTTGGATCTAATATTTTTAAAGACTGTTAAGAACTATCTACGCTTGATCTTTATTCAAAAATTATATTGATTTGAAAGATGGCAAAATAAAAAATTGAATACATTTTCTACTTCAAATTTAAATAATTTTCATATCAAGTTTAACTAACTTCAATTCATTTCAAAAATTTTCGAAATTCCACTTCAATTGTTTTCATAAAAACATCACTAGAAAACAATTGAACTATAAAAAAGAAAAATTTAATTTGAAACGGAAATTCTTCAGCTCGATAAGGAAATTAAATTCAAAATTGAATGTGCAAATTACTCAATTGGCCTATTTCCACATTCATAAACACAACACTCATCAAATAACCACATGTTCGAAAATAAATCAATCAAAAATTCAAATTCAATCTTATTTACAATAAACGCACTTAAACTCAAACAAATATTTATCGAACAATAAAAAAACACAAGTTAGACAAAATCGCACTTTTAACACATCCCATGCGCGAAAAACAAACAAACCGAACGATCGTATTTCGATGATTTTTTTTCCGGCTTAGAACTCCGGGATTTTCGGCGAATTTCACAGACGATCAGTATCAGAATACCGGTCAGTATCCGGTTTCTGGATTATCCGGGATTCGGAGGAGTCATCGCGATCGCGTGTTATCGAAACCAACGGGAAGTCAACACTGACGAGTCGGTCGCCATTCAGCCTCATCTGTACCAAACGTTGACCCATACACGTTGCGCACCTTTTTTTGTTATTTTTTGAATTGATTTATTACATAAACATGTATTTTATGATTGTTATTGAATGGTTTTCGATTATTTTCTATTTGGATGCTAATAAAATGTAAGAGTGGTGGAAGATCAATTACTATCGTTCCGAGATTTATTTATTTATGTTTATGAGATGTTTAAGACCAGTTATTTTACTCTTTAGTAACTCTAATGTTAGTTAACTTGTTTTTTATTCTATAGAGCTGAATATTGTGTATTTGCGAATATGTCTTGTTTACTGTCAAATCCTATAGATAAGAAAAAAATATCTCCAAATCTAGTTAAGTTAAAAAATAATATATTTTATTCAATATCATTGTAAGAAACAAAATTTCAATTGTCAAATATTTTATTTTTAACAAACTAACATGCACTTTAGTAATATAAAGCTCACGTAACTGTCTCATCGATTACAAATTTACGATTGAAATTAAAGTATTTTTCATTATTCAATATTTGTATATATTTCAAGGTATTTGAAAATATTAAGCTTGATATTTTACTGCCAAATTAATCGGATTTAATATAAAATATGATAAATTTTCGAGTAAGAAATTAAATAACACTTCACAAACATATTTAAAGTCATAAATAAAAAATAAACCGAATGCATTTTTCATATATGAAAAGCATCCGGACACATCACGCATCGTCCATCACAGTCTTAATGGTCTTTTGTCGGATTAACACCACACGACCGTACCGTGAAAAGAAAACATTTTTTCAAAGCGACATTCGATCTTTTGTATTCTCACACACGAGTATCAAACAGACATAAATATCACCATTATTTTTTTCCAATATCGAACGTGTTCGGGTCGCGTTACCGCAACTAGAGCACTAGCGTTCGATTCGACAGTGGGCGTTGAGGTTATGTTCGACTGTCAAAGCGCATACAAATTACTTAATTACTATAAAAATCGATAAAAAATTACAACAGATAATGAAGGCTCGCAACACCCATTCTCGTATGAATTATTTGTTCGGGCTTAATTAGAATTTGCAGAAACGCGAACTCATCGCGAATTGATTAAGAAATATTTTCACGCGGTTCATAACGGGTTAATGGGTGCGAGTTAAACGTTCGCTTATCGCGCGAAAACATTTCCAATTAAACTTTATAGGAAGCGTTTTTAGATCGTGGATAAGATGGACTTTAAAGTTCAATAGAGAACATTTCGAGTTTCATATCGAACGAGTCAATTCGGACTCAATGTTTATCTGCTTGTTTTGGTCGTGAACATTTCACTTCTTACGAATTTAACAGTTATATATTGATCCATTCGCTTATTTATGTGTTTTATTTATTTAGCGAGTGTATGTTGACATTTTATTTATCCTAATATCTGTGGCACACATAATCCGTTTGATTTCCCACGATCGGTTATAATAAACAGCAGATTTTTCCGGACATCCAGAACGATATTTTCATTCGGTTTATGTACACAATAAAAAAATGTGAGTGCTTTCAGGGAAACCGAATTGACATTGAGATGAACTCGGATTTATTGTCGTATCGATTTCCATGAGAACTTGTAGAAAAAATATCAGGAGTATTTACTATTTGATCATCGGCACAATCGCACATCGGAAAATCTCTGTCAATATATACTAACATCAAAAATTAGGTTAGATTGAAGATTTTTCAATAAAAATAGGTTAAGTCTTTCATATGATGATTTGGTATGACTCATATACAAAGTATTAAATAATTTTTAACATTTCACAATTCATAAGTCGAACATTTGACTCATTTTGAGATGAATTGCAATCAATTAAATTTTTCATTATTTTTGTACTATGCATGCTATATTCATATGCAAGCATCCACTAATGTGTTAATCATAATATTTGTTTAACAGTTTAGAGTTGTGTCTTATTAAATTCTTCGCACAAAGAAACACTCGAAATAGATCAAACATCATTGAAATATGCAATATTTCATATCCATATTCACAATATTGACGATATGTTTAGATAGACGAAAAGCGTAAAAGCTTTGCGTTATAAATTTAGCGCTTTCCAATAAATACACCAACGGATAATTCTTCGCGTACAACGTTTGTATAATACAAACTATTTTCGATAAATTTTCGTAATATTATTCTCAATCGATTTCGAAGCGATAACATTCATTACGTTTGGATAAAAATACCGCCATTTATTCTCTTCATTAATGGGTACGTCGAACTTTTTTCGTTAATGTTTGAAAAGTTTACCCACATTCGAAAGCCAAATACGTTGTTCGGAATTACGTAGGTTGAAAAAATATGATTAAAATTTGTTGAAATACATTTTTTTAACAGAAAAATTCGATTTAGTTCGACATGTTTGTTTTATTTGTGAGGAAACTCGATTGCTGAAATCATTTGAACTTTTTTATACGAGTCTGTTTACATATCCAGATTGAATCTATTTATCATCGAATCGAACGATATCGATATATAAAAAAATCTAGGATTGAATAAATATTTAAAAAGCACGTACTTTTATGTAAATAATGAGTGAGAATTGGATAATTTTTCTTTAAATTGTCAAAGTATAGATAAAATTATTAATGTAAAATACTTCTTCATTGATATGGAAGAGAACAGAGGTATTCAAGTACATTTATGTCCCTTTTTAAATATGGAAAAAATAAAATTTGGCACAAAATAAAAATTGTGAGCCATCGGAGAATTAGAATAGGTAAATTTACAATCGAAGAATTTTCACTTTTAACACCCAAGTTTTTCACATTTTCAAAGAAAATATGATTTGTTGAACATATTGATCGAAAGAAAATGGTTGTTTTAAAATTTTTCGATCAATTCGAATGATAATAGATTTCTGGGAACATTTCTATACACAATCACCGAAAGATCTTTGATCAAAATCAACGTGTCCATCATTAAAACACTTCCCATACGAGTTAGAACGCAAACCTAACAGTATCCGAAAATATTCCAATGAAAAATAACGACGTCGTTTGAATATTCAAACGTATGCAGATATCTAGAAAACTCATACACACAGTTCAATAACGAATTGCATCCGGTGACCGAATAAAAAAGCAGTATGAAATAATAAAATGTGGCCACGAAATATGGGAAATATAACGTTGGGAACTTTTCTCATTTTGGCGCCGAAAAAAATCTCGAAACTTTCCCAATCCGAAGGAGGTTTTGGGATTTATTTATGTTTTGTGCTAGTCAATTTTTTTTCGTGGTATGCATTGGGAAAATTTATTGGATCGTTATTGCATACGTTTAAAAAGGCCGAATATCGTAAATTATATCGTGGTTGATGTAGCGACGAAATCTCAAAATGGGCCATAAAACTGATATCTGGATACGTTTACATGCGAAAATCTAAAAAAAATACGATATTTCTTATAAATTTGTTAAAATACGTTTATCATATTAAATTTTGTTTGAGTAGCTCTATGAATTTATCTGCTTAGTGATAACATCAACATTGAATATTTGTTGAGAAGAAGAATTTGCGTAGCAAAAGTTTCAAGTGTAAACGCACTTAAACTTTTCAATATCGAAGTTGAGATGAATTTAACAGAACGTATAATGACTTATACATATGTAAAGCTATAAAAGACGTTCAGAATGAAAACTTACATGATCGAGAACGTCGAAAATAAATCAGCAAAGATATTTACCTGAAACAAAAAGAAAACATTTTATTAAATTTTCATGAAAATTGTTTGTAGAATTTTCTTCGAATAGACATCGAAGATCAATCAAGCATAGTTCGTGGGATTAACTTATCGGAAATCCTTTGTTGTTCTTATAGTGGTCCTTTAAGGATACAGAAGGGTTAGATGTCTTCGTAAATGGGTAATTTATTCTCGACATCCATCATTCGAGGGTTTTGTACGTCAGAAGCATGCATTAGACAGGAAAAGGTTGAGTGTTTAGTGCACGATAAATGTCCTTTTATGGGGTCAGGTGACTTTTTTTACAATCATATTTTTATGGCTTTCGGCTATTTTGGTAAATAATATAAATTATAATTTATACTTTGTATACCTAAAGAAATTTTAGGCATAAAATAAAGATTTCTTTTATGATATCATGATATATGAAAAATAAAATTTTCAAATGTCTCATAAACATCGAGATATGAGTAAGTGTTATTTGATTGAGAAAAGCTTCATCTAATTAAATTAACAAGATCGTTATTGAGAAAATGAGAAATTTACATATAATTATACCATCTATCGATTTGAACGAAACAAAGCCTTATTTTAAAAAATTCAAAGTTGCACAATGGAGTGGTTCGTGTCTTTGCTGCTGTATGATTTTAGAGCAAAATTAAATCGGCAGACGTCTCTGCGAAACGTTCACGTTTAAAATTATAAATGTTTTGAAGGCTTCTCTGGAAATTATCATATTTATGTTAATGCCTCGTCTGAAGATGTGCGCGTATAGAAGACATCGTAAATTCGGGAATAGACTCGAATAAATCTACATAATGGAATCGAGCAGAAAGGGTGTTTTGCGCGATAAGTGTACGAGGTTGGAGAATAGTGAATTGTTTCTGACATTTTAAAATATCACCGCGATAATTCCTCCCTTAAGAGCTTATTTACTCAAAAATGAAACCGCAATATCGCGCAAACATCAAAATTAGTGCTTTATTATACGCGAAAGGCGAAATTGATTCGGAGCACCGACGAAAAAACATGTATTTTAATGATTCGATTTATATTCAATGTTATGTCACTGAAACCCTTTTCGAGAGAACATCTCACTAGGTATTTCCTGTGTGAAAATATTTTTTTATACCGAAGCTATTTTCATAATAAATTCGGGTCAATTATACTTAGGCGGAAAGTTTCATATAGGCTCGCAATTTCGGTTGAGCGCTTTCATGCGAAAGTTCAGCAACTTATTAAACTCTCTCGGAATCGATTAAAAGTTCACATATAAAACAAAACTATTTTATACTATTAAAATTCTATACGCGTTTTCATTTCGTATTCCCCGAAGAGACACGCGCTGTCAATTGGAAGGATTCTCGCGATTTATCTACACGCACGGATCTCGCCTTGTTATTTCAGAACCCGTTTGTTGATGGGTTTTTTCATCGTAAAAATCATCGAGAGATGTTTTCCTATCGTTCTATACAAGAATATAATATAATAACATGGTCGTCTCTAGGGAAAAACGTAATAGTTTCAAGGGGCGCGTAATTCGAAGCACGCGTACAACGAGTTCGGAACGTGTTCTAAGGAGATAATAAATCTTTCGTGTTGAGAACGAAAGTAAAGTTGTCAAACTGTTCTTTTTTTCTTCGATATATAAGCTGTGCAGTAGACCAAAATTTGCTAAGTTTGTTCGGAAAAGTTTGGGCTGTTTTCAGTGCTGCATTCGAGTCTAGGATTTATACGAGAAAATAGTTTTTCAAGTAAATACATAGTCGATTTGCTTGATGAATATATCAGAAAAGCTTATTTATTTTATCAACAAAAACTGCATTTTTATTTATTTTTCAGAACACTCGCATTTGGTGAAATTCGTTGCATAGTATTAAAAAGAGTCGAATCAGACAGAAGAAAGCCAAAAAAGCGACAGTTCAATTTAAAGAACAAACACGAAACGTTTCCATTTTTAAAGCAGCGGAGGAAAGATATCAAATTTTCTGTAGAAATCTCTGAAAAATACTTTGCAGATTCAACAATATTATATGAAATTCGTGAAATATGAGTCCGAATAATCCGTTGAGGGACGAGCAATAAAAAAGAGTAATGATGGTGATGTTTGCGGATTTGAACAGTTTTCAGCATTTTTTTCATCACCGTTTTCTATTAGCAAGAATCGATGTAGGGTTCACTTTATTGCCAAGTCGAACTCGAATAAATCACGCAGGTAACCCGAAACGGTCATATTTTTATTTTTATACGATAAATATTATTATAAAGTCTAATAAAATATAAAATAAAACATATTTTATTCAATTAAAATACGCAGAAAATATTATTCATTCAAAGATTCTGTTATAATTGGGACCGAATCTTATAACATTATGTATAAGTTTCAATTAAGCGTGATTTATATAATATGATTTTTCACTCTATTGTAGAAATTAGCCGAAAATGTGTCATATTAATTTTATTTCTGACGTTCTGAAAGCCGAATAAGTTACAGCTGAAAAGTCTTGCTTTGAATTTTGTGCCAAAATTTATTCGATCTGAAATTTTGATCTCTTTGAAGATCGACTTGCTTCCGGAAGCATGTCGATTCGTCTCATCGAAAAAACAAGACATTTACAAATCTTAAGTTTACGTATTTAAAACAAAAATTATTTTAATATTTCCTATACGTAGATATGAATCTCGATGTATGTTTCGCGCATAGATCATTTAATTAATCGTTCCGAGATCCATCGATCATAGTAATACGATGTTGCGTGTCGATTTTCTCCTATAAGCAACACTTTTGTATTTTTTTTCAACAGATATTATTAATGGACGAATATAGCCGATGGTTGTTTTCGCAGATCATCATTTCGCAATTTTTTATATAAAGCTGTTTTTTTCGTATTGTTTCGTGTTTTTATCACATTCGACGTGTCATTTTATGCCTCCGAAGGCTTCTTTTCGATGGAAATATAATTTATTCGAAATTCATTCGTGAAATTGTTTCGTTGAAAGACCAGATTGTATCTTCCGAAGGTAGATTCGTTCCGTCGAAATGAGTTTCGAGAAATGTATTGTCGAAAGTCGATGTGTTTTCGAAACGATTTCACATCATATTAAAGTTGCATTATTTGAACATTAAAAATAATGTATGAAATTATTTTAAATATTAAGATTTAGATTGCCTCACTATATAAGGTATAATTGGAAAATTACCGGAAACATTTTCGATATCGTTCAATCTACAATATAATAATTCGAGCTGTTCTAAATATTGAAACTGTCTTTATATAGCAAAACTCGACATATTAGCATATTTATTGTCGTATCCATGTACAAAATCGATGGCTTATACCTTATTTGATTACACCCATAAAATTTCATACAACATAAAGTCGTGTAAGGTTAGTTTGTGTCATGTTCGCCTTAAACTATTCCCGCGTTTGAGTTGTACAGACCTAATCGTAATTAACTCCACTTTTTGTTAAAAAATATATGCAAATATCATAACTTTCTATGTATGAAATATATTTCTTGAATAATTAAGATATACATACTATTAAAAGACAAATTTTTTCGGCTACCGGATAGTAAATAATTTGTTTCAAAAGCCATATTAATTCATTATCTACTCTAATATGGATTGAATACATCACTAGTTTATTATAAACGAATTTCGTATACCTATTTATAATTTCAGCAAAATGGAATTTTTGAAAACTCGTCAAAAACATTCAACTGTTTTTCATGATTTCTTGTTTAGTGGAGTTAGTCACGTTTAGTTATGGACAGATTATTTGATGACCGTGAACCGGACGACCTAGAACCGCAGTTTGTAATGAAACTACCTCAATCTGGCGAAAGTTATACACAGGGACCGAAACGTGTCTGAAAATGTGTCTGAAAATACACGTGGTGTAGGTTCAAAGTTCGTTACACCCAACTGAGCGGAAATTAGTTGGTGATCATGAAAAGTTGTCTTTAATTCGAGTTTGTATCGAAGTCGTTAGGAATGTATGGAAAATTGTTGTAGAGAAGCTGTAATATGTTTCGAAGTAACTAATCTAATCTAATATTATAATAGCGCTGATTTGTCTATGTTTCTGTCTGTCATAATGACGCTCGAGTTGTAATTTACTCTATGTTGCTGTCATGAAGTTTGCATAAATTAGGTGCAGATAATATAGAGTATAAATCTTATAATTTATTGATTTACTTTTAAATTATCCACAAAGTTGATATAAGTAAGTAATTTTTTTAGTCAAAAATGAACTGATAGTTTTGGAACTACAATCTTTTTTATGTTTAGGTATAAAATCTTTGTGTCAACAACACTTATTCGTAAGGGTTGTTCTAGAGATTGAGCATAAATGCTTCAAGGGTGTTATCGTATGTTTTGTGTATAAACTTTTAAGGTTTTCAATATAAAAATTAAAGCATTATCTGATAAATTTTGTAAGAAGAGTTTTTATTTGATATTTGAATAATTCTTAAAAATACTTACAATAAAATATTTAAGCAATTGAATATTTCATACACAAATAAACACCTCGTATTCTACCTTAAGTGAAGAAAACGGTTACATATTTTTTCATTAAAGAGAAATATTCGAATATGCGAACTGAAAGCCTTATTTACGCCAAACAAAATTGTTAAATAATGAATAAAAGTGATTCATTTTTAAAAATAAAGCAAATAAATCACGTGTTGAACGTATGGGGTGCGTCGTCGGCACAATAAAACGGCGAATTTTATTGTCGCCCTTCGGAAGGGTGTGTATGCAAATATTATCGTAATTTCGGGTTGTAAACGAGCTTGTCCCTTGTGTGCTTTTACGATGTTTTGGACACCGGTACTTTATTGGTTGTTGGTTATAAATCAGGGGCACGTTTCCTATTATTTCGATGAAAAAGCAAACTGGGCGAAAAAGCCAGACGATATACAGAATACAGCTTTTTTAACTGAGATTAATTTTGTATACATCTGAAATGGCTGTTTTATGGTATTTAAGTGATATTTATTTTAGTTTTACTTAATACATTTATGGTTTAATAAATTTTACATAAAAAAACCTATTGATGTTTGTAAGTAATGTATGCTTTTGTTTGTAGCGTATTTTCTACGCTTTCAACTATTATCTGAAATGTTTTATGTTGCTTGTTCTTTTGTATGTTACCTGGTTTTTCAGCTTTATAGTTCTCGCGGAACAAACGACTAGGCAATAAAGAGCTTCAAAAGCCTTTTCACGAACACAAGAAGAGAATTACTAAAGAAATTAACAGCGCACCCAGAGGTGAAGTAATTTTCACGAAAATCACAAAAAAAAGTTCACGTATCTCTGAAGTATATTTATATGACTTCTCATATTTTTGATCGTATGTAAAGTTTCAGGTATAATCTTCATATGAGCCTGCTTAGCATACAGACGATCCTTATACGGTGTATCCTTTGTAGAGTTTTCCGAGTAGGCTTTCAGAGAGGAATATATTTTAGATGTAACGACACCGAACGAGATTGTTCCCTCGACTTTCTCCTATTAAATGATGTTGAAGCATGCGAGAAAAATTTCAGAGGCTTTCATTTGACGATAAGTGCCTTAATGACGAGCAATAAAACTTCGAACATATCATGTTGCAAGAAAAACACGCTCGTATGAAAATTTGGGTGAACGACAAACAGTCGGTCGACTTTCGATTAATGCTTCAACGAGACAAGAAATTTAACGATCCTGCAAAATATTATCCTTGGCACGGTGGCCAAAACAAATTAGCACATCCTGGATGAAATGAGTTTATTTTTCCGTTCATTGAATAACACGAGCGAGAGTTTATTTATTTGTTCGACGCAAATGACTTATTCCTTTCGTGACCCATTTATTTGGAGGATTTCGATATTTTTATTAATAAATTTCGAAAAAAAAATGTATTCTAATTTATATTCTGGTTCATGCATCAAACAATATTTTAGAATTCTAGACGGATGTCCAATTTTCTGGGAAAACTCTCTTAAAAAGATTCCGACGAATGGTTGAATCTAGTTTCCGATTCTTGCATTACATCCATTGGACTTATTTGTATACATTTGAAAAAGTTTTACTTAGAAACTTTTATCGATTTTCACGCATTTCTGAACAATAGTAAGAATCAAATTTTCGACAATGGGGAGAAATTTAAGCAATGCGATAGTCGTTTTTTTTTTCAATATTACAGGAAAAGTTTTACGTGGAAAATACCCGTTGAGACTATTTCATACGTTTTTCATTAGTGAACTTTTTCGACGTTAAATCATTACGCCAATAAAAGTGATATAATGCGGTCATAAAATTAATACTGAACGTTTTATCCGTGTTCTTTGCAGATGTTTTCATTAATTATTCATTAATGTGAACAAATATTGCAGGATATAATCTCTGCTTCATAATATAAAATATAAGAACGAACAAAAAATGTATAATTCGATAGAAAAATATAATATTATCTAGTTAAATACACAATTCTAAATCCGATAAATGATTCATAAGTTAACATTGCGTTGTAGAACTGATAAAAGTTATCACACTTGTAAACAGAGATATCAATAGATAATTATAACAGATCACTCAAGTAATTGGTTGAAGTTACACGTATTAGTTTTTTTCCATTATTTTTTTTTATAAGAAGTTAAAATGGACCCAGAATATACAAAAGACGATAATTTAAATCAAGCGTGTGCTGATTCAATTTCAACATCTGATCCAATTAGTAAAAGGTATTTTTTTTTTATTTATTGAACTTTAATAAAAATTCATATACAGAATGATTTTTAATTCAGACAAGAACAAAAAGAAATTGAATATCCAGAAAACAAAGTCGGGAACGATTTGTACTATGATTTATCTGGAAAAATATCTGTAACAGTTTTCGTACATGAAACTTACAAAAAACGATATCCACAAAGAGTTGGAATAATACACGATATCATTAGATTGAAAAAACTTTTTAAAACAGTTCTAACAACAGAGTTTAAAATCATAAATGATGCAACTAAACAAGAAATAGTCGACGAATTAAAAAAAGGTATGTAATGAATATGCAATCTCAAAAATAAAGTTTAGTTCATAAAATATAAAAAAAAAAATGGGATTTACGTTAAAATACATAATATGGCTTGTGATTATTATTTTTAGTTTCGAATTTAGATTCAAAAGAATATAGCTGTTTAATAATTGTCGTAATGACTCATGGTACAGTTGATAAATTAGCTGCATTGGATGGAGATTATGAAAGATCTGTTCTTTGGGAAAATTTAGCTGGAAAATTTGTTGGTAAACCAAAGTTGTGTTTTATACAGGTAATTTTTATTTTTTCATATTTCAAATAAGAATTTAATAAAATTTATGAAGCTATCAATAAATAGGCATGTAGAGGAGATTCTTTAAATGAAGGAGTAGAAGTAGCAGATAGTATTTATCAAAAACCAGAAGAAGAAGGAAACTCATCTGATTTTCCAAATGTTCCAGATTTCTTGCAGATGCATTCTACGATAGAAGGTATGTTAAAATACCTAAAGATTTTTTTTGGTACTCCACACATAATAAGTTATTACATATTATGATCTATTTTATAGGTGATATATCATGGATGGAAAATGAAGGATCGTGGTTCATTAAAAGTCTTTGTGAAGTAATTGAAGAAAAGCACAAAGAATTGGATTTAGAAACAATGTTGATATTAGTCAATAAGAAAGTCGCAAATAAAGATTTTAAATATGATTCAAAAATTGTAAAAGAAATGTCACAAGTTGTATCTACGTTGAGTAAGTTTTTGAAATTTAACGATAAAGAAAGTTATGTAAAGAACGATTCAAGTAAATAAAATGAGTTCAATTTTTTTATTATACTTGAAGAATTTTACTGTTTGTTTATATGTAGAATTTATTTGGATATTTACACCTATTGATTTCAAAGAATCTCCTTAAATGCATCTTTTTCATAGTAAAGTCTATCGATATAAATAAAAATGAATTTACGTGTGACCATCTGCACTTTGTAATTCATTAACAGTTTATGATTTCGCAATGAAACTTTCCAGAATTATAATGTACACATCTGAAAAAGTTTTTGCATAAATATATTTTACAATTACGAAATTTTTCACTTTGAAGTTTCAAACCCCTAGTCCATCCACAGCAAACTATACGCGTTTCTGCAGATATTTTGCATTAATTACACACACTATACAATTCCCAATCAACTCAAATCCCATAGAATCTCGATCTAATCCAAATCGCACAAACCAAAATCAATTACCTGAAGCCTGCAGCGCGCTGACGTTAAACTTCATCTGAGCAGTCTTCACCATCGCGACATACCCCAATTGAAGCCCGTGGACCAGCAATTGGACGAGGAGGGCGCAGGCCGTCACCGTCCATCCCCAGCCCCCTTCGGGATAATAGTGACGACATAGGAGCCTCCTGGCCACCATCTGGGCCGCGAGGTGGGCGTCGTGGGGCGCCGCGCGGACCCTCCTCGAGGCCTGCGCCCCGGGCTGGGGCGCCTCGGGGGCGCAGGCGGGGGGCGGCGCCGCCAGGAGGGGCCACGAGCGGGCTCTGCATAGCGGCGGGGGCTTCGCTGTCCTCTGGAGCCCCCGGGGGCCCTCGGGGGCGCAGGCCGAGGGCCGAGAGGTCGGCGAGCGGCGTGCGCCCCCGGGGACTGCGCCCTGCGCCGATTCAATGTCTTCAGGTATGTTACGGTTCCGTAGAGCACCTTCGTTCTGGGCGGTTCATTCGATTGTCTTTGGATGTGTGTCGTTTTTGAGTATTTTTGACATCTGGCTGAAATTTCGATCAGTATTTTGGTACTCGAGTGGAATAATGAGATGTTTCGCTTCGTAAAAATGTGAAATTGTTAAAGCAATAAATGACTTTTCACTATTGATTCAATAGGTGAACAGAATCTATTATAGCTTTATCAAATTATTTGAAATATTATATTTACTCAAATATCAATATTTTTAATTTAAAAATAAGTTGGTATAAGATTGTTGATGTGTCAATTTTTCGGTTCTTTTACGTTGACGATTTGAATAAACAAAAACGAATTAGAATTTTAAAAATTGTTCGTACAGACAGAAAAAAAATGTATTGCGTATTAATTATTTTGCAAGCTTTCTAATTAGTAATTAATCCGATATTAGAGAATATCACTAATTAAATGTGGATACTGAAAAAATGTTTTGATTGAATTTAAATGAGCCAGTATCGCTTCGAAGCCTCCTTTTTTGCCGAGTAGACGAGTTTTGATCTTAGGCAGACAATTTCACGCCTTTGTCCCCATCAGCTATTTTAATTAACGCGATCCGACAATTACAAAACTCGAATTGCGTATATAATTAACAGACTATGAAAATAAGTCGCACGTAAAGAGTTATATTTAATTAGAACATACAGTTCCATCGCAATTTTGCAACCGATCTTACACGTATCGATTTGAATTGAAATTGAATTTTTTCGCACATGACTGATTCAATTGGAATATTTTTGCGGAGGTGTCATAAATAAGTAGACATCTTTGACTTCGTCATGCTTATAAAGAAATGTTTATGGAATTTCATATGAAGCCTTAATATGTCAGATCCATAAAAATACGAGAAAGCCTTTAGCCTTTCAGCGAGGCATTATACTAACGTTTCAATTTCGTATCTCGGATTTCTATGTTGTATACGATGAAAAAAAGTAGGAAATCCGCATAAAACATAATAAAGGACTCGTTCTGGACGAAAAATTACGCGACTTTTTAAATAATATTGTGATGTAATCGATTTGCATGAATGCTTATCTAGTGTAGTGTCGCGGAGAAAGTTTTTATTGTAGGGGTATAAAGTCTATATACGAGGCTTTTTTACGGTTAAAGTAGCGCAATAAAAGCAATGGCAACATACTACCGATTAACCATTAACATTGAATGCTTCAGTAAAATTGTTCGATTGACACAAAAAAAGAAAATAAATTATCAATCAACTACACTCATATCTATGCATATGCTGTTTAAAATCTTATTAGACATGCTTAGAAAAAATATGATTTGACTTAATCGGATATATTGTATCGAAAAAATCAGACGTCAGATAAAATTGTCTTGGTTTAATTGAAGTTTTATTTCAAATGGATTCATAATATGATATGGTAATTAATTTGATTAATACTTCATTTATGTATATAAGAGGAAACTTACTGTGTTCAAATGGAATAAGTTTTTGTGATAACCGATTCTATCTTAAATTATATTGATAATGAAACATTCTAAAATATCTTCTAAAAATATATTAAATCTCAATTTTTCTGATACTCAGTAACATTGAAAGTATACTAGTCGCACTGAGCAATTCAAATCTTGAAGGGAAAACTTTGCAAATGTAATTGAACTTTATCCATCAATCCGTCCAATACGCGAAAGCTTTTTCGATTTCACTCCATCCGAAAATGGAAGATCGTTCGCATCAGGAAACGCCTCGAATCTTAATCAAATTAATTAAGCATGCGAATAATTTTACTCTTTAATGACGCACCTAATTGAAGGTTGGCGGTTTCGACAAGATGAAATCGGTAGGCCGTTGTACGAAATCGATCGGAAAAAAATAAATCGAACGGTAATCGGTAAGTTCGAATTTCGCAGAACCGGTTCCATTGTTGATATGGATTAATAGGAAATCAAACTGTATTTATATAAAGGATTGTTAAAAACAACGTTATGATTGCATTGACAGTGGTTTGATTTTTTTGCATCGACAAAATCATCAAATAATTATAGATTACGTCTTGAACAAAAGAGATAGTATAAAGATGTTTCCGAGTAAGCAGTATGCTTTGTGTATAATTTTAGAAAATATTTATAAATATAGCATATGATATATTATTATGATTTCAATTCACTATAATCATATTTACATTTGAAGTGATTTAGATAGATTTCTAAAACAAAAACGAAATATTTATAGAGTGAAAGGTAGCCTATCTCTTACAAACGATTCGCGCATCAACCGCTTTTTTCAAACGTGCCGAACAAAATTTACAACCCGATTCTACAAAACGCTCAATTTTCGAATCGAAACTCTCTTATTCTAAATCTAAATCTAATGTCGGTCGATATAATCGGTTCGGTGTTAATTCGACTCAATCTTCGTGACTCGGCTTCGACAGAGTTAAACGACCTCGTCGAACAGCCAAAGCAAACAAGAAATACCATATCGCTCACTGTGTAACTGCGTTATTATTTATTTATTATTATATGACTTACAAAGTCAAAACTGACAAGAATTTGTATAAATGGCATCGCCGATTTCGATGGAAATTTATAGAAATGTAGTTCAAGTATTGACACGAAATTCTTGCTTTGACAGAAAACGCACTCCTCAATAGATTTTAAGTTGTCGCAGGTCAAAGTTTACTATGATTTTAGGTGCACTTACATTTTTTTTGTATAATATTATATGAAGCATTTCATTTCTCTATATATTGAGCACACTATGTGAAAATTTTCATTTAAAATATTTTATAAGTGCGCCTAAGAAATATGCCAAACTTTGACCTGCGATAACTATAAAACTATTGAGAGGTGCGTTTTCCTTCAAATCAACTATTTTTTGTCTATAATCGAACTATATTTCTACATTTTTTTTTGTTGAAATCGGTGATGTCGTTTATAATACATACATCTCCTTATGAGAAATCCGACCCGAATTAGCACCGGAAGATTGAAGCAGCGCGAACGGCTGTCATTCCGCGTCGGTTTGTTCGGGATTTTTGCGCTTTTTTTCGGGTTTTTCAATTTATTTCGCTCGACAGTTTATTTTCGAGACCATTAGCGCAAACTGGTCGCTTCCTTTCCTCGCCTTTCGCAGAAAGTGCTGAAAAAAATCCGATCTGAAAAAAGGATGAGTCGCAACGTGCGCAAATGCAGAAAACGTGCACAATGCGTGGGCTTGACAAACGATGCGTAGTCAGATGAAAGTTTCGCATTTTATATCACCAAAGTTGAATCCATTTTGATTTGTCGTAAAATGTATAAAATCGTATGCGTTTATTTTCATCTCGGTGAGTGCATTTGATAAATTTGAATTTTGAGCGCGGGGATTTGAGCTGTCGAGAAATCATATTTTGAGGTTTAAGCTGTTGAAATTCTTAATGCTCAGACTTCAACATAAGAAAATTCGATCATAATATATAAATTGGTATGTTTAAATACATCGATAATGAAACTTGGCGACATTTTCGATACACAAGTGTGGAAAAGTCAGTTGACCGTTGATAAGTCGATATGTCGCTTATAAATTTGGTCTTTTTAAAATTCCGAAAATAAGTCTCAATGGACACCGCTTCTGGTCTTTGCATTATACAAAATCACTCGAGGATTAACATAATTATCGCAAGTTGTTATTAAGATACAGGTTCGCCTGTCAAACAAACGACAAACACCGTTTGATTTACAATAACCAGATACGCTTCGACGATTATCATTTTTTGCGAACGTGCTATCTTTAAATAAGCGCACTTTGAATTTAATTGATATTAATTCAAAAAAAGATTCGAACGACATTTTTACACGAGGAAAAAATCGATTTGGCAAAAAAATATATGTATAAAAGACCGGTCGATAACGTGTTAAGTTAATGTCGGGGTAAAATCACATCACATGCGCATGTTCATATTTGAAATAATTTAAATTTAAATGGAATTTATAAATCAAAAAAATGCTTTAGATTTATATCTGATTCTATTCTAGATATCGTATAAACTAATAGTGATTTATCAGTTATCTGATCTCCGATCGCTAACGAGTGGTTCTATTTTAACTATATTGTATTTGTTGGCATTCGAGTGCTCAACATGTTAGGTTGTGAATAATATATTTTTTTCAATGTACGTATAGAAGAGCGGTCTCTATTCGATATTTGCATCAGAAGTGATTTTCGATAAAAGGCTTTTATAAATCGTTTGTGTTCAAATGGAAATGAATCGACGTTTATATTCATAGATGAGCATAAAAAGAATGAGAGCTTTACATATTGAAAGTGTTCAATCAATAATGTGTTATCATCTCATGTTAGGGTTGAAGATCGAAATAGTCTATTGTATAAAGAAAATTTGATAAATTGTCGATGGATAGTTGTTAAATAATGTAAAAAAATATCTAAAGTTTGTAGCACATACATGGAATTATATTCATCTATCACACTTGAGTGCTTGTCTCGATAATCTAATTTATCGATGTTTTAAAAACTGATAACAATATTGAACAGGGGTTAACTTTGAACCAATAATTCGATGATATAAAATTTGTTGTGTTTCGAAACAAAATTTCTTCTAGCAACTTGCGAAACTCCATCGTCGAGTATAATCTGCTTGAAGGAAAGCTCAAAAGAAAAATTTCCTAAAGAAAAACTTTAGACCACTATCTGTAAATTCTGAAAGTTGCCAAAATCACCGGTTTGGAAGTAATCTTATTATAAATAGATGTACACATATCGGATATATTATATTTTACTGTTAGCAGTTACGTTTTATTGCAAGGCGCTTACTTGTAAACAAACATTTAGCTGAAACTGAAGTGGCAAACTGCGCAAATATAAATAATAAGGACGAAAAAAACTTTACTGGTACTGCAAAAAAAAAAAGAAAATTGAGAAAACTCGCCGAAAGATAGAGGAAATTTCACGAAAAAACAAATTAATTATTCTCAATTTCATAACTGGCTCGAAAAAGAGTGCTAACAAGTTGCTGAGAAGTCGCTTCATTCAATTAAGGCCTATTGGAAAACTATTATAAGAGAGTTACGATAATATTTAGCAGAACGTCGTATTATGCTGCATAGAGGCTAACGGCCTTTATAAACCATTAGTTATCGTTTTCTTTATTATGAAAATTCAATTTGATATAAGATTGATATTCTTCAACTTTTTTTTCGAAGATAATCATCACTAAATTTAGCGGAATTTATATGGAGCGATGAAAATATACAAATATTTCATGATAATTTTTATTATTCGAGGTAGAAAAAGTCAAATTTCTCGGAAGTAATTTTATCTACTATGTTTGAAGCCAAAAGGTACGTGATGTAATTCACTAAATAACGGTGCTATTAGATTTTACTGCTTCTATCTTTGCAGAATTCGTGCTTTTGAATAAATTATCAAATTCGTGATTTGATTTCAGTTCTGCAAATAAACTTTTGTTCAATAAAAAACAACTTTTACGTATCATATGAACTAAATTAAAACTTTGCTTTGAGCCGAAACGATAAATTATTCAAACTGCTCCAATTAAAAACTTATTTACATCTACTTCAATCATTAAAACAAACGATCATCTGCCAAATAAAACGATTAATATACGCAAAAAACGGCACGAGCTCGATCTAAAAAACCGACGCCGAACAAACAACAGATCAAAACCGAAAAAAAAACCCAACTCAAACAATAAAGGGCAACAGTTGCCTTATGGCGACCGGCCTTATCACGCCGGTAACAACTGTCAATATCTCCGTTATTGAGATTCAAATCGAAATATGATATAAGAACCGAAAAAAGGACACATCTTTGGCTATTAGTGAGGATAGAAATTTTTAAAATATCACTTTTGTAAATGTGTGAAATCGCGTTTCGCGCAAAGGTCTGTTTCGAGGGAACGCGTGTTCCGCGCGCGCCGGTCCACCAACGACTGGTTGGCTACTTGCGAAATTTTCGCTTGTTGGTCCTGCTTGTGCTAAAATGTGACAGGTGGTCAGGGAATTTCCTCGGTGGCTCTTTTGGATGCTGTTTCCGGTTTTTTTTGAAGCTGTGTGTGTTTTTCGATTTCCGGTAGTCGTTAAAGTTTATGTGCTTTCGATGAAGGATTTGATTTATGTCGATCTTTTTTTATATTCGAGCAAATTATCGTTTATATGTTCGTAAATTTGATCGATTGAATATCGATAGTATCGATGGTAAATAGACTTGTTGATTATTTCAATGAAATGAAATATAATCGCTTATTAATATCACGTTTGACAATTTTCTTATGAATTGATTTTAATGACGTAACGATTTCGTTGCTTCTATCTTACAATATAATGAAAATTGAAAACCTAAGATACAGCGAGCATTCCGAAGCGTCGAAGCCTTATTCGGGATCCTTTCTTCTTCGAAATCGTATCGAAAAGAAAATGAAGCGAAGAAATATCCATACATAAAAAAGAAAAACAAGACCTCTTGTAATTTCAGGCGAAGCTTCGTTTGAACAAACAAGACAGCTTTCGACCTATACGAAATTGAAATGTGAAGAAGTTCGATATTATGGATGTTGTTTATATTTCGGGCTGAAATACACATAGAAACGCATACGAGAATTTTTTCATGGAAAAAAAAGAGTCGAGGAAATTGAAAAACTGTGTTAACTGGAACACTTCATAAAGCATCCCGTCGGTTCTGTGAAGAAATGTGCTTTTTTAAACGAAGAGAAGTAAAATCGAGAGCTTTCGTTGTTTTCAGCGAATTTTTTCGTCGCTTTGAAAAAACAACGATCGTCTTAGAACTGAAACGAGTTCGGTTTTATTCGATCTTGAGATGAGTCTCGGTAACTCGATTGATTTTTTTACAATCAAATATATTTAATCTTATGAAAAAAATAGTAAAAAATTCATATGATCTTTGAATTTTTTCGTATAAAATAAAGACACTATACGTATCGTAAAATTATGAAAATATTTCAGAAATATAATAAGTTGGCGAAAAAAATTCCAATTTTAGATAGTATGCGTTATTTAGGGTATTACAAGGGTTCGCCTTATTATCATATCCTTGCACACGTTTTCTCATACTGCGACTATGAATTGTAATTTGATTCCATGAAAAAAAGTATTATCCGAGAATTTTCGAGATGAAAAATGTTATTATTTTTAATTCGTTTAATCGCCGCTTCCGAGAAAATATATAAAAATTTAACATCCCGGGATTAGCCGCGGTTTTTATTTTATTCCGGCGCGAAACGAGCTATGATGAAAAGCGATAAAACAAAAGGATAATGCATCAAACTGGTAATGGTCGAGGAAGTTAACTGTCTTTGGACTCGACCGATTGCAGGAAATGAGCGCAAAATAAAAGAAAATAGCGGGAAAAGTTTTCGGCGAGATTAAAATTTTCCGGAAGTCGCGGCCCGCGGGAAAACACTAAGGATATAAGTAATATTTAAAACTGGCATATAAATCAAACAAGTTACAGTTAATAATTTTCTATTTTTTTCCGATGTAATAATTTTATAGCAATTTAAATCTGTGTATTGAATAAATCGGTCCATTTTATATGGTAAATATTTTGAAAAGATTCATCTGTATATAGATTAAACACGATATATCAAACAATCAATCACAGATTTCGTAAACGAAATCATCTCAAAACAGACGCACATATAATCGTTAAAATTTTATATTTCAATTGAAAAAATATAAACTTTCTCGCATAGTAAACATTAACGAAGAGTATTATAATTCGAAACGGTACGATGAGATTTTTTTTTATAAAATGCTCATTTTCGTAACAACGGTGTAAGTCCACTTACTTTAGTTCAAAGATATTTAACATTTTGACTTTATTAGGTACTTATTAGGAGATAATTAAGATAACATTGAAATATTTTTTACAATTTTGCGAAACTAATTAAATTTAAAATATTATAAGTATATTACCCCAATGTGAGCCATAAAACATGACTTAGGTAAATAAATATGTATAATTTCATCAGTGAATTTAACTTCATCAGTACTTCTTAAAATTTAATAAATTAAGCAATCTCTAATTTGTTACCTGTATTTCTAGATCGGAATTATTTTGAACTCTTTTCATTGCGAAGACATTTCACTTGGAAAAACATTGCGAAATCGGTTAATTTATTTAACTTTAAGAAAACCTGAGAATATTTTAGTCTTAACCATTTTTTCCAATTTGTGGACTTATATTGCTTTTACAATAATATACACATATGTGCAATAGCGAACCGTGTACATAGCCATTGTTAAGGTACTTAATATTAGTATAGTGATCGTGTGGGAGGTCGTATGCTCTAAAAGTGCTATGACATTGATTGATGACATATGACGACTGAAAAGGCTAAGGGGTATAAGTGATTTCAAGAAAAGCGTACTAAAAGTTGAGTATATACCTATATTATTAGGAGGAGATCAAGTGATTTGATGATATATCTCATCAAACGTTCAAAATTCATTTATATCCTTTTGTCATCAAACATATGAGCGAACATAGAAGTCGATCCTGTACATAACTCGATTTCGGTAAAAATTACACTTGTACCCGCTGGCCTTTTCAGTCTTCATATAAAGTGTGTCTTTGAATACACGTTCAACTGTGCTCGACGTTTACCGAAGACGCTGTTAAAAATGGTAGGCGAACTTACTGTGGATGCATTAGCCGATGGTTTGTTTGTGTTTTCACCATTCGAACGAGATCATTTATAACGAATTGAAAAATGACTTCTCGTTCTGAGTGTTAAAATGTGGAAGATAATGTATGTAAATACAGTGAAATCCCGACATACGTACACAATCTGTTCCAGGAATAAGTACGTACCTATGTCGAGTTGTGCGTATGTTGAAACATTTTTTTATCATAAGTGCATTATAATGTAAATAGAATTTTTTCGTTTTAACAACTTAAGAAATATACAATATTTATTTGTATGAAATTAAGAGATCAACTCACATATTAACACATAGAAGATGAAACCTAAATATTTTCAATATAACTCTTCCACCTACGACAACTTATCTTTACATTTACATTTCGAATCAAAGCTTATATCAAATGATTTTTTTACATTCAAACGAAAGTTTGATTTATATCAAGTCGATCAGAAGATACAACCGTATTCGTCTGACTTATTAATTTTCCATTTGACTAGATTCATCGATATATCCAAACAGAGTATGCTCGGGTTCACCAAAGGTTACAAGACCTTACCGCATTGAAAAAAAAATCGATTCTCACGTCTTCGATGGAACAGAAACATATTATAACTATACGCTTCAAATTATTTATTAATATTGTTAGTAGTGTGAACGTGCGAAAATAAATCGTGATACGTGTGACTATCGAAGCGTACGCAGAACACATCGTACAAAATTGAAATAATTGTAATAAAAAATGATCGAAATAAATTAATATTTATATGAATTTGTAGATAGTAATCAAAATTAAATTTAAAATTTTGAATTTATCATAAAAAAAGCTGACTTTCCTCTCATAGTACATAGAGATTTTTTCACTTTGCACTTGAAAGATCGAGTGTGAGTCTCGAAGATACAATCGAATGTATAACCTTCTATATCGAACACATATATAAAAAATAGATAGTGGTTGAAAAAAGCTCATGTATTTTACATGGCCTGTATGAATTGACCCGAGATGTTCATGTGAACGAAGGGCGGGAACTTGTCCGGTTGAAAAACTCACACCATCGTTTTGTTCCATCCAAAGAGTAGATGTTCGCTATTCATGAAGGCGGATAGATTCTAAAATACTTTCGGACGTATGTCAAAAAGGATTTTCTTTTTAGATTGGTTTCTTACGAACTAGTTTCATGGGGAAAATGCGCATTATTCCAAAAGAAAATTTCCCGAAACTAGCAAGTACACGTTTGATGTTACAGATGCTGGAATATTTTTATTTATATAAATGATTTCTTTTAGAGATAAGCGATCGAATAATCCTAGGCAGGTTGTTGAGTCGAATTGATCCTGAATCCTTGGTCTCTAGATACTCGTAACGATAGGACAATTTCGCCTCAGGTCTAATCTCGAAACCCTCTTTGAGACTATAACGATTTTCTCGGAAAAACACAGTATTACAGCTCTCATAGTGAGTGAGAATAGGTTTTTCGTTGCAAGTCCTAGAAACTAATCGAATTTTATATAAATAAATATAAAAATCATTCTAAAAAATCGATATTATTTTTTGTTAAAATAAAAGATAAACTGTTATTTAAGAAAAAAACTAATGCATACATTTTAACGACTCAGAAGACAAACACCTAGTCTAGAATATTAAACAGATCACGCACGTTTCCAACGCATATTTTTGCACAGCAATTTCTACTACGTTTTCAACATAGAAATTACCGCAGTGAAAAATCGATATTTTTTCATCCACATCGATAAATATTAATGACAATCTCCATGTTTAAACAGTTGCATAAAGGCGATGATTTGTTACGCGATACGTCGAGAAAAATATCCTAATCACGATTATTAATTTAATACGCGGTCAGATCTTATCTTCGTCGAAACGACTTCTTCTATTTATGGCCATCGACACTTTTAACACTTTCGGTGCCGCAATTTAACTCAATCGTCACCACCCATCGAGGAAAAAATTCCAATGATTAATTACATCGAAGATTTTTTAGATCGCCTAGAAAAAATTCGGCGTAATTAAGAGCGCAGAGTAACAATTGCAGAAGTGGATCGGGTCATATCGAATTGATCCGAATTAAAATCGCCATATTGCGTTTTAAATCATTCTAAATTTAAGTTTTTTATATAGTTTCGATTTATTTGATCTATCCGCGGATTCTCGAGTTTCAATGCCGTAATAAATATTGATCTCGCTTTCGGGTCAAGTGAACTTGATCGAATGCGATTTCGAAATCGGAAAGTTCACCGAATTGGCTTATCATCTTCAATTTTTATTTCCGAAAATAAAAAATCAACTCGCAGACATTGCATTCGATCCCGATGCGAAATTCGTCGAGTCATCGAAATTGGGTTCTCAGAATATCTATTTTTTTTGTTATGACATCGTAAAAAAGGCGATAGTATGGCATGTATGCATTTTGTAACGCGAGTGTTCGCTTATTAAGCCGAAAGATTTTTAATTTAATCAAAAGTTTGTTGTCGGTAAAGAGACGAATTTTCGCGATGTGCTGAAGTTTCGCTAGTTAAGAAACTCGATTGACACGCCCATAAATCAACGTTTCTCAATTGAATGTATTTTTGATATTTATTTACACATCGAAATGCAAAAATATTGATAAATACATCGTTCAGTACATAAATTGATTAACTCTGCTATTTGAAAAACAAATTAAATGTTCAAGCATTTGATATACATAGTCATAACTTTTTATGTGTGAAACATATTTCCTGTATAATATAGATTAAATGTCAATTATTTTCGGATAACGAATAATAAATCATTTATTTCAGTACCCATTTTAATTAATTATGTACTTTAGTATGAACTGACCACATGTGTTACTTATCATAAACAAAATTTGATCGTTTATAATTTCGGATAATTGAATGATGGTGAGAATTATGAGTATTTTTATAAACTCATCAAATATGTTTCATCTTTTATCCTGACTTATCATTTCATGAAGCTAATATCGTCATACACTGATCGGTCCAAATATCAACCATATGACACAATAACACCACATTTTTAATTAAAAAACCCAAAGAACAAAATGATTGAAACATCCATCAACCGACCAAACTCAAAATTTTCCAATCAAGAAAATCTAAACGACCAATTAAATTACACAGACGGTATTTTAAACGAGTATTAAGCAATAGTACGAGATTCATCAGATACACATCGCATATTAATAACATTTGAGAAGCGCAGGAATCGTGAGAAAGTACGCCTATGAGCCGAGCTCATATATCACAAATTCGCACACGAGAGCGGTTCTCTTGTTATCCGGATAAACGAGTTCGGCGAACGGGAAGGTGCCGCATAATTAGCGATTCTGCAAATCCGCATAAATCCCGGACATATGGTCGCTTTCTGATTTTCGCAACTACGTTTAGTGCTCGAGGGGAAATTCGGCGAATTTCGTAATTTTTATGACTGAAAAATGAAAAAAAAAAATGACGTTTTGGGTGGAATTTTCAGATATTTTTCTATTGAGATGACGTTCTTTGAATTGTTTCATATTTTTCCACATGTTGTTTTAAGTAAAACTCGCATGTGAGAATATATTGTTGAAATATTAATTGATTGTTTCACTTTTTTAAACGAATCCCGTCATATTGGATAAATAAGGACGAGAGGATGAATTGGGATGAAACTTTAGAATTTTTTTTGATGACATCTAAATATACAGTAAAATTAATCGTACCAGAGTGATATTTTAGAAATGGGTAGATTATATGTACTTCAAATTTAATGATATTTATTAGTTTTTGAGATTTACATGGAGTTTAAGCTGGATTTGTGCCCGTGAATGAAACGCGTTTTTGTTTGTGCACCGATTTTCGTACTTTACAAAATATCAATTAAAAATATGATTTATAATCAATTCGATTTACACTGTTTTTCACTTCTTATATCTATATCTGTCAAGTTTATTGCATACTTAAATATTTCACAATCATTTTTATATTATGATATTTAGAGGAAAAAATTAATGATTTACGATTTGAAAGCTGAATTTGGATATCCAATTTTACTGTTTCTATCCACTCCAAACATCATGATATCACATTTATTCTCATACCATATCGAAAACAGCTTAACTTCCCTCAATAATATATAGAACACATCCACATAGAAAAAAAGCTTGTCCATCATTTATGATGATTAGAGCCGTCTCCTATGAGAGGCGCCGGCTCGTCTAAGGCATTTTTTTTACCAAGAAAAATTCGAGAACCCCAGTTCACGATCTCTAAGCGAATTTAACAAATGCTAAGAGTAATTAGACACTAACGAACTCGTGTGAGAATTTTTATAGAACTTTGTGGTGTCATCGCCATAGTGGCACGCACCGAAAAGAAAATCATTCAAATAGCGACAGTCGCGTCAATCACTAGCTCCTTATTTGGCTCGCAATTAAATCTCATTGGTTGTAACAACGGTTTTTTCATTCGATATTCGAGTTCTGGTCGAACCAGTGGCTTCGGGATGCGATCGGAAGGTGGATGGAAAATCAGTCGGTTTCGTGTCTAATGAGAGGCTCCAAGATTTTATCTGAGGAATATAGTGAACGGATTAGAATCTATCGTTCTAGATGTTAAATATGTAGAGTTTTGTGCGAAATTTTAGAACTAGTTTTTAGTTATTGGTGTTTCGATCTGACGATGTTTTAATTAGGTAGAATTTCTAGTTTTGAAAATGTGCAGACGTTCTGCAAAAATGATATTCGAACTTATTAATCGATGAATCGTATTTTGATTAATCAATTTTTAACTCTATTCGATTCAAGTGTTATATTTCTAAACAGCCTTCCTTTATAATGAAAATACTGGCAATTTTTTTGTTCATTAGAATCGTATGGTACATATAAATAATTAAAGCTAGAAATAAATGACACGTAGAAACGAATGTACGAATGGCTTTATTTTTTTCATGCTTTAATCGAAATGCGTGATGAGGTTCTTCTCTTTTAATAATAATAATAAATATTGTCATTAAAACTGTACTTTTTATGAAGCTTGTATATATTCGTGAATTTATATATGTTTGTCGTAACAGATTTGCTTCGAGCAAAGGAACAATAAGTCAAAAATCTCAGGTGGTCTTTTATTTGCTTCTCAAATTGAATCGTTCAAGTGAAATTTTGACTGGCTGATTGATTTGATTGAAGTTTTGAAAAATTAACGATACTTCTTTAGAAAGAATAACATTAATTATAATTATTGATGGATGTAATGAACGTTTCTTGGTTGAATGGACTATTCTTTATTCGAAGAGTATAATTAAAAAATGAATAGTCAAATTTTGAATTAAAAGCACTTTTGAAATGAATGAAATATGAGCATATCTCATAATACATATTATAAACGATGATTCTAAAAGAAAAGCTTTCAAATTAGACGCTCGCTTTCATATTAGGTTCTTTTATGAGTTTGCAACAACTTTTCGAAGATAAGGAAAATTGTACGTATATATTTTAGGTGAAATTCAATTTGCTTCTATGAATATAATTTTCATTCAAATATTTGTATGCTAATGCATTTTCTAGCCATGAAAATATATTGTATACACGTCGGAATAAATGAAGACATTGTTAATACATATCCAAAAATTCATCATCGAATCAATTCAAAATTTCTTACACAGATCTAAATTAGAACACAAAATTATTACAAAATATAAAAACAAGAACAAAATTTAGTCCATCACCGACACTGTTTCACCCAATCAATATGCCACGACTAAAACCTCTCTTCGACCGGAGAGCTCAACAACCCCGACCCGAACCACCCTCAAGATATAGCCCAACCCGAACCACCCTCAAGACATAACCCAACCCGAACCGCCCTCAACACATAACCCAACCCCCCAAGAACCTACCCCATATCGGTTTTATGCGGCGTTATCGAATTAACGCCACCGTAACAGTAATGGTCCGAACAGAAGAACAGAAGCGGTCCGTTACTCTTCGACACGATCTATGGGGCCTCCTTGAACTTGACAATGGCAATGGCGATGGTGTTGAGGCTGTCTTTTTATTTGTATGTGTTTTTTTGCACTCGTTTGTTACGACGTCTCTTGTATTTAACACGTACGAGAGTCGAGGGCGGCGTGCACGGAATGGATTCGTTATCAGGAACAGCGCTATTTGTGGCAAAGTCGCTTTTTGCTTAGCAATTTCGGAGTTGATGCTGCTGTGTAGAGCTCGTGTCTGAACCAGTTCAACCCTTAAATTGGCGGATTGATTCATTTTTTTTATAATATTCCATAAATATAGATAAATCAGTTTCATTTAATTTCATTCATATCAATGTTCGTTTTGCATACTGCGACAAGCAGCGAGAGACACGCAGCACGCAGCGTGGTCAACAATGAAAGAGACTTCAAGAAACAGAATGTAATGCTCCCATTATTGACTTAACTGCGCGCCGCGTGTCTCTTGCTGTTTGTCGCTGTAAGCAAAACGGACCTTTAAGTAGCAGAAGGTTCGCAAGTTATGTTTCTAGTACACCCAGTTCTCGGTTTAAGCGATCATTGTTAAGCAGACAAAAGCTGAAGTAAGATAAACTCAATTCGATACTAAAATCTCAAACTCATTGATGAACAAAAAAGAAAATCAAATGGGAAAATATTAATGGAATGCTGTACATACATTTTTCTAATTAAAAATATTTTTAGATTCATGAATTCTTTTATTTGTATAAAATATAGAAAATGAAAATTCGTATTACTGTATTAAAATGTTTAATTTTAGTTCGTTGCGTAAAGCTTTTTTTCGAAAGAGAATAAGCTTGCCCTTCAAGTTTCATTCATATAAGCTTCATTGAATCGAAAAGTTTCTATTTTCGTCTAAGACGTGTCTTTAAATCTATTTTAAACACATAAAATATCATTCGGTAATAAAAAATATTAAATCCGAACTCGAAAATATAGACAATCGTCTTCAAATTCTTAGAATACGTTGGCGTCCAGACGTCTGGAAAAACAATAAATAGCCCAACTGTTATTTCAACGATTGTCTTCGATACAATTCGGTCATTTTAGGGTTCGTCGTCACGTACCGCTAGACAAGATAAACTGGCCCACCTTGTCACCGAAAAGTCATTCTTCTCGAAACAGGTCCTCGACATCGTAGACCAAAAACCAGAGTTCGTTACCTCCCACCAGCTGCAGCAGTGGATGCTGCTTCGCTAACAATGGTCGGTAGCCACTGTGCTGATTCATATTTGAATCAGAAAAAAATAGCAGATTAAAAAACGTATATATTCATAGTAATCTGGTGAAACGTTTCGGGTCGGAGGTCGTTTCGAATGAGCGAGTTGTCAGAAACAAACGACTCCTTGATTTATACGTCTACGATGCTTTGTGTTCGTGGAGTTGCTGAAAGACTAATGTCGTTTCAGCGAAACAAAAGATGGTTATATGTTTTAATCGAAATTTTCATGTGAATGAAAGTTTCATATGGAATTATTGAGTTAATGAATTTTATAGCTCTGAGATCAAACAGAGGTTAAAATCGATGATAGGATTGCAACATATCAATAGATTACCTTAGTCAAGTAGATAATCAATCACGATGGTTAGATCTAATATGTGAAAGGGCAATTGCAATAAAATCTATTTAAATATATATTTTTTTATTTCACAATAGGTGAAGAAATAACCGATATAACAATTTAAGAAGCAAAGATCAATTTCAATTAATTTTGAGAAATGAGGGGATCAATATTGTTATGAATATTTGAAAGAAATAATCGAGCTTTGATATCAATTAATCAGTTAAGGAAAATAACCAGGATTTGACAGAACTCGAACGTAGCATTACGAAAATACTGAGTTTGAAATAGTTTGCACAAACTCTTATACCTCTGTGCAATCTCGTTCACTATAAATCACATTCAATTATTCTATATATCTGATTCAACGAAAAAATATGTCTTTCATACAATCGAATATTCGCAAGATCTCATTCGTTGAAAGGTTCTATTTTGAATATTGTTTGGCTACATGGCTCTGAGTAAACATAGCCATTGTCTACGTGAGCTTTACCAAATATGACGAAGTTCAAACATAAGCCCAACATTTATCTCGGTTCCTTATCGAATGTCGTTCGATTTGATTTCTAGTCGTATTATTCTATTGTCATAGATCCGAGAGAAAAAAATATCTTAGTTGTACGTAAGAAAAAAAGCGTGAAATTAATACTGTCGATGATATATTGACATTTTATATTTTACATGTATTTTTTGGACGACGAAGTTTTCTCGACGACATTGTGGTCCCGAACAAAGTCGTTGTCACCTCGTCGCCAAAATAAGTCATAAATCATGTTTGCTTTTATGGCGAATTTATATCGTAAATTATTATGGTAGGTGTTGCTCATTGTTATCAAATTTGTTCTATTTTTGATTGTGATAATTGATTTATATATCCTATATCTCATAATCGAATAAAATATGTACGAAACGTGTGAAGAAGTCTGCAGTTATTTTGCACGATGACGCAAGTTCAGGAAAATGCTGAGTTTGATTAATGTTGGTTCATGAAATATTGCACATTTCGGTCTTGAAGGAGTTAAGTAAAGATTTAGCTCTATCAAAAGTTGTGTAATTCCGTTGCTTAATTTGACAGAAAAAGGTTAATCTGTCGACTCGAATGGCCGAAAAAGGCGACGATGAATTATGATGAACCGGCCCAAAATATGGAATAATAAAAAAATACTTTAGATTACAGTGAAATTTTATTATATGAGCATGACATAGAAAGCGAAAAATAAAGAAAGCTTCGGAAAATGGAAACTCGAAGTGATATCAGGCTTTCGCGCTTGATTAGCTTCAATCATTCAACTTTCATTTTGTTCAATGATTGATCGTCCTCGTCTGAAGCAGCCCTTAGTTTCTTCCCCGAACAACTAATAACAGAATCGCGCGTAACAAGAGACACTTCGACTTTTGACGATTTCGCGATATTATCGACACTTCGAACAGAAAAAAAAAGTTTCACAAGTTCGTCGATCTTTCGCAGATTCTAATCTATTCGAATTTGAGTCAAATGAAAAAAAAGCCCGCATAAAATGAGCTTAGTTAGATACGTTCTTAACGAGCTCATTATTCAACTGGAGGGGTTCCGTTTCACCCGAGGTGATCGGATCGTTTTGTCGGAGCCAAATTGCCGTTTCTTTTCCTTACAAATGATATCAGAGCGAAAAGAGCGATTCTTTGGCGGCAAACTGGACGTTTTTTGAATCGCGTATGGGTGTTCGTTATTCGAGCGCTAATAAGATCTTTGTGGCGAGATGAATGTCGGAGGTGTTTGTATGCATGTAAAAAGTCGTTCGAGTTGTGTTGGGTTTGATACAATGAGAATGGATCGATTAAAATTGGATGTGAGTGTTCGTAGTCGGTGCGGCTGTGAATAGTGGGATATTTGCAGTCTATTCGATTGCGAATAGTTGGCTGTTTTCAGTCGACGTAATTGCAAATAATTGGAAATTTTCTATTGAAATGGTTGAAAAAGTTATAAAAATTACGAATTTCTCTATTGGCACGATAGAATATTTCTTGAATTTTCTCCAAAAATATCAAGTATCATTTAATCGAACGAATCATATTAAAATATTGATAATTCACATCCAAAAGTATTTTTAAATTATAAAAAAATATAGATCACATAGAAATACAGTAAAATTTCATATATTTCATTTGCTTATGAAATATCTTTCATCAAATACGATCTAGAGATGGTTTAATCAAAATCTCGTCCAGAATTATCCACTTCTGGGAAATGCGTATAAGCATTTACTTTATATACGTACACATAACCAATTGGAAAGTAACAAGAATATATGTGTGTGTATTCGTGCAGAAATCTTACGTTTTGCAATTTCGAAACATGATGTGCAAAATTCCTTTCAAAGCCACCGAGTGATTGACAATACAGTGTACGTACACTCGAGTTAGATTTGCACGCACGAACTGAATAGATTATTTCGATAAATGAAACTGATATTATTCTACGACTTTGTATTCGAACAGATAGAGATTCGCATACTATAAAAGCACAATGTACACAATCGTATTGTGAACTGATTTTTTTTCTTCAAAGAAACGGAGACAATCTCGTGCAAGATACTTTTGGCTATGTTCTGTTATGAATAATATCGATAACAGTATAATAATGCGTTGTATTAATAAAAGTTTTCCTGTTGTTCAGTTAATGTGTGTTTGATATCGGTTTATTATGTATTTTTTTTTTCATAATGGATATTGAGATTTTGTTATGATTCGATGGTTTTTATTATAATGCGGAAATGTTTGTTTGATCTTATAATGAGATCTTTTGAGTCTTGGATCATTGATTTTGTAAGAAACTGGTAAAAATATAATGAAAGAAAATGTAATTTTTAATAATTTGTCGGAGTACTTAAATAATATGCCTACTAAATTTTGACTAGAATTAGATAGAAAATTATAGGGAGTTGCATTTTCATTCTTCATCATAGGTCTTTACTTAAATTATATTTCAAATAAGTTTAAAAAAAATCGTTGTCCTAAAGTTCGACAATTTCTTTGTAAGTAGAGAGCTGACATTTTCGAATAATAAGTACATAAATTAAATAATCGAAAATCTCTGAATACAGAACGTCCCTCTTTTATGCAGCCTCGAATCCAATTTCGACGTCTGAAAAAAACGATGATAATGATAATGACGATGACAACGAAAGCTCCGATCGCCGCTTTCTCGCCCAATATAAAACATGATAATAATAACAATATTATTATATAAAGTGTGCGGCATTGTGTGCGTACGTCAGTACGAAACTGATATGGATCGATCGCTTATAGCCGCGAGTCCTTTTGTTGAAGCCTTTTGACAAGGCGATAAAGGCGTCCATACACACGTATAATATAATATATACATATATATATATGAAAAATGGTAAATTGTCGATCCTACGTAATAACACCGTTGTGTTATTATTGTGCCGTTGAGCGATTATTTCGCAAGATATGCATTGTGGTGTATATCGGATGTGAAACTTTTATCGTGAAATGAGTCGATATTATTGAAAAATTACTATAAATTATTGATATTGATCGCTTTTCAATCATTTTAATCGTTTTTTAAATTAAGTTAATTATTTTAATAGTAATGGAGATGTTTAAGCGAGTCGTTGAAAGGTGACGTGAAATTCGTGAATCTCTCTTAAAATTATATTTAAATATTTTGGACATTGTAAAAAGGCAAATTGCTCGAAAGCTGCCAATTTATCGATTCAGTGCATAAGTGTAAAAATATTATACATACGATAAATCGAACAATTCTTGACCTCTTCCCCGCGGGCCACTCACGTTTCGTGAGAAATTCTTCTAAAAAACCGCCATGTGGCAGAATCAGAAAGCGATACGCGAACCTCTAATAAGACACGAGAAGTTGAAAATAATAATAAAAAAATAATATAAAAGATAAGAAGTCTATCTTGCCGAACAGCGATTTTCAAACATTTCCTAATCTTAGAGCGTTTAATGTGGAGTTCAGTTATTTTCATGCATTTGAATATTCCGAATTCAAAATTTAATATTATAACTTAAAAATTGAGATTCAAATTTTTTTTTATTTCATATTTGAAAATAGTTTATATGAAAGTATAATTAAATTATGATAATTTGAAATTTAAATAACACAAAGAAAAACGGAAGAATTGACACTCACAATTTACAAACTTCTGTGACAAATGAAAACCGAAGACTGTTCTTTTTAGCGTTTGATTCGTAACTGACAACAACTTAACTCAAAAAATGATCAAGAAGGTCGGTGGGACATAAATTTGCGGTCCAATTTATTCGATATTTTCTAACTTAACCTAAAATTTAACTCAAACTGATTTAATCTAAAAAAAAAATAACCAACATTAACCAAACTTAACTTATCTAAACCAGCTTTGCACGTAAATATGCATGGAAGTTCTGCCTACCACAATGTACACAATTTTCACGAAATATACAAAATTTTCACATTAAACCGACAAGTATCTAGTTTCACTAACAATTTAAGAACCACTGCATGTATGCATAGAGGAAAAAAAGCCAAATTGGCGCAAATACCGGTACTATCATCGAGATAAATCCCGAATCGAGAGTTAGAGGTCGAGTAAGAGGCTCGATTTGTATCTGAGGCACCCATGGCTTCCAAACGCGATAGCCATTGATCGTTTTTGCCATAAATCACGAATTGGCGAAGATCTAGAGTTAGGATCGACGGCGTCCGGCTAATCGTCGGTTATTTGTAAACGTCCGTTTAATTGAGTTCAAAATCCGGCATCGAGATTAGCTTGTTTTTGCGGCATGTTCGGTTTTGTTGTCAGTTCGGATTTGAGATGATATTACGGTACTGTTGGAGAATTATGGTGATTTTTCATGAGTTTTTGAATATTTTTTTGGTATTTTTAAAGAAGAATATAGAAATTTAAGTCCTAATCTATCCTAATTAAAATATCGGAATTTAAACTATCAAGTGTTGGGCAAATGGTTTGATCTTCAATATGGAACACGAGGAATGCTCATATGTTTTCAGCAGTATTAGGATTCATTTTAAGAATGAGGCATTTTTTATTATTTCAGATATAGCAACATTACAATGTAGTTTATGAATTTATATCGCATAAAAATAGTCAAAGATAAAATGTATCAGATTCTTGTTTATTACTTGTGAGCAAAAACCGTAAATTCTTAACTTTACCGCATATCAAACAACCGAGTGTCCTTTCGTTTTACGATCAACTTTTTTTTATATCGCGAAATTTATAGAGGATGTCATAATATTTATGTACGATTTTATAAAATTCCGCACAGTACATAAAATGATTAACGACCTAGTCTACAAATTTATTTAGATTTACACGATCGTCAATCAAATGCCAATTAATTTTAAGCTTAGACCGAATTTCTTTCAGAATGAAATCGTTTGACAGATTTAAGAAAATTTACATCATAATGGTCAAATATTGTAGTTCCCAGAGAACGTTTTGCGAGCAGCCTTTTTTTCCTCATGCAAATTTTCTGCAATAAATCAATGAGTTAATCTTTATCGATCGAATGGAATCACTTTACCGTTGAATCTAATTTCTAGTTTGCGATTATTTTTTATCGAATTGTCTTAAATCAATTAAATTTATTATGAAATATAGCCGTTTTTTTCATATCAATAAATTACACGTTCGTTAATTGGAACACTGAAATTGCAAAGCAAATATTAATATGATTGAAAAATTAATTGCATCCATGTTATAGAGACGTTCACTTTAGTTTTAGTTTGAAGAAAAGCGTATCGAATTTAACTTAAGTTCGAAGAGCGTTTCGAAGCTCTCGACTCGTGTTTCAATGCAAACACCTCAAAACGAAGTGAAGCATTTTAACCAAAGGATGCTAGAATTTCATTAAGAAAATATTACAGCATAAAAGTTAATTGAAAAAGTAAACCGACAGCAAAAAAATCCTATTTCATTCCAGCCTAAATTTGAATAATTGAGATTCAAGTCAGTAGAATTAATGTTATTTTTTTAATTTAGTTTAACTACTTTAGTGTAATATAGATGTAACAAGATTCAATAATGATAGCTTGTTCTGAATTTATATTTATTTACCTACATGAACGCTGTAATCGAATGATATTTTTTTAAAATAATGAAGCACCATGCTGAATACATTTCAATAAATCTAAGAGTAAGAATATTTCTTGTAAGAAAATCATCAATTTAATCAGTCCACTCAGATGAATGCAGTTATAAATCATACTTCATCCAGCATATTATTTAGAATGCAATTATCGCAGAACCGGACGCATATAAAAAACGGACTGGCAACTGATTTCTCGTACATTATAAAATATTACCACAATATAATAATAGCACAGCACACATTTAAAAGCATCTACGACCTTTTTAATCGAAAACTCGTTCGCCATCTAAGGATAAGATCATCGCTACGAAACGAAACGCGTTTCAAAAAATTTCCCATTTATAGCGTTTTAGAAACTGAAAAGTGCAGACTGTGCAATCGACGTTTCTGGACGAAAAATAACATTCGGTTCCCACATGTTTAAGCTAATTCTTCTCACATTAAAACGGATCTTAATTCAATTAAGAAGTCCTCGAGAGAGAGATGTCCTTATAAGGGAGACTCGTTGAATTATCGAACGGAACGCGGTAATTGCTGAAAACAAGCGTGAACATACGCTGTTCGAATTGATTAAATTGTAATTCGATTTTTTACATCGCTCTCATTTAGTGTTCGTTTTAAAATTTTCCTTATATAGATAACTGATTGCGACTTCGTTACGCTTGTGCTGTTAATTGATGTATAATGACATAATTGAATCTAACTGGAAAATTCTTTATATTATGAACTAAATATAGGTATTTGTTTTGTAATTTTACTCGGTTCTGGGCGTTAATTGGGAATCCTTTTGATCGTTTTCAATTTAGTAAAATTATTGGAAAATTTTCGGTGTGGGATTTCGTTCTTTTGTATAGGTATGAATTTGATTTAATTGTCAATTAAAGAAATGTTGAAATCAATAAAGAAATTTAGTCATTTTATGAAGAAAATATTTCACTGTCAATGTTATGATTTCATTGTGATAGAATTTGCGTTGTTTTGAATTTTATATCTTTCATACTCGTATCACATTATAAAGTGTTCATTCAAAAATGCATTCATTCTGTTTCATATTATTCAGGTCCCTTATGTTAATATTTAGTATGTGAAACTTATTTAAAATGGGAAAATTATACATTTTGGAATGACTATAATGTAAAAATTAAGAAAAATATCGTTTCTATTTGCTTCGAAATGTACAAACTTAGAATGCATACGTTTTCATGGTTCAAAAATGCAACGAATTACAAATGAACACTCTAGATTCAACCATAACATATATTTATCATTGAATCATAATTTTCTCATGTTTCGTTCCATAACCTTTCAAAAAACGTACAATTTTCCATATCTTACATTAAAATGCATCAGATATGCTTTTCTGACACGTTGCACACGCCTCGTACGACCATAAAAGAGTGCACAGCGTACGAATCTACAACTTGACGACTCTCAATGACTGTAAAAATTCATATAGATAACTGTCACACGACATCGGACACTTTACGACAGTATCTCGGAATCACAATCGGCGGATCCTTTGACAGTTCCTTTGACAGGTGCACGTCTCGCTTTTGACATCTCACTGCACTCGAATGTGTTGCCAGTTTTTGCGATTTTTTATTGCGAAATCGTTCGACGTACGCTTGCAGAGGTGCGTTTCGACGATTTTCGACGTATGATCGGGTTTGAGGATTTTGACGGTGGAAAAAGTGGCGATTTTCTGGAGGACGTATTTGTCAGTGTCAGTTTGACGGGGTGTCTCGTTATTTCGTTACTTTGGTTGGCCTTGATTTTGACGTGTCAACGACTCGGTTTTCACATATATTATGGATTTTTGTATGGATTAATGTATGGTTTTATGAAATTTGTATATAATATGAGAATTAGAATGTTATATTGTGAGTTATGTGTGTTATTTCAATTGAAAGATCGAACACAAGGTGTTGATAAAGAATCATGTTTGATGAGATTTTTCATAATTTCGAAATGTATTTTAAAATTTTAAGTTTGATGTATTATAGAAATCGTTATAATAACTAAAGTTTTCCTCACAATATTTTCAATAAGCTCTGTTAAGTGTATTCTATTATTGCAAATTTAACGATGCTTTAAAAAACGAATTTTTAGACATTTTTCCTAAAAACCTACATACACTTAACAATTCTTAGAAGAAAAAATAGAGCTTTTAAAAATTATTTCATATAGCATATACATAAATTCATAACTTAATAATATGAGAATTTCATATTAAACTTAAATTTACAAAATTATCTCACAGTGATCATTAAAAATCTTTCATACATTTTTGACACCTTTCATACATAAGAACACAATTTTTCTACACATTACATCTATGAACATTCCCTTATACCTAAATTTAATAAAGCAAGCATCAAACCGAAGTATAAAAACACAAAATATAATACAAAACACGAAAAGAACATAAAAAATAAATTAATTTCCAATATGCTTTTTCGATTCCGCGAAGCAGAACGTTGCAGCATCACATACAATTTTCGGCATGAGATGACCACGAAAGATGCATCCGTCTGTTCTTCGGATCAATCAAACTTTGAATGATCGATGATCGTTCCGTTTCATATCAAAAGTACCGACGAAACGACTTTTTAAGACTTCTCTTCAAGACAACACCGTAGTTGTCGGTCGTGGCACGGTTAAGACTGTCGATGATGTTCCAACTCCTTTTGAGGAGTAGGAAAAAGTCGCACACTCTTTATGGTTATAGGGAAAAAGTTTGATCCTTTTTGTGTTAGGATGTGTTGTTAATATTGATGATTGTATCGCCTGTTTGTGAGTGATTTGTGTTTTGAAATCATGTTATAATATCGAGATGTTTGTATGAAGTTAATATGATCAATCTTTGTAGTAGTGTTTCTTAAATAGGTCATTATAAAATTACATATGACGACTGAAAAGGGTACAAGTGACTTTGCGATGATTTCGAGGAAACATGATTAAAATTGAGCATGTATTAGTAGGAGGTCTGGTGATTTGATGATAGATTTGGCACACGTTCCAAATTCATTTATATTCTTTTGCTACCAAACACATGATCGTACATATAACCGTTTCTTGTACTGAACTTAATTTCAGCAAAAATATCACTTGTACCCTTTCTCCTATTCAGTCGTCATATAATTATACGAGTGTATGAATTGATAAATATAACGCTTCAATTGATTGTGCAAAATAAATAACCTCTGACACTTTTGATTTACAAGACGCGAGATAACGAAAATAAGTTCACTATTTATGGTAAAGCGACACTCACAATACGACATGTGTTGCTTCGATTAAATTTATCTCGCAAACACTTAATTTTACAACCTTACATATTTTAAAATGTGACACGAATCGCGCTGAAAAATCGCGTTAAAATATTAAAACGATCCGATTAAAACTAACCTTCTACGAAGCATTTATCCCCGGGCTAATATCAAAAGTCACACGAATGATAAAGCGAAAAGGCAAAGTTTGACCTAGGATGATAAAAAACCGAAATTTCAGTCGATCTTTCACATCTGGAGGCTTTCAAGGTCCAAAAAGGGTGAAATAGGGGGTGTGTGTTAATTTATCCAAAGCGACGGTAATCCGGGAAATTAATTCACCGTAAACTTGTTCTAGTAAGGAAAAGCGTTTAACCCTCTTCACTATACCGATTCGCGGTCTTTGACCCTAATTGCTATACCTTAATTGTGTACTTATTATGTGTGGGAAATTAGCTAGTTTTGTTATAAGTTATACGATGTTTATGTATTGAAGTAGCTCGTTTTCACGTTCGAGAGTTAGTAGACTTTCGTGTCTGAATAAATCCCGATAGTAAAACTGTGCGACAAGGAAATGTAAATGAGATGTACGTGTTTTAGTTTTATAGTATTTTTTTTAGAATTAAATAATTTAAAATTTTCTTATTTGACGCAGATAAATACGATTTCGTCATTATAATTCGATGGACACGCATTTCACTCGTACAAATTGAAAAAAATATGTACCGTTAAAGAAATATCCATCTTTTTCAGCGAGATTGTTACGAGCACGTCACATGGCAATAACTCAAGCTTGATTTATTAAACGCTCGATTTATTAAAACGTTTTCACGAGATGCTGTCGACAATTTTCGACAGTAAAAAACAACCGAAATCCATGCAAAATCCATAAAATGTGTAAGGACCGCAGAACCAAAACCCGTAAAAGAGATTCAAATATATTGAGCAATGCTGCGAATCGAGAAAAAGTACAAAACTTTCGAAAAAAGTTTGATTCCATTTAATACATAGTACCTAGTACCCGTGGAATAATTAAATATAAAATATTTTAACTTGAGTAAAACAAAATTTTAACCCACATTAAGATTAGTAAGATTATGTGAGATCAATTTATCTGAATATGACGATGAACAAATTTTGCATAACTAAAAATAATGAATTTGAAATTTGAAGCGAAATGTTAATTTTGATTCAACTCACCTTATATACGAGCATATAAATATTCCAAAGTGATAAATCCTCGATCCCAAATAAGGAGATTCGATTAAACTCCTTCCATATGGCGAACCTGTACAAAGTGCAACCTTCGGGATTCTCGACAATAAAACGGGATATCGTTAAGTACGTGTAGTGTGTAATTGAGCCCTTAAATAGTTATGTGATAAATAGACGTGATCTCGTTGAATTTAACGCATTTATACCTTATTTTATATTTTATGTGTAGGTATGAAGGTTTAACCCTCGAAGAGCCGAGTTGATTGATGCTCGTTCGTTACGTTCGGGTTTTAGGGTTGATCAATAATATGGTGACGTTGCTGATTAAATCTTTACAAGGGTTGGATTTGCTAATGATGTTCGGTATATATAAATGCTATTTTATATAAAAAGAAGATTTATAATGATCGTAGAATTATTTTTTGCTAGAACGTTAGTATGAGTAATATTATATTCAATAAATTGCGTTTCCGTTCAGATTTGATATTAAAAATTATGTTATAAGAAAATTAAATTGATTTTGTGTGGGAAATAAATTTTCGATACAATGTTTAATCTAAGGAAGTGATGAATCAAAATAATGTTCTTACATCCAATTTCAATATCGAAAATGTAAAATAAATAAATACATATTGGATAGAATAATAAACGATCGTTTATGCGGCAATAATTTAAATGAGCATAGAAAGAGAATAAACTCATAAATCATGCTCTCTTACAAAAATAGAAATAAGAATACCATTTGAGAGATGAATCGTCGCATTTCGAGAATTATTGTGTAGTAGTGATACGTGTGTGTAGAACATACGCAAGTTTCCTTTGTCCGCGAAAAAATATGTACACGAAATATATTTACATTTATTAGTTTTAGTTCGGTAGTAAAATCTGGATGTATGTATGAGAGATAAATTCGAAAGTAAATTGGAATGCGTCGATGTTACAAGACGTGTTTATTGTCCCTTATTTTCTTTGTTGCTTTATTTTCCAAGAAAAGATTTTCTGTTTTTCACTATATTCCTTAAAAAAGGCACTGCGAGACTTTATCAAAACGAATTAGATTTATAAGTTCGGGATAGTCGAGACGTAAGAGAGAAATGATGAATGGATTTCGCGTCAAAACGGCGATATACGATAAATAATAAATATATTTCGGGAAGACGACTCGGTCCTTAGAGGGTTAAGATGACAGAAAATAATCGGTTTTGTTCGAAATTGAGGATCAATACGCGGAAGCTGTCTTTGAAATAATATTTTATATTTATTCAATAATGTACGTAGGAAACCGATAATGTTTACCGATACATTAACGTGGATGTTTGATCACTATCGAAATACGTAAAGGTAAATATTTTTACCCAAAATAATCTAGAGCTTTTACAGTTTAATATATTGCAGAGTTCAAAATTATTATATTATACAAAGAAATATTATGTATAAATTATATATCAATTAATCTAAACATGATGCACAATAGCACATTTCAATCAGACAAATCATATCTTGTATAATACAATTCGTCTCGATTGATAGAACTAGTTATCTATGCACTTTTTTCTAATGCACATGCAAAAACAGGCTTAAGAACATTCAATTCGATTCCATCACGTTTCATATATGCATCCTATACAATATAATAAAACTCGACTTCAAAAAAGTCTAAAAAACCTATACACACATTCGTTATTATGATATTAAAATCCCGAAGAGTCATCGAACCTGAAAAATATTCAACTTTTTTCCAAGATTAGTCTCGTCACAATCGTGAGGGACACTTTGCACGAAGGGCTATTGATTTCGGCGTCAAATGAATGACGCTTCTTAATAAATCAGGCTTTCTTCCCGTTAGAGGTTGAGGATTGAGGATTCGGGGTTAAGTTGGGCTGGAATGGGGTTGGAGGTCCACAGAAGCTCGGAGGCGGTTCTGAAGATGATAAATCATTCGGATTGTCAACGTTTTGTGGGCGGAAACGAGTGGGAAGGAATGGGCTAAGGGTTGAATAGTTGTGTCTTGGATAGGGTGCGATTTTAGGTCTTTTATTTATTTTCGAAGATGTTCGATGTGGGATATTTACATCTTTCAATGTTTTTTTTTCGTTTAATATTTGAAAGTTTTTGTATAATATTTAAGTGCAGTTCGATTCAAATGCGATTAAAATGAATTGAGTGTAACTAAGCCATTCTTGTTCATTTGTTGGTTCTGTAGAAAATTCAAGAATATTTTGTTCAAAAATAATTGAAATAATGGCTAAGCCATCTATTTTTGAATCAAAAAATATTTTATACGGAATAATTGGTAATTTATAATAGTTTTATTTGCCATCTATCTTTGGAAATTTCAAACATTGAGTGTCCTGGATAACTATATTACCGAAGAATCTGCAAAGTAGCATTTTCAACAATATTTTTAAAAAAATCATAAAATAAAATTTGTTTAAAATATATCTTACTTGAATCAACTTATTTTTTTACGCTCATAATCAAAAGAAACTAATTGTAAAACCTAAACGCCAAAAGAAAATAATATTTAGAGACATCTATGATTAAATAGAACTTTGCGAATTTTAATCGAATAAGTGCCATCTATAAAAATTCCTGAAAATCAATTTAATAAAACTAAAATGTGAGTGGAACTTTTGTTTCTGAAAATTCTTATTTTACAAATTTCAAGAAATCTTCAGAAATATAATTGGGACGCCAAACTTAAATGAAATAAAACAAAATCTTTTATCACGAGTTGCAGAGAAAAAAGTTTTTTTGTTCGTCCAATTCAGAATTTCCACCGAAGAAAAACACACTTATTTTCTTTCCTTATTTACAGTGCGAACGTCTCCACTCTGAAATGTTTACGGGTTCGAAAGAAAAGAAAACTTTCAGATAAAACGTACGAGAGTTGACCGCAAACAATTTTCACCGGAAAAGCGTTGTCACGTAATACGCGAAATTTACAATGTTTTCGACAAATCCTCACAGGCCAAAAGAAATAATTTTGAAATATAAACGATTAAAAAAAACATTTTTCAGAGAAAATCTAATTCACGTTGAACTGCAGTTGATTTATACAACTGTTCAAATTAAAAAAATATCATTTTTTTTAAGTTGAAGCAAATTTTTAATTAGAATACAGTTTATAGGGGAGGGTATGTATGATTGTCCCATTTCGCAGTATGTAGGTTTTTCCAAGAAAGCCTCAGTATCGCTTGATGGCGAAATTGCATGCGATACTGCACGTTTTATTTGTTCCACTTGGCACTCACTATCGCCATTGCGAATTGCGATGTTACTGCACCAAGCGAGCCGTAAAGCAAAAATCGGATATTGCACAGTTGGCCCATATAAGGTTCAGATGGAAAATGTACAGGGCGATCAGTAAATGTTTATAAATATAAAAAAAAATTCAACAGTATTCAATGAATCTTTCAATATTGAATTATTTGAAGAAGATCTACTGAATCAACGATAAGTTGGTAGATGCGAAATATAAACCGTTCCCGAGTCATAAGTCGGTGCATGCGAATAAAAAAGGAGTTTCGATCTGATCGTAAAAAAGGTTCAGTATCGTTGAATCTAGAAAGGAGTCTTGCACAGTTTTACGAGCGAGTTTGTCTTCTGAAGTTATAAAATGAGATGAAGAAACTTGCGGTTTTGAACGTTATTAGACGCGTTCAGCGATGCAGCTGTGCACTTTTTTATAGCTATGAATTTTATGAATAAATCGTATGTAAACTTTTGTTTTGAAATTTTGCATTTAAAAAAAGAATATATTTTATTAAAAACCACGAAAATAAGATCCATTTGAATGGTAAACTCGAAAGATAAGTGCGTCTAAATCTTGGTGGCTTTGAAAAACAAAACTTAAAAAGTCTTAACACGGCATTAGGGCTTTATTTTCTCGATTTTCCTTTGTTTTTCTTTTCTAAAAAAAGTCTGAGATCCCCAAGGACGGACTTTACGCCTTTTTTTCGGATCATCTAATCACGAATCGTTCCGAAAAGCCAAGCTGAAACACGTTCGAGTGTGGCAAAGTATCGCAGAATGCAATCTTCGTTATAGAACGGAAAAAGTTTTCCATTTGATCCTATCCTTTAACCATAGTATGTTGATAAAAGCCACAAAACTCTGAAAAATAATATTTACGTAGATACACATAACCAATTTTGAATAGAACATTTTTTTAATATGTTCAAGACATTTTTAAAAATTAAATTATTTGAACAATAGATGGCACTTATATAGAAATATCAACAGAAACACGATCTTCATATTTTTTTATATTATATAAGAAATTTGAATGAATAGGTCATCCGAAGCACTGCACAAAGCATTTGAACAAAGTGCAAGCGGATATGCGAAATTAACGAAGCGTCCTCTGAATGCAAAGAAAGAAACAAAATCCACGAACGGGGAAATATAATATATAAAAAAAGCTACATTTTTCTGCACACTATTTATTACTGACATTCGAGAAGTGGCTATCTTGTGAAACAACATGGCCCCGAGCTTTTTTATACATGGGCTTAGAAGGGAAATGGGTCAAAAAACAAGTATTCGATATATAGAATAAACGACGCGGGGTGCACTGTTATTGCGTCTAAAGTGCATTCGTTATCGAGTTTAAATTGAGATGGAAAAAACAGACTAGGTCCTAAATGAGAGTTCTTACGTCGGAATGATCGATGGATCGTTGAGTAGAAGCTATTTGTAGTTTTATGAATTATTGGCTGTTTATCTGTCGTATTAAGCTTTTTAGATATTCAAGATTGCACAATATGTCGATCGTTGACGTTTTGATAAATTTTTATTATAGATTTGAAAAATGATCTAAATAATATGTCGACTGTATTTGGTAATTGTATATTTATGTATTCAGTTCAAATTCTTGAATATTTTTTCATAATTTCATTTAAATTACCGATGTAGACATAGTCAAAGTATTTTTTCAAAATTTTTCTGTATAGTAGTCATTTTAGTGATTGATGACGAGTGAATTTTTCATTTTTATTTATATCTCCATAATGCAGCGAATGTGTATTTCTTTCAGTAAACTTTTGGTTGTGCTGAAAATAAAATCGTTTCGAATGATTCAAATAAAAGTTCGAGCTGTATGCGTCACTTAGATACTTCAGAGAAAAGATTTCGATTGCTTTGAAAAGTGCATTCACAATAAATATTATATTCTTAAGAGTAAAATGTTTCATATTTCTATAAAATATAAAGTAAGTCGTATCTATAAAACTATTTCAATTTTAAAACATAAAATTTTAAAACGTTATTCATCATATTCATTCTGATTCAAATGCGTGCAATGATTTCGTCGATAAAACAAACAATGGAAAAAAAATAGGTTTGATACATTTTCTATATCAAATTTTTTCACTAAAAAGTAATATATTTTTTATTAGGAGTAAACACAAATATATAAACTGTAATATAATGTTATAGCTTGGATATAGAGGAAGTGCACTCTGAAAAATCTGGAAAATTTACGACCACAATCGCTTTTCCGCAACTTTGCCGTTTCGTCAGAAAAATAAATTATTTTCTATAAGAAATTATTGTTTTCATCACGAGCCAAGAGATTTAAAACCTCATCTATTTTTAAGAATCCCATACAACACATTCGCCTTATATAAAATGCTTTATATACGACAAGTATAAAAAGTGCGAATGTTTTTTGTCGTTGATGACAAATGGCGTAATAAAATGTCAATTTTCAGGCAAATCGCTAGTGTCGATCACAGTCTGCTCTTTTTCATCTTTTTTACAGATTATGAAGATTCGCTTTTTAAAAGTTGCTTTGGTTTGACTGATAAAATTCTTTTTTCAAACTCACATTTATTTTCGTCATGAAAATGTGGATTTTATTTATTTTTATATGTGTATAAGACAACTTATCAAAGTTACATTTGTAGTTTTTCTAATTTAATCAATTTTGTATTTTTACATGTTGTAACAGAGTCGTGTAAATAGGTGAAAAACTGTACAGCTTGAAATGCTAGGTTTTATAGCTATTGATGCTATAAAATTGTAATTCTTTTGTCGTAAAATTAAGGTTTAATATATCTCGGGGATTGGAGACGATAAAATGTATGATTTTATAGTACCTTATAAAAAAGTACTTTGATTTTTTTCGCCACATACAGTAATACATAGTGTTGAAAAAATTTCGTATTATATTTAGTACTATAGATATAAATTATTCAGTGTTTTAGAGCTAATAGAATCAACCGATTATATTGAATCAATGAAAATGGATTGTCATAGAAAGATTACAAAATCTATATCGATGAAAAGGGTTAATGGAAAAGTTGTTTATAAGATGATTGATTGATATAGGGTTACGCAAATCACTCTGAATTCATTATGTGAAACATGTTGATGAAAAACGATTCAAAGATAGGTTTTTCGAATCATTGAAATGAACGATAAAACTCTCATTGTTCAATTATCTATATTTTTATGTTACAAATACAATTTACTTTCATCGAACTGTATCTTTTATTATTCAGGTTTCAAGACTTACCAAGAATTTATTGCACAACCTTGAAAATTAACTGTTAAACGAAAGATCTTAATGGACGTAAGCATTCAGCGTTTTTCGTGAAACTTTAATGAGGTCGTTACAATTAACACTTCTTACACAATTATGTCATTAGCAGGCGAAATTAACTCTAGGAGCTTTTCATTTAAACGTTTATTGCTTCTGCAATGCAACAATTATCGAAAGTATTCAATTGAGTTTATCAAAAGTATCAAATAATGTTTTATCAATTGTTGAAAACAAAAGTCAACTGTATATTTTGAATTTTTTTCAATAGTATAATTGGTTTCATGGAATTTTTTTAATTATATTTAAAATAATTTAAGAATCATCCTGTATTCAGAAAATCGTCGACCAGGGTGTAATTGATTCGAGGAACCTTTGGTAATCGGGGATTTCCCTTTGCGATTTCGCGCCATTACTCCCGCTTTCGCCAAAGTAGGCAAAATCGTATTAATTAAGAAGCTATTTTTCCAAAATAACTTAATTAAACTGAAAATATTATTGAACTTTCATATTAATTAGTTCACAGTAAAAAAAATCGAAATGATTGTAAACAGATCGAAATAAACAATGCACAACGAAGAGAGAAAAATGTTCGTTCAATTGCTGAATTGTACGTTTGAGATTTACAACCGGTATAAATTCGAATCGAAAATCGTTATCTGTGGAATAAAAAAGATACAAATTCAACAGAAATACGTTTAAAAAAATCTTGTTTATACATCGGAATCGATTTATATAACGTTTTAGGCCGAGTGTGCGTTGCGGCAGTTAATTTAACCGAACAGTTAGTTTTACTCGTTCGACCGCTTCGCAGACGCTTAAAAGAAAATCCTTCGTTTTTATGTGTTTTAACGTATTTATATGATTATAATATTATGTGAGGATCGTTGGTAAAAAGGTAACATTACATTTTCCATCAAAATATTCCAAAAAAAAAGAAGTTTTTCATCAAAAAATTTCATTAATGTGACGATTTCTTAGCTCAATTTTAACGAATTTCTGAATAAAATTTTATATTTTTGTCAATATAATTAAATAATACAAAATCGAGTTAAAATATAAATTATTATTTTTAATTATATTATTTTTTAATTAATGAAATATTTGAATTTATTTCCATCTATGTGAATATGCGTGTATGGAAAAAGTATTTTTTTCAAGCCGCATGTCCTATCTGGTTCGAATCCTGAGAAAAAATCCCTTTGGCTTAAGTCCAAGCCGGGAAATATTCGTCGAAAAAAAGATAAATAGATAAATGTGAAACCATCTATCTATCCACTGAAGGTGTACTCAAATATAGGTCCGCAGTCTGTTAAAAGTTCACAGATTCCGAAGAAGTTCAACATTGAAAGTATTATGAGTTGAAATTCTGAGAATATTTCAGTTTCAGATAACGGATTTTGAATGAATAGTTAAAACGCTTCATTACACTTTTCAATATTTTAAAGTGCTTATGATGAAAAGATTATGAGATGTTTATGAATTGTAATCAGGATGTGATTTGAAATTTATTCAGCTCTATTATATATTTTTTTAATAAAAATAAATCTTGAACACACCTGATTTATCAGCATGGAGAAAACGTACGATTCGACGCGGCTAGATCTTCATGAACGATTTTGAAAATTTCGCTTTCGTTTCGTTAGTTGGACCTGTTTGTTTGCGTAGTTAGCCGGAAAATTTATGGTCGATTTTCGTTATGGATATTGCGGATTAATAATGTCCAAGACGGACATTTCCAGAACAATGAGATAAAGCTTTTAACGAAAATTATTTTCTCGTTCGGCGAGCGCGAAAACTGCTCGTTACATTTCGCTAATGAAGTGGGATTTCACAAGAACTAAAAGTGTTCGAAAGAAATGGCGAATCGAGTCGTTTATAAAATTTATCGCCGTTGTGAATGTTGTGTATTTGAGCTGTTTAGAGTAATACGTGATTAATTCCATTAAAAAAAAAAGATAAATGTCAAAGCATTTGGTAAAGTCATTACTTTTTGAATGTGAAATCTTTCTTGACAAAAAAGATATATACCATTAATGAAATATTTTGTTTGGCAACTTGATGATAAATCGATTATTTCTTCTGAAATTTACTTCTGTAAATTTAAATAATTTTGTACTATTAAGTGAACTATAGTATATATATACATATATATAGTAGTTTATCGTAAACGAAATTTGTATGCTATGAAAAATGAAATAAAGAAGGAAATTCTTAAAAATGCATTGAATACATTTGATCGTTTTTCTTGAAATTAGACACGTTTAGCTCCAAACAACTCATATATAAATCATATTCTATTTTCATCATATAGTAAAATAAAATACTTTCAAAGTTTATTTTTGAATCGCAACAAATCTAAGAGTTTATAAAATTCGCGATTCTTTTAACGAGTTGCAAGCATAAATCATTGAATCTTTCAAGATCTTTAATATTCCAATCAAAAATATTATTTATATTATATTTCTTATCATTCATAACGTGTATTATAGCGAAAACGCAATTTAAAGTTCGCTGAAGAAAGTCGACAGCTCGGAACTCGGAACGAACGAGAGTTAGTTCCGCAGCCAGGGGTTCTCATTTGCAGGCCGCGGATATTGCATACGTACACATATCGTATGACCTAGTGTGATATCCGAGTTTCTCAAATGTTCATAAATCATTCCGGTTTTTGAAGAAGTGATATTCGATATTCGCAAGGATATCGACGAACAATGCGACGGAATTGAATTTCGTTTTGTCAGTAGAAAAAGTTCTGTTCGAACGAGACGTTTGGAAAGACGTTAATTTAATGAAAATTTTGAAATGTCTTCTGAAATAAGTTTTGCCGAAATTAAGTTCAACAATTCTTGATTGTTTTGATAAAATTTTTGTCGAGTTTCTGAATATTTGACGTTTGAGGAAATTTAATTACTTAAAAGTTTCACGTACATATTTTTCATAATCTATTACATTTATTTATAACTTATTTTATTATTACTATCGTGAAATTGTGTATGTATAATTCACATGTAATTAAGATAGAAAATTCCAAAAATAAACTCATCAAATCGAAAATTTATTATTCAAGCGAATGCTAAAAAAAGCTTGGAGGTTTCGAAAAAAAAAGAGAAAACCCACGAAAATTCTTCGAGGTTGCGTCGTCAATTTTTGAAAAGCCAAAGAAAGCTTTTTTTACCCTTATACATATTTTTCTTGAGACGTTACGGTGTTTGCATACGCGAACAGATCAAAGGGAATTTTCCGCGACGAAACTCGAATCAATATTTACATACGCCGAAGATTTTCCTTTCCGTTAGTTTTTTTATCTCCTTATACCCGGAAAATCTTTGTTTTTTTATCTCCTCGATACCCGTACCTCTTGAACATTGATGAGCAGATGTCTGAACGATTTAAATGTAAATGCTTCCGCGAAAAGCTTGCGGCTTTTTTCAATGCGCAATAATACAGTGGGTTCGAATAATATAATAGTTTTTTTCCCTTTCGGGAAGTCTGAAGTTAAATATTCGCTTTAGGTCGTTCTTCTATTGATTCGTTTCGGAATGAACTTGAAAACTGGAAATATCTGCAAATAACGTCGTCTGCGAAAATTTTGTAACTTTGATTAAGACCGAAAGTTTCCCGCGAGTTCGGAAAAGTTTGGGGAAATTTTTCACCTCATGTACAAAATTGTCGCCTCAACTGACTGAATATTTTATTTATATGGTTTTTATTGTTTTATTATGAGTATTCATTTCTATTATTATAGAATATAATGAATTAAAATTAAATTAAATAATATATAAGTTCAAGGTTTTATTATTTTATGGTTCTATGTCAAAATTATTTCTATATAATTAACATCAAATTGATGTTTATAGTGTGTGTAATGAAAATACATTATTTTGAAAACTGTATGCTATTTTATATATTTGACTTATTAGAAGTTTAAAATCTCATCACAACAAGTTTGAGAAGTGTGTTGATATAATATTAAAGTTCAGTTATATTAATATCTCGTTAATGAATAATTTGATTATCCTTTAATGACAATCCAGATAAAGTAAATTCTGACTTAGACGTTGATTTTCATCCATAAAATAAATTATTTAAATCGCAAAGGAAAGACGAAATATTAAATTATGAAACATTCATTACTTTTAGAGTACATACTTGTATTTGAATTATCTTCAATATACGCATCTATAAAATATACGTAAAGAATACTTGCGAATAATTAATATTGTATAGAGTGTAGTACAATATGTATGTCAAAATATTATATTATATACGAGTTTGAGAAGCATTCAAATTAAGAATCCTTACAAATCATACATTGATTTTTAAACGTATTGAATTTGAGTGATTATTGATAGTCATTTGGTGAATGACTGACACCTTAATAGCACTTTCCCATAGTACTCAAGCCACCATTAGCGATACCTATTTAGATCCGCTAAAAGCATCTATTTACAATCGTTCGATGATTAATTAATATAATACATATAGTCAAGCGTGATCTATCTAAATATATCGTCATGTTAAACATCATTCAATTTGGATTTTTTTCACAAAGTTTAATTGGATCAGATTCAAAGCGTGAAACTTCGGTGGCAAAAAAAACTTTTTCAATCGCTTCCACTTCGAATCATATCAGAAATAGATTCATAATAAATTTCATTCAAATCGTTCGAAATAAATTCGTAAATCTATAAAAATGTAGAAGTAAATACTTGAGATTGATCTTTTCGAATGTAGCTATGTAATCAATAACTATATTTATTGTTCTTGATTGGGCTTTTCCGCAGGAAAACAAACTAGCCGAATTTTCCACGGCTTTTCCGAAAATGCTTGAGTTATCGATTTATAGACAATTCAGGCTTTATTTCTTCGGATTTTTTCTCACGTTCTCTGAAATTGATTGTAAGGAGAATTGCGAGGAGAGAATCGTCGAAATTCATCAACGTTGATTTTGGCTTTATTCTATCTAGATGAAAATTTTTCTGATTTCGTTACATAAAATCATATAATTCCATGTTTTGTATGGATTTTTTTAGCAAAAATGAAAAAAATACGTTTTGTACAACATGAAAAATACGCTTTTGAAATTTTTCAAATTGAATATTTGTACGCGAAAATTGAAAACACGCCGTGGCCGAAAAACATCGTTAATCAAAAAATAAATCCATGGAAAAGCTCGTCGCCAAATTCCTACTAAATATGTAAATTCACCATAACGTAATTCGCAAACAATGGAGACGGATGCTGTATTTTACCACCTGGATGATTGATGGACTTCGGTCGATTTCGGCCTACGATGTTCCCGTTTTAATTCCGAAATTCGATTGTAAATCCCTGGCGACAACATTAACACTATGTTGTACAGGGTCCCTCAAAAAGTATGAATTTTTGTTAAAATTAAAAAAAATAATATTAAATCTAATACTTATGCAGTATTTGATTGAAAAAATATTTTTGAATCTGAAATTTTTCATTATAAGTTGAATGTAACATATCAGTTTTTTATTCTTAAAAAATATTTTTAATGTATCACAATTTTATGGTGGATCTTGTACACGGTATTTTATGTGAATTTGCATAAAGTATTTCGCTTAACGACCGCGAATCCAAAGTATTTTGCGAATTTTGCACGTCATTAGCCCTTTCTTGGGCCGCAATAATATCTTTCGTTCGGGGGAAGTTTACTGCTATTTTCCGGAGGGTTTACCTCGTTTTCAAAAATATCTCCATCATCAACGATCATTGTCAGGGAAATTAATTTCATAATTTCCCTAGCTTTTCCTGTGAACGGGTTTCGAATGTTTGGAAAATGTTGATGTCATTCCTGCGTTTGATAATTGCTTTACTACAAAGATATTTTCGAATGAAACGTGAATAAACATATTTTATACAAAAATTGGTTCAAATTTTTGTATTTAGCGAGAAATACAAAATATTTTATTGAAAGGAAGCATATTGGGATTTTTAGATAGCGAGCGTTATTGCAACATTGTCGAATATTTGCCCCGATTTCGGTTCGAAGTTTGAAGATTGAAACCATAAAATTTGATCCCAATCCGGGTTTTCGTCGAAGTCGTGTGTTATGATGCGGTTTGAACTTTCAAAACATATTTTTCGAAACGGAAATAACTGACAAACAGAGTCATATACTGAATTTGGACGAAGCTCAAATTAATTCTTTCTCATTCGGAAATTTTTCTCATTGAAATTATTTTTGTCGAAAATTTCAGAGTATACAATTGTTTTTCGTTCATAATTTAATTTTACGAATATCAATATTTTCATTAAAAATTATATTCTGAAATAAGCTAAGTCTTTTTGTACTATCCTGTATCTAGAACATAACGAACTTCTTCCGGTTAACGAAATATCAGATAGTGGCTGATTGGAGCAACTATGTGAGAACATCTGAGTCACTTTCCGGGTTCCTTTGATACTAAAAAGCAAAATTATTCGACCTTTCGTTCTATTTTGAGAATAATGTACGAAATTGATTCACAAAATATTTTTTTCCATTCAGAAATTCTTGCAGAATATTATCGTTCGTCATTTGTGGTCGCCTCGTTTGAATATCAAAAGAGTTTTTCTTAAGCGCATCTGCGATGTTTTTCACTCGGGAAATTTAATAAAATTGTTTAGAAAATATGTCGCTTTTAATGCAAATTTCATAATGAATGTTTTATTTGGATATGACGTAATATTTTCTGTTCGAAATTTTATTGAAATTGATGAACTTTTTGTACCATCGATCAATTATTAAATTCGATAACCACTCAACTCTATTAAACATATTTTTTACTTATGTTATATGAAATATTTTCACTATATTCTAAATTAATAATGAACACTAGTATATATATTTCATATAAAATCCTCACTTAACCACGTAACATATGATCTCATATAATACCCTAGGACTCACAACGTAATGACAAACCGCACAATAACACGCACACACTAGAAGGACATCTTCATCCTTTGAAAAAAATATACTCTGAAGAAAAACTTCTCAAAAATACCCCAACGTGAAAAAAACCAGGCCCAGCAAATAAATCGTCCTCTAAACGAGTGACCATTTGTCACATTCGATTTCACAATGGGACACGTCCTTCTGGGCCCTTTCCCGGGAACATCGTGTCCTTCGGTGAATATTTCCACAGTAATACATATGTACAATATATGGTACATTTATTTATATTTGGTGCCCGAAACTCCTAAGGATTAACGGGTGTCCCTTTCGAGGCGTTGTGCTGAAAGGGTTCGGTACGTTTGATGACCGATTTGTCGAAAACGGCGTGCGAAGATATGTTTCGAGGTTTATGACTCGTTAAATATTGATGGATTGTAAGTGAAGGGTTTTGGTTGAGAATTTTAATATATGTATATTGTATTTAGTCATATTTTCGTTTAATGTTATAATTTTATTGATTTAATAGGTACGCAGAGTCGCTTGTGCCTAATTACGTTACGTTCATGCAGATCGCAATAAATCACTCGAATTTTTAATGATTAATATTAAGTCATTTAAAACCAATATAAATGTATTAATTTTCGAATTTGAATTAACTGAATGAAAAATATTGAGCTTTGTTTCAGATCTTTGATTCTTTTGTTGGATTATTTTTGATCATAAAACGAATGAAATAATACAGAATTCATTCTAGATGTATAAACAAAAATTCTTATTAGTGATAAAAATCTAATAAACGAATTTCAATATCTCACATATGAGTCATTTAGTGCACAAACTAACTAACTAAAAAGTCGAGAAAATCACGAAACAAGTTAGAAGCGTTTTTCAAGATTCGATTAATTTCTCTTTTTGTTACATTCATCCGAAATTATGAACGTATTAATTTCGTTTATAATAAGTTACAGATGTAATAAGTTAACATTATAATACAAAATCAATGAAAATGGCTTCTGAAATCAATGATTTATTATCAAATGGCAAAACAAATTTCTCATTTAATGTTATTTATTTATATTATTCAGGTAATATTTTTCACACCTGAAAAGTTATGAATCTAAGAGATTCAAGTTAAGATTCTAAGTTAAGATATTCAAAATTCAAATCTATTTTTTAAGAACTGGAATGAATAACTTCATCCAGTAGGAAGATCATATAACAAGAAAACATTGATTTTCACACAATTATAGATTGCGGTAGGTCCTGATCTACTTTCTATAGACGACCGCACAACGTACGTGTCGAGTTTGCGCAAATATCATTCATTTTCTCGGAATGCGAACAATGAAATTTGATTCAATGAAACCGAATAGGGCTACGTTGTAGCTTTTATTATAATCGACACAGTTTATTCGATGCACGGTGTCTCATTAGTATACAGAGCGCACGTTGTCGGTGTCGTTCAATGGTGGTCGTCGAAGTTACGGTCCGAATAGCCTTTGAATGTTCGAATTTGATAGTAAAATAGCGAAAGCGATTGCTATTGTGCGAATTTGCATGTGAAATAAAATCTTTATGTTGCGGATGAGGAGACGCATTCGAATGTTGCGTTCGTGATGAAAGAGTTTTCATGTATGTATGTAGATTCGAACTTGAAATATCGTGCATTGGTTCGGAAATATCTCGAGTTGAGTTTGATATATAGGTTTGGTACGTTTGTATTTTAAGCCGTTTTATTGAGATCGTAAAAATGTTAAATATACATAATGATTCGAACGGATTTCTGATGATAAATGAGGAATGAATTTAAAAACTCACCTGATGCATGAACTGAAGAGACTTTGAACTTTTCCACAGCAGGTCGAACTAAGACAGCGGCGGCCAACTGCATTCCGTGGTCCAAAATTGACACAATAATGCACACAACTAAAATAGTCCAACCCCAACCACCTTCTGGATAGTAATGTCTGTACAAAGTTTGTGTTTTCCTAGCACTCAAAGGCGTTTTGGGTATATTAGCACCACCGTTTGTCGAATCCTTGTCGTCCACTTCACTTTGCCTACGTTTTGCTTCAATAGTACTGTTGCATCTCCTAAACAGTGTTTTTTGAGATGTGTTGACTTTATCTGTAACCATATGACTGACGGATTTTGATCTTCCTTTTTTGGCGAACAGTCTAGCTTTGGGATTGTCTCTGGTCCTTTTCGGAGTCCATTTGCATATTGAAGATGATGAACTGTTAGAGCATCGCCTTTCCAATGTCTTTGAAGGAAATTGGACAGCATTGAGCAGACTGTTTGGAGAAAGTGCTAACAATTGTATACAGTAGCATATTTTAGAATTGAATATATTTGAGCGCGAAGACAGCTCCAATGAATCAGTGCTTCTATCCAACGATTTACGAATTTTATTCAGCCTATTGAAGTTATAGACAAAGTTAGAATCGCAAGAATTGGAGCGCAGAATGGTGCTGACAGTCATATTGCTGTCAGAGCGAAACTGAGACTTCTTCCTTTTGGTCGCAGCTTTGCTGTCCTCCTTTATCCGACTCTTGAGGAACTGCTTAGCATCATGTATGAACTTGAGGTTGTCCTCGTTGTACTTGCAGACGAGGCCATTACCATTGCCATTGGTCTTGCTGTTAAATTGGCAATCGCACCTTTTGAAATCAGTCTCTCGTTCAGATCGGATACAATTGAGCGAGCACGTGTTCGATGTGGGTGGGAACACGTATTCTGACGTGGACCTTTGGGTGTCGTGATTCGATCGAAGTCCTGCTCTGAATACTTCATTTCTTGGATGGTAGTCTTCTTTGTGGATGTGGTTGTCTTCGATGTTGATGTAAGAGCTGGGAATCGGCGGGAATGCGTATCCAGATGAAGGTCTGTAATTTTCGTGGGTGACTATTGGGTTTAGAGGTTCAGTTTTGTGTTTGGGTTTGCTGTTGTGTTCTTGTGTGCAACATGAATTGTGGTTGCAAGAGTTCGGAGCTGGAGGGAAGACGTATTCAGTTGTGGATTTTAGATTTTCTTTATCTTTAGCATTGCACTTATTGCAGCTATTCTTAGTTGAAAATATATCAGAAGTGGATTTGCTCTCGTGCGATCCCAATTTATTTATATTAGGTTCCAACCTCAATCTATTCGAACTGGAAGATCCGTTACATTTATGTTCCGAATTATTATTAGATTTATTTTTGGAAATATTTTGATCATCAGGATCTTCATCGGCAATAGCACTGAAAGGCCTTCCCTGTTGGTCAACCCTCAACTGAACCACGGCCATGGTCGAAGTTGGCCACGTCTTGCTGTGATATATGGGCATTTTTGGAGTGAATTTATTAATTAATCACAATTTTTAGGACCGTGCTTAATTAGGGGACATATTTGGGGAAATGGGCGACGCCATTGCCCAACACTTCTCCCTAAATTAATATTACTTTTCATAATGAAATCGAGCTTGCGTGTTAAATCATCAAGGCTACATTAGCTTCCTGCGCTCGAAATGAATCACATAAAACTTAGATTAATTTTTCACTATTATTCTTTCAGTTTTCTCCGAATCATCTGAAAAAAAAAGATTACATTAATCACTCAAATGAACACAGACTTGATAATTATAGCAGAAAGTAATGATGAAAATGAAATAAATGTAGATATATAAGACAATAATTTAAAATTAAAAAATTAAATTCATGATATTTACTATAAAGATACAAATTGTTACAATTTTAGAAACTAGATATAATGCTTATTACATAAATTTAATGTATTTTTTCCATTTATATAAAAGCAAAATTTTTATTATGGAAGTATGTATCAATGATAGATTTAATCTCGAATCGCTTAAGTATTCATCGTTGCACTTTCGATTGTTCATCGTTGCGTAAAGATTCAGCGAAGTTTGCCGTTTGAATATTACATTCGAAAGTGAAGTGAACTCTCGATTTGTGCAGATGATAGAATTCGTTTTATTTTTCGACGTTCAGGTGAGGTCATTAATCACAAAATACGAGCACATTCGACTTTTCGACACTACGAGCAATATTTCATCGTGTTGTGGAACTGAGGTAGAAAAATAAGGAAATGTGGTTTTTCCGAAATTACTACGCGATCGATTTTCCCGATTGGAGAAAACATTATTTTTATATATTCTACCCAGAAATTTTTATTGATATATTCTATTCACTGATTAAGAAAATATATTGTTTTAAATCGATCTTTCATTATAAAATTGGATTTAAATAACAATGACAATGTTCGCAAGTAACCTCCTAGGAGAAAACTCAATGAAACCTAATATATGTAGTTTATGAGTGCTAGTTTTCTGCGGCTTTTCCGAGTCGGAAAATTTCGTCCGATTCAGAGTTAGGGTAGACTTTTTTTCTACTTTTCCATTTATTATTATTTACGTAGCTTCCGCTGCGAAAGCTTTGTTTCTACTTTTCTGTTTTATTATTTAAACTTTGATTTGTGGTAATGTGCGCCGGTTTCCAGAACTTTGTCAGAGAACGACATTATTGTTTTTGTGCCTCCGCTTTGTAATTTGACTGAAGAGATGTTTTCATATTTTGTTTCGTAACGAAGTATCGTAATGTGTGTTTACGTAGTATAAATAATTAGAAGTTCGTATCTCAGACATGTTATGAAATATACGCTTGTGATGTCTCGAGAACGGGCTTAATCATTTAAAACGCGTAGCAATATAAATTTTAAAAAATATATGATAATAACTGTTGCCGCAAAACGAATTGGGAAACAAATCGCTCACAATCGTATCCCTATAACAATATTAAACAAATCAAGTGGAAATCCTTAATTAAATTTGCGACAAACTCGACGAATGTCCTGTCTCTACATTCAGTGTTTTTCAAACAATTTACAGATATGAGACAACAAAAAACTTGATTATTTAAAAATTTCATTCACTTTTTTCAATTCAGATAATTCATCTACTAAACAAAAGCAATATGGTAAATTTTCATTTATTTTTCAAAAATTTGAATTTTTTATTACAATTTGAAATTATTCATGGAATGAAATGATATTTGAATTCAAATCATTTTCAGTAGATTGAAATGTTATTATCAACAGTTTGAAAATCTCTGCACTATATTGCTTTATAGTGGTTTTCGTTAGACTGGACCTGGGCCGGCACAACTATTAATCATTGTCGGCAAAACTTTATCTTTCAGCGCTGGGTCGAGGTTTCAGGACACATTGTTCCCCTTTTCAGAAAACGTGGAAGGTCCAACTAATTAAATTTCAGATGATGATCAACGGCTTTCACGGATTAATTGCGTGGATACCGCGTTTCATTCGCGGTCTATCAACGTTCAGCGATTATCTTTTAGGTATTAACTATGAAGATTTTGATGACTATTTAGTTTAAGAAAAGATTCAAATGTTCGGTATATTATCATTCAATAGTATTTAAAATGAAATTTGTAAGATTTTTCAAAAATATCAATCAACCAAGGTAATTAATTAACGTGGATAAATTCAGCCCTTCAGATAAAAGATTTAATCTTGAGCCTAACAAAACTGCGATTATAAATGATTTTTAAAAAACAAATTAAATTAACGAAAAAAAAACTTTCTTAAGTGAAAAACTTTCTATCTCCAGGATTCAATCAGTCCGTTTAATACACTTTGAATGAGACATCTGTTTTTTTCCTTGTACGCATTCTATTTTAATTAAATCCTGGAAGGGTCTCACTAGACGACGAAATCAGCCCAAAACGACTACATAAACACTCCCAATATAAAAAAAGGAGCCCAGTTTCCGAGAAACGACATTTTCCGAGACTTTCCTCCTTTATATAGCGTTTTTCCTCAAACGAAACTCACCTTACCTTACGTATGGGGCCATAGAAGCGTTATTTTAATTGAATTTTCGTTAAAAAATTTAATAACACAAAATATAATTTATTTGTGTAACATTTAATAAATATTTATTTTATATATTTTCAAACAAAAGACAAATACATGACCCTAAGTCGTAGCCGTCTAAAAATCCTGTCCCGGAATAAAAATGAGTTAAGTTAATTGCTCGATGTCCCAGGGACAATTTAATTGTGACCTTCGGTACCAGTGAGATAAATCGTCTAGTTCACAGCCTTTGAACTTACTTTTGTACAACAAAGAAAAAGGAAAGCCTTCGTCCTTTTTGGCCAAAGTGAAAAGTTCGCAGGGTCAATCGGTCCATTAGCAACGCAATTTGAATCGGTCGTTTTTTGTCGGCGGGTTTTGTGGTCGAAATTAATCGAGACAGTGAGTTTTTCAGTTCGGAGTTATGAAATGAATAATTTTAATATTAATTGAATTTCATTCGCTTATATATTAAATCGAGTGTAGCGTCTGAAATTATATTTCGATTATACGGTTTTTTTGCGAGTAAAAGGGTCGTTAAGAGGTTATTAACTTCTCGGAGTCAAGTGCCGTGAACTTCCAATGAATTAATAAGCCAGAGCCAAAAAACTTTCGACGACTCTTTCAACTGAGTCGTAAATTCGCCCTGTAACAAATGGGACAATTAGCAAAATTCACTGAAGACATTCAAACTGATTACCATGACCTGGAACTATGCGAATTTCAGTATACGTTCCTATAGTAATATGTAATTCTCTGAAATATATTCGAAATGATTGAACGTAATGTATGTTTATGACGTTTCAATTTTGCTGAAGAATGAACTGAAATTAATTTCAAAAACTTTTCATGAATGAGTTATAACATTATTATTTTCATGAAAGAGAAACCCGCGACAATTTATTAAATGTTAAATAAATTAAGAGATTATTTAATCAACTAAGAAATTTGTGAGCTAAGATATTGCATATTCAAAGAATAAGTCAGTAATACGATTTTATTTGTCAAAAATAGTTTTGGGACTTTTCAAATATATTCCAAATAATGAAGTATGTAATAAATGGAATATATAAGATGATATTTTAAAACAATATGTACGAGTATAAATTGAATTTCTTAACGCTAATGAACTTAGTTGCAATAATCAGTTTACGATCTCGCTATAAACTTTTCATTAGATTTTTATTACGCGAAAACATAATATAATACAATCTACGAAAAATCGACAAATTCGATAACAAATTTCAGCACAAAGCTCCATCTCACATATAACAGACACTGAACTCATATCTGTCCGTACGTTACGAAAGATAAATTAAATTTGTAATTTTGAACTTCGATACGACAGCGAAGCGATAAATCTTTCACGATCCGAAATTCATATTGTACTTTCTGTCGTATTGTTTCTGCGAACCGAAACTTTTCCAGAAAAATTATCAAGCATATGATGTTTATGAAATTTGCATGAAAAAGCAATAAACAACAAAGGATTTTTCCGCGCGATATTCGCTATTGAGAATGCCGAGTGCGGTTTTCGTATAACGTATTGCCATCGTAAAAATTTCATATTATTTTTTTCAATATAAAACGTGTGAAAATTACGCGTTTAAGTGCGTCCAGTAATTTCGACATGTATAAAAAACTCAATTTTTGGCTTGTAGATAGACGTACACGAGACAGATGGCCAATGTCACTGCCGGTCCTGCGATAAATAAGCCCCAGTCTCCCCTTTTTGTGTACATGGTGTTCATAAATTTCGCACATTAACCGAGCAGTTTAAGTTCAAGTTCAGACCACATTAATGCTGAAGTATCTAGAGTTGAAAGCGAAAAAATGATGATTAAACAAAACCTGATGTTTTCATACAAAATAAATGTTTTAATATATATTTTTTAGATAATGATATGATATGATATATACTAATTTCGATAACGAATATACATATGAATATAGTTAGATAAGTGATGATTGAAAGATTATAACTTTTGACCCATACTGTGCATCTATAGAGATGAGAGGATGTCAGGGTGCGACGACACATCGAGAAGGTTTTTGCACTCGGATATGTCGCACCATTCTTCCATATCATATAATATTATTTTTTAGGGCTGTTTCGGTTTTTTGTTCGATATGAACATAACATTATTACTGGAAGGCCGTTGACATGCCTGACACACTCGTCGTGATTCATTGGAGTGCTTTTTTGCCTCACCCTATACCAAGTCTACCTATCGGACCTATCCTACTTTTCAAGGGTGAAAACGATATTTTTCACGGGTCGTATGACACAATGTGAAAAACTCATAAATACGCACTGTATCTCTTTTGCCCGCTTTATTTGTCTCTATGAAAACATTAATATTTTATTCAAAAGTCATAAAAATCTTTCACGAAAATTTTTGTAGTATCGATACAATAATATGAAACATTAATATGTATTTCAGTCGAAGTTTTCATATCGATTAATTAATTGTATGATGTAACATAGATTATTGTAATAATCTGTTATTTGATACCAAACATTGCGGTTATTCAATCCGTTAATTGTGATGGTGTCTTGGGAAATTCGCATCGTGATGATTTTCCGTTTTCTCATAACTTTTATATAAATGTTAGGTATTTCTGAATTTCTAAACGATTCGAATTCGAGGAATTTTAATAATATCAGGTTTAATTTAAACTGAATGTTTGTTTTACGATTGGAGAGAGCTCCTTACGCGAATTCGTAAAGGACTTGGGAATAAATCTTAGTGTAAACGTATTTGCGTTTCGATTTAATCTCGAATACACACTTCGTATGACTAAAATTTATTTTTCTTAAGAAAATTTACGACAAACGATGTATATTTCATTCCCTTTTCAAAAACATAATTCGAAAAAATTTCAATATTCACCGAAGAAAATATCCAAAATCTATATTTAAACAAAAAAGAAATCAATGAAAATTTATGTTTGTCAGAATTAAATATCTAATTATACACAAAGGGAATAATTCTTCGGGACGAGTCTCCATTTCAAAAGGATTTCCTTTCTTCCAGCCCATTGTTTGATTCGGTTATTTTTCAGCGACGAGGACATTTTCCTTATTTTTTTTCAGACCAAGTGGAATATTCGCACAATTAATTTTAATATTTTTAAATATTGCAATTTGAAAAGGTCCGCTCATGGTACAGCGCGTAATTATAAAAGCCGCACAAGAACAAAGTGTGGCTTTATGATATTATTGCGCTTGTATAAAACAACCTTCACGACGAAGGCTTTATTGCCAGCGAGTATAAAGTATAATAATTCGCAAGTTTGGTATCTTTATAAGGGATATATTCGAATAAAAAGATCATTAAAATACGAACGCCGTTGGATTCTGTGTCAGTGCAACTCAGACTGTGTGTTTATTTTAGACAGTTAAATCACATATTTTAAGAAAATAATAAATATTTGTCTTAATTTATAGGTATGTTTTTTTAATGAATCTTGAAGAGTTTGTGCTTTGAGAAATTTGAGATTCTCCGAATATACTCAAGTTTGGCATCGTGAATTTTGCAGGTTTGCTTTGTGTAAAGTTGAGCGTTAACTAATCAAGTTAATAGATTATACAGCTCGAAGCAACGATAGCTTTGTAAACATATAGATTTTCATATACCTATAATATTTAAAATATATGTTATTTTTATAAAATACTGGCAAATTATCACTTTTTTTATAAGATTATATATATATATTTTATAATTTGAATATATTTTTATAATTCTATTTGAACGAAACTTTGAATTCCGTTTGGAAGGCTCATTAGGAAGATAAATATCCCAGTCGAAGGACTTATCCTTTGGGAGTAAAGGATACACCAAAGAATGACCTGTCAATACAGCAAAGAATTTTTCAAACTTCCACTAAAGGGGCACATCGAGAGCACTTTCGAAAACATTATATTGATTCATAGGGAAAGATAGTTTATCTTCAAAAATTTTTACTAAGCGTATCTAGAATTTTACGCTGATGATAATATGGAAATATTCTATCCCAGACGTGATAAATTACGATAATCGACGTCGTACTAATTTATTACATGTTACACTTCGTACATAGAATGTTGTGTTAAATTGCGCAGTACTGTGTTTTTTCGTTTGGATCTATAAAATAAAAATGTTCAATAGCGAGGAAGTAACGTTAACGTAACGTAACATAACGTAATGTTGGTTCACGATAGATTTATCCATACGTATTCAATTGGATCCCGGAAAAAATAACGAAATTCAACATTTCCGGTCAGATTTTTAGAAAAGAAAAATATTAGGAAATTTTGAGTTTCATTTGAATATATTTTAGTTTGAATCGTTTCTATAAAAAATATATATGTATCTATAGATTAGATATTCAATTGTTTGTAGTTCGAAATAAATTTAAATAAACCATAAATTCATTTAAAGTAATTGTATTAAATATTTTTTCAGAAACTGAAATATGGCCTAGAAAAAATGGCCGAAATAATTCATTTCGTAACAGCCGAGAATTCTTCTCGAAACAATACGGAAGACAACAGAGAAAAGATGAATAATGGATTTGTGTTTTAAAATAATTCACATGGCTTCAGTTACCGTGAGCTTTGGTAGAGATTTTCATTCAAATAATAAAGAAAAATGGCTGAAAAGTGCAGAGAAACTTTTTCTAGAAGACGGTAAGAAATTGCTCTTTATGCGTGATCCAATTAAGCTTTGTTATTTCAGAAAATAAATAAGTGTCGGTGTTTTCAAATGCGAAAATATTTTTTCAGACGGTAATTCACTTATGCGAATATAAATTAATCAGGCAGTGTTTTCAGATTCGTCGCTCTACATAATTAAACCATTAGCTGAAAATTTCGACTGTTTTATTTTGCGCAGAGCGAAATTTAAAATGAGATTTCAATTTGAAATGAATGTTTTACGATTCGATATACTTTTATTAAGAATTTCAAATCATAATCGCTTTTATTGAGTAATAAATTCATGCCCAATAAATTTTTTATCACCTAATGTCATGTTCAAAGAAGCACTTAACCTATATGCTTAGACTGCTTCATACACAAGATGATACATTGCGATTTTTTTAAATATAGCTAAAAACGTTTTGAAATTTATGAGGGCACGTTTATTTTTGTGTTTAATATAAAATTTATTTATAGAAGCAAAACTTTGGTATGGAAAAAAAATCGGGTTGCTTTCAACACATTTCATGTTAAGTAAGCCTGAAAAATAATAAACTAAGTTACTTTTGTACGAAGCGTCTGTTTGAGTCGATTGCGGCAGGAAAATCGACGCCGTTCGTAGCTTTTAAAGTCAATATTTTTTCACAAAAGAAGAAAAAATCGTAAAAAAGACCCACCTATAATTTGTAACAACGCAACGTTAAATTATCGGCGGCTTGTTATTTTAATAGAAGTGAAAGCTTCAAAGCTTGCGGCGTAGAGTACTTTATTGACTCTGTTTGATGGATCGAATTCTAAAAAGCTCAATATATATTCAATGAGACGTTTTCGACGAAAAGTAAATAAATAATGATACTTCACATTAAAACACTTACTGTGTAAATGAAAAAAAAAATCCTATACTTTTCTTATAAAGAGATTCAATCAATATAAATATGCAAATTTATCAATTTCGCACGCATCATACGAAATATAAAATATCTCATTATTCGATATCGTCTTTTATGTGTGGAAGTTGTATAAGCAAGGGTAACCGACCTAAGGGACGACCTACCCTTCGAGGCCTACCGTAAGCCGGTCGATAATTTGACCTAACGCAACAGAGCTTTCGTAAATGCCTTAGAATGACGTTGGTTTCGACGATTTTCCCTTCGGAAAAACTTTAGGGAAAACATATGTACATAAACATACATGAATTTTCTATAAAAAAAATATCAAATATATTTTTTCGATAATGGATTTTGTATGTATGGATCTGATAATATTTATCTGCTTTTTTCAAGTGTTTTATTTATCCTTTTAGAGGGACAAATCCAATTACTCAATCCAATCGAGTGGACAAACGCTCTAATGCAGTAGATGCATCTTTGTGTCACGTCCTGCGAAGGAACGTTGCAGCTTTCGCTTTCAACGTGACTTTTTAAAAGATCGATCTGCTGTCTTCTCATATTGACTTCGTTCCGATCGATTTGAAAGATAATTGGATTGAAAATAAATATTGTAGAAAATAAAATTCACTCATAACATGATATTCTTGTAGATATTATATCGCATTTTTATATCTTTGATTCTAGTAATACAGTATTAAACAAAAAATAATTTATTTTAATTTATGAAATATTAAACTAACCAGTTTTACCAGGTATTGTTCGAGACTCTATGAAAGTTTAATATGTAAATTATATTCAAAGAATTTTTGAAAATTTTATATATGTATATAAGATCCAATGATTGTTCGACTATAATATGATATGTTTAATTAAACAGACAGAATTATATAAAAATAACTTTTTGAAATATACTCTCACGATCAGTTCACATAAGACTTAATAAATTATTTTATGTGTAATATTCACATTTATCGAATTTTAAAGTGTTCAAATCTATTAATTCAGTTATTTTTGACTCGCCTTCTAATTGTAAGACACGTTTACAATAACTCTATAACTCTCCAAAGTTTGATCAAAATCAAACAAGCGGTATCAAAATCGATAAGATGAGAATAAAATTTCATTTTAATATACATGCATGTAGAACAATTAAGCAGCTTATTAAAAATATCAATGAACAACTGGTTTTAATAAAGTAATAAGATTTGTATATTTCAATTCTGCGCCTGCATTATGTAATCTTCATAACAACAATGCAGAGCAAATTGCAACCCGAGTTCACATGAACACATAGACGAACAGCAAAATTAGTACAATTACTATATCAGACATAGATTAAATAAATTGAAACATGATAAATATATTTTTTTAGACACTCAATCATTTGAATTTGATATTTATACATCAGAAAGACTCAAAAGACCACGACCAGACGAAACAAACCCTCAAAGACGAAAACAAAAAAAACACACACCTTTCTCCAAGAAGGATCGATGTCCATGTTAGAGACGATGCAGTTGCAATTGCAACAGGAAGAGTTGGCGACCCCTGACACGAGACCGACCCGAAGATACGACCGCGCAGACGACGCTCTTACTTTTTACGACGATTCTTATTGTCGACCGCCGCCTTTTTTATTAGCATAACGTTCGCGTCGCTGCTTATTACACACATACAAGAGTCGGGGGGGTGCATTTGTTGAAAAAATTGGAAAAAATAATGCACAGATAGATATAAGGGCGTAAAAAATAAGCGAGCGACCATTTTCGTCTTCGGAATGGCGATGGGAGTTTAGTGGATGTCGTCTGCGTTAAATGTGCAGCTCGATGAAGGTTTATTGTTGGATTTTTTTGGGAAAAATTATGGGGGTGTTTAGTATTTTTATGAGTTTTTAAAATGGTACTTGTGGATCTAATTATCGGTATAATTGATTTGAATTAACTTACATTTAATCAGAATCGTAGCTCAAATGTTTGTGAGATTCACTAATGAGATTCACTCTGATTGCGAAATTAATTTCACGTAATTCGAAAACAACCGAATAATATAACACGTCTTTACTCGAAAAGTCACTGATCGATACTGAATTGATGTTTTGATAATTTCACAACAATAATTAAAATGACGAAATACATAATTGCTCCGTTTATCGGTAGTGCATTTTTTTGTGCGCATTCTTTCCGGCAATCGATTTGTGACAATTATTACTTTTTATAACTGATAACATTGATATGAAATTCACAAAAAAATAAATCACTCATAAAATTGTAATTAAAATTCATTGACATTTCCGCAAATTTATATTTTATTCTAATAATTTTAATAACGGTGTAGATATGGAATATGTCACAAACACACGTATCGGATTTCGACCAAATGTCGTCTAATTCAGTAATCAGTCTCATTTCTAATATGGACAGTAAAATATTATACGTATATTGTATAATATGAGTTGAATATATGCCATGTATGCAAAGTGTACTATCCATTTTCCATATCTTTATGCATTAGATATGTGGATTATCTTCTTTCACAAAAAATGGTTGCGAAGATCAACTTTGCCCCGGAAGGATATTTTTATACTTCGTGTGTGTTTACATTCACCAAATGTATGAAAGTTTATATGAATATTCCATTTTTTTATAATTTTCATAAAATACGAGTTTGCATTGCAAAATTTATTTCGTCTATCAAAATATATACAATTTTAACCATTTTTTAATTTTGTTGAAACTTTGAAAAATGAATATAAACTCCAATTTATATTTAAAAAAAATCTACATATTTAACATAAATTTTAGTTTTGTTTTGTTACATTATGATACTTTTTCGTACGGTTTTTTTTAAAACACTTCGGTCATCTATCCCTTCGGGATGCTTTACCCAATTCTGGACCTTTGTTTTATGCGACATATAAAATATCACTTTGATACACGCATATGACTGTAAGCATATATTTATTTTATATTCAAATCCATCTCTTTTTGTGTTTTCGTTTTATTTTTGTAATATTTTTTTGAGTGAGAAACCCTATTTTCGACCCTTTCGTATAAAAAACTTCACATACGAAATTTATTCATGAAATTTTGATTCGCCTGTGATTAATCGTATATAATTTGATTATAAAAATATTTAAATCAAGCAGATTTCATTTGTGAATTGAATAAGGTTTTCAAGCTCATATTGTTCTAAATTGAATTAATCATCGAAATCTGAATTCAAATTGAAAACAATAAGCGTTACGTTCAGAAACATTAATAAATTGTAATTTATTCCCTCTATAGCATTTCACATTCATAAAAGGGTTGAATTTTTCATTTTTGATTTATATAATATTTCATGTATACGTAACAAATTTTATATTCAATGGACTGTATACTCGTTCTATATTTGTTCATATAACACTATCAAAACAATTGTAAAAGTTAATAATGTATTATAAATTCGTCTATTTTTAAAATGCTGTGTTTACATATTTACATATATAAGTGAAAATATTATATATTCTAACATTCATAAATGTATGATATGTTCTTATTTAATAAAATATTTTCACCAGATAAAACAATAAGAACAGCTTCTCGAATATAACGTTGGGTATAAGAAAATTAAATTTACATTTCTTCTCGACTAGAATTTAAATTTGCAAGGATAATGTTTTCATGACGAAAAATGTATCGGAATATACTTTTTTGAGTCGAATATTTTATTCACGAGACTTTTCCTTTAACGTGGTGTAATAACGAGCATTTTCATCAATAAAATTTTTCATGCTCAAGTCGATTCTTACGTACTACATCATTTACACATGAGATAATGTGACAATTTAATTCGTATAGAAACGATTCTTTGTTAAAATCTATTATGTTTTGATACGGTCATGATTTTCTATTTGTATGATTTAACAAAGAAACATATTTTCGGAGGAAATGTTTCGTTCATGGACGATTAGATGATTATTGTATTAGAAAAATAATAATTCGGATTATCTTTTCACAAATATTTTTCATTTGATCTAGTAAATATTTGATGAAATTAAATATTTTTTATACAAAATGTTATTTTGGAAATTCATATATTTTTTCTACGTCAACATCAATTTTCATTAACTCTATCGATCTTTCTCCTACGCAAAAGGCGTATAAAAATCAACAATGTATGAATAATAAAATACCTTCTTACTGATTATACACTCAAGTGTTTATATTATTTTTTCAAAGAATTTTTATTATTACAAGAAAACGTGTATGGATATTGAATCTTATTGTTATAAAACTTCTGAAAATAAATGTTTTTCAGTAAGTTGTTTTCTTTCAATGTATATTTCATCACTTTTTTGTGTAACGATCGATTTTTATAGAAAACAAAAATATCTTCAATACGAAAAACATCCTGTGTAGGCGAAAACACATTTATATTACATACAGTAATATATATCACACATGATTTTCACATAAGTGAACGTATACCATAACCATTCAGAGATTGTAACGGCTGACTGCACACTAATTACAAAAATATCCTTTTCAACCTAAAGAAAGTTCATGGTAACTTCTCCTTTAGAAAACGTAACACAATAGATTAAGAGTATACTCGGATAATTTCGTGTTATATTACATTATACATACAATGAATTTAAATGAAAAAAAAAATCAATTTCAAATTCGATTTTTTTGTTTAGAAAATGAAATAATTTTTCTTAATGTTTATATACTTACATCAAGGTTTTTGAAACTATTTTATTAGCAACCCACTAAATTTATTATTGACCATTCTATATGCCTTCCTTCTTCTAGCATATGTCATTTTCAAAGTTTTTTTATACAGCTAATAACTTTCTTCTACGTTAATCATAACATAAAAAGTGACGAAAATACTTAATATAATATCTATGCGTAAAATAGCTAAAAGGCACCGCAGATCATCATTTTGTATTGACTATTGGTAAAACACTAGTTTACACTAGCTTTTTGAAAAATGTTCAATTTTCAAAATTTTATCATTTAATTCACAATACTCTTCACATCCCCTCAACCTAATATTAATACAGAATAATATATTAAAGCTTCGGGCTTTATTAAATCTATCGGATTCCGATTCATTAAGCTCCCCATAAATCGAGAGCATCGTCGATGGGAAACCAAAACCAAGCCGAGAGAGCAAAAGGACAATCCTGATTTTCTCGAATGTGAATTAACTTTGAATTTCAACCTCTTCACACCCTTAACGAAAATTCCAAGGAAAATTCTCTCGAAATTTCATCTCAAAATCGAGACTTTGTAGGGTGTGTCTCGCTTCTGTGCATTATTTATGCTCTCTTCTGTGAATTATGTACACATTTTGCATACATAAAGGATGCGACCCGCAGTTTGACGATCGTTGAATAGCTCTGGAAGGTCTTCAGTTCGGATCGTCGTTAGTTCTACTTGTGTATGTGTTAGAAAGGGTTGAACTTGAAATCTTCGATATCGATTTTGTCCTCGATGGTGTGATGTTCGGTTCTTGAAGAAAGCAATGTGTAATTTATACGTTTGAATTTTATACGATGTATAGAAGCTTAAAAATAGCTTTGCTTATATAAAATATTTATTTCTTAAAATAGAAAGTCATAAATTTAATCGAGTTTCTAGAACGATTTGAAAGGCAAAAACGTAATTAACTCGTAACCTTAAAGCTTTGCTCCAAATATATAGATAGGTATATATATTTTCTGGAAATTTTGTGTAAAAAGTAGATCAATTTCATATAAAAATATATAATATTATTGATTTTTGCAGTAACTCTTTATGATTTCTGTAATGGTACTTATGAAGTTGACTTTTTAAGAGTAAGATAAGTGCATTTTTTTGAAGTTAGATTGAGTTATGTTTTGGTCATGCTTTGTGCTGATTCTATACTATACCAGTACTGATATAAGGAATTCAAATTTTACATGCATATAGAAAATTTTACAATGCGGATTAATCGAAATTTCAAACAAAGCGCTCAACTCTCGAAACGACCCCGAATTAAAATCGAATTAAGCCCTGAAAGCTTTCGAGGCCCCAATGATCGCTTAAATGCTTAAAATTTAGTCTTTTTCGGGGACTACGGACATGTGATCGTGCATGGAATTTAGAAATTTGGCAATTTCAGACCTCGAACACGGTTTGTCGAATTAAATTTCTTCATTTAGCGCTTCGGTGCTCGCCGTTCCTTACTTATTCTGGAGAGTGCGAGTTAACCGCATTAAAGCCACAATGCGTTATGTACACCAAGTTTTCAGCAGCTCGCTGAAAACGTTTGTGCTGAAAGCAAACAGTGTGTAGAAGGTGTTTGAATTCGAGTTCGATGCTGAATTTCTTATCGTGTTCAGCGAGGCTATTTTACTGGTTCGTTAGATATTGAAATTCGACGAATCGATGATATAAATACGCTTATGTGTGTCTGTAATTCTCTGGTTTAGTATGGAAAATTGATGATCGAAAATGTTGAGAATCAATTAATTGAAAAATAGTAAGTGATTAGAAATTCATTTGAAAAATTGCTTTCGTTTGTTTCGATGAATTACGCCAAGAGAGTGTCGAGGATTGAACATATTAATTCAATAAAAATATCTTTTGTTTGATTCGATGAATTGGTATTTCATTTGAAATTTTTCATAAACAATATCAAGTGGTTACGTTTTAATTCAAATTCATTTATTTGTCAAAGATATCGAAAATCTTCATTTTTAAAAATTCGGAATCATTATTGCATTCACGTAGAGAATATTTCTTTGGGGAGATGCATTATCGAAATTGCATGGGAAATTCATACGAGTTTCGAATATAGTGGATTCAGTAACACTATATTGCAGTTTGATCGTTAATTCTCCAGTCGACATTTATACATCGTACCAGGGATGCACTTTATGGTGTTGGGAATACTATTTGTACCTATTGCTTTGCACTGAAGCACACAAGTTGTAAAGATTCAAAACTAACAATATTTCATTTTGATATAAAATGTTTTTTTTTTTAAATTTACCCTAAGACGAATTCTTCTACAATGTGTAAAGAATATGACAACAATAGTTGATTCATTAAACAAATATTTTATTATATCTATAGATATTGTGGATTTTGATTCTATTCTCTTTATTCAGAATATGTATTATATTACGTTCATACTTTAGTGTGTGTAATATGGTTCAGAAAAGTCGTTGTGACACGTTGCAGTTTCAAACTCATGAATATGAAAATTGCGCTTTTGTCTGCGTATAAAAAATAGTATTGTATGTCGAAAGCTGATTGGAAAATATTTTTCAGTGGGGTAGGTCAGGCTTTTCTGTATATCCATTTTATACTAGAATATGATTTTATGTGGTTGTACGTTCATAAATATTTACCGACTGTATAAAGTCGTGTATGCAAATCTGAACTTGGTTAATAGACGAGGTCAAGGACCATAAAGCAAACTGAATGGAAATCTCAATCAAAATATAGATCAATTGCTGCTATTGTCTGTTTAATTTATTTGTTTATCCAATTTTATATTGAACAGCTATAAAAATATACATTCAAAAGCGCATAACGAAAATAGAGCGGATCATGAATGACATTCAAGATGCATTTTCTTTGATCAACAAACCTCACTCGACAAAGACGATACACAAACCAAAATGTACGACTTGAAATTGATACAAGCAGTGAATTTATATTCGGATGTGTATACGAAAATCGATAAGATCATAATTAAGACTGAGGCCGGTGCACATTTTAATACTGACCCATTTACACGTACGTCGATTGAGTCTTGGTAGAATTTTCGTATCGGAAAATCGAGGGAAATCCCTCGAATTTTCTCGTGTTTTTGAAACGATTTGAACCGTAACTCGTTTTCGGTTATTTATGCCCTTTGCAAAGAAGAGTGTGGAACAATATTTTGGGAAATTTATTGGAACGGAACTCGAACGGCTTTGTCTTTGTGCGTTCGCCGAACATCTTGACGTTCCGTATTATTCAATGAAAGAAAATATCGTTAAAAAAGCACAAAATCTGTTTTTTGTGCTACGAACATATGAAAAGATATAAATTTATAGTCAAAATCTTTATTCGAGCGAATCGAATCGATTTTATTCGGTTGAAATATGTGTGAAGCAATTTTTAATCAAACGCTAATTAGATTCTCTCAGTATTTAATAGGTACATGCCTCAATTTAACGAAATTTATATGTTTTGTACAATTTATTCATTGGAATGTCTTTCGTGATGAATTTACTCAATGAATCGAATTGATTCGTTCGTTCAGACCATGAAATGGTGAAATTTGTTTGTGCTGAAATAAAAATATTTTCAGACGAGCTCTGAAAGAGTTTAAAAAGGTCGCTGAAAAAAGGGATTTTATATATGTGAAACAAAGGACATTTAATATCACTCAGAACGTTTTTCTCTTCCAATATACTCGTTATATTCGCGCGTGTTTTAATTAAATTCCGCTATGTGCACATATTAAGGAATAGCTAGAATAAAGTATTATGGAATAATGGAATTATAAATATTTTAATATAAAATTTTTAAAACAAAGAACGCGAGCCAAATATAGTTATAATATTAAAGAAAGACATTTTTTAATCATCGTATAAATATTTATTTAATTAATATGATATATTTCTTTTCCAGTATAAAGCTCGAGCGATAGTTTTCTTTATTAAGGGCGTGTTGTTTGATTTAAAGTTGGTGTTTGCAATGATAATAAAAGTTAAGTATGTGCTTTATTACTTAATTGGGGTTGATATTGGAACGATAAAATATATTGGTGAATATTAATGAAATCGACTTAATTTATTATTAGTTTTTATTGCTCATTGATTAGTTTATTTTGATTGATGGACTTTCGTTAAGATAATATTTATTTAATTAATCTATTCAAAATGTGTGAATATACATATGTTATAATAAATTTGTTTAATTTGAAATTTAAATGTGAGAAACATTAAGCAGATACGTACCCATATTTTCTTAACGTAAACCGAAACGACAGCAAAAAATTCACAATTTTCACAAATTAAAACTATCCAAATATAATTAAAAATCTATAATTATTATTTTAATATATAATAATTAATATTTTAATAGTTGAAAACATCAAAACACAACACGAGAGCGATTCGCGATAGATGTTCGCAACCCGGTAACCGGCGTCGAACTAAAACGAACCACGTGCTTCGCTCGTCTTCTGCCCAAAGGTGTTTTCTCTCTTTCCATTTTCCGGAAAATTCGTATTTCCGTCTCTCTCTAGACCTGTTCGCAAAGCGCGATAAGCGCCAAATTCGAATTTTCCCAGCGAGGTGTTGTGTAACTCGGAAAATGATGAAAATCCCGCGCGAGGAAAACTCATTTTAGACGATGTGTTTGTTTGAAGTTTTTTCGTTTTTAATAAATTTTCAAGTTGAATTTTATATTTTTTAATTTAGATAAAATTTTATCTTGACTCAAGTTTTTTTATTTAAAATTACTGCATGAGTCTTAATTGAATCACGTGCGCATTTTCGTTGACCTAGATTTGCATGTTGTACCTTTTTCATTCAATTTAGAGTTTTGTGTTTTGAAAATTGAATCAAAAGCGTGTTTTTTGTATCGTATTTTTTAGCATAATTTTGCCAGATCGCTCTTCAGAATAATAAAGTAATTCCTTAGATCGTGTAAAAAGTGTAGGGTCGAAATTCTTAGCATTGTTATTTGCGGTCGAAAACGTCCCATTTAGTATCACAATAGAACTAGATCGATTCGATTCTGCGTTCGCATCATTAAAATTCTCAAAATGCCCGAAATATTACGTCCGTCGAACACAACTTTCACGTAACTCAGTTGTCCTCAAATATTTTCAGAAAACTAGTCGATTAATTACAGAACTGATGATTCTCTAAAAAAAATATAATAATATCTGTATATGGCTGAAAACAAAAGGTAGTTCTTAATGTCTATAAATAAATGAAGCTTAAGTCATTAAGGGCACGTATCGAGAATGTATACCTAAAGTCATTAAGCCTTTGTTAGTTCCAAGTGAGTCTATATGCTAGTTAATGTATGAAATTTCATTGGAGTATATATACTCGTATGTACTTACATTCAAAATGAAAATTAACAAATTTGGATTATATAATTATCATAGAACGTTCGCGAATCGATTCTCATCATATACGAAATAACAACTCATGAATCTATTGTTATTTAACGGTATCGATTCGATATAATTTTACATACTTTTATAGCGTTCCATTTATTAAGAATCACTGACATAACGTGAAAAATCCATACCAAAGAACAATGCAGTGATCGCGAATAGTTTTTACTTCTATATCGATATAGTCCCCAGAGAAAGTTTTCCACCATAAATGCGAACATTATGCAGCCGGCTAGACTCGAATACTTTATGAGCGATTTCAAAAGTTTCGATATCGAATTTATACGATGGCTCTTCGACGATTTACATTCTGCACTTGTCATAGTTCGAATGAAAAACCGAAGGCGCATAATTCTCCTCAGAAGCCTAGACATAAATAAACAAGCGATTACTGCGTGAAAGAGGTCACTTTCATACATCACGGAAAGGATAACGCATCTTATATACGTATTATACGAACTTGATTGATGTCCGAATGAAAATATAGCGATGAGGCGTGATGATAAATGATCTTTTGTTCCTATTTTTTGCGAATATAAAAGTCGACTTTGTGAAAGTTCCGTTTTTGCACGCGTATTCAATAGAAACTAAGATAAGATTTGATCACGCGAAATCATAGAGTCAATTCTCATATAAAAAAATATTTTATATTTTGTAATAATATTATTCTTTTCAGTAACAATTTTGATTCGTTCATTCAATAGTATGAAAATACATACTAAATCGATATCTCTCAATTTGAAAAATCACCGCTTCGACCGTTTCTAGTTCGCATGTGTAGTACGTGCTCAAAATTCTTAAGCTGGGATCTATCAGTCGTACAAATCGAGATAGTTTCGAAGCAATTACGTACGAAAGCTTCAATAAATAACGTGGTTTGTCCTTCATGATTTATGTGAAAATCATTCGAACGTGTAGATAAATCGAGTTTGGTTTATAATCTGTAATTTAATTTAGATCTGGATTTTGATTTCGTATAAATTGTGTCTGTTTCGATATCCAATTTATATGTGAGTGTTGTGTCGAATTTCAATCGAAATTCTAATGTAAATTATACTTTAGTCATTCGAATTAATTTCCGTTCAATTATGAGCGTTTTGTTAAGTCCTATAAACTTAATCTGAAAATTTATAAATAAATCAACGATAAAAGCCAATAATCCATTCTAAATTCAAATCGTAAAATGATAAGTACATACATATTGCGACATAAAAAATGTTCCATTTATGGATATGATGATATATTTGGTATAATTATATCAATTTTTTCCGTATCTAGTTTTTTCAAATAATTACGTACTTGACTCAATTTGCACCGTATAATTGAATATCATTTTTAGACTCCATATATGTAAAATAATTATTGAATTATGCGGTATGTAATTTGGATTGACAGGAAAAAATGTGTGTTTCGATTTGAACGTGCCTAAGTATGGTTATGCTATAAAATGTACGCAGTACGGTATTCGTAGAAAACCAGTGAAATTCTTTCATAAAATTTTATATTGCATTGCTTATGTCTTATAGATGCATTTTATGATTATACTTAAGAGAAAGAGCGAAATTTTATGATCGTAAGAGGGAAATTTTCGCTTTCGATTGCGAATAGACGTTGAAAAAGACAGTGTGAGCACAGTAAAGACTTTCATTTATATATTTTTTTATTGCAAGTCTATTTCTAGTTCATAAAGTCCATTTCGTTCCATTTGACTGATGGACTAACTAAACATTTTATTGTCTTCTAGAATGGTAAAAGGATTAATTATTTCAGCGTCGGAAAATGCATTTCGTTCAGACAGACAAACAAGTCTGTCTGAATGAAAAACTTGTTTATATGTGGAAAGCAGTAAAAGCATCCATTAATTGACACTTAGCTTAAGTAAGGTAGGAAAGATTTATCTATTCACTAGACAAAAATGTCCGATCTAATAGCTCATTTATCATAATGAGCATTTGGACCGAATTAGGTTATGAAATATATGCTTTGGAGAAAATTAATAACAAATAAAAAAATACAAAAGTTTGAATACTTTATATCTAATATTGAAATATTTAGCTATTTATACATCTGATATACTTATATGAGTTTTATGACGAAATTTCATAGCGATAGTCTAGGTGGAATAAATTGTATTTTTATCAATAGAAAAATTCACATCGCGCTTTCGATGCACTTTTACTTTCCTTACATAGCGAGATAAGTCAAAACTTTTCATCCCTTTCTATTCGACCTCTTGAAGATCTGATAAAGAAAGAGACACAAAGCTCAATTTCCAAAAATATACATGTAAACAAGAAAACTCAAGTGAAAGTGTACGAAAGCAACGCAAGCTTTGCATTAATAATGAGCTTTTACATTCTCCATATCGAGGGGCAAAGATCGGCTGCATTCTTTTCACAAACAACACATTTATATGCTAAATTTTAAATATTTTTTGAACGAAAGGTGAAATATACGATTCGATTGTATCGTCACCGAACATAGATGTCACTAAAATGGCACCATAACAAATCAAATCAAATACATAGGTTAAGTTGGGTCAGATTTCAGTTATAATAGATAGTTTTTTAGGTTCAGTTAGTTTGGGTAACATTTAAGGATAGTTTAAAATCAGATCGAATGTCGTATTAATGGAATAACAAAATATCACCAATATATTTTCATCGTATGCAAAATAAGGTATTTATGAGTTTGAGGTTAAGTTAGGTTGATTGTGAGATTAGTTTGATTATTTTTCTTTTTGCAGATTGGATTAGATTGAGATTCATACCAAAGATCTACTCCACGAATATCTTATAAATAATTATAATATAAAATTTTTGAATAAATAAAAATGCACTTTCGATAGAAACACACATGTATAAACGTATAAAGGAGAAGTGCAGCAATAAAGTGTTAGTACCAGTCGCAGACTATACGATCGGGACGGGACCAACTTTGTCCCGGTCTGGGACAATTACCGTGTGTATATACGAATATATATACATATGTATACATATATAATACATACCGTAGAGCAGTAAAGTCCTCACACCGTCGATGTCCTCCAGGATATCGTCTCCGGAGTACGTTTCGCCGTATTAAATCCGGCGACACTAAAAATTTAATATCGCCGAATGTTCGATCCGGGAAATTCATGTAAATCGCATCGAGCTGATTCCGCCTTTTTCGGAAGTATTAAATTTCGGTCGTTTTATATTATTTGGCAGGGATTTAAGTTCGCTTTTGCATCAGGATATCGATCGTTTTTTTCTTGTTTTTGCTAAGGATTCGATGTAATTTTGGAACGTTCGAAACTTTGCGATTGATGAGAGAAAGTCTTTCGAATTGTTAAAATTATGGTTTTAGTCTCGCGTACGAAACAATAACGTAGAGATGTTCGCGAACAATATAATTCGAAGTGTTGCATTACCCTTTTTTGAAAATAAGAGTGAAATTTTTATAACGGAGAAAGGGAAAACTTTCCAGAGTTTCGTTCAATCCCCTAAGATAATATAATATTCTAAAGTCCTACGTTCATAGGAATATTATTTTCTACATCTTAAATTTTTTTATCGAATGAATATGAATTTTATAATTACATGAAAATGTAAGTTTTTCATTCAAATGTACAAATAAAATGTAAATAATTTGAAAAAAATGAAATCCTTTTTCTTTAAATTTAAAATCAATTCAAACAAATATTTTAAATTTAAGTTAATATCTTTGTCAAAATTTCATTTGTTTATTATCAACTAATTAATTTTTATACTGAACAGTGAACACAGGTCCTTACATATTTCTCAAACAATAAGAATGGGAAACGCTCGTTTCCACACAATCGGTTTGTTCGGCGATAAAATACTTGAAGAATTGTCGCTTTAAAGTTTTCTTTGTTTGCACCGCGAAAAATCGCACAATACTTAATGTGTTCGAATATCTATATGTGTGTATAGAACAATATTAAACTTTCTTATACGTTTTGGTTCGATACGAAACGTTAAATAAGTTCAAATGGATTCGTCTGTCTCGAGATCCCAATCGAAGAGGTCTAATCGAGATTGATGGTTTTTATTTTATTTGGAAAAGTGAGTTTCGTTCAGTTCATTTGAAGTTTTATATATGTATGTATGTGAGTATTTTTAACGTATTTAAGTATAAAGTTAATCATGTCTTATATTAATGAAATATGTAAATTTGACTGTGTTTTGATTTGAAATGTATGAGCTATTTTTATCTGAATAGTGACACCTATAAATCAGTAGAAAAAGCAATGCGAAAGCAAAAAAAGAAGAATTTGATTGATGTTTTAAAATTAACTATTTAAACAATGCTTTATAATAAGATAAATATAAGTTTAAAATAATCTAACAAAAATATAAATATCTATCAATTAGTTCAAAGAGACATATCGAATTTTAGAATTGACTTACAAATGACATTTCTTCTTACTAAAGCTAATACGAAAATTATTCAGTTCGTATATCCGTCACTGAATTATTATGCAATAGGCTTCTGCAAATTTTCACCGCATAATAATTCACTAGCTGTTCATCGTTTCTACGGAGTGTTCTTAGTGTCACGTAAGTAAAGCTATCATCACTCTTGTCGTGCAAACGCCAATTACGCTTGACACCATCTCAACAAAATGTTATATTCCACACGAATATAATAAATACGAGACAAAATATAATAACCTATTATCACCCAAGAAGTATGAGTAAAGAATTATTTTCGGAATATTTTTCTTTAAAGTATTTTTTAGAGATATTCAATATCTAGAGTTAGGCTTGGGGTGATTGATGAGACGTACGCACAAAACGTACTCAAGTTGTAAAGTTGCTATTTTTTTCTTAGAAGTGGACGAAATATTTCATTTTTTCGTATGTGGTATGGAAAGAATACTAAATTTGATTTTTTTGCGCCTCTGCTGAGTGAGGATATTGTGAAAATATGTGGGGTAGGTTTTCGATTATAGTTTTTGTGAAAAAATAAATATAGTCGATTTAAACATTTTTATTGTAAATACATTAAATTTACAATTCTTAAGATATAAATGACTATAAAAATACTGTGTATAAGATGACAATTAATATATGAATATGGAATAAATTGATCGAGTGATCTATTTTGAATTATGAGGTATTATGGATTCATGGATTGTGGCATGATTTTTAATCAATAAATTATTTAATTTGACTAATAAAGAAAATATGAATAAAAACTAAACAACGTTCGTTATAAAATTATTTCAATTATAATCATAATTATAAATATTTTCTACGAACAATTTACTTACAATCAATCAACCGGATGAATTTTAAGCTTTTTCATCGTCAGTTAATTTGACTTTCAATACGGATTTCCCATTTTCCTTAGAATGCTTCGATTCTTTAGATTTTTCCGATATAGAACCTTCTGAACTGGATTCAGGCGAATTGCTGATGTGTCGATGTCTCACAGGTTTCGTGTCTCCACTACATTTAGCAACGAACTTCAACTCTTCAACCAACTCTTTACGGAACGGAATCTATACAGAAATAAAATAATTTCAAAATACAATTACGACAAAATAATTATAAAATATTATAAAAAAATATAAAACTGTACAAGAATATTCAAACGCAGATCGTTCTGAAAGAATTTTTTTGTAAAATATCTGACTTCATACAATGCCTTGTGAAAGTATCCAAGGGAAATTTAAGGATTGGACATTCAGAAAGATCTACGCTCTGACTCATTTCATAGAACCTTATGTTTACTGGACTTCCTGGCCACGCTGATCATCATTTCCCACATGGCAGTGAATATGGCCAAAATGCAACCGGCTAAAAGCACAACGAAGACTCCACCGACGTTCAACAGACCCAACTCCATGGAGTCACCAGATCCACTACCAGCCTGGTCTCAACAAGCAGATGGGATTCACACACGGGACATGAGCGCAAAAGCGGATATTAAATCAGTGAATATTAAAAAAGAAAATCATAAAAGAATAAATGCACTTGGGACTGAATCAGATGTATGGGGGAAAAACAGCAGAGCTCATTTCGAAATGCGGGATTGAAGGGGGGGTACAATTTTTTTAAAGGCGAGCGAAAATTTTGAATGTTCGTAAATGCCAATCTATAGTTAGTTAAGTTTCATTTCATTCGATAACTATTTATTATTATTATTTTCAAGCAATTAATAAAATGATACAAATGATGCTTAACTAACTAACCCTTACGCGTTTTGAAAATAGGACATCGATTTATATGAATAAAAAAAAATCCTATAAAAATACAATAAACACGGAAGGGTTCAAAATGTGCAATGATTAAAAAACCAAAAAAAAGTGATTCTAAAAAAAAAAAAACAAAATCATCTAATCTAATAAAAATCAAGCTCTACGTATAAACCAGCAGTCGGGAGCAGACCTCTGCAGCCTGAATCGGGACTCAGAATCAAAAATGAAAAATCAAAAAAACAGCAAACTGGCTTCTACTGAATGTCGAAATTAAGTCGTATGGCGGAAGGGGATGGGTTTCCCACTTAACCTTTTCGGCACGAGCCGTCTTCCAGACGTCATAGAGCATTTCTGCAGCCGTGATGAATATGGAGGCTACACATCCGCCTAACAGAACAATGAAGACACCGCCTACGTTGGCTAGCGTTAAGGCCACAGAGCCTCCGGAGTCGCCGTCGGAGCCCTTCGACAATCATTTCATCATTTGCCAATTGTTAACAATATTCGCCGAAAATTTTGTCTAACTAATTGTAAGTATTCTTAATCATATCGAATTGTATTTCAGTTTTTAGTTGGATTCAATTTATTGTGAAAATAAGGTGAGTTTTGTGGAAGAATTTATACGGTACGGTGATAGATGGGATAGGTTGGGTTGTGTTGTCTTTTTAGATAAGGGTAGGTTATATTGTCTTTTTTGGTAAGGGTTGATTATGCTAGATTTCGGGTTCAGTTAAAAAGTGTTGTGCCGATTGTCAACTATACAAGTGTTATGTTAAAAAATTAAATTAAGAGACATCTGTTGTAACTAAGTAATTTTTTTTATTTGTTTATTTATTTTTTGTATGGCACCTATTTTAAAAATATTTTTTTTATAATAGATTGAATCTTAATATAAATTAATTCTTATGTTAACCTATCAATTTTTATTTTCATTTTAAAAAAAATATTATCAATTTTGTTCGAAAAAGTTTTAACGCACTTCGATAGAGGAATCCAAAAATATTCTAAATAAATATTTTTTCTACTTTTCACCTTTTTTTATTGATTCTTATATATTTTTTAAATAAATAATTGAAAATAAACAAAAAAAATAAAAATACTTACACTGCATTTTCCACCACCGCATTTCTCCTTCCACCACTTATCTTTCATTTTATGCAGAACCCCCTGCTCTTGCAGAATCAACACAGCCTTAGTTAAAGCATCGCTGTACGTCATATCTAAAAAAATACACACACATATTCAACATTAACCCTCCACATACACACACATATACCTATACAATTACATACATATATAGAGCATTCGAACCGAACCAGCCATCTATAAGCGGACTCTAGAACGAAACGCGAAAACCGCACGACCTCCGAGCGAGTTTTCCGCACCAAAGCGGCAATAAAGCCTCGGAAAATAAATATAATATTTAGCTAGAATGTCCTTAGAGACCCGTGTGAAAAACCAGACTAAACTTCTCACGAGGGTTGCATACGTGTGAGGAGATATCTCGTCCTCGGAGACGCGGACTCGGCGACGAAAGCCTCGAAGCTTTTCCGTCTCGCTCTTACAGAGGAAAATTTTCCCGAGAATCGAGCGAGAAAACCGCCTTTTCTTCGGAAAATCCGACGGCGCGTTATGGGCGTTTCTAATACGGGAGCGGGAAAAGCGCGGCTTTTCCGAGGAAAACTCGCGCCGACGGCAACGTCAGAAAAGAAAAGCCTCCGTTTGTATCAGGAGAGCATATTTTCGAAGTGGAGTGTCGTCGATTGTCGTTTTCGGGGTGTTATTTTGAGGGTAGGGGAGACTGGGGTCGGTTTGCCATCGCCGCACGAACGCAGTGTCGTACTCGTCGTTTGTACGAAGTTTATCGATTGGATGGTTTTGTATGTTTGCTTACGAAGCGGTGTGATTGTCAATTTTTGTCATTAAGGAATGACCAAAATGTTAATTAAAATATTCACATTAAATAATGGTTGAAATCATTGATACTTTTCCACTTATGAGATTCACCTAAATTCAATAAATTCATTTGCTCATCTAAAGAAAAATCGATTTTGGTTTGATATATTTTCAATATAATCAAGCTCTAATATTTCAGTTGTTGATTATATTACTCGATTATAGCTGAAAACATTTTTATAGATATAGAATTTAATAGCCCTGACTAATTGTTACTGTTGACAACTAGCTGACAATCAAAAGATCAGATCTAAATAAATATATTGTTTAGCATTTTAACTATCATTTAAACTACCAGTATGGAAGTTTTGCAGTACTAAAGAAATACGTAAACTTTTTTACCAATTTAATAATAAAAATAATATAAAATCCAAAACAATCCAATTTAATAATTATTCATTTTTTTAATCAGAATTTAAATGGAATGAATTTTTAATTTAATTAAAAAAACGGGGGTGTAGCAGCGACAGGGAATTTGCAGGAGTCGCAAACGTTACGATATAGCTAGGAAAGCATAAACTAGGAAAAGGCATTTGTCATAAAGGTAGAGCTCGTTTCGCAGAACGCTTTCGTAATCGGTTTGGGAACCTTCTGTCGTCTCATCGCGCCCTGATACCAGGAAGCCACGTGGATCCCTTGTTTCCATCGAAACAGCGGCAACGCCAAAATGGATGTCCGCATTCGTGACGTCATCGAAAATATATATTTAAATATAAGTATCATATAATATGTATATTAGTATTCGAATTATATACGTGATAAAAGTGGGGGTAATTTGATATTTTCATTGTGTAGACCGCGGGCCGCTATTGAGTGTCCTCTGGCGGAAAGAAAGGCGGAAGTGTTATGCGAGAAAAGCGGAAGTTCCATTTGCTTCCAGGGGAAAGAGAAAACGCTGTATTAGGATATCATGAATTCGAATCGGTTCACATTCGCGTTTATAACCCTCTGTTTAGTTAACGAGGTTAGTTCTATACAAACTTTCGAACATATAATACATTAAGTATAATATTTCTTAATAATATTTTTATTCAGATAGTAAAAAAAAATGAATATATTTTAATTAAAATATTCAACCCTATAAACTGATTCGTTCATTGACCCCATTCACGATCGACTCCGATGCTAAAACAACAGTTCATCCAGGGGTTGAAAGTGCGTCGACCGCAAGATCAATAATACGCAAAGACACCGCCCACGCGCAACTGTTTTCCGTCTCGAATTTCATCGCCGGGTTTTCGAATCGAAATCGCTGCTTTTCGGCGATTTTTTTCTCTCATACATCGAGCTGAAGATACGCTCTCTCTTCGCGATGAGATAGTGAATGATTTGGACGGTGGGCGTATCTCCGAAGAGAGCGGAGTCCGAGACGGGTATATATGGAGTGATTGGGGTCGACAATACGAACGGTAACTTTCTCCCTCTTGTAGAGGGTTCTTGCGCAGAGAGAAAGTGGCGAGGGAGTCTTGTCGCTCTACATTGTGCCAGGGTAGCATGCAAAGTGGGGAGGTTGATGAACTCTGAGGGTGGGATTCTCAAATGTTTCTGTTTTACGATAGACAAATTAAAATTCATAATATAATTTTCAGTTCTAAGCCTATATTTAGTTTTAAAACTAATTTGAAAGAATAGCGTGCTGTGCAACTAATTATAATGCATGTACTCTAGATGTGTATTGCGAATGAGTGATCAGTTGTATGTACTGCAGACACGATATGGTTTATCATACGATAAATCAGAAGATTTTTCTAGCACAGATTCAACGCTGCTTCTGAAAATTCATGGATTGAATAAAAATGAAAATTTAATTACACAAACTGTCAATTCTTTGAAATATATGACCATGATTTTTGAAAAAATGACGACAAACTAGACTTTCTGTAGGGGTACCAAAGTCCTAATATTCGCTTAAGTGAAAAAACGCAAAAACTCACATACATATACTGTCATTAGCTTTAACCAAAGCCGAAAAATTTTGTTCACAATATACAACAAGAGTAAGTATATTTTGTATTATGCAGATTACGAAGTGTTATATTTATAGTGATAGGTACGAATTAGAGTTATGGGTGGTAAGGAGACTCAATCCGTCTGGGAGACTTGATCCCCTCTTTTTATTTTTGTCTCTAGCTCCGTTTCGGAATATCGATTTTTAATGAATAATATCAAAATCAACCCAATTAAATTCCGACAATATCAATATTATTTTTTCAAATAAATACGATCACTAATTGTGAGAGGAAATATGAAGTAAAAAAGAGATCAAATCTCCCAGACGGAACAAATGTCCCCACCCACTCCTACATAATTTATTGGATCTCTGCGAATAATTTAAGTAATATTTTTGAATAAATCAAGAAAGTTGGAGAATCTCTTGTCGCCGACAACAGGTGGGTGGAGCTTTAATATCTGATCCATACCGAAGGAGGGTTGAATGTCCGAAATTTCGTCATGCGCATTTTCAACCGACTATCTTCGTACTCATGTATTAGGAACACCATAAGATACACTCACTTTTCCTCATGGCGATTCCGTATCCTTTGTTATCCAAAAGTCCTCCAACTTGAGCCACATCACAGTTCCTCTCGGTGATGTATTCGATTGAGGTGGATTCCATCAGATATGCATAGTTTTCGGTTTTTACTCTATAATGATATCGATATTTTTTAAATTTAATTATTATTAATTTTTATTGTAGTATTTTTATCTACTTCCAGTATAAAAAAATTTAATGATAAAATATTTTAACATAATTTCAATTTGAATTTCTTATTAAATAAAACGAATTACAGTGACATCTGTTAATATGAAGTTCACCTAGCATCGAAATTACTGTTAAAATTTAATTTGAAGTGAATTTTGTTCCAATTCATATGAAAATATTTTTTCAATAAAATGTATTTTAAAAAAAATATATAACCTTCTAAGCGCTTCATCATTCGATTTTGACATAGCTTCAGGATGATTTGCCATATAATCCGCCATTTTTTTGTAAATCGGATTGCTGGAATCCTGTAATTAATAACAAATACTAAATAATTGTATTAATAATAATATTTTGTAAGTTAAATTCAATGATATTTACATTGAAAAATCCTAAAGTAGAACCGCCTACTTTACACCCATAAACAATTCCGACTTGATTATTCGCCAAAGCTTCCGCGCTATCAATTGGAGAGAAATTAGACTCAACAGTCAAGAAAGCAGCCAAATTAGCAGTGTAAGATGATACCATAATTAGCGTAAAGAACCACCATATACCAGCTATCATTCGAGTTGAGATAGCACTGAAAAAGAATCAAACCTGAGGTTTATTGCTGAAAAAAGGTGATGAAATAAAATTGACTTACATAGGTGCCAATTCAGAACCTTGTTGCAACACACTACCTACTGTGAACCATAAAGAATTTGCAATGCTGAATTGATTCATTAAATTATCTGGATCTTCAATGCAAGGATATGGATTTTGCCATTCGTTAGGAGCAATTCTAGCTACGACGAATAATAAAATTGATACTCCCATGTATGCAGAACCCAAGAATAGCCAGACCTGTTGAAGTGTAATATTTTAAATTTCATATTAATTAATCTTTTAATACGATACTTCTATAAATTACTTCGTTTGAGAAAGGAGACATGAATGAAAAGAGCTTCGGTGGCTCTTTAGTTGGCGCTTTGTACAAAATGCTGATTCCGAGATTCATAAAAGGATTTGTAAAATCGACTACCTTTTGACGCTCGGCAGTAATTGTTAAATCTGTTATAGCCAAATCGACTTTCTGAAAATTATATAAAATTAAAAATCAGATCAAATTAATCAGTGATAATTCGTAGTAATTTCATACTCCGTCTAATAGTTGTTTGATCATTCCGGTCCATTGCTTGGTCTTTTTGTCGATCGATCCATAAACAGCATTAGGTTCTATTACAAACGTATAGTTGAAGCCTAACATTTTAGATATTTCATCTATAAGTTCGATTCCGAATCCTTCAAATCTGTCGTTTCCTGTTAAAGTCAAACTCGAATCTTTTAGCATTCCATAAGGTGGAGTCTGAAATATTTTATCATGTTCAGTAATGCATATGAGATTATATTGTATACTAGATCACGTTTCTAAGAAATCTCACAATGGATGTGATAACAGTGAACGACATATTAGATAAAGATCCTTCAAGAGCTGGGATAGATTTAGCTAAATTCGTTCTTGTGATATTCAAACCTTGAGTATTATTCCATGAACCTATCTAAAAATCCAAACAAAAAAATTCAAAATAACTTTAATTATAAGATGGTTATATGAATGTAATTTTTTCACAAATGAATACCTTATGTATACCTTCTGGATTCATTTCTATAATCTGAAGTTGAAAGTCAGTTCTGAAACTTTGATGATCCAATCGTATATTACCAGTTAATCCTTTTTCACTAATCTGAAACCAAATGTTAATGAACCGATATAGCGATCGAATAAAATTAAGATATAAAGATCATATTATTTTTACAATTCGCATAGCGTTGATCATAGAAAGGCCATGATCCCATGTATTCTCTTCATCACATTTAGGTAAAGTTTCATCTTCTTCTTCCCCGATTATTTCTAAACTATCCAAAGCTGATACAAAAATTTTTAAAGCATCCATCAACAACGCAGCATCAGTTCTTAGAGTGTAAGGAGTCAGTTCCAGTTCATTATCAGGATCTGATGTCCCATAACTATTCAAACTATTTATTTCTTCTTCAATATATGGATTATCTGGATCTATCATTCTCATACCTGATCATAATAAATTGTTATATATTTTTAATGAAATTATTGAAATTTCTATAAAAAAGTTGAATTTACCAGTAAAATTTGACCCTCCATATTTAAATGGTTCAAAGTCTATCGTATGAAGATCAAAATTGGTTATAATATAACTGTGATCGTCAGACATTAAACCAACTTGTTGAGCTTGGACCAAAACATCATATAAAATTTCAGTAGAACAATCGATAATAAACTTTGTATCTCCCGATCTTTTAACATCTTGGAATACAGATCTATGTTATTGATTTAAATCCTTTTATATAAATGTAAAATAATGTACAAAATTTATGTTTCGTGATACTTGCCTAAAGTTTTTTCCTATACCAGTATCCAACTGTCTCATCGATATAATACGTTCTCCACCATCATGCATCTTTAAAAGTTCACTCAATCTAGGTAAGTATTCGTTATTTTCATATAAAACAGTGAAAACTTTCCATTCGAACAGATTGACTAAATCGACTAAGATCTGAAAAAAAATATAGGAACTTTGTTTGACTTTTCATGAAGCGTTCAAAGCGTTGCGCCTTTTGTCGGTTGAACGGTTAACGGCGCCGTTAAAAACGTTAAATTTGTAAATATTACTGCCGAGAAAAGCGTAAAATATTTTACGATCCACTTTTGAGAAAAAGGCGCAAAAATTCCTGTTATCTTTTGAGTGGCGCATAAAAATGGCGAACGTTGTCGCTTTTACGGAATTACTCGAAGCAATTCAGATATCATTTTTTATTACAGAAAGAAGGGGATGAAAAGTATGTAGTTGTTTGTTAGCAGATTCAAATGAGTTATAGTTGTATGTAATAGATATTTTCGCTGTGATTTTAATCAAAATAACACTTACAGATGCCATCACCGTGTGATGAGGATATAAATTGATAACACTATCACTTCCATCTCGAGTAGGATCCGGTTTTGTTAACATGTGAGGAATATCCATCGAATTACACATAGATTGTACATGATATGAAGCTTCACCCATTGGACCGAATATCGTGACAACATCTTTCTAAAGTCAAATCATCGTTGAAAATGATTGCCATTTTCAAATATTATTATTTTTTAAATTATTTTTTAACCTCTAATAAGGAACAAACTGCTTTAGAAGCTGCAAAGTTATCGCCTCTATTTATTTCTTCAGTAATCAAATTTATATTGTGAGAATAATCAGCTCTTTCTGAATTGATTTTATTAACCATCGCTTGCAGAGACCATCTTGTCAATTCTTCGGTGTCGCTATTGTATAAAACTCCTGAAGTTTAAAAAATACTCAAGTGATTTTTTTAATAAAAAGTTGATACGAAATCAATTTAAAAATCACACTTTATTTAAATTATTATTAAAACTCATACCGATCGTAATATCTTTTAAGGCCAGTGTGCCACTACTATAAAAAATCACAGTAAGAACCACAATTAACAGCCTCATTTTTGACTCAATCATCACTACATTTCACTTAAAATTTACTAGGATCAACTGAGAAAGCGTTCTTTTTTCATTTTAGATTGAAAAAACAGTCAATGTTTATAATAAAATCGTCGATAAAACGCGATTTCTGTAAACGAAACGCGAGCGTCGAACTAACGCAACAACTAAACGCACACTGAACGCCATTTCTGTGTGTCAACAACGGCTCGATGCCAAGTTTCGATTTAGAACCCAGATCTTTTATATTATAAAAAGCTCAAGAATGAACTCTATATATTTTTTCTTCGAACACTCAATTTTTACAACCGAGTATACATAATCAAAATTAACGACTTCGCACACCGACACGGAGCGAGCTTCGCTTATTTTCGGCAGACGTTTCGAAATTCAACGAAAATATTTTCTTCCATATGAAAATTTGATAATTGAATTTTCCTAGTTAGGAAAAACAATGAATTTTTATTTATAGAATGAATATCAATTTTGTGCGGTAATTAAAAAAGCATCTGATGAGAATAGGTAAGTCGTATTTTTTTCATGTTGTTTTTGGGTTTCTTCATAATGAAGGCGCTTTAAGCTTTCTTTTTCAACAGGTGAAGTTTGTCTTGCTTTATTTTTATTTCGATGCTTCGAAGATTTTTCAGTTAATTAATTGTTTGAGTAATGGGCATGGAGTGAAATGGGAAATTGAGAAACGGATATCTGGCATAAGTACGACCTAAATATAAACCGAAAGCAGTATGGCATAACGTTCGGTTTGATGTCTCGTTTGACGTTTTTTTGGCTTCGAAAGATATCGGAAATTTCTCTGAAGCATTCTGGTCGTAAACTAAATATAATCAATTTATGCGTGAACATAAAATTATAAATATCTTTACGTGTCTTGCACTGAAAAATGATATATTCAGAGAGCACGGCGAATACTTAAGGAGATTCTTCGATGGAATGTTTGGATGTACATTTCTAAAATAAGACATGTCTGAAAATGTTCCATGCACACATTTGTCCTTTCAACAATATATCCAGACATTCTGGAACAGACTGTACTTGGCACAGAGACCACGTGCTCTATATTGGGAATTTGGCACAGGGCTCAAATTTCTTACATTCACTTCCAATAATCCGATTTCCAGTTAGTGTTTACATCATTTTTTTGCATTGTTAAAACATTAATAACATCTGAAAAATAAAATTGTTTCTAAGAAATTTAAAATTCATAGAACTGAATGTTTCATTTGTTTTCAATGTGCAATTCTTATTAACAAGTATGTGTAAAGGTATCAATAAAACTGCTTTAATCAATATGAAACACTTAGATTTATTTGGCATATGATTTCATCACACATTTATAATACCTTTCATGTGTATTTTTTTTTCAGTTTCACAGATTCATTACATTCAATCTAGCTACACGTTTGTTCGTTTATTTATATATAATATAATAAATATATTTAATTCAAATTTTCTATATAGTTATAGTTCAATTTAGGACAAATCATTTTTCATTATATACGGTTTGAGTTTTGGGTAAAACCAAATAAATTTGAGCACGCAAATATTATATATTTTGTAATTATTTTGAGCAAATCGAATCGTATTTCAATGAAAAATGACAGATGTGAGTTTTTTTAATATTTACATCACATTCTAATCAAATGGTCAATAAAAAAATCAAAAGAAAATTACACATACGACAGCTTTTCTCTAATAATAAATATCATGCCTAAGTTAATCTAATACAAATAATTCGTAAATTTATCGTTAAGCTTAGGGAACAATAAGTATAATTTTACTTAATTTTGTAATTATAATTTTTCTTTATTAAATTGGCACCCTGATATTGTAAAATTATACGAATACGTGCAAATTGTTCATAACGATTACGTATGTATGTTTATTTATTATTTAAAAATTAACATTGAAAACTGATAAAATCTAATGGCAAAATTAACAAATCGAACAATTTTTCACACATTATCATAACGTGAAATATAAAACGATTGTTATATTTATTATGTACATAATTATAATATAATATTATTTTATATGTATGAGAAAAAATAACATACAGGAATTTTAAATATTTACAAATGTGTATTGGAATATTGGATGTTAGTGTACAATAATACTTCCGTGCATATTAAAATTCGTTATTGAGGAATTTCAGTTCAATAAAAATCACAGGAAGACATCGAGATGAAAATGTGAGGTTATACAATATCAAAAATTTCATACATCGAATGAAATAATTAAGTCTTTGGCAGTTCTTCATCCTATTATAATATGGTGAAAAATTCAAGCTATCTTATATGGATTACACTGAAATTATATCATGGATGAAATTATTTACAATTCATTACTAGATATTTACAATTTTAAAATGTTTCGATGAAATATGAACGATGGAAAAAATATGTACACAATGTACGATGTAACTATATTGTATCACAAAAAATGCTTCAATATTTATAACATAGGTATGAATAGACCTTAAAAATATCTACAATTAAATATTAAATTTTATAAAAAAATCTTATGTAATATTGTATTAAATTTTAATTTAATCGACCAAACGATAAAATCCTTAACGTCTCACATACAAATTCATTAATATTTAAATATATTTTTTCATAATTTCAAAAACTGAAAAAAATATATACATATAAACACAAATACGTATTATGTGTTAACTCTCGCATCAATTTCGATCATTTTAAAAACGATCAAAATCGACATCTACGCTTCATTTACACGAATCATCGAACGATAAATCACTCGACACATCGACCAGTGTAAACTTCGCAATATACGCGATGATAAAAGTACCTTATTCGAAAGATTCACAACACTTTCAATCTCGTTTGAATGAACGAACGAAAATAAACATAAAAATGAACAAATCAAATTATAAAAAAGTAAATCGAGCATCCTTTTGGACCTTTTACCCCCCGCCCTCGAAGTCGGCGGAGAAGGTGACGGATCATTGTCAATTGAGCGAGTCCTTGGCCCCGAATCCGTAATGCATGTAGGGTGACCCTAATGTCCCAGGTTGCGGACCAATGTCCGTGTGGCCCGCAGGGGGTCCCCTTTTGCGGCCCGAGCCGGACCCCGAACCGGACCTTCCGCTCCCCTGACATCTGAGAGCCTGCCGCAGCTCGGAAGCCATCTCAGAACATAGAGATGCCTATTTTCCAAAAAATAAATATTAGTAAACAAATCTTAATTCAATATATTTCATTAAAAATGTCAAGAAAGACATAGACGATAAGATTTATCGTTAGATTTATCGTCAGTTGTTGACAACGCATGAGAATGATATGATTTTCTCTCTCTATTATGCGACAGTAACAAATCTTTACGAAAGAAAAAGACGTATGTATTATTTAACTGACGATAAATCTTATTGTCGATGTCCTGATTAAGTTCAAGGTTTATACTCACTTCCTGTATCCACATCGTTATAGACCCGAAAGGAAGGCAAAAAACAATACGCAGACAACTAACATAGTCATTTTGCAAAATATCTATAGTAGTTTAAATATATATATATATTCAAAATAATCTCTATATATGTGTATGTATATATGTGAAAGCTTTTTTTGATTTTTTTATATATATCGCTGTACGTATCGTATGGCTTATTGTCGATTAAAATATATTCGTATTTACTTATCGTATTTTAGAATTTGTTTCGAAATCAAAATGAAAAAAATCATAATATAATAAAAAATATTTTATTGAAGAATAAAGTGTAAAATTTGACATATAATATAATATATTAAAATTCAAAGATTTATAAAATGGAAAAAATAATTAAAATTCAAAGATTTATAAAATGGAAAAAATAATTAAAATTGTAATTCAGGATAATGTCAAATTGAAGTGTTCGCTTCAGGACTGCTCCCAGTTTTCGACTTCCGTTTTATCTACATGAAAAAAATAAAGAAAATAATAAATATAAAAATCAAATGAAAAAATGATAATGAAACGAAAATACCATGATGATAAAAATGGACCATTTTACAAATCCTTTTATATAAGCATGCAATTGAAATAGATGATCAGATATAGAAATTTAGGTAATAATATCATTTTTATACAAAAATACTTTTTTTTATACAATATTTCACATTTTTTAAGGATGAACACATACACAAAAATTTAATGATTATATTTAATATACACTATTCAAAGTCCATTTCCTTAAAATTACACTGTGAATCACACAGTTCAGCAAATGCCAGGTGATACGCCGTAATCCGCTCAAAGACAAAGTTAATTCTCGACTCAAGACGAATGCGATGAAATAATTCCGCAGTAATACTTTTAATCCCGAACACATTTTCAAATATATAAAAATATCATGTCTAAACTGCGGTATTCGTAATAAATTAAATCACGATCTTAAAATAAATAACTCACATTGAATTGAAAAATTGAAATATATTCAAATATGGATATGAGAATTTCTCCGCCGAATAAATAAATTGTGACTTCATTCATGACTACGTTCTGTAACTTTGCCAAGAACGGATTACTTTGCAGAATGCAAAGCACGACTGCCCCAAATACAATAATATGGCAAAATTGTAAACACCGATGAAAACTCAAAGCAATGCAACGATATTCGATTTGAATACGAAATTCGAAGGGTTTCACGAAAACAAATCAGACTCATTTTGTTAAGATTCAAAAATAGACTGAAAGTTCTGTTCAAATTATATGTCTACAATTTGATAATGGAATCATTTTTCAAGTTCATTTATAATGCTTTTTTTTCGATATCCGAGTGCAATAGTAAGTTGTTAATATTTAATTTGATTCGTATTGAATTAATAGGCATAAAGAGCTGGTTATTGCTTGGCTACGTTTGCATTCACACAATCTTAATAACTCACTTTTACATTCAAGCATCGATATGAACTACTTAAGTCCATATAAGAATGTTCCATTGGAAAAAAAAAGAAAAACCTGGCTCTATCGGATTCAAATGAAATAACCATTGCATTCGAATTAAAAGGCAAAACACATTGCTCTGAGACGCAGAAAGAAAGAGATGAACAATCATTCAATTCTTTGCTAGTGAATACGACAGATTTATACGTGTTTACGCACCTCCCTCTGTATGGCACACAAAAAAATGAATGAGTGGCTTCTCTTTCTTTCTTTTATAAGATCTCAGAACGTTGTGTTTCCGCCTCAAATTTTCATCGAAGCTCACAAAAATTCGATCATTACAAAATTCAGCCATATTATAAGTAGGCATCGTGGGCGTACAGGGGCGCTTGCGGCGACCCCTTGCCGTCGTTAACACCTGGCATGCCGGCGATCTGCTAGAGCTATGTGTCGCTCAGAATGGTGCTCACCCTCTCTTCGACGGCCACCTTCCTCGACTTCCAGACGAACTCGCACACGGCTATGACGCAAGCCACCCCCATGCCGCCCATCAGCACCACGAACACTCCTCCGACGTTGGCCAGGCCGAGCTCGTTGGCTGCCGATGACGATTTCGAAGTCTCGTCCTGGAAGTGTATTTTTCATGTATTAGTTTCATCTAATTCTGGTTATGTGAGATATGTATAAATTTAGTTGATTTAAGGTGGAAACAGATCGGTCTGAGACGTCATAAAAGAAGGAGATGAACATCCATTCAATTCTCTGTGCGTGAATGCGAAAGCGTTAAAGCGTAGTCACGCCCACCTTCCTCTCACTCGCACACATTAAATTGAATGGTTTGTTTCTTTTTCTGACCGGTCTGAGTCGTCATAAAAGAAAGAGATGAACAACCATTCAATTCTTTGTGTGCGAATGCGAGAGCGTTAAAGCGTGGTAACGCCCTCCTTTCTCTCACTCGCACCCATAAAATTGAATGGTTTGCTTCTTTTTCTTTAATTTATGACGTCTCCGAATATCTCAGATCAGTTTGTTTTCGCCTTCAATCTTCGGGTCATTGAAGATGTTGAATTTTGGTATGAAATACATTCGGTTCTCGTCTTACAAGAGGTCTTATTTTTATTATGTCATAGAATCCTCTAGTGAGAAATATTATATTATTGATATGTGTAAAATATCTTACTCTGCATGAGCCTCCGCCTCGTTTTTCCTTCCACCAACGAGTTTTCAATATGTGCAATTTTCCTTCCTCTTGCAATTTCAGTACAGCTCCACTAATTGCCGTACGATACGGAGAATCTGAAATAATTATCAGCCCATAATCAATCTCTTCATAAATGCAAAGTCATGTTATTTAATCGCCTCTACATATCTATCATAAAACTACATAGATCGATACGAATATCGACGAGAACTTAATTCCAAAGTTATAATTAAACCGATGTGTACTCACTTGGAGGCATTGCGATTCCATATCCTTTAGAATCCAACATGCCACCAACTTGAGTCAACTCGCAGTTCCTTTCAATGACGTATTCTATGGATGTGGACTCCATTAAGAAAGCGTAGCTTCCTTTGCCTTTAACAACCCTGTCAACCCCTTCTACGTTGCTTGCTGCGAAAACCGACGGACGAGCAGATTCCATGAAACTCCACATGCGTTGATATGTCGAAAAGTTTGAATCCTGAAATGATTCGGATGTAAATTAGATCGAATTTAATAAAAAAATACTCAAATTGAAAAAATATATACCCGGAAGAAAGCTGCTGTGGAACCACCTTTTAATGCACCGTATTTTATTTTAGTTTGCTTAGCCAAGTCTTCTGCACTTTCGATAGGTGAATCCATTCTTTCCACTGTCAAGAAAGCTGCCAAATTAGCAGTGTATGAAGATATCATTATCAATGTGAAGAACCACCACATTCCTGCTACCATTCTAGTGGATACAGCTCTGAAAATTGTCATAAATTTTGATTAAAATTGATTCTTATTTTTTTCGTGAAAATACTTCATTTTAGCATGCATTAAATACAAAAAAACTATATTAAAATTTTGTATATGCATGCAATTTTATTTAATTTGTATCAAAAAAAGCAGTCTACTGAAAATAACACAATCTAATTTATTAAAAAAAAAATGGATCAGGATTGGAATTTTTCAAAGAGCAGCAAAATTTAGATAAAGCTTTTATTAGTTTGTTAGTTTGTATCAAAACAATACCGAAAGTTAGTAAATTGTTAAATGGTCCCTTCAGACCGGAATTTGCGTATCTGATGGTGAAAACCTTTTGTTTCACTATGCGGTACGATAAAGAGTTTCGTAACAGTTGATGTACGTTGAAAACTTTGCATGAATTTTTAATAATTGTTGGAGTTTTAAAACTTTCGAGATAAGGGCATATCATAAGCAAACAATATATTATGCTAAAAGCAGTTAAGCTTTGAGTTGTTTCCGTATAATCAGATGAAAATTATCTGAAGAAAAATTTCGTTAATATTATTTTCAATTTATTGCTATATATTTTTAATATATGAAATTAGATATTATCATTGGAATTAATTCATTAATAAATATCCATGTGAAACTTAATGAGAATGTATTAAATTTACTCTTGCATAATTAAATCGAAGTTAATTAAACATGCTAAAGCAAAAAAAAATCGGGGCCAGTCTTTTCGCTGCTTCAGCTAACCAACCAGTCACAGACAGTCCTTTCACTTATAAACTGTCAAAAATCCGCCTTTGTTTTTCAAAATTTTGACAGTTTACAGCAGAAGGACTGACTATAACTCTCTGGCTAGCTAAAACAATCAAGTAACGTCAACTGTCAATCGTGACGCTCATTCGATCTGAAGGGTGTGATCATTTTCACATTTGAATCGACCGAGTGTATAAGGCGACGCAAAGGAAACAATGTGAAATCAAAGTGCTTCTCGTCATTTGTTTTTTTTTTTATTTTTTGTTGTTTTTTCATATGTACACTTACTTCGGCGCGATATCTGAACCTTGCTGCATAAGCGAGCCGATGGTGAACCACAGCGAGTTCAACAGGGAGAACTGGTTCTCCAGAACCTGCGGCTCATCCAGGCAGGGGTGCGGGTTGTCCCATTCGTAGGGGCTGAAGCTGGACGGACGCAAACAATAATAATCAAAAGAAACAGGGAAGATACCAGCGTTTAAACGCAACAAACGCACGTCGGAAACTATTCAGTCGGCGCAACTTTTAAGTTGAGCAACTTTTTAGTCGGACAACTTTAAATGACCAATTTTTTAGTTGCACAACCAAATAAGCTTATTCAACAGAAGATTATTTATTCAAAACGCCTCGAAAAGTCGGCCACGTGCGTCCGCTGCTCTAGGTGTGACAAAAAAGACGCATGCACGAGCGAACTTCGACACGAAACGTCCATAAAACTTTCCTAAATCAAATATTCATCGATTTTCGATACGTTCGTTCGTGTCGATGTCCGCCCACTCTGTTGCGTACGTTCCGCCCACGCTCTTCTTTCTATATACACACATATACGACGACTGAAAAAGCCAAACGATACAAGAAACATTTGCCGAAATTGAGTTATGTACAGCAATCGCTTCTAAGTACTTTCGTATACATAGCAAACGAATTTAGAAGATACATCATCAAATCATTTAACCTTCTTCTAATTTATGCTCAATTTCGAGCGCTCTTTTTTGAAAGTTACTTGTGCCCTTTGGCCTGTTCAGTCGTCGTATATAATACATACAAGAGCGGGGGGAAGTGGGCGGATTTGTTGCCTTACTTGGGCAGGAAGTCGCAACTCTGCTGCATTAGCGAACCGATGGCGAACCATAGACAATTCACCATCGAAAATATGTTCTCCAACTTGTCCGGGTTGTTGGGGTTGCAGGGGTTTGGCTTGTGCCACTCGTATGGTGTGAAACTGCCAAACCCATACAATTTCGTGAATTTATACATAAGTGTCTATAATCAGTATATTTCTTGAAAAAAAATCCATGAAAATTCATATTTTGATACTTTTTCATATCAAATATGTCGATTATTTTTTTCTAGATACATAAACATATCGATAATCATATCCATTCATACTACCTGTGTTAAATGTAAAATATCTGAATTGAATTAATTTTTAGACATATTAAATGTGTATGTTATTATAATCATCAAAAACTTTGTTAGTAATCGTTTATGATGTGAAAATTTAATAATTTATTCATAAGTGATTACTGAGCTTTTTAAGTGTCACGTAGAATATATGCAAAATCGTGTTGAGGAATATTTAACGTGTTATTTTGTAAATTTTGCACGTTTACAAGAGATTAAACTTATTTATGTTAACAACCATAGTTCATAAAGTTGTTCTTCGTAAAAATAAATTGCTTCAAAACAACACAAGAAAAATATTATAAAATCAGATTCATATCGACTAAATTCTAAATCAATTGATTAAAAAAATATTTTCTAAATTTCAAAATTGGAAATCAATTATTTTTTTCATTACATTTCACATCATCTGAAAATCTTTCATATTCAAAAATATATCAATTATAAAAATTCACAGTTGCCAATATAGGCAACATAGTTAAACTACTACATAAGTCTCGATTAAATTACAGGCCACTGAGACCCAGTCAGATCCGATCTGATTCTGCATATTTTGAAACTTCGATCGACCACAATTCAGATTGAAATCCATACAAATAGTTATGCATCCGAAGACATACCGTGCCAAGATGAACAACAGGACAGAAACGCCAAGGTATGCAGTGGCCATGTATATCCAGACGTCCAAAGATAATGGAGACAGGAACGAGAATAGATTCGGAGGCTGCTTTATCGGCTTCCTATACAGCACCGAGATGCCCAAGTTCATGAATGGCATCGTGAAGTCTACCACTTGTTCCCTGTGAATGAAATATATTAAGTTTAGCAAGATATTTTAATTAAATTTTCAAATTTAAGCGTGGTTTTTTGATCGTTTGATAGCGGCTTAAGCTCCTGTCCACATGACAGGCGTTTTACACACGTATCGATAGCGAACTTGGTACACATTATGGGAAATCGGTAGCTGTCGAATTCTCGAAGGCCAAGGTTGATTGCTAATAACGTACTTAAAGTTTCTTATCGAAGCGCACGTAAAATGTCTATCATGTGTACAGGGCTTAAAGGTTCAATAATTGTTTTTGAATGATATTTTTTGTAAAAGTTAAGTCATATTAAAACTGTTATCCAACGATTGGAGGATGAATTCTTAACGAATTCCAATAGTTTGGTAGTATCAAAGTTTTGTAAAATGTTTTAGTGAATATGAATATGAAACATTTAATTATAAATAAAAAAATATGGACAGGATTATTTTATACTGAATGGTTAGGTCAGGATTCTTTGACACTGAATGTTTAAGTCAATGACATGGTATTTAACGGCTTGGGTTATCTTTTAGACTAAAGTAATGTATTTTTTTTCAGATAGGTAAGATTTGATTACGTTTTAGTTTGAGATCAATCAGACCGAATCTCGTGATATTTATATGACTATCTAATACTGATTACGACTTACATAAAGTTAAAATGGCTTTCACAAACACACATTCAACAAAAAAAAAAACACTTTTCGACCTAAACTATTCACAAATAACACGATTAGAACTCTATACAATCATCCAAAAAAAAAATCATACATATTCTCAAAACAAACCCCTTTTTTTAACATCCACACAAACACACAATTCACAAACGAACACTAGTCAGTGGGCAAGAAACGTTAACGCGACCGTAATCCGCAACGATATGTAAAAAGTTAACGCCGCACCCGTTAAGGCTAAATCGCCGCAACGGCCGAAAGGCTGAAAAACACGTTCGCGACCCACGCAACTATAAATTCGCCTGAAAAGTCTCTTTGATGTGAATATTTCAGCTTTATGCGCACTTCTGTATCGGAACCGAGCATTTGCGTAAACGCGAATTCGCTCCAGGAATATGTATAATGTAGCCTTAATCCTCGGTAAATACGGCGAGGAATCGTTTATTTATATTGCGTTACGCGATGTGATGCTGTCCTTGAAATTTTGACGTCGTTTCTGAGGGTGGATTATTTTCGGATTGACTTTTATGTAATTCGTGTGTGTTTTTTTTTATTGTGTAAAGGTCGGTAGGGACATTTGATCCTTTAGGGATATTTGATATGAACTTTTGTTAAATTCTTTGATAAAAAATTATGTTAGTACTTTTGGAATTTAATTGAGTTTAAGTTTGTGCAAATAATTGGAAATACTTTTACGCGTTTGATATTTTAAAGGGAATCATGTTTCAAGTATTCTCATCCTATGTTATATATTTTTGCGAATCGCGTGTATATGAATTTGATCATCAGTTCATATAAAATTCAGTGATAATTCTTGGAGTTTCATATATTATGTTATATTTAGAGAAATTCATAAATTAATCTGACAAAAATAATATACAATATTTTATTATAGAGATCAAAGGATTCTCTTTGGCTACTGAGCAAAAAATACTAGTAGTGAAATTACTTTTTTTTCAGATTATGTGGAAACTCATTCAAATTGGAAATTATCAAGTCGTATATATCTGTGTTTTGTATTTGTATTTTGCCATAGAAAATATAAAAAAAATCATAAATGAGATTTGATTTTCGAAACTAGGCTAACAAGTTGATAGCTGAATGAGAAAGTAAGTTTTTGAGATTTTTGCGAACGTGGTCAGACAATACTGTTTTCGAAAATTTCAAAAACATATTTACACACACAGCTATTAATTAGTATTTAATATAATACAAACTATCCAAATCAATACAAACTATTCAAAACTAAAATTTCAAATTCTCAACATACAAAAGAATCACATCAAATTATACATACAAAAGTACAAATTTGAATACCCAAATATATATAAAAAGAGACATATACTACACTACAGTCGTATCTCGTACAAAAAGCCCGAATACATCAACCGCCATAATATCCTTGTTACGCAACAAGCGCTGTATTGTCCCGGGCTTTTCTTCTCCGGCCTTTTTCCGGCCGAGAGTTTTCCCGGGAAAATTCCCGGGAATCCTCGATCGTAAAAAAGAATAGGCGTTTTAATCCGTTTTATCTTCGGCCCGTATGCGCCGGCCCTGGCCGTGGGCCGCATTAGGCGGGGATAAAGGTGAGAATTAATTGGCAATATTGCGCGATTATGGGCTCAAGTGCGCCGATTGCGAACGACACATTTTTAATATGGGGATATTTTATTTTAATGTCCGTGGAGCGATTAGGGCTTGAATATTTCGTCCGAGGACGTTTGCCGTTTTTGTTTTATGTAATTTCCGCAGTTTTATGGGGGTCCCGAAGCGATAAGGGATGATTTTATATGGTTGTAATGTGTGCATAATGCCTGTAGATGTTTTTCTTGCGTGTATTTTAAATTTAATGAGAATATTAGCAATGTGGATCGAGGAGATAGAAATCGTATTAGGTATTCAATTTTTAAATGTTAAACAGTTAAACAGTTTGAGGGTCACATAGAGTTAGCAAGAACATTTGCATTTTTAAGTAGATTGTAATGAATGAAAATCGCATTCTTTTACATGTTAATTAAATAGAATAAAATTAATTATTTTACAATAGAAATGATACAAAATGTATCAATTCGATGAATTTACATTTCTTATCATTAATTGATGAAATTATTCACCATGTATGACGAAATAGATCAACCGTTATTTTTTTCGAAAATGGAAACTGTTTCTATATACATATTTTCAAGTGTTTAGTGGTAAAAGGATATAAAAGATTTCAGAACATATAAACATAAATCATCAAATCAAGAGTCCCAATTTCAATACAATTAAATACAAACCCAAATTTGAGCGTATTTTTCTCAAAATCGCCCCCACGTAACTCACTCCGCTTGTTATATTTCATCATCAAATAACATACCCGAGATTGTTTCATCAAATTATCCAAACAAAACATAATAAATAACAATAAAACATCATTACGATCTTCGCAAAATATTTACGTTTACATAATGAAAGAGCCCCTAAATAAATCAATACACGATCGTATACAAATAAAACCGATTTCCGCATCGCAATATCATCCCACACAACGCGCAACCCTCGAAGCGTTTTCGGCTCGTAAAAAGCGCGATATCATCCGAAAGCCCTATTATACACTCTGCATATTGTTTGCTTATATACAAATTCATATACGTATATATACTGAGAGGACACGATTCGTGTTTTAAGGCGTTTTCCTCGAAGCTAGACTGTATCAACATTCGGAGATTACGAGCACCATCCAAAGGATTGCGGAGAGGCTTTCGGATGGCACCTATCTACCTGCTAGACAGTTTGAGAATCTTAGAAATATATGTACAGAACTTCGCATCGATGAAGTCTGAAAGGGATAAGCTGAAAATCTGCGGCAATTTTGACGAGAGAACTACGGAGTGAACTTCGCAGTGAAGTTAGAATGAATTTTCTTGTGAAGGTTTCGTATGTTCGTTCAGAACGAAACAAATTATCTACTTCTACTCAATTATGATATAAAACGAGTGTAATTAAAATTGAGATTTTCTTTTAGATGTTAATCTTACGTTTTCTCTGATGAAATTCGATAAAAACTACTCTTTGAAAGGAAGCGCACTGGAAATTCTGAAGTGGAATGTGCTTCGCTTTTAATTAGGAACGAAAATCTATATTGAATTATGAGCAATTTTGCAAACTAGCGAAGAACCTTTTGAACCACAGCTTGAGAAGTTCTGCTCTAGTACACGTTTTGAGCAACGAGCGGAATATGACTAAAAGACTGAATTAATTTAGCGAATATTTATGGCCTCTAAGCACTCGCTTCTCAAACTGCTAAATGATTTTGCATTTAATTACTCACGTATTTACCCTTTCATTTCATGTTATATTTTTAACTCTCCTGATAATAATATTTAAAATAGTCTTAATTCAAAGAGTGTACTTTCTAATATATGAAAGTACGATATATGTATGACTAATTATAAGAATTTCCCATTAAATTAACAAGACATTAAAGAAACCCCACACTGAAAACCGACTCAAAAGCCCTTGATAATTAATAATTCGTTCAAGACTTAGTCGATGGGGTAAATATGGCTTCCATGCATTAAGGGGTTAAATCACCGACAATTGGCGAAGAGTCTGCGCGTGTGATTAATTTCAGCAATTAACGTCGACTTCTAAACAGACGAAAACTCTGCAAAATAATTCACGACCGATTAAATCATTCACGAATTTATTTAGCTGCTTTTAGGACGATCTTTTGAGTGAAAATAAAAAATTCGACCCTCGATAAAAAGGCTTTTTATTAAATAAGTTTTTACGCGAGCGTCGACGTTTTATGTTTTATCGCTCTTTAATGCTCTCAATCAAACGTTATCCCATTTCAATATACGATAGTGAATATTTTATATTTACATAAAATTCTAGAAATGTATATTTTTAGTATCAAAATAGGGCTTATTATCTCGATTGTTTTCTCTCACATTTCGCAGTCTTGAAAAACAACGGAAACAATCCCTCCTCATATAAAACACAACATACACAATCGAGCCCGATACAAACATCAAAAACACCATTAACCATTAAATTTATTGATCGTTAAAATGTGAATCATTGAACTTCTCACCGCTTCGCTCAAAATACAAACGAACGACCATAAATTTCACTCTATATCAATGGAAACGCCGACAAAGCTCACTATCAAACGGGAATAAACACACAAAACGAAACCCCATACATTTCGCTTATTTATGGTACATACACAACAACCAAGTGCGAGAGGCTCGCAAAGTGCGAAAGGGCGTTGTTGCTCGGACACGACAATGTTCTCTCGAATATATTGTGTGGTACTGCCTTAACTTTAACACCTTGAAGACGGTAGATAATTTCATCAGTCTAGGGTAGGCGATTTTTTAAGAAAAACTTTCAAAGTCGAAGAAATCTTAAAAGGAAAACTTGTATAAATAGCATTACCAATTTCGATGAAAACTTGTAGGAATATAGTGTAAATATAGATATGAAAAGGAAAATGAACTTAGTAAATGATACCTTTTTAGCTATCAAAAGTTAAAGTTTAATATATTTGTTAGGTGCACATACAAAATAATGTTGTATACGAAGCCTTTTGATATATCTATGTACGTATTTTCAAAGGTGTGAAGGCATAAATAATATTATCTCTATATGTTGAGAAATTATATTATACTATATTTTTATAATATTTCATCAAAATCGGAGAAACCACTTATACAAATTCTCCTCGTTTTTCAAATGTAGCAGGAATTTCCTCTAAAGTTTGAAGCAAATCTATAAGAACGAAACCAAAAATAAGTTGCTTTTTTCTCCAAGACTGCGTCGATTTTGACATAAGAAAAAACGTGCAAAAGCAGCTTTTTTGTCCACAACTTATTTATAGTCCACAACCCGTTCTGGACCCGTCCACAACGGGTTAAGGACTGTAAAAGTGCTTCGATAATAGTTCAGTTTTAATGGGTCAGAACGTTGCCGCACAGTCGCTCGTTACCGAAGTTGCGAGTAATTTATACGGGGTTGATCCATTGTTATATGGGGATGTAAGGTGTTGTATGGTTGTGCGAATATACGTCTCGTTGAACTAGTCAAATCTTGGCAAATGTTAGTTTTGTTACTGCGAGGTGTTTGTTTGTGAAGAAAATTTAGTTAGTTTGGTGTTTGTGATCCGTTACATTCGTTACGGCTTTGTGTCTTTATATGATGAATATTTTGATGCTTTCGTATGATATTTCAATCTCTGCAAAACTGTATATTCACTTTGTATATTTTTCATATGGTAGTATGAATAATATTGAAATTGTGATATTTACATTTTTCGAATAAATAAAGGTTTTATGTTTATTTTCGTATAAATTGTGAGCATGTTTTGCGAAAAGCGTCGGGATTTCAAATTCAAATTTCATATTCTTAAAGTTTTTTCTATATAGTGTTTAGTGCGATGTGAAAAAGATAAAATATACAGAAGGATTATTAAAATTACATTTTCATAGAGACTGAAGTTGAAAATTTTCAGAGTCTGTATAAAATGTGACGTGTGTTAGGAATTTGATATTTCTCAAGCAAATTTCATTGAAAAAATATATTTTTAATAAAAAAAAATACATCGTAGGTACATAATATAATAAGTTAACATACCATTAAAATAAATTTTTAAGAAATTTATGTTAACGAATATATTTTCTCAGATTTGAATTGAAAAAAAAAAGAATGTCACCTCCAAGAAAATATTTCGAATTAATATTCCAATAACGTTTTACTTCCACGTAAAACAAGATTGATTTGAAAATCACTTTTCTTATTTACAACTTAATAAAAAGTGTTAGCAAAAAAAAATAAACAAAAAATCCCAATATCCGATCGAATTATAAAGTTGGACCTGCACGTGGAAATTTCTGCGTTCGACGGGCCAACTCATCCTTTGATTTATTGCAAAAACATATGAAAAATTCATCAAAAATTATGCCGAAATACCCGTGTTGTCAAAGGGTGGATTTTTTTTTATTTATTTTGACACACGCTCTAGAAGGGCATCCATAAATTACGCGCGCCAGGGCTTTCGAACTCGGGTCGACTTTATGACTTTATTAATAAAATACGCGCTTTTCCGGCATACGACAACCTTTGACGTCAAGGTTTATATTATTAATAAAAAAATATTTTCGAAAGGGACATCTGAGGGGCAACCTCGTACGAGATTCTACGCGTCGCGGTCAATTTTAATACCAAATGTTGAATCTAGAGTACGATGCTGTAAATGTGACATACCTCATTGTTTTTATCTATCTGACAGAAATAAGTTGAATTATTTTATATTTCCAATAATATTTAAAGAATTTAAACTGGAGTGAGTGTACTGGATTGAATATAGAACTAGATTTATTTGAGAATCGAAGAGTCCCAATATCGTCTTCGTTTACTCAAATATCAAAATCATATCTTAATTTACCTCCTTTAAATAATATGTTAATATAATATATCAATAAATGTTCATCAAAGTATATGCTTTCATATACTTTTTGTAACCATCTTGCCATTTATTCTAATTATCTGGGAAAAAAAATTCCTGAAAATGCTTCTACAGTTTATAGATTAAGAAAAATGCGTAGGAATAAGTACTCATATTCAGTATTATAAATTTCAATTATTATTTTTCGAAACGCGTTTACTAAATTTAAATAAATATCTTATCTCCTAGTGTAATATTAAATTCACCAGAAGACATAATTATGAATACATTACAATTAGGAGAATGCTGCATTTAACCGTAAAGTCATTCCGAATATTGGTGTAAAGTGCAAAAATAAGAACCACGTTCTTCATTCTTTAAAGTATATAAAAAACTATAAATTCATTTAGTGGCAATTAAACGAAAAAATGAAAGGAAAATGAATCAAACTTAATGATAAGAAGCGTTTCAATCAGTTCCACCTGTACGAATGTGTTGATATTCATAGATAAATACAGATAAGTGATTTAAAAACATTGATATAAAAGCCCGAAATATAATACGATTTTGATGAAAATCATATAGAACAGCAAAAAAACACGAAATACATATTTTCCGAATGCAAATACGAAAACTTCATTTCGGTCGAATTGACTTGTCGCCGCACCTAAGGGATTTCACGCGTGAAACCCGCGCGAATTCCACCCACCGAAATATATTCAAATTTATCTCAGCACACACAAAAAACCCTACCGTATGTACACACACGTATGTACTAATATAGTGCCGGTAGGGCTTATATTAAATCGAGGGCCCCGGTTGACCGTTTCGGGTCCCAGGACCTTTATGACGCGGCGGCCTCCTGACGAGGGTGAGTCTCGCGAATAATGTAACGGTTAGTGCCAACGACACGTGCGCAATAAAATAAAAAAAGAATACACATAAGTATATTATAAATAATGTATGATTTATGCGTGTGTCGGGGTGCGTGTAACTTTTCGGGCCCTTCGAGGGCCTAATGCGGCGCGTGGACTCTGTCCGAAACGTGTGTGACGTGAGATTTTAGAAAGTGTCACTTTTAATGGTATTATGTTATTTTTTCAGGACAAGAGGGTATATTTTTATAAATAAAGTGCTATTTTTAAAGCATGTGCCTTTTTAAAAACGCAAAGATTTTTATTGTTTATGTGAAAAATGAGATTGTCGTTATCGAGATATGTCGCAAATGAGAGAGGCGAGAAGGTGAATAAGAGCAAAACTTAAAAAAATAGTTTGAAGGCATCTAATATATCTATGGTAAAATAAATCATTTTGGGCCAATATTTTGATCATGGGATGATTATACTCTAAATTTTATGCTTCTTCACAATAGCGTTCTCATTTGCAAAATTTCAATGAAGTTCAACATTTAAAATATGTTTTATTATATTATATATATATGTATAAGAGTGTATAAAAGACATTATCATTATTATCGTATTCAAATGATGAATATTTTTGGTAGTGCTTGGGAAAATATTCGGAAAGCTTGTGAAAAGTAAATGTTTGTGTGATAAAATTTAGAGATTTTGTAAAATATTTACAAGTTTTCACAACAATAGATTCTAAACAATGTATTTTATATGCTCAGTTATGAAAGACGTGAATGTTTATGCGCAAAATGCATAATATTTAGATTTTTCAAACGAAAAATACTATGTTAGAAAATCTACATCTATTATATATTAGTTTCAGCATAAATGTAAAAATGAGTTTCAAAAAACTATTAATAATAAAAATTTCATATAATTTTAAACCGCGTTAGTTAAGTTCACCTTACATAATAATTAGACAATTGAACTTACGAAAAAAAAAATACACAAAATCTTCGCAACAACTTGAAACCGATTCAAATCATCATAAACAAACAAAAACACATCAAAAGACATTCGAATTGCACAAAAATAATTTAAACAAGAGAAAAACACCTAGAAGCACAACGACCTGCCATTATTTAGGCGAAAACCGAATCCGACCAGACACCATCAATCTCCTCTCCAAATGGCCGTACGTTTATCGATTTCCGCAAACGGCCAAAGTTAATTAGCGGTCAAGGGGAAGCGATTCGGCCCCAAAAACAGCCGAAGATGGGCCCCGGGAAAAAGCCGGGCCATTTTTTCGCAAGGCGGCCATTTTGGGGCCCTTTGTGAGGGCTTACAAATGGCGCCGACTTCGAGAGGGTCCTCTGTGCTATAATATGTATGTGCTCTACGGTGTCGTTTGTCAAAAGTGCACAATGTCTCTTATTTTATGGTGGGTGTGTGATGTAATGGACGCAGTGGATTGAAGGGCGTTTCTGATTGTTCGTATTCGATGTTTGATCTATTGACCGATTACAGGTATTTATTGAGACTAGCAGTAGGCGCATGTGTATCAAAATTGTTCGGAATTAATCAAATTTCGTATTGCTACGGATGTGTTTACTGCCTTCTATGTGTGAAATTGAAAAGTCGAACCCGGGATTTTACGCCTTATATACGTTAAAAGTTGTAATTTCGGAATCAAGACGATAGCCGAGTGGTCAACGAGCGTGTCCCATACGCTGGACACGGCTGAAAATTTCGAGCATCGTTGGCGTATTTATAATATAGATATGTGATCATTGAATTTTTTTGTAAAACTTTTGGTTGTTTAATATTCTAAATTAATTAGGTTTTAGATACTGTGTTGCTTGAGGTGCTATGGACTGTAAGATTATTGTGAATTGATGTATCACGTTGTGTAGCACGTACTTTTGTAAAACATCAATGTAAAAATTCCCTTAGATTGCATAATGTTTTATATAATTTGTAAAATGTGATAATGTAGAAATTTTTACAAATATGCACACAATAAACATCAAAATTTTCACTCGATAAATCGTTTAGAAATCTATAAATAACATGTTTACAATCAGACAAACATATGTACATTAATATTATTAATATTATTCAGATTAAATAAATCCAGAGCTAGTCTTTCGATTGTTGAATAGTAGTTTTTCTGCTAGTCTGAACTGTTTAATTGTTATCCAATGATAGAAAGACCAATCCTTAGTTTTACGAAATAAAACTAATTTCAACTCGACTCATTATAAAATGTGTTGGTGTCGACTCAATTAAAACTACTCTAATTGCATTTTCATTTTTTTATAAAGTATATTTTTTTTAATATTTTTAATGAGTTTTTTACATTTCAGTTTACATATGTTTGATTTTAGAAATCTTTTCATTTAGTGTAAAACATGCGTTTTTATGAAAAATAACTGCGAATTTTCACAAAAAATATGATCATTATTCAATGTCATTGAAAATATCAAGTATCATTAATAATTCACACGAGAACCGAAATTATCAAATTTGATTGATTCAATTTATCATTTATTCATGCATTAATACGACATTCATTAAATGCAATATAACATATTGTGCATATAAACTTGAATCAATAACGATGTTTTTAAACAAATATTAAACATTTAATCTAGGTAAAAACACATCACTGTAATAAATTGAGATATATGATATTTCAACGTGTGCTAAAACTGAACGTACGAGATGTTCGTACATTGAAAAAGTGATATTTATCCGCGTCAAATATATTAAAACTCAAAGCAGATCTAACGTACATTAATCACTCGCCAGAAATAGCGTGAGCAAATTCAATTCAGTTATATTGAACACGAGGTAAAAAGAGTACAGAAACGTATTAATATTATCTTGCTTAATACGAGTCGGTGCACATTGAGCGAGTTGTTTAGCACATTATAAGGGAAAACTCACGCACAGGAAAAGCTCGTTAGAGCGCACAACGTCATTGCTGCTTTTCCGGAAAAACGCTAACAAATATCTAACACGTTGGTCGAAAACATTTTTCTATTTGACTTTTTTTGAATGAAAAATTAATTTTACAGTTCGTTGAACCGATCGATATGTGAGAAATTCATAAGATGGTTTTGTCAGTCAGTCGATCAGTCCCATCAGCTCAATTCCGCAAAAATAAAGTAAGTAACATAAAGCAGAAAAAGAAATATGAAAGACGTTCAAGAATAGATTAATGGTGTTTAACAGTCTAAACCCATATAAAATCGAGCAATCCACAATCGAATTTGTTCTACCAAAAGAAATATAGAACAGAAAGTGATACTTCGTCGACACAACATCTTCCAGTACTAAATCAACCCTAAAAATTATCTGATCAATAATACAGGAAAAAATCCGTATCAACCTACAATTGAACATTCTATCATAATATAATATTTATTTAGCGAATTATTATAATATTTTCATTTAATCTCGAGTAGTAGGTATGCATTAACATTACATTTACTTTTAAGAGAGTTTGATTATAAAGCATACTCAAATATGACAAGCAAAGAAAAATACATAAATTTGATTCAAAGACACGTATAAAACGAACACAACCGGCTCTCAAACCTCAGGTTTCGTACAACACACCTAGTTCCAAGTGCCTAGAACTATCCAGTGTCCGTCCGTAAAGAAAAACGGGTCGAATCCCTTTCACTCGGCCGACCGCTAATGAATTTCTATTACGGCTCCCTTGTCATTTGCCCTTTGTCCCTTATTTATAACATTAGTCGGTCGATGTGTGTATGTGCGTTTGTGTGTATGTAAAAAATTCACGAAACTCGGGACGCAGTATTATTAAGGGTGTAATGACGCGACGCCCTTATTGCTTGGCCCAGTTCCCTTTTTTTTTCATGGGGTCGCATTTTGTTTTATGGTCTGTGTGTTAAGTTTCGCGTGTACTGCTTATTTCTTGATTTATTTCGGGGGTTTCTCGTTAGAGCGGTTTCGTTTGTGTACGGAGTCGAGGAATGTTAAGCGGATTTATGTGCGTTTGGATGTCCCTAACAACTTTATCATTACATATGACGATTGAAAAGACCAAGTGACATTTTTACCAAAAAAAAAGTTATATATACTAGAATTGCTTCTATATACGCTCATTTATTTGGTAGCAAAAGGATATAAATGAACTTGGATATATCATCAAATCAATCGACCTCCCCATAATACATATTGGTACTTAATCAACTTTGAGTGCACTTATTTCGAAATGCTTGTACCCCTTGGCCTTTTCAGTCATCATATAAAGTCTAAAAATTGTTTCTATTTGAATATAAATGACTTACCGATCGAATGTGATTGTCAAATCTGCTATAGCCAAATCAGCGCCTTGATCTAACAACTGTTTCACCATACCGTCCCACTCTCTAGTCTCTCTATTAAACGAACCATATCTTCCATCTGGCACTAATCTAAACGTGTAATTAAACATCAAAATCTTCGAAATTTCATGAATCAAGTCAATGGCGTATCCTTCAAACTGAGCGTTTCCTGTTAACTTTTCACTGGCTTCTTTGCGCATACAGTAAGGTGAACTCTGCAAACGAAGAAATCCGTTGAATAAACAAAGTTTTATTATTTAATTAAATAGTTGTATACTTACTAATATAGTTGTCACTACTAAAGTCTTGTTTTGCAGTATTTCCACAATCTCTTTTTGAGACTCGCCATAAGTCCTCGTGTAGTTGACACCCTCCGAAGAGTTCCAAGTGCCGACTTTTCTCAGACCATCCTTGCTAAGTTCGACGATATCCAAAGAAAAATCACTTCTGAAACCTTCGTGGTCGAACTTGATCACGCCAGTGAGTCCTTTCATTTCGACCTGAAACGGAAATTAATTTTATAAAAAAAATATCAAACTAAAAGTACACAACCGTATGTGCACGTAACAATCCTCGGCATTCAATTACTGCCGTATTTACACGTAATCACGACTGGATTCATACGAAGCGAAACTTTGACAATTATAAGCAACGTCGTATATTTATTTACTGTCGACATTATGCTGAAATTCTATTAGCTGCGTTTGTTTGCGCGATCTATTAGCGAATCTGGTAGTTTGTCTCGAACTAGCTCCATAAACTATACGTAGATCCAAATTAATATCTAGGAGGGTTCGGTAGCTCGAGATAGGGGTTGGCTGTGTGGAAGTCATCCTTAACTTATGGCATACGATCCGAATATCAGAAAATTCAATAATATCTATGATAAGTGTTCGAATAAATTCAAAAAAAATTATCTATTTGGGTTCACAACAGTGAATTAAATCAACATACTCTAAATACAATTGTCTGACTTAGTTCGATTGCAAATGTATTTGAATTTCAACGAAAATAAAAAAGATTCACCACCACTGATTCCGGATATTCGTAATATATAATATTCCATATATTCGAGTTGGAAGGGTGTAGTTTATCAAATTGTCGATACGGAATCGCTTAACGACGTTTCAGATAGCGAAGAGCTATGCGAGCCGATTCCATTATTGCTACAACATAATGGCCGAAAGCTGCCTTTTGTGTTTCGATCGAATAATGCACATACTTAGAAAGTTGTTGCAAGTCAGAACTTTAAGAATATACGAGCTGAAATGGATCAGGTCGAGCTGAATCTGAATTATCTGTGTCTAACGATACGATCGAGAACTGTGTATCATAGATACATGTTAGAAAACACCAATAAAGCTTAGAAGTTGTTCGAAAATAATAGCTCAGTTAAACAACTGAATTTCATTTATTTTTTACAAATGGTAGTACAGAATATAATATTATACTCTTTTAGATGAATTTTCAAATTTTGTGTGTTTTACAGAATTGTTTACTTAATAACTCGGTAATTCAATCCATGACAGACATGGCGCCTTTGACTTTTCATTTAAAGTTCTGAAATAAGTTGTAGACGTTCAATATTGATATTGACTGTTCATATAACAAACAATCGAACGAATTGAAATTCAAACAATAAATATAATCGATATAATGTGCCTACGTATGCCTACGAAAATAAATACATTCACTTGAATTTTTATACATTTTATATAAAGTGTACGAAAAGATACGTGATAAATCCCATGTAATCCTAATTGCTTATACGATCGTACACGGGGTCGTAAAAAGCTTAAATTTTTATCTCAAATCTTGCATAAATTGTTGTGAATTTTTCAGATGGGATTTAGTTTGGGAAAACGAATGTTTTCAGAGGGATTTTTTAATTATTATGTCAGCAAACATGTGTACAAAGCCAAATAATCAAAAAAAGGCAGCTGGAAACAACATCGACAAAGAAACGCTCACTTTATGCGTACACCGTCCGTTCAGCAAAAAAAGTGAACAATAACGCTTTTATTCAAATTCTGAATGCGAACGTTAAAATTGGAAAAAAAAGCAACGCTTTTTAATTATGTACGAATTTTCCATACGCACTGTGGCTGTCAGCAGAGGAGAAAGCACCTTTTGAATTTAAATATGCGATTAAAAGTTACGCGAAACACAAGTTTCACGTCGAGAGAGATCCTCTCTTGTGCGAGATATTTAAATGTTGAATTAAATCCTACGCTCGCTCGGATAATTACTCACAATTGAAATATCCGAGCTCATATCGTACGGTTTCAAAGCTTTCGTGAATAAGGCATTAGAATGTGCGATTTGATAACGTAATGAATTATAAAACGGTATCTTTGCGCGCACGTGTTCGAACGAAACTATTGTGCTTCAGCCACAGCGAGTTTAATTGGAAATTTTGATTTATTTGGCTCCTTCGAAGAGGATGTGTTTTATTAAGATCGCGAGAGGCTTAATGTATTCCGTTGGAAAATACATATCTTACATGGTGCGTGTTTAATATTAAGGATTTCACGAAGTGCTCTCTTATACGCGAATTGTATAAATACTATGACAAGAGGAATATTTTGATATGTATGACTTCGAATTTCCATATGACTTTTTTTAGAGTATTTATATTAAAATTTGTGATAAACAATTCAAACTAGTATGCATAGTCCTACATAAGGCTTTCGAAATTCTAAAAGCCTCTGTGCAACGTAGCTGAAACGATGCAAATTAGCATCAAAGGCGTATTTGTTACAGGGCTTTCACTTCTTTACGGTCAAACGGAATATTTGAGTTTTCTTCGGCCGTTGCATTCGCCTTGTATTACTACACCTCTAATGCGATGCTCACGTGTATAAAGCATATATCATTATACATATATCCTTCGACGTTTACGGCCACCGTATATAATATGGTCCACATAAACGAAACAGTGTCCCCTTTTCAGGGAAGTCTGACGGCGCCATAATCCCATTCTGCCAGATTGCTCGTTTCATTGTCCTCATAAAGGATTTGATTTCAAGGAGGCGAATTACCCCGGGACACAAAAGCAAAAATCAATATTGGATCGACCCTCCTCCTTATGGGGCTTTTATATTCCGTCGTTTCTTTCATAACCTCGCGGGATTAAGGGTTCGGGACGCATTATATTACCGGACCAGATGAAAAATTGTCACGTGAGTATTGTGCGTTGGTTAAAGGGTACAATGGCTTTTGTTTGAATCCTGGATGAAATTATTTTCAATATCAGATTTAGAAAATTGTAGATAGGTCAGCCGCTTTTGACTTGAGTGCCCTTTGAAAGTGTATTCTGTTAAATTTTATCCACATATGAAAATGTTACATTTCATGAAAATCTCTACTGTGAATTTCCATGTGCATGTTAAATTATGCTTCTTCTATTATTCGTGTGAAACAAAAAAATGAATTTTTAGGAAGAGTGAGAAATGTAGAACTGTGCTTTATTATGGACCAATATGAACCTCATACCACCAAACGCAGACACCTGTTAATTTTGGATAATCAATATAATCGATTTTGTGCGAAATCAACAAGCAGTCTAACATAAATGGTGGTTTGAAGTTAATCCATATTTGTCGCCGTTTCTCTATAAACATATATCTATTGGAAAAATCTTGAATTATATTGAAAATATTTGATTCTAAAAGGCATATTGCAAATTGGAAATATTGTTATGATGTAAAAGAATTATTATTTCAAATTAACACACATGTTTGATTAGTTATATGTTGTGACCTTTGAACGAAAATTCGCTCTACACACGAAATGGATTTGAATATTTTACGCGATCTTCTAGAAGACTTCCAAAAAGAAAGAGATAAATAAACGAATTAAAGGAAGGTAGTAAATTTATACGCTCGCAGGGAAAAGTCAATAGGACAATCTTCCGCTCGGGGTGCTTTTATTTTTTCAATTTGGCTCCAGGACCGCAAAAGCAGATCGAGCGTGATGATACCGTGAATACGTTTATTTTTTTCCCTCGGTTTTTTAAAAGGTGAAAGATGCTATCTCCGTGTACAATAGTACGTCTGAAAAGAAGCAAGGAAACGCACAATTTCATACATTTGAATATCTCGATCCGAAATAATAGGCAGTGTCTATATGAAAATTTATCCGATCGAAAACGTGCTCGTTTTATATAGGAAATCATATGTTTTTATTTTCAATAGAAAGTAGCACAGGAAGAATATTGAATTGTAAATGAAACTATTTTCAGAACATTTTATACAAAGTTCATGTTTGCCGTCGAGAGCATTCATAACATTTTTTTCGCGCTTTCATCATTTATTTCAGACTAAACGACCCACTTACCACTTTCATATAATTGATGAGACTGTATCCATGATTCCACGTGTCTTCAGCATCGCAGGACAAAGGCTTGACATCGATCTGTTGAGAAGTGTCCAAATCGTGAAGAGCTTTCGCGAACAAATGTACAGCATCATACATCAAAGCGGTTTCGGTCTGGAAAAAACAAGCAAAAAAAACCGCATAAAAAACAAGCCAATGTGACATTTATGAAAAAAAAACAAAACACATACAATAAAATGTTATACGACCGATAAAAAATTCGACGATATTTCAGATGGATTCAATACGACTTTTTTTTCATATCGGCGACAATGTGCCGTTCTGTGATCGAACGCGCATGAAATTCGGGTTCATAAACGCTGATGTATGGATTCGATATTTTCGACTGTAAAAAATCTGGGAATTTTGTTTTATGGACAGGTTCGACGATGAAATGTCGAATTTATGTGCTGAAAAATCGATGGCGATATTGCGTTGAATTTCGCGAATCGTCGCCTCGTTTTACGTGCTATTGCATATTTTATTGTGGCTATAATTTGATCTCGGTTTATTTTTCTGTTTACATCAAAATTTGTATATATTGTGGTATAAATATATATTTGGAATGTTTTTCGTTCAATTTATATGATTTTTACAATAATTGTATGTATTTTTTATTTTGTTATTAATTGAAAGTAATAAAATATATTTACCTTGATGAAAGTCATATTGTCCTTTAGTGGTACATGAAAAAAAAGAAATTTGAGATTAATAATATGAAAATTTCGTAACTAATATAAATATAATATTACACAATTATTACACAAATAAATGAATGAGATATTAGTATACCAATTTTCGTAAAAATCCATGCCAACTAATTTTTCATCCACAAATGAAACGGTCTGATGAGATCGTAAATTACTTAAGTTATTTTTCCGCTTCGAAAAAAGAGATATTTATTTATAACACTGTACAAACCGTTACAGAATAAGATCACATCGAAACTTACTGGAATCAACTTAAGAGATCGTATGACTTGAAGTTTTTAAGAAAACCCAAACCTCGTTATTCCGTACGAGAATAAAGACAAGTAACGACATTAAAAATTCAAACATCAAACTTAATTCAGCCATTTGCTCAGTATCAACTTAACACAATATACCCTCTTGCTCGACTCTCCTTCAATTTGATTAGCTTCAGCTAAAAAAAAAAAATACGCAAAACTTCCTTCGCGACCTTAATATCGAAAGACACTCGAAACACGCGATATATTTTACAACATGAAGTTCCTCAATCCCACAAGGTACGAGATAATTGAATTCAATTAAAATGTTTATATATCGAATCAAAAGTAGACTTTTTAATTAAATTTCTTTTTTCAATTTGAATGAAAATGTTTAATAAGGGTAGAAGATTCACCAGAAAAAGTTTGAGAATCTTCACGAAGACATTTCCGTATACATGTCGAACACACGAAAAGAGGACCGAAGTGAAAACGTTATTTGTACGCGAAAGCGACATTTTCATGGGAAGAGAGAACCGTAGCTTTCGCGAGGCTGTTTAAATAATGAGCTCCTCAAGGAATGCGCTTTCATACATGTAAAATGGACCTGAAAGCGTTGCTGGCACTTTATTAATATTTCATGGGATACACGGGAATTGTGCCCCCGTTTTTCGTTCATGTGTGTATGTGTGTAACCGGTGTGCTATTTTGCGTTTATGAAGAGGGCCTGTTTGATTTCGGCGATGAACTTATTGCTAGGATGTTGTATTGTAGAAATTTTAGGCAATATCTTAGTGCCTTTACAGACAGCAGATTTTCTATCAAACAATAGTTTAGTCGGGCTCTATAATCAGAATAAAGATATATGGAAGTGCGCATATTACAATTACAATTCCATATACTAAAAAGTGGCTTACTTAATTATCGGCTGAAAGAAAGTCTGCAGTCTTCGAGGCACTAAAGCATTCTGAAGACTACAGACTTTTTATCGGCCGATAGTTTAATCGAGCTCTTTAATCAATACAGAGGTGTATAGAAATGGACACATTACAACAATTACAACTCCATACTGAAAATTGGCCGACTAAACTACCGGCCGATAGAAAGTCTGCAGACTCCGAAGGCAATAATGCGACTCTAATCAACATCACGACATCATTGAAATCAATACAGTTTACATAAATACTTTATCTTGTATTTGACTATAATAAATGTTTTTTTTCCTTGGTGCTTCATCGAACCTGAACTTTTCAACGGATTCTTAATCGTAGTTCTTTTTAGTTAAAAGTAGATAGCCCCTAAACCAACCATATAACGGCCATAAATAGCATAAAATCAAATCGATTAATATGACATGAAAAAGGTTTCAATTTCAATACTAAACAAACATCGTATAAAATCATTAAAAACAAACATGCGTATCCGCGTCGAGAGCAAACCGTCCCTATACGCTCTTGATGTTTATTGTGTCTCACGTGTTAAAAAATTGAAACGAGCTCTCGAATGGGAAAAGGACGAAAAAAGAGGGAAAACGTCGAAAATTGCTTGTCGGATACAGAGGAGAGTTTCCGTGTAATATTTGACAGAGCCATTAGAGGTATGAAGGCCGTTTGACAAATTGCTCGGCAGTGTTCGTGCGAGGATGTTCTAGCAATATTAATCACCAGAAACGGGTTAATATACGCGTTTACAATAAATATATTATGCGAAGTTGTCGGTCCTTGGGCGTCCTTGAGGCTGATGTTCTGGTGGTCCTCGAGAGTGTGGGAGAAGTTCGAGGTTTTGCGCTAGAACTGTTGGAATGTTAGAGTTTTGAGTGAGTTTTGGAGTTTCTGCAGAGTAATTTTCTAATAAGTACTTGATAATGATTCAGTTACAATAGCGTAATAATGCGTTGAAACGCTTTTTTATATCATTTTAAGAAACTTTAATCATTTTGATAAAAATATTTAATTATATGTATGGATGAAAAACGAAGTTAAACTCGCCGATAAGTTGGCGTTTCTGCTCCGTTTACTGTTTGATACGGCATTTTATGAATTTATCTGAAAGTTTGTAAGACATGTATGACGACGTCGAGCGAGGATGATAAAGATTATATAGGAAAATGTCGTAGGAGCGAATCGATCAAAAATATAAAGTTTTCCTATAACTTGATAGTATAAAACTTTACAGCTGTCGTCTTTCGACATTTTCACGACTTTCTAATCCGAAAACTTTTTATGAAAACTGGCGTAGGTATGTAAATAAAATTTCCAGAGACATACGTCCCGCCTAGCGAAAATCGCAATTTTATACAATGTACATTAAAAGAAACCCGTAAAATGTATACGTCGACCCGAATTCCGGAAGATTTTCGACAAATTTCCTAACGGAAAACATCTTATTTGTACGAAGACGTCTCGTATAATATTTCAGCTATATTTTCATTCGGCATCTACGAAACGTACCGATAGGTCGAAATGTAATTTATTTACTTTGAGAAGTTAAGTACCGATCGATTCGTATACGTGCTGTGTATTTGTATGTGACACAACGTAAACTTCATTTGGATATAACGTAAACATACGTATTTACTTAGCGCGGTCCGGAAAATTCGTTACGTGAACCGGCAGTCACGTGCGTGACGCGTGAAAACTCCCCGTAGTTTTCCCGAGGAATTTCCTCAAATTTTCCTTAGCGAAATGGCGATATTTGAACAAGAGATTCATCTCACTTAAAATAATTAACTCGCTAGGAGTAAATATTCGAAATTTTCGTAGACGCAAATAAGTGATGCGTGCTGCGGTTCTAATTTATTAAATAACATGCTTGAGTAAAATGAGCAAATTTTTCATTGTTATCGATTTGTTTATTAAAAAATTCAAATGATTTTTTTTTTATTTTTTCAATTTCACTACAGTTTGGGTAAACCTGGGTCCCAGTTTTGTCAATCTTTAAATGACTTTTTGAAAAAAGAATTATGTTAGTACAGAAGTTAATCGAGTGTATGGTTTCAACTGGCAGAAAGCGTAAGATTTAGCATATATATAGGTTTTAATCGTGCAATTGAATCTAGAAAGAGGAACACGTCGGAGGGGGTGTTTCCATTCTTATTAAATTCTTTACAATTATGCTTCTCATAATTATATGAATTTTGCCTATATTTCTCGATTTGTACCAATTCAAATTTTATATCATCCCTATACTGATACATTGAATGTAAAAAAAAATACAAGAGTAATTAACTAACTAGTGATAATAGTGAAAATAACTAACCAATGAATTTATATTCCCGATGAAGCTGTTTACCTTACATTCTATGAAATCAGTCCTCCAACTACGACAACTAAGAAATTAGCAGGACAAAGACGAATATGTGTAATACAGTATATCATACATTCACTATGTCGTTATCCCTCTCATAATTTGACATCACGTAGTTGGAGGACTGACTGTACCATTATTTACACCACCGACTTCACTCAAATAAAATATTTACCAAACCACAAAAAAAAAAAATTTCCTAAATAAAAATATGAACAAGCACAAAATCGAAATTTGAATATTTGACGAGGCATTAAAATATTCACCTTGACGCTGGTGGGTCCCAATTGAAGCTTCCTGCCGAACCTGGCCTCGCCGTGCACCCAATCCTTGACGACCCTCTGGATTTCCGGCTTTTCCGGGTCCAAAAGCCTAAAAGCCGTTATGTTGGTTCCGCCGTACTTGAACTCGTCCAAATCCACGCTGTGCAAATCCTGAGGGAAGTTATACCACGTTAAATTGTGTTTTGGCGCAACGAGAATTCGAACGGTGAGTGTGCTTCACGGTGTACATGCTGCGATGTGAAAATGTTGTTTCGGTCGGTTTTATTGTTGGATTTGATCAAGTGTCGAGTGTTTTTCGTATTTGGAAAGGTTTTTTTTTTTTTATAAAATGATGACTGAAAAGGCCAAGGGGTACGAGTGATTTCGAGAAATGCGCGCTCAAAGTTGAGGATATACCTACATGTATGAGGTCGAGTGATTTGATGATATATCTCTGTACACGTTCTAAGTTCGTTTACATCCTTTTGCCACCAAACATATGAGCGTGCATAGAAGCGATTCCTGCACATAACTCAATTTCGGCAAAAATGTCTCTTGTACTCCTTGGCCTTTTTAGTGGTCAAATATTTTTATACATTGAGGTCCCACGTTTGCGCTGGTTGTGATCGTTGAATTACTTTTTTGTCATCGATGCTTAAAATATGTTTCATCGAACGCTTGTGAAAGTTTAAAAAAACCAACTGTATTAATTAATAGAACAAAATTCGTCCATGCTTAAAGTGTTAATAACAAAAAAGAAACATATTTTTTTATAAATATACGTATGTGGTACTATTTGATGAATTTTTTTTTCTGTTTTTAGTAAATTTATCTAACAATGAATGTTGATTTATAAAGAATTAAATTTTACATTTATCGTGATCATTTTTTCACAATTAATAAAAATATTATAATATTTTCGATTCATCATAAAGCGTTTCGTGCACGAAAGTCATAAAATATCTGAATTACAGACGCGATAAAAAATCATAAATTGCATCGAAAACGAAAAATAAATGCAAAAAAGTGTATGACGATTTCAACACTGAAATGCAAATGGACCGATTTAAACGAAATGGCGTTTTAAAAACCGAACCGGCTCGGATTAAACGGTCGGAAAATAAAACAGAAAACGGCGCAATTTTTTTGAAAAATATCGTGAAATATAAAAACATAACACGAACGACTTCCATAAATCGAACAGTTTGTCACGGTTTCTATCCGTACGGTGAAAATATGCTCGGTGCCGTACAAAAGTCGGGATTAATGCCTTCGCGAGCATTAAAATCGTATCAGTTCATATGAATTGTAAAGCGTTTCGAATAAACGTTATGACGCTTTTGATATACGAGAGTGAAATGTACTGAGATAATGCGAATATATATTTCGAAATGTATTCCCCGTATATAAAAATGTGTATGTGTGTTTGTGTTTTACGTAGTTTTGCTGTTGGAACGTTTACTACCTCTCGTTTGTATCGTACAATGTCTCTATTGTGAAAATTTTCCGAGTCATCTATCGATAAAGGAACGAACTATGAAGGTCCATTATCATAATATATAATATGTAGTTATGATATGTATAAAGTGCATATTATATTTCTACAAAATAATTTGTGATTTATAAATAAGAAGGTTTTTGTCAGTTTCACAAATCCCTTTTCACTTGAAAGATCTGAGAGTGCTCAGCTTTTTTTTTAACATTTATTTTCTCATAAAGCTCATATGAAAATTTTCAGTCATAATCTTTCATTTCAAATTATTTGATATCAATATATTTTATATATTAAAAAAAATCCAAAAAAATTGTATTATTATATATGAAATATGAAATTTAGAAAAATCTGCTACATTACCAATGCTTAAAATATGAAATACGTTTACGTGCGGGATTATTTTCAATTCAAAAACGTAAGTGAGACGTAAAAAAAATATGAAAAACTGAAAAAAGACAAAAGGCGTCTTTTATAATATAAATACACTGCGTAAAAATACACGTATAAAATTTTTCATTGTTCGTTTTTCCTTTATTTTCGTTCGCAAAAATCGACTTACTTTGCATACAAATAAGTTCCGCTGCTTACATTTATGCAAATCGAGGCTTAACACGATTCACGAAAAGGGGAAAACTCTTCCCTTTTTCCTCTTTTTTCAACCCGCGACTCACCCTTAAGACTTTTTCTTTTGAAATCGCGAAAAAAAGGAAAAGTTCGACGCGTGCATTAATTGCTGGCTCCGATCGCTTTTTTAGATATGTCCATCGAATGTTTCTAGCAAATTTAATTACAGGAAATATGCTTAAGAATTTCAAAGATTTGTATGTGTATTTATTAAACTGCAGAGTGTGTTTCTTATATAAATAATATTCGTGTATTGGAATTTAAATGTATTTTGTGGTGAGCGTCTGTAAATGTTTATTTAATATGCTGAAAATAATTACCAATGATGTTATGAGATAGCTGTGGTAATCTGACATCATTCCAATTTGCTGTGCTTGTTTCAGAACATCGTAGATTCTTTCAGTCGTACAGTCCAACACTATGTGAGATTCGGCTGAATTTTTTATTTGTTTCAGCAAAGGTCTGCAACAAAAAAAGGCATTTCAAAACATACCACTCGAGTATTCAAAATATTATCGAGAAACGTATGAAGAAAAAATTATGAAAAATGTTCAAATTGACTATTCGTCTGAAACGCAAAAGATAAATTGTAAAAAATTACAATTTGAAAAGTGCTTTTTCTAATATTTCAAGCATTCTCTCTTTAAACATACACAAAGGTTTATTTTGTTTTCTTTCATGCTTGTCGGTTTTGCCCTGTTTCAATTTTTTTTTTACATTTCACGCTAGTCAATTGAGATATCTTTCACGGTTAGTTTCATGCTAAAGAAAAATATACAGGAGATACATTCCAAAGCCACATTAAAACATTTCAAATAGATATATTAAAAAATGTATAAACATTTCTATCATAAAGTAACGTGGTTTATGATAATATATTATTACAACTCATAACATTACAGTATCTAATATAGTTTCATTTTATAAAATTCATCAAATACAACATGGATATTAAACCAAAACGTCATAGAATCAAATTGTAACAGAAATGTACGTTCACTCACTTTCTTTCCGAGATGTTTAATGTTACTCATTTGACTTTGTCAAACGTGTAGTAGAAAATAATTAACATCACAGTAAAATAATTATTTCTATTCCGTAGAACTTAAGAATTTAAAATATAGATATTATATTATGATAGTTTACATCAATGTGAATCGAAAAAAATCTATTTTTTTCCAATTTGCAGACTTACACCACTTAAAATAAAAAATACAATAATTATTCATATTATTTAAGATCAAATCATCCGAATACATTCAAAATAAAAAAATCCTCCACAAAAAAAACATCTAATATAAATATCAGAGGATTTCCACAACCGAGCATCGACATACACGGCTTCGAAACCTCTTCGAGCGTCAGCGTATTTTCCGAGATTTCCGGGAAAACTTTCGCACAATATCCAAATATTTCCTCTCCCACACACACACACACAAACATACACAAACATACATATATATATATATATTCCATATTTGCAAAGAACACAAACAGCACGTGTGCACACGTGATTTGAAATCCACCGGTGTCTTATCTCAAGCGGATGGCGGGCATAAATCGTCGAGTGCGGCTTGCATAAATCTGAAAACTCGCGCCTCTCTCGGTCCGCGCCCATTTCGGAAGTAATTTGTCAAAAAGTAGCGTTATTCAGATGTAGAGAAGCCTCAAGTTGGGTCTAATCTATGCGAGTGCTCGTTTGAGGTTTTGTTTTCGGACGGTGCTTGGTGCGTTTGTTGGGAGAATGTAGTTTTCCGCGATCCAAGACTCGTATGTGTGTGATGTGTCTTTGTTAAGTTCGAAACTAGAAAGAGATGCCTGGGAAATTAAAATATTTTGGGAATGTATGATAAGTTAGTTTCTTAAACAGTTTTGATTCACATATTGCGTTTTCAGTGCTTTCAATTAGTATTTTCTTGTCTAATATATGTTAGTGCATGTTTGAGGTTTTGTTTTCGGACTATGTGAGGTGTGTGTTTGCGAGAAACAGTAGTTTTCTGAGATCAAAAGATGTATCCTTGTTGAGTTTTGAAGGAAAAAGAGGTGCTTGAAAAAATTAGAATATTTTAAGTAGTTTTCTTAGACAGTTTTCCTTAATAGATTGCAATATAAGTGTAGAGTATACCTAGTTTAATCTATGCGAGTGGTCGTTTGAGTTTTTGTTTTTAGACGATACAAAGTGTGTTTGTAGAGAATGTAGTTTTTTTAAGATCAAAGAGTCGTTTGTGATGTATCTGTGTTAAGTTCGAAACAAGAAAACTATGAAGAATTTCCTGGAAAGACTGATGTATTTTGGAATTATATTATAAGTGTCTTTCTAAGACAGTTTACATTGTTTAATAGAAGTGCATTATCGGTGTTTAGTATAATATCGCAGTTCAAAATTCATTAGTTATTATACGTACATCAAACGTTCTATCCATACAAGCTTCGTTATGTTCAATGACATTAAATATACCTTAGCAAATGGATATTAACTACCTTAAAAGGATATGACACAATGTAGTCTGACATATACATATAAACATATCACAATTTCATACTAAAATAGATCAAGTGAACAACTGGATGGGTATATTTTAACTAAAAAGCCTATATAAAAGCCAATTTCATCAAATTCGCACAAAAATAACGTATCCGTTAATACACGCGTTGCACTCACCGACGACAATCATCCGTTGAAGTAACGAGCGATTAGTCTTAAAGCGCTTCTAAAACCTCGCTTCCCTCACGTTACAAATTAGCATCTTTCAACCCAGTTTCGAGCTCATGATACGTGTAACATATTACACCATATAACATATACGTAGCCAATAATGTTCGCGTCCATCCAGAGCTTCTCAACACGTTAATGGAAACCGACAGGCAGATAAGTTCGGTGGCTCGTTAAGGAGCGTGCGCGTATTTTACGAGGCAATTTTCGAGTCTGGGATCCTGGCTTCGTTTATCGTTTCCCCTTTAAGGAGACGAATTATTTATGGGGACGTGTGCATTATGGGGAATTTTAAGTTTGCTAGGAAACGTGTGTTGACTCGCTTGGTTTATGGGTCTCTTTCGTTATTTGTTATGGGGATGTTTTGGGTTGTTAAGTACAATTGAGTCGATCAGTGTATACTTTGATTAGATCTAATTTTTGAAAAAAAATGTGAGATTTAAATGTCAAAGAAAGTATTTGGTGAAGTATAATATAAGTCTTAACCTTTCATGTGTGAAATAGTTTTTCTTAATAACATTTTGTTTTTTTTTTCTTTTCTGAAGTAGTATATTTTATGTAGCAATGTTGACCGCAATTGTTAAAGGGCGACAAATCTACAATCATGTTCCAAAAATGATTATTCCATATATGTATTGTTTTGTCGGCCGTTATTGTGGCTTTTAAAATTAAATAAATAAATAAATAAACATAGATAAATGACAAAATTTTATTGGGCACCGAATAAAACGTTAATCATTCATTTCTAAGGCGATTTTAATTTATTCAGTAATTAAATATGAATAAAATTAATTTTATTTTATCATAACTGATATTTGTATGTTTATTATTTCGGATAAATAAAATTGAGGGAATTTTTAAAAAGGCACCAAAAGAGTTTGAATGTTTTTTTTCGACTTTTGTATTAAGAAGATTATCATATTTTGCACTAAACGGTTCAATTCATAATCAACAAATTCTTTACACGTGCATTATTCTATTAAGTATTATCAGAACAATTTTACAATTGATTAAATTTTATATTTATTTCGAAAAATATACAAAAAATGAATTATGTATGAATGAATAGGTACACAAAGAGCGACGGTATCACTTTATTCGATGCGAAAAGAAAGCTGCTTCCAAATGTATCGAAAACACACAAAAATTTTCATTGAACCGAAGAAAACGCGGAAAAAAGAAACGGAATATTTCTCGACATAACTAAAGGAAAATTCGAAGGAAATTCCCCTTCTGCCATCCGACGCAGGCTCGATCGTAAAATTTTAAGAGTCCTCTCAGTCATTATTATTTCGCCGAATTCGAACGATCCTTAGAAATGAATGACGCCAACAGGGCACGAAGCCTCAACTCGAGGGCGAATATAATATTGTAAACGTGTGCACGGTATTGGCGAATTTATAAAATTTATGCACCAGTTTTGTACAATTGGACCAGCCAAATGAAAAAAAAAGTATTGGGAAAATCTTTTTTTTTCTTCACAAAGAAATATTTTTTGTAAGTGTACTGTATATTGAGCATTTTGTATATAGAGGTATTTGAAAATTTACCTGTGTAAAAATATAATGAATATTGATAATAGCCACTTGATGAATGAAAGTTATATCTAATAATTTAATTGTTAAAAGTTGGTTATATCTTTCAAATCTACATGTATATATGAAAAAAATGGCATTATTATTTCTGAGATTGATAGGCAACTTATAATTGTAGTAAATGTATCCAATTCAGTAAATATCATTACGAGGGAAGCCCACCATCCCAATATCATTATCATTCATAAAAGTCAATTCTTTATATTTTATTTCATTTTTTTCGAATAGAAAATCAAAACTATAGATAACAAAAACTATGTTTATCTATTGCCTGAAAGATTATCGAAACAAAACTAAAATAAAAAGGTTATAACGTTTCCAACTTTTCAATCTTTTAATACTGCATGCAAAAATGTAATAAATTTTAAAACAATTAAATGACTCAAATATTAAAGTACGTATAGAATCCGTTCAAATATCGAACTTAACTATTTAATCAGCAAACATTACCACAACAAACCGCAGCTACAAATCGATACACTAGTAAACAACCGACTTAATGAAAACTATTGCCACGCCACTAATTTATTTCGGTCTGCAACTGAATGTAAAAATAAATTAAACAGATACACTCTACGACAATTACATGACCCAAATATGAGAATTTACATACAGAATCCGTCCAAATATCGAACCTAACTATTTAATTAGCAAACATCACCGCAACAAACCGCAACTACGAATCGATACACTAGTAAACAACCGACTTAATGAAAACTGTTGTCACGCCGCTAACTACGCACAGCATCCAGAACATCTCCTTGGAGCAAACGACGCAAATAAACCTTCGTTTTATCGTCGAAGTTATCATTCGGAGGCGTAATGCGGTTGCGACGGTCGTTATCGCCGATTTTGCGACGATAGAAAAGCAGCTTGGATCCGTCGAGCTCATTGCGAACGGCTTTTGAATTATGCAAACTATGTACAGGGTGACCGCAAAGTGTTGGCGCTTTGAGGCTTCGCATTGTACGTATGTATTCGCGATGAATTGGTTTAGCGGTTTGTGCTGTGTTTAATCTGCGATTGTTGTCTGTTCGATGATTGCATTGTGAGGATTTTATTGTTTTCGAATTTATTTTTTCAGGTATTCAAAGAAAATTAGTGCATTTTTTGGAAATTTTATAGTATGAGCAATGAGGAAAATAATGCTTCTATTTGTTTCGAGTATATTGGTAATTGAAAGTAATAGTGAATCATTGCGGTTCACGTATGAAAAAGTAATCAGACCATACATAGGTGACTTCACGTATCTGTTAATTCTAATCATATAATTGAAAAATCGTTTTTTCAACTCTTACATAATATATTTTCCAAAAATATACTCATATATTTTTAGTTTCAAAACAAAATCAACCAAATTACTTAAAGAACCCGACACTGTATTTCGATCAGATAAATAAAAGAATTTAGAAAGCAATTTTTCAAATATATTCAAATCCATATTGATTGGATTTTTTGAATAAAAATTAAATTAAAATAAAATAAATATTTTCATAACAAATAAATGAATACTTGAATAAACAAAACGTTTAAATTTGACTATATGAACGTGTTTCGGATTGTCTCTTTTGAGCGTTCTTTATGTAAGGGCAAAGTAAATAAACATCGATATTTATTTTATATGGACAGTGACAGCGTATGACTCGATAAATATTTACACAATTTTGATGTTGGATTCGTTGAAAATATTATGTGTACATAAATGATTGATCGTAAAGGACTGTGTGAACGGAAATTTCTTAAAAAATATATGTGCGTTAAAAGCCTTTCCTGTATCTGAACTATTATTAATGGAATTTTCCAGGAAATATTATACGGGTACTCGGTAAAGAAAGTTTTTCGCATCGAATAAATATTATATGAATGTGATAAAAAATAAACCGAGCCGAAAATCGAAAGCGATCAAGATGTTTTCTATTCGAATATATGATGAAATAAATTAAATTTGAAAATCATAATAATTTTCATCGAAATAATAAATTGAAATTTTGAACGATATCATAAATCAAATTCCATACGAACAAAGTCATATTTTATGTGCGCTCAAGTCAAAAGGATTACTCGATCCTATTAAAATAATATTGAACTAAAATAATTAATATATGCAAGATATTTTCAATTGAAAATTTAATTTGTTATTTTAAATTTGAACAAACTCGACAGAACAAAGTTAAAATATTTTGTGAAAAAACCAAAATCGCTCTAACGAACCGGATTATTTTTTCAAAAAGAGATTGAAATTAAATTAAAAATATAAATTTTTACTCGTTTTTTCAAAGTCGTCAAATTGTAGAGGCGTTTGCGGTTTTAGTGCAGCATCTGCGCCACTTGCAGAATGCACTCGAATGCATTCTATACTCGGGTGCAAGGCCAGGGTGGGTTTCGTATTCATTTTAATTATATTTTTATGCAACTACATGTGCAGATGCTACCCTCGCCGCGAATATCCATCCCATTTGCTTTTGATATACTCGCCTTTTGTGTAATCGTATGGTGGAAATGCAGAAATGCACTCTATGTTAAGTTTGAATTTTTTATAATAAACAATATTTATTTATGTTTAAGTCAGTAATGTGGTTGAATTTTAATATTTTTTCCACCTAGAATCGGACCTGGGCTTCTATTTTATAGAGTTTTGTACTAACAGATTATTTTTTTGGATAAGCTTGGTCAGTACATTGATCAACTCTATATTGGTCATGAATGGTACTTCTCATAAGAGCAAAGGTAAGAAAAACCAATCACTTCATCAAGTAGCTCACACAAGATGAGACAAGTGAAAGCCCTGGCCACCAATAGATGTCACCCGAATTGATTAGCATATACACACGAACGATCCAAATGACACTGATAAGCTGAGATTCCGTTTGAAGAACTATTTTATAAAGCATTAAATCTAACGATTTGTCTAGTTTAGAAACGATTTAGTTAAGTTAAGCATTAAGTAATTCCGTTAAATCTCTAGTTAAGTAAAAACGTAAAAAATCGATTCGATAATCTAACAAAACCTGAAATGTAACTTGACCTATATCGAAAATGTATTATGAATGGATTGCTTCACTAGTACTAAAAAATCTACAAATTCAGTCGCACATTCCGATGCGAAATCTACAGCACACATTCGATTCAAACAAACGCGTCATGTGCACAAAGAAAACTCAATTCCAGCACTGAATTCGAAAAATAATGAGAAACGATCACCACTACTACCTCGTACAGAAAATACACCACTGAAAAACCTCCCATCGGAACAATAGAAGCGAATATCCCGCGGCGCAAGAGCAAATAGCCTATCGCTCGAAACACATGTGCACGGCGAGCGAAATGAGATCGTATTGAAAAATAATAAGCCGTCGCAAGAAAACGATCATATTTATTATACGTGCAGTTTATATTTCGTATAAAAATGCACGTTCGCCATGGAATAGAGCGGCATCCTCATAAGTGCATTTATGTGGAGTTTTGCAGCGGGACGAAAGAATGAAGCGGAAGTTGCTCTCTAATGGCTTCGTATGCGGAATCGATGGTTTTCAGGAAAAGGATCTCCGAGGATAGTCCTTCAGGATCTCGTGTCGAGAGGAGGAATATCCATGCTCTAAAGGAATGCTCGTGTTTCGATAGGGTTTAGTAGTCGAAGCCGAGTGGATATCTATTGGCATCATTGAAGTTCGGTTAATTGGTGCTGTTCAGGTTTAATTCGAAATTTATTTCATTCGCTTTATTTTATAAATATAATCTTTTATGAATAGTTTTGTTGGTAAGTCGTTTTAATAAATCAAATTGAGAGACATTAAGTTGAAGTTGGAGTTCGCGAATTTATTTTTGCTTCTTTGAATTTATGTATCTGAATGAAATATTTGTCTTGAAGCATTCGTAAGCAGTGATTCATAAATGTATTATTTGGATCGAGATAATTTAATATGAATAATTGTTTTGCATATTATCATTGTTATTGTAATATAAATTATATTTGCGTAGGATGTAGCATGAAGCTCATTACGCATGAAAATTTCTGATAATTTTGAATACAAACATAAGAAAATTATTATTATGCTAATTTTCTTACGTAAACCCTTCTGATATGCGAAATTTTATTATACATTCATTTACAATTCTAACCTTATGTTAATGAAAAATGAATATAAAAATATTAAAATTTCAATATTTTTATAAATCACTAAAATCACAAATCATGTTTTATACTTCAAAATGAAAACAAGCAGAATAGTTTTACGAGAACCTTTCTAATATAACAACTTAATCGAAACAAAACATAGACACATTAACGACCACCACGTACGATAATAACCAGACACTGTGTCAATATGGAACGCCATAAAACCACCGCTCATAAAAAGCAAACTTTTTCACGCGAGAAGTAAATTTTATTAGCGTCCGAGGAAAACGTTCGGAAAAATCGAGGAAAAGCGCACTTCGATATCTCGGGGAGGGGAAAAACCCTCTGAAATATTGCCAGTGTACGAAATTAATTTATGGCCTGCATACGCCACACTATATCGAGTGTAGTTTCGGTTTTCTATTTGCATTCGAAGTGAACTTTTACAACGGAGTGTTGAGAGTTGGCAAGACGAGCCGCACTCGGAATTGCGGCTGCCGATTGCTTCGCAGACATGTATCGCATAATATTTTGTTTCAGCTAAAGAGCTTTTCAAACTGTGAGGGTGAGTGCGTTTTTAGTCTATTTATTCAAGTAGAAGAGAGTTTCTAGTAGGTTATTTGCAGGGTAGTTCGAATTTGCCTTTCATATTTGATCTATTGAATTTAACGGTTGAAGGATTTTGTGTTGAAAGTTTTGAACTTTTGTAAAAATGTTGTTTTATAATTCAGTATTGCTTGAGATTTTTCAAACTTTCAATAAATTATGAACAATTTTAATTTTGATATGTGTACAGGCCGTGCCTATTTGATTTCAATGTCTTGGAAATAACTAATTGCAAGTCTTATCTCGTGAAACGTTAAAATTAAAAATAACGTAGATTGCATAATGTTAAGTGTGTTTGTAAATCCAGAAACTATCTCAAAACAAAAAATATTATCTATATCAAAGTAAGGCTTATTTTTAAGAGATTTCATTAAAAACCATGTATTACTCATAATGAATCGATCAAACTCTCTTAAAAGTCCCTGCACACAATAAGATTCCCCTCCGAAATCCGGATCCGGTTATTTTCTAAGGTCCAGTCAGTTTACCAGATCACATGAGTGATATACAAGCATCTTCGCTTTTACAAAAAAGTCTGAAAATCTGCCTGAACCTCACAGCAAGACCTGATCCAGAACACGAACGCGAATCCGGATCGTGTTCGGGCTCCTTAAGAAGAAGCGTATAAAAAGACACGTCTCACTTTGAGAAACCCAGAAAATCCCTATAATATGGTAATATCTGAGTTCGATGCTCGTGCGGCAACAAGATACGGGCTAACATGGCAAAGTTTCGAAATGATTTTTGGCTTATTTACGACTACGCAATGTGGATTTATGGCGCCGATAGGACTGCGCGAGTTTCGTCGGTTAACCGCCGCGTATTAAACTTGTCGTTGACAGACTCGCCTTCTAGTATGTATAATATATGTGTGTATGTTCTATATAATATATAAGTATAGTGTGTTTCGGAAAATGTGCTGTTGTTGTGTGTCTTGTCTTATCGAGAGTCGATTCGGCTCGGATGTGGGGTCGAGTGTTGTTCGGTTCGGTTGCGGTCCGTTCGTGATGTTGCGTGTGGAAGTTAAAGTTGTTGAAGTGTGTATGAAGTTCTGTAGTGGTTGATTGATTTAGTTTGGAATTTAATTTAATTAAGGGTGAGTTGGAGAAGTTTTTCGATTCAATTATGTATGAAGTTTATTCAAGAAAAATATTTTAGTTAGGCTTTTTGCCATATCGATTGTGAAACTATGGAATTTAATCAACTTGGATTAGAAAGTTTGAAAAAAAAACGTAATTTTATTCTAATTTTATTTAAGCCAAATAATGAAATTTAAAATTTTGGATTATTTTATTTCAAAGCTATGAACAACTGAGTGAAAATGTGAGATATTGAATTCCGTACAAACACGAACACAGTCAATAAATAACGGACTCTTAGTAGTAGTACCAATCGATTCAATAATTTAAACCGGATATTGTTTGATCACATTCGCGTTTGCAAAGTGCAATTGTTACATTTTCACTTACGATTAGTTATCGATATGCATTAAATTGGATGAATAAAACACTTATCATCCACATGTGGACGACTATCGAATGGCATGAAATTCTTCCTTAATTTCATATTATAAATGTATAATTATTTAGACCGCTCTGTGCACGTGTGATGAGCACTTTCTCAATAAGTCGCCAACTAGTTTTGAGGTCGCCGAGCGATAAATTTCCCGTCTTGCAACATACAGAAAACATAATTTATATCCTTAATAATACGAAATCCTCATATCGAGAATGCGCCATACATTTTTAACTTGACAATTACGAATCGGCACATAAGAGCATTACCAGCTCTGAAAAACCGCAAGCATCAGCTTTCGTCGAAAATTGGATTTTTTTCCTACGTCAAAAAACGAGCAGCTCGGAAACAATATGTACAAAAATGAAGCCTTTGTGAAAGATTAGCCGACGAAATCTTCCTTTCTTTCTGCTCTCGGATATATTGATTATTAACGTCGGTGTTAAGCGAAAATTTACTGGATCGTATTACGCAAACTTGAGCGGACCTTGAGCGTGCGAAATTTTCCCGAGAGCAAAGAGAGTTTTCCCGAGAAAATTAGAAAGGGAACGATATAGAACAATAATAAAAATAATAATAATAACGGAGGCTCTTGTAGATTAAGTTTTTTCTTCGACTTGTTCTTAGGCGGAAAGTTCTTCTTTCCACTTATTTGCGCGTGCAAATCGTTGTTTAATATTGAGTAACGCGTTCCGTCGAGTTTCTCTCATTAAAATAAGATTTTTTTTGGATAAAAGGGAAGCTTTCATCAATAGTATAAAATAAAACTGACTTTTTAATATTTAAAATAAAAATGAAAAGTATTATAATGATATGTAACATTTTTAAATATTTTAAGAAGTAAATTATTCTCTACGAAAAATAAAAAAATAAACAATGTGCGCGAAAAAAAATTATTTAAATGTCAGTGTAAGATAAAAGACTATTTGTAGGTATATGTTATGTCGAGTCTTATAACAGTTGAATAAATTAAGCACTATCCCAAGTGTTGGCTATATTTCTATTGACTATTTAATAGACGTTTACCTCACTAGGCAAAAATTCGGAAATATACTATTGAAATGGAATGCACGATGAAAATTCTCTGCAAAAGCCCAACTACAACATTCTCCCCTTTATATTTTGATTTTTTTTCGACGGCTGTCGACTCAGGCTGTAGGTTTTCGTTGAATCGTGAATATTCATTTTAGCCGAAGGGCATTCATTCGAGAACGACCAATAAAGCCTCGAAAGCCCTTCCGTTTCTCTTGTCTGTGTTAGCGTTCTGGAAAAGCAGGTGTATTTAAAGGTTTTCTGACTGGAAAAACAGATGCTGAGAATGAGCTTTCAAATTTCGAATATTATTATTTTCTTTGTAATTTATAATCGTAGTAATGGCTACATTAAACCGTTTATAATTTTGTTTAGATGTTTTCATTATAACATTGAGCAAAAGTTTGAAGTACATAATGTTTAGTAAGTATTTGAATTGAAATGATTTTATATGAATATAAATTCTAATTCAAATATTAAATAATTTTTATATTTAATCAATTTGAAAATCTATTGACAGAAAAACCAATCTAAATCCTAACAATTTAAAACACATTTCTAGTTTCATTAACGAATAGACTGAACGCTAAATCTATTAAGTCAACACCTACTTCGATTAAACTACAGTTCAACATTTCTAGAGCAAATTTGTTTTGAATTAACTAAATTCAACAGTACAATAGTTAAATTTTGAATACATTCCCAACGTATACGCTGCATATCGATGCGCTAAATCAATTCGCATTCGAAATACGATCGAGATAAATTTTCCAAACACACATATTCCATTCGGATTTTAATCGAGTCGAAAGTCAAAAAGTCGCTTTTAATTCGGGACGATCGAATAAATCACCGTTTGAATCGACGCCAAAATAAAAATCCGAAAAAAAATCGGCAATAAATTGGCATCGGAATATATGCGGCCCGAGAGAATCATATTTGAATAATTAAAAAATCACATAACGAAATTGCTGCAGAAAAGTACAACGGGTTCGAATTCGTATTATGTCTCTACAATACAAATACTGAAAAAAATGAATCAAATTTCAAAATATTAAATTTTTTTATTATATTTTGATGATTTTATAACACATGCATTAGAATTATTTGATGTAATACGTAAAAGAAGATTATGCTCGATTCAAACTTTTGAACAATTTTATCATGCAGATATAATAGAGAAAGTCGATACATTGTAGTAGAAGACTTAAACTTTTCAATTCTTACATTTTTAAAACTTCTATAGAAAATCACTGGAACTTAAACGAAATGCAATAAAAAGCTGAGACCGAGCGAAGTGCAACTCTGCGAACCTTCTCATCAAATCGTACTTTTAGCACGAGAGGGTAAAAAAAAGAGAATATCCCGATCTGAATTTTTATCGCACAGATAACGAGATCGTCTGAAAATATTCAGCGAATTCGCACGTCCCTCTTTTTTTTCCCAGTATCAATGCGATATCAATATCGAGATATACATAATTGCCAATTATCGCGCAACGTTCTCGAGCTACGAGTGCTCCAATTAGTGAGCTCGTAATCTGAACGATGTATTTTTTCGGGGCACAATCGAAACAGACCTGAAACGGTTAATGCGTCAAAGATGAGCGGCTGAAAAAATAAAATCTATACAGAGATTTCGCATTGTGGATGAAAAAAAGGAAGCTGGCTCTAAGTGCGCCATTAAACTTCTCCGATTCCGAAATGAGAACGAGCTCTCCTTTTTCTGCTCGAGCGTTTCTAGAACTTTTTCTGAAATTTTTTTCTTCAGACGGTTTCGCTTGTATACGTAGAAGTGAGTGAGTAACCGAGTGTAACGTCTGTATAAAGCTCATATTGAAAATCTCATTCATTTTAATGTGATAAAAATGAAAGACGCGCTGGAGATTCAATAAGATCGACTCGTTTAAGCTTAACTCGTTTCAGGGTGTTATCGACACTTTTTAATACAACATTAATAACATTCTTGTAAAGAGTTTTCCCTCGGCATTCGAGGGAAATATTTATTGGAAATTTTGATCGTTTTGAACGTTATATGAAATCTTTTGTGAACACTATTCAATATTTCGAACGTGTATCTACTAGTACAATAGTTTTTAAATATTAATTTGATTATATTGTATTTTCAGAAATAGTTTTCACTATCTTTCCTCAAGTTTTTAAAATTAAATATTAACATTTTTTCATTTGAATTTTTTTTCGATAAATTGTATTTTAGACAATATCTAATAGAAATGGTCAAAGTAAAAATATGATAAAAATACACAAATGACAAAATAACAACAAAGAAGTATTTTTTGGGCCAATCCCACAATCCAAATTTTGTTTTTTTTCATGCATCATTCGCTGCAGTACAAAAAATTTCTACCAACCTATCTTTCACACTTTTTCGACGTCAATTTTTTCCATTTTTTGATAGTTTTTTTGGTTCTTGATTGAAAAATTTTTCAAACAAAGAATCGTATCCCTGGTAACGCGATTACGAGCGCCAGACCGAAAAAGAGCATGAAATTTTTCGAAAAACCCGAAACTCTCCACCCAACATAGCTTCTGCATATTATGGATAGTTCAAAATATTAATTAGAATTTTCGAGATAAAAAATATTATATGGTAAGTATTCATGGACATGATAACCTCCTTTGCAGGATTTTTACGATTTCGGAAAATATCGTACATTTTTATGATAATTTTATGAATTACATAATCGCCTTATTTAGTAAAATAAATATTTTTTTTTCATTTGACAAATTCTTTATATAAAAAAATAGGCTTGAATATATGCTTTGTTATATATTCCCGGTATGTTTTAGATTCGAGTATTTCGAGTACACGTATGAGCTGCAATTTGGCTCGGTGTGAATATTTGATCGAATCCCGAGATTAAAATCGGTAGATGGCAAATCCTATGGACATTGTGCCGTCTGGTTGAGTACTTGTTTCATTTTTGACTCGTCATACGAATTTTAAAACCTCCCAGTTGTTAAGAAGCTTAGCTACGAAACACAAAATATAACACAAATCCATCTAAAAACATATTGTTATAATGTGTTTTTAAGATTTTATTTTTAAGATGTGGATGTAAGAAATGAGATATGAGCCTTTAAAGATAGCGAAATTTGAACGATGGGTGCACGAAACTCATCTATTGTTTAGTCCCTATATGCTCTATTTTCGTTCATTATGGACATTTTAAGCACTTATTATACTAATATACATACATATAGATGCATAGAGTCAAATATTACTTAATCATGTTTACGTTCACACAAAGGGCAATACCTCACGTAACCACTCACTTATCGACATATACAAACAGAAACATACAAATTGGAAAGTTATCCGACAAAGTCGAAGACATCCACTTACCGGTAGTCAGTTCCGTCTCCAAGTTGTCTGACTGCGATGGGAAACTCGGAAAGACCATGGGACTTGAGCAGCTCCTGCAGTCTGACGAGTCCTTCGTTGTTTTCGTAGATTATTGTGAAAGACTTCCAGCCCCACGCCTTCACGATGTCGACGTACGCCTGAAACGAGGAGATAGCGAAATTTAATTACCGAACAGATTCTCGAAGAGAGAGGCCAGAAAGATCGGAATGTTGTCATTATGACGGATTCGAAGTTGAAATGTTATCGTAATTACCGGAGGAGAGTTTTTGGGTTCGACGTCGGGGAAGCGAAGGGCGGTCGGGAAATGCATGGGTTTGTTTGATTAGTTAGTTTCAAGTTGAGAGTGTTTGTGGTTTGAATTTATAGCAGGGGAACTAAAGCTCTGTGGGTAGTTAATTAGGGATCATAATATAATTTTATTATAATTAATTAAATTTAAAATTAATTTCATAATTAGATATGCAATGCAAGTTGTTGTATCTCGATGATTATTGATTTGAATTCTCGAGAATAAAATATAGTATGATTTTTTTATTGATTGTGAAATAGTTGTGATGAAATAAAAATTTACACATCTGTACACAAAAAAATGTGTGAAAAGATCGATCATAATCTGATGAACTGTTTATGTGAACATACATATGTAGAGCACAAACAGATAGGTTAATTATCATATAGTTATCATTATTTGACGACTTAATAGGCAAAGGCCTAAATGGCCTAAATCATCATCAAATAGATTGGTATATTTACAAAGTATTATTCGATATTATACACTGCAGAATAATTCTAACAGATTCGTCTGAAATAAAGCACGACCGACATCGATCAAAATGCAAAACCTACTGCGATTACTAGAATAATATTACACGAACGAATTCCGTTTTGGCAAAATAGCCGAGCAGAAATGGTTGTAGGCTTCCTTGAATTGCACACTTTCGGTTTGTTTCGCACGGAAATAATATTTTATTTAATTTTATGCGGAAAGTTTTCGTCTTTCGGACGAAAAGTTGTTGCATCGCATGCGCGCGGTTAAATTTGAACCGCGGTTAATTACGGTTTAACTGCTACCGCCGTAACTCGGTTGGATTAATTTTTAACGTTATACCCTTGCAACGTTGAACAAGTGTGAAATTTTTTAATTATTCAAGTGAGCGTGTGGATTTTTTCGCTAATTTTACACATGTATACCATACAAAATGCATAGAAATTCATTTAATTTCACATAAGATCAAAATTTATCTCTATTGAAAAACTTTTATATTTATTGTATGTTTCATTCAATATCACCTGCCAAACTCAAAATTGCTTTTTCCTTTCGATGCGTACAAAAAAAATGGTACAAATGTGATAATTCGAATTGTTAATACGAGCCCATGATGAAATGCAACAAGCGTGCGAGCAAAGAATTCCCTAGGGGAGACATACTACGTGTTAGCAGCGAACTAACACAATAACCCTCGCCACGAACGTGGGAGAGTTTTTGCCGCTGCAATAAGTCTTTTGGGAAATTACACCGGGAACGTTGTTTAAAAGCGAAAATAAAAACCGGAGAAAAAAGGGGCGTTAAGCAAAAAGCGTTTTTCGCGAACGCTGAGTTTCGCAGGTGAAAAACTCCGCGAGTTTTGTTCTGTACATGTGTGTATAGAAATCTCTCAAAGTGAGTAGAATCCGCGTTCTGCGAAAACGCGTAGTACGAGGACGTAGTGGAGTGAAATCAAACAAACAAATTTACTCGTATATATGAAAAAATGCCACGCGCGTATTCGGAAATCGTGTAATGCAAGGGATCACTGCACATTCAAATATTCAGAAATAAAGATTTTCTTTTAAAACATTAAGGTTTTCTGTCGATTGTATCGAATGTGTGATTTAACGGTGAGTAAGTTTCACCTGTCGATGTCAATTTGAATGCATTAATGTTCCCGAAACTAGTTTGCATACAATTTCGTAATTTAGCGAGCTCTAATTTGTATTCGTGGGGTTGAATGTGGGGCATTTTGCTCGATGCTCGACTAGAGAATAATAGGTCATCTGTTTAGTTTCGAAATGGGATGAAAATTTAGTTATTTCCATATGAAGTGTGTGAAAAGCGAGTTACAATACTCTGACTCTATGTTGTGTATATTTATCTAATGGTGTCAATTTGTTTATTTCTTGTTTTTAATTGAAACGAAAATAAGTAATGCGTAGGAGTTTGTAAATGTTGAAAAACGCCTAAATATTTTTGTTTACGTTTGTCTCGAATATACAATTTTCCGTCAAGTTAATTTGTTGACAAACATCCAAGCTAATTGAGTGGATTTTACGTTTCTAAAAATAATTGAGAAACGTAAAACATTCAAATTATAAAAAATAAACCCATTTCTTAATGAAAAACGTTATAAAATATATTTTATGTAAGAATACAGTAAAATTTTATTTTGATTTCCTTATTATTGTAAATATTTCATTCAACATTATATGTGGAATTCGACGTGTCCCGGTTTAACGGAAATTACCAAATATACGACATTTATAATCGAATATTTCGACCTGAAGAAAATCGGAAGTTGACGTTTTTAAGCGCGACCGGTTTTGACAGTTCGAGTTTTAAATGCATTCGCCGAGAATTTTTAATTACAGATCCTCGAAAAAAAGGTTTTAAAAAAATCGGTGAGTGTCTCAGAAAGGTCTTTGACGACCCCAATTTAATGCTTTAATTATTTTAAACGATTTTTTTCGCTTATTTTTTCAAATTTTCCCGCGGTGGAAATTATAAAACCAGACGACGTAAAATATTAAAGGAGAAATGTTAATTACGGGCGTGGGTACTTTGTTGCAGAACAGCAGAAATGTGATTATTTTTTCAGTATCGATTAAAATTTTACGGTTTTTGTAGGTTAAGTGTTTAATATTGCTTTGAACCAAATTAGATTTCATCATCTTGAGGAATATACCTACGTATTCAAATTTAATCAAATAGATTATTTATATCATTCATTCGTTAATTCTGTTGGCTTTATTCATATTCTATTGAGTCCGTTGTTATCCAAAGTATTAAATTTTCTCCAAAAAATAATAAAATTTTAGACGAAAAAATCATTTAGTAAAACTTGAAAAGCTTTCGGTCTATCTTTAATATTCGCCCACATTATAAGAATAAATTTATGAGGATAATACGAAAGTGAATAATTTTAAATATTTACGTTAAAGCACTTTATAAATAAAATCGTGAAATACGAGTCTATCGCAATAAATTTTTAAACTCTCGATTATTATGTAAAACAAGCACTTCAGTGTTTCGGATTATCTTTAACGAAAATGTAATACGAAAAGAAAGGAAACCCAATACTTTTGTAAAATCCAGAAAAATCTTTAAAACAAACCCAATAAACGCCAAACAAAATATACAATGTAAATATAACACAGGCGAATTGTAAATTTTTCAATACAAATTATTCAGAAATGAATTATTTGGAACGATATTTTATTCAATCTATCAATAGTAGAAACAGGTATATTATGAAAAAAAGATTTATGAAAACAAAAAATATTAACGATTATCGAAAAAGTTTCAAATCACAATTTGATAGATTTGAAAAATGTTATATGCATAATTCTAAATACCATATCTTAAGTTATCAACGTGAACATACTCTTTTAGAATGAGTATTTATAAATTATGTAAGAAAAATCCTTTAGAGATTATTTTTTGAGAAAATTATTACACAGATAAAACCTTTAAGCGAATCGTTAATCATCACACTCCATATAACAATCGACACTCGATAAAGTCTCCGAAAGCAACTTCCCTCGACATTCGAAAGACCGATATTTGAATTTCGCGCGCAATTAATCCCTCCTTAACGAATCCGCGGATAGTGTTTCCTGAAATCCAAAACGATCGATTCTCAGAATCCTCATAGTAATGTTCGAATCTCGCATTGTTAGTTCTCATTTGAGGCACATTACGATAATTCGAACGCACGAACGTTCGGTTCGAGTTATGCCTTAATATTACTATATAAATCGTGTTGTGTACGAAATGGTAATACGCAAATGTCACGTATCGGAACGGAGGAAATTGTATGGGATCCGTGGGAAATTTATGATTTCTGTATGTTATTGAAGTGTTGATATGATTTCTTTTCGATCTATGTACATATAAATGAGTGTTTTTATGAATGTTTATGTCATATACGTTTTTATATCGATATATTTATTTTAAATCATAATAAGTGGATATTAACATGAAGCTTCAATCCTGCAGCCCTTTAGGTCGAGTAGCCACTGCTATTCATATATTTTATAGCTAATTGTTTGGGCATTTGCCTGCCGAAGTAAATAAATAAATAACGACTTATTGGTTCGATATAACTATCAAACACTAGAAAAAAATACAATTGTCTAGTCTACAACCTACTATCCAACGATTGAAAGACCAGTTCTTAAAAGACAAATGAATTATCTGAATGTCACAATGTGAAGAGTCCATAGAATTTCTAGGTACCTAACTTGGTGTGATGATATAAATTCAAGTAAAATTTGATCGATTTTCGTCTTTCGTTTAATCCCCCGTATAAATCCACAACGATTCGTAAACATCGAATGAAAATCCTTGAATTTAATTCTGTCGTAAAACCTCGCATCGAAAGCGTTAAAATTTTCCAGAATAATAATATTTTATTTAATAACCGAAATCTAAACGACAGCATTCAAACTCGTCCGCGAATATAAACGCGCGCTTATCGTCCGTCGACCGAATAAAAATAAAGCGTCGAAACAACTTTTGAAAATTTCTCCCCTTTCATTCGACAGGATTATAACGCGACGTTGGAGAAAGTCGAATCCTGAATCCAGGACACGGAAGCGCAAGGGAAGGAGAATCGTTTTAATCCGAACTTCGAGGGGCTATTAATTGAAACGTTGTCGTCTAAATTGAATAAAGCCATACGTTCGATGTAAAAAGTATTGAATTCAAGCGATTATTAAGTTACTTTTTGCAAAAAAAAAAAATTAATAGCATTAATTTGTCTGCTGGTCAAAATAAAGTTAGTTATGCAATTCATTCTACATTGGTGTTATGAAGATTGCATACAATAGGTATTGATTAAAACAGTGTACGATTCTCAAAACTTTTTCCTGATCAAGCTTTGCCTGATATTTTCAACAGGATGATTAATCTTACTTTATATTTACACAGTGGAACCTCGTATAACGATAATAATTCGTTCCTAATTCTTACTAATTATGAAAATATCACTTGTTAAGCGGGTCATTTTTTCGCATTTCGTTTTGATCATTATGTGAGATGTCTTTTTAGCAAAGGTCCACTATACATAACGAGTAAAAATTGTGTATTTTTCTATATTCTATGTTTTTGTAAACTTTACTTATGGTTAGCTTCTGTGACCCTGAGTTGCTCGAGACACTTTAGACTTTAACCCAATTGTGAACTATTATTAAGTATTTCCTGTAGAAAATCCTGTTTCTTTTGTAGACTTTTTGCTACGGAAAGGCTCCCCTGTGAAACATCAAAGTAAGTAACCCTGCAGATTGTAATATATTAATTTTAAAACATAAAATGTAATAATGCAGAAACCTTTCTAAAAGTGCATACGATAACTATGTAACGTTTCCCTGCCAAAGGATCAACGGTTAAGAAGTCTATTAATTCATACGTTCAACTTTATTTATACATATAGATTAAGAAATCGATATTCTGGTGCAGTTTTAGGAATTTTACGATTTTATACGTGCAAATTGGCCGTTGCCCCCGAAGTGTATGGAAAGATTGTTTTACTTTTCTCACTATCCGGATTACGCCCGCCGTTATGGCCGTAATGAGAAAAGTTGAGATTCGCGAGGATTATCCGCGAACAATGAGGATAACATTTTTGGCGCGCAAGAATCAAACTCGAATAAGCGGACGCTCTCTTGCTTCGGGAATTGAAAGATTTTAATAACAAGTTTCCGAAAATTTCCGTGCGAAATTTTAATCGAAGGCGGAAAGTTTTGTGTTTTTTTCCCTTCCCCGTTCTCCTCCGTCGAAAGGGAGGTTTAATTCTGTTTGCGAGTTTTCGATGGGGAAATTCGAGATATGCCTTTGCGGTGTTATAAATTATTGCTGTTATTAATGAATTATTCTGAAATTAATTTCGGTTCGTGTTCGATGTATTATTTATAGAAATTCTCATATAGTCGTTCATCCTTTAATGAAAATATTTAGTTTGAGAATTTCATCATAACCTTCATCAAATATTGTAATAATATATGATATGAAAAAAATGACCTTCATTTGAATAATAATATTATTTCGCAATAAATATCATGAAAGTACGTTAATAATTTAAAATTAAAATTTTATATCTGTAATTATTTTCCGAATAAACCTTAAATTTTATATAACTCGTTCAGCGATGAAATATTTCACCAATTTTAAGACTCATTTTACTCGAGCCTTTTCAGCACAAATCGTCGTTCGATAACAACAAGAACCCGATATAAAGTCGGGTTATAAATTATTTGATGTACGCAATGATAATTTATGAGACAATCGTGTTTGTTCCGTTGGTGAATTAATCCATTAAAACGTAGTTCAAACTGCGTCCGAATCCACTTAAGTTCCGAAACACTAATCTGTTATCTCTTTGATTCCTTTGTATTCTTTGACAGCAAAAACAATACAGGGCTTATCGCTAATTTGGCCCTTTGACCCGGAGATTGGATCGATTTATCGGAGGTCCACTGTATACTAAAAGGCTCAACACAACTACTTACGCGGGTTTTATTCGTTTAATTAATTTGTTTATTTCTGTAAAAGCAGTTAATTTTTTAAACTAATTAAAATTTAAATCACTAATTTTCATCACCTATAATATTCTAAGCTTGTCATACTTATTTTATGAAACAACTCAAATATATGACGACTGAAAAGGCCACAGGGTACAAGCGACTTCGCAGTGATTTCATAAAAAGCGCGCTCAAAGTTTTTCATGTAACTACATGTATTAGGAGGAGGTCGAATGATTTTTTGACATATCTCGGTACACGTTCCAAGTTCGTTTATATCCTTTTGCCACCGAATACATGAGCGTACATAGAAACGATTCTTGCATATAATACAATTTCGGCAAAAATGTAACTTGGCCTTTTCAGTCATCATATACTGTCATTGAACAATATCGAAAATATACTCTACAACACAAATACATTTCTATAGATTTTGTTACAGAAACTTGAATCTTTCTACCTTCAACTAAATAATTATTTCATGAAAACCCAAACAGCATAATTCTAACAAAAATTCATCAAAAAATACCGTTTTTCGGAAAAACTACACACACACGACAGGTGCGAACTTCTATATTAGTCAAAGTCGTCACATGCACCCGGTGCGCCTCTCGTTATTCGACTATTAAACGTCGCTCGGTCGCAGTGCAATGGGCGAGAAACAATCCGAAAACCGACAAACAACCATAAATAACCGTTTCAGGGGGTGTTTATGGGGTTGAAACGACAACGCGGGGACACTATCAGTGCCGGGTGCGTGCGCGACTTACCCCGTTTAAGCCTCAGAAGGAGATTTATCTGTTTTGCTGAAAAAATATGTGCGCTTATTTTATTTTGCGTGTTACTCGATGCTTTTGAGCTGTGAATATATAATATGATGATTTATTTTGTGTTTGCAAAAAAAAAAAAAAATTACTTGAATTGATTTCGATTCGATTTAAATAATTTCTAATTCATGTCGAAGAGTTTTCGATTCCAGTCAAATTATTTTTTTATTCGAGTTAAATAATTTCAAAATTGTGTCAAATCATTTCTATTTCTAGCTAAATATTTAAAAAATTGAAATAACTGTTTTAGGTAAATAGATGGCCATCTTTCCTGGAATTACTCTATGAATAATGTTATGTTTGAAAAATTTTTGTATTTTTTTAACATTTGGCTAGAATTGAAAATTATCTATTTTAACTTAGATATTATTCAAATTCAAAAGAAAAATATGTATATTTCATTATAAATTATATTTAATATACATTGTTGATGATCTTTTCTGTATGAAACTGTTGAGTGTATTATAATTAATCTGGTCGATATTTTATTTGGAAATGTGCTGTAATATTTCGAAACAAAATACGTCATAATTTATCATTAGAAATTAACACTCTCGTTAATCATAGATATTAAACGCTTATAATTTAATATCTCAAATTAAGAAACTCCTTAATCAACTACGTACACGTCCACAGGGAAAAGTCGATAAACTTTATAATAACACAATTAACTCATATCAAATACTGTCCTACGTTTCGAATAATAAGTAAACGAGATAATTGCGTTTACAATTAAATGATAATTCTTGATTAATCTCATAATATACATATGAATATCAAAATGAAATCGATCAATTAATTTTATATTTTCCTCGGTTGATATTGCAATAACTAAGAATCTGATACAAGACATGACAGCAAACCATGACACAAATCCACACTATGAAACGACATCTAAAACGCTATTTCTAAACTGCAGAAAGCGAACGAGCAAACCTGAAAACATCGAACGGGGAACTAAGCCTTCCGCGGAAACTTAAATCCGAAACGGGGTTCTGTCGCATTAATAACACACGATATAATAATAACCCAACGCAATATAAACAAGGGATAAATATAATATTTTCGTCTTGTTTCGGGGTCCTTATCGTCTGTCTGGGTCGCACAATGCCGACACCGTAAATTATTCGAAATCCGACGACACAATGGCTCTGAATTTCTCTGGCCCCGCTGCTGAAAAGTGACCTGAAACTTCCAGATACCAACAGGCTCTGTTTTCAGTATTCACTGATGTGGGGAATTCGCTTGATTTTGTGACTGAGATAATTTCATAATTGAAATTTATGTACGCGCTGAAATATTTCAGTGATTTATACCTGCAACGTGAGGCGAGATTATTTCAGAAATTTTAGAAGGACTTCATGTTTTTATACACTCATACTTTATACGTAACACTTAGGTAAATATTCTTGAAAGTCACAATAATGAGGTACTTTCGAAAGAAATCATTGCCTCGAAATTCAATGGATTAGTATCGTGCTGATGGTCTAATTTGCAAGTACCAATAGTGATTAAAGTACAAAATTAGAAAACTATCTTCTATTATGCAATGTATCCACATAATCACACATGACAAAATCGAACTTACATACTAGTTGTAACCCCTTAGCTGCCGTGTGAATTATTATTCGCAGCGCATGCCAGATAACTCGTTCAAAGTTTAATAATTCCGTAGTCTGTTATACAATATTATGTTGCGTTTACATTTTACCAACTACGGCTTTCGTGGGTGAACTTATCAAAACTTTCATACGACGTGCGAATGTTTAGATTTAAATATCGTATCGCCGATGAATTTTGAACAGTTCGAAAATTCAATGAAGGACCTCTCTTTGCGCCCGAACTCCAACTGAGTTTGCTCACTTTGAAACTTTTCAAAATGTCAATTATATCGTATGAAAATGTTTGAAATATTAAATTTTGTAACACACTATCCTTGTACCTGACTTTGCTCGAAACTCTTTGAAATTTAAGCCAATTATGAACTATTGTATATTATTTCCCATCGCGTATTAAATCTCGTTGCGTGTGTAGGTCATGCATATTTGTTACAATTTGGCTACAAAATGGCTTTCATGAGAACTATCAAACGATGAATTCATCATTGTTTGTTAAATATAATGATACAGAAGCCTTCACATGTATGCATACAATAATTCAAGAAAGTTTCATTGCGAAAAGATCAACTGTCAAGGAGTCTATAAATGATATATTATATACATACATTACATTTAATCTATACGTATATCTAGATATATACATCTATAGAATATAATCGTACAAAACGAAATGTCAAAGACTTAGATCGAAACGACGCAACGACGCGTAAAACTCACGTTGCACAAAACGAGTCGATCGAATCGGAAAAACTCAACGTATCAAAGCGGCGCGTTTTTCGCCCCCAGTTCGAAATATTATTTCCATATTTTGAGAGAGCACAAAAACGCCATAAATTGAATAGAACGAAACGGGGCCCCCCATAAATTGTCCCCTTAATTTGACCACGTTCGGCTCGCTGGGAAATGGGTCAATTACTCACCGTTCCGCGGTCGAACGCCGCAAGTACGTGCCGAGATCCTCTCGCAATTTTTTTCACAAACGCCACGAAATGCGAGCGAAAATTTTTTGAGGTCGTTATAATAGTTCTGTCAGAGGTGTGAAAGCCCTTTCGAAATATTTCAATCGGTCTAGGTGCTTTGTAGTAGTGGGTTTGTTCTGTGAATAATTGGTTTTCGCTGTTTCTGATGTGAAGAGGTGGCTAAAAATTGTTTTGTGTGTGAAACAATTGAATTTTTTAATGGGTTTTTTAAAAATATTTTTAAAGTGATAGTAAACTTTTCTATAATATAACAAATTATTTGAAAATTCCCCATAAAGAATGAAGTGTTATTTTTTCAATTACGTGAATCACCCTCACATATAACGTATTTTTTACTCTCATTCGAATTCCCATAAAATTATTTTGTAAAAATATGTAATCTCAATTCGTGTTTCAATTAGTAAAATATCAATTCAAACTTAAAATAAGAAAGTAAATTTAAAAAAGTCCCGCCTATAATAAAGCGACGTATAAAGAGAAATCTATCTCTACTTTATAAGAGGTATATTCAGTATCCCTATAATATTAAAAAAAATATAAACATTAAACTTGTCTATGTGATATAGAATAATAGTTTTTGTTTAAGATTTTAATTAGAAACAGAATTGAATATTGGCAGTATTTTGATTCCAAAACATAAACGTGTTTATTGAAAACTCAATTTTATTTTTCGATACATACAATACATTTGAAAACGTCTATAGTGTGAATTATCTCCGATTCAGAAGCACATTCGATTCTTCGCTTTTAATCAAAACGAATTATAATCCGATATTACATTAAGGCATATTCTAGTCTGGTCGAACTTTTCCTAAATTAGATTTGCAAATTCGAAAGGGTCCCGCGAGACGAGAACGGCAAAATTTGACCTTTTGTCCTACGCTCACTTTTTGTCCTCGCCGTTAATTTTCTATTGGATTCTCGTCGTGTCGAAGATAAAAGGTTGAATTCGAACTCTCATCGGGAATTTCGTAACGGAGAAATTTATTCAAATACAATCCACCCCCCGGGGGACAGTGGAAATCTACGCTATCCGAACCTATCACTCTACTAACACTGCTGTATGTTATTACCCGCGATAAAACTATTCGAATAAATTTGATTTCATTCCAGTCAAACGCTATGCGTCATAAAGACTTGTTTGAATGAGTAATCGATAAATTATTTGATTATTCTGTTAGCTTCCTAAGAATTAAGTAAATTTATGTCACGTAAATGACGATACAGCCTATATAGACAAAATGTTATGTGAGTATTTGATAGATAAAGACGAAAAACAAAAGGAAGTATCTCATTGTCAGAAGAATCAAATCTCCCTACTACTTAAATTATCCATAAAAAAATTGATTGAATGAATGATAAATAGGTTCGATTGCACATGCAAGTGTACATATTCGAATCCCAAATCCATCCAGGATCAACTGAGCTAATCCCGAGACGCCACATGTCGTCGGGACGAGCGAAGGGTCACGCTCTGGCACAATACATCATGGATTTTGTCAGCGGGACACCCTTCCTCCTTCGTCCCGGGACAGGGATATTATATTAAACGGGAAAGGACCCACGCTGGGACAGGGGAATTGTTTTGCGCCAGTTGGCACCGCGGAATTGACTGTGCTTCTATATCAAGGCGTCACGTTCGTACACGTATGTATATGAGAGGAATTTTGTGTATTTTTTTCCACATCGATTATGTTGTGTATTAGCATATAAATGTTTATTTCAGAGATCTGGAGAATTCGTTCTTTCGAGCTACTTTGCTTTAGAATAATTACAGCTGATGTGATACAAAAAGAGCTGCAGTCCTACAATCCCTGAGAATGGATCGCCAATTCTTTAGATTTGTACCATATACTAAGTAAATAAATAAAAATCATATTTCTTAAAGAAAATTAGATGAAAAAGTCAATTTTATCAGATCACTTAATGTAATAAAAACTAAAGGAAATACAAGCAGCCTGCTCAGTGTCATTTGTATAAAAGCCTTCTGTATTATTATATGACAACGTATGTAGATATATTAGAATCTGTTTCGCATCGGGAATACTTGCACGTGATAGTTTCATATTGATTTTCGATACGTTCTCGTTCGTAAAATTATAGTGTCTTAGGGCTTGTGAGATTATCGTAAAGAGACACCTTAGAGGACCCCTTTATATCCCCGAGTATTAAATTGCGCACTCCTTCGATTTAATATGGTGAGCGTATTCCAAATCTACTTGTTTTCAATATTTATAGACGCAGACCGAGCACTTTGTTGAATTACATTCTCATAACGTAAGTGAAAATACTTGTCCATACGACAAAATTCAACTTTATACTCGAACATAATTCAAGCCAATTTTTAATAAAGCTCACGCCATAAACGAATAGATGACGAAAAAACGCATCGTCAATAAAAACTCTCTCACATTTTCCAACAATTGCGAAATCACTCGCCATTTTCCGCATGAAAAACAATAAATTTCGCATCAAACGAACGAAGCATTTAATTCAAGACACAATTTTGCAACCGCAAATAAAAAAATAACACAAATTTCCCCACTAAATCAATCCGAAACTGAATATTTCAGCTGAAAACGGGCGCTGAAACCGCAACAGTTTGTACTGCGGCCGTGTACTACGCACACAGTAACGGCCGTTAAATATTATATACACAATCTCGTTTTCCGTTATATCGGTATACATCGGTTAACGTTAACGCCCAATAACAACGTAAACGTACTACTACGCAATTTCGAACCGTGTCGATATCGGTTTATATGCTCAATAAACGCCAAATATCCGTGTTTAACCGTGAAATTTTCACACGTGTCACGATTTCGGTTTAGGATTTGATGTGTTCAAAGCAACGATATTGTGTGGATTTCGTTTAATCGAGACGCTTTTGATTTATACCATTCGTATATGCTGAATAAGCTAAGTTAAAGAAATGTTAGTATATTTTTTAAGTGATGATTTGTAAAAAAATTAACATTTTCTCTTATCGAAATGTATACACGAGAGAATGAGTTTTTTTATGTTTTCGAATGTGCGTTTCATAATGTGAAAATTATACGAGAAAGCATCGTCATATTGTGCGAAATTTTGCATAATTACCTTTGAAGTTTATGGTGTAAAGGATGAAGTCTACGTGTTATTTTTTCGTACACATTCAAATCCCTTTGTACGTTTTGTGATTAAAATTTGATTTACGAATCAAATATGCTTACAAAATGACCACACATAATCGTGTTACAAATTTTTTTTCAATGGCGCTATAACCCGAATCGTATTTAGTCTTCCACTTTTCAGCAGTTTTGTAACCATGAGTTATTTTTTTGGTATGTGGTCTGTCTGTTGGTGTATGTCCGTGTAACGCTCCAAAACTGCATTGATATATTCTACGGGTTGATCGCTATTCATATAGTAAAAAGATCAATTTTTCGTCAGATCCATTTATGTGAATGTACCGCACTTCAATCGACCGACTGTAACTTGCTCAGGGCCGCTGGGACGCGACGTCGACGTTAAAGTTTAAAATTCGATAAAAGCGGGAAAATTCGGTCTTACCTTGCTCAGAGTGGTCGGATGTGGATACAAGTTGACCAAACAGCTCTCCCTCATGATCCGATAATCCCATCTGGTCTCCAGATGCGGCATTTCCATTGTGTCGCATATGGACTGGACATGGCTCGCCGCGTGGGCGCTCTGCGGTCCGAAAATTGCAGCTACCCCGCTTCGGAGCAAGTGACATACTGCAAATTTAATTGAAATATGTTATATATTGGACAATGTGTGTGCGCGAATGTGTTAATTTGGATTGTGGGCTAAAATACGGCTTTTGAACGGGTTGAATTGGATCAGATTGAACGTTTTTGTTTTAATTCTCAAGGATAGATCTTTGTGAGCTCGGATGTCAATTTTTTACGAAATTTTTATATTTTTACATTAAAGTCATAAACAAGACGTTCAGCGATATTGAAAAACGAAAATGTTACTCTCGATTATTTTCGGTCATCTCAGATCAAGTACCAAGTATGTTTGTTGGGTTAGCTAACGAAAAATATTTTACACGAGACGTTTTGATATATCGACAATGTGATGAATACTTCACATACAAAATCAATTTTATTTATAAAAAAAATCATATATAACGAAGCATGTGAATAGCTTTGGCATGTTTGAATATAGTTTCCTATTATATTGAATATGTACTAAATATGCATCGCAAGGGGGAATGCTAATCATTTCTCTAACTAGAAATTACTGCCATTCTTGCTCTAGTACTCGTATCAGAGACACAGAACTAGAAAAAACGCTTATCATTCGTCTAATTGAAAATGACTGCCTTTTTTGTTCTAGCACAGAAAAAAGACGTAATTTATCTCAAAAATGCTAGAAAATAAGAGTGTCCCTTCTAGCATTGCATCTGTAACTCACATGTAGATTAAAAAAGGAAGAATTTCTAGTTAGCTTCATACTAGAAAAAAAAATCCATTGCAATACAGATGTATGAAAATCGACTCGTTCTAACAACTTATTTCACCTCAACAAATAATAAAATACATTAAATTCAATTTTACTATAATTTATTCTTTCAATATGTATAATAAGCATCATTCACACGAACGAACATTCAACAAATCAAACTAGCATCTATAGAGAAACCTCTCACACCACAACCAGACAGTTGCACAGCAAAGCTGCAAAAAGGCAGCAACAGCAGCAGCGCAGCTTCCTGCATCTGCAAGACGATCTGAAAGCCCAATGTCGAGTGGCTTTGTGTCTCGTCGACCGGAGACCAGCACTTTCTGAATAAAATCCTCGAAACCGAAACGAAGCAACTTTCGGTTTTAGTGCAGTTCTGCGGAAGCGCGGCCCGAGGATATTCGTACTTCGGTCCCACTTTCCGCGGAGATGCGCTTTCCGCATAACGAGCTCAATTTTAGCCCGCGGTTGAAACACAGAAATGAGCCTCGGGCTCAAAAGAAAGTCGTCTCTTGTTAAACTTGCTCGATTTTTATGAAGATATTAAATTTTGAGTCGCTTATTGCACGAAGTGATTATTTTCATGAAACGAAAAGACGAGAACGATGTTACAACGCATTTGATGATTTTTTTTTGAATCCTCTTAATTACTTTCATTAAAACAATTATTCAAAATTATTAATAAATACATTTCATTTATAATAAATCAATGATAAAGTTAATATACAATAGTGTACAGAAGTAATTAAAATGGTCTCAGAAATAAATGATTCTATTGAATTTTCTCATTTAATATCAATTTTGTACATTATTCAGAAAATGTAGATTGTATATAAGAAGATAAAGCTATTCAAAGTGCTTCAACATTGAAATTTCATTTATTTTCAAAAAATAGAGCTAATTACTTTATGCATTGAATGGTTCACTTTGTACGCAAACCTGAAGTCAATCGATAGAGTATATTATGAGTAGTAATGCAATTTGTTGAATTGAACTTTATATTGGTTTGTCATTGTTTTTGTTATAAAATTAATACAAAAAGCTCTGTATGGGAAACTGAAAACACCATTAAAAACTAATTTCTCGCTTGATCGTCTACATGTACTATTTGAAAAGCACACACGTGACTTTTTCTCAAATGCACGTGTGCGTATGAAAGTTTTCCAATCAAAACTTTTCCTCGTACTGAAAGTGTGACGATCGCCGTATAATAATAACGATAACAATCTATAACATACTCATGTAAACCCTTTATTTTGTCAAACTTTCATATTTTAAGTTTAATTATTAATTTTTTATATTATATTTAATAGTAAAGCTTCATTTTCCATCTAACTTTTTCGTGTTGAATGGTACGTTTTCGTTTTGGAAAATGATTCAACTAAATTGAAACTTAAAGACTATTTTATGATTAAAAGATTTACATATGCATATTTCTATTCTATATTCAAATTAGTATAAAAGTTATACGTATCGTATATGAGTACACTTTAAGTATTCAATATTTTGACAAGGGCTAGCTGACCGGAATAATCGGACAGAATTTTATTCGAAATATGTAAATGCTCAGAATCTTTCATGCTTAGTCTCTTTTACTATCTCGAGAGCTATTTTTACTCGTAAATAATGCATTTTGCATACATGAAAGACGTATAGGGGATAAGAAATGTATGGTAACATTTTATCGGCGTTTCGGGCGGAATATTTCAATTTTAAAAAGGGGTTGAGACACCGTGATTTTATTTCGATCCGAAAAAGATAGACGTTCGCCTTTTTCTCCACGGACGAAAAAATGCAAAGGGTTTCCAAAGCGGGTGGATGAAGCAACAAAAAAGAAAATACAAAATTCTCCCTTCGAAAAAAAAAGAAGGGGGATGGATCGAGTCCTTTTTTCGGGACTTCGCCCGCGGATCATCCCTGTGGGATTTCGCTTTTAAAATTTAATCTCGGATATTTTCGGCGGTATCGTTCATTTGTCCGAAAAGGGAAATTCGCGGGTCGAGGGACATATTTTTAAGGATTCCCTGGATTCTTCCGGGTTTTAAGAGGCGAGAATAGGAAAAATCGCATCTCTGCCCCCAGGCAATATAACGCCCCGGTTTGCTCCCTTTGATCCTTGCACAGACTGGGAATTTCGGAGCAAAATACTTTTTAATCAGTCGACCCTTCCGATTTGACTTTTGTCACTAGATTTAATCGAAGAGTATCAAAATATTTCAAAACGATGTGCAAAAATGTATGTACCTACATATGAACTATAGTACCCGCTATATATTATTCCTATTGATAAGACTTTTAAAACATCAGTACAATCATGTATCATTTTACCAATTGTCGATTAAATGAACTATTTTACATCGATTCATAAGATTTATTAATTTATTGTACTTTTTATTATTACAATTTTAACTATAGTGTAGATAGACAGTAACGAAATTCGATCAAAGATGACATTGATTGAATAGCTCTTGTAGTAGGCGAGTCGTTATATTGCGCGTCACACAACGTTAATTGATATTAAGATCAAAGCGAAGCTTCTCAAATGTATGCACTCGCATACGAGATAAGAGCGTTGGCTTCTGAGGGGAGCCGTGTGTAGGTTCGGCTTAATTACACAATTGAGCGTAAACTAATCACTAGTGGGGAACCGCCGCTGTAATATTGTCCCAGACACGTCCATCATTTTAGTATAGATATGTTTAGAATTTACATTGAAAACGTTCATTTTCTAACTGTTTTTGAAATGAATATTTGAATTTGTTGTTTGTGTTTAATAAATGTATATTTCACGTTGCCTTCGAATGCTACAAATAAGCTTTTATTGGAAGATTTTCAGACGTCTACGTCTTTTCAGAAGACTTTAGGTGGCATTTTGATTGGCGTTCATTTTTACTGACGTCTGTTTTCAAAGCGAATACATATTAAAATCGGTGGTGAAAATTCTTCCATTTATATCGTTATGATTTACATAGAAATATACCCTGCTATGTAAAAGCATAAAAAATATATAACACGTAAATTTTTCAAAATTAAATTTCATCAATTTCAATGTGTATTTTTTAATCTAAATGAATAAAAAAATCAAACTTATTAATGAAAATTAAAATTTATTTCACACAAATTACTAATTTCGATCATTTGCCTTTAAATTGAGAAATTTTTCAATAGAAATATTAAAGAATAAGGCTTCTGGCGTTCGTTCGAATGACGCAGTGCGGTTTTTGTGTCATCCTGCCCGTTAACCCTAAAGTTTCGCTGGTTTAGTAATAAAAGCGGTTAGTGTCCATTTTGTGTATGTGAACGCTTGTCTCATTGCTTGACGTTTCGAACGAACGAAAATCGGAACGGAAAATGCAGAAAACCGGCAAAATCCTCAGAAAGAACCTGGAAAATTTCGCAGAGAAATCTGTGCATAAACGAAAGTACTTTCAAAGGCAATACGTAAAATAATAATATTCAATTATATATTTTTTTTAATACGTAACTGATCATATAAACTTCAATCATTATGTATATACTACGGTTATTGCAGTATGATCAAACTGTTACCGGGAAGTTCGCATACTTTGTGCACATATAAGGGCTAACGAGTTTGCACAATCATGCGGAAATCTATTTAGGCGTTTAACCAGCGGAAATTCAATAAGTTTCTTGTAAGATCGACGTTTTCGAAAAAAAAATCGCAAATAAGGAAAAAAACCTAAGCCATCGTCCTCCGAAGGACGAACGTTCATATACAAGTACAACACATGTTGTATCGAGCAATAACAATTATATCGGGATTATGCAGCAGTATGTAAGACACGCATATATCAAAAGTAATTATACCGATTCTTCCTAAGCCAAGAAACGGTTTTACTGGCCATTAAACTAACCATTAAGAATCAGGCTGCGATCCGAGCGAGATACATCTCGCATTTTATACGACCGTAATAAATAAATCGCGCGAACGGAATCTTTCAGCTAAAAAATTAAACAGATACGATTTCGGAGACGCAACCCGAATTAAAAAGACCGAAGGGTTCTGCTTCCTTTTTTTTCCTCGAAAATAAAAATGGAAGTAAAGTATTGACGGCCCTTAAAAAAGGCGTTTCGGGAGGCAACGAGAGCGATTTATACTTGTGATCGTCTCGCGGAAAAATTTAATACCGGATCCGATCCAATTTTCCTATCGCTGGAAAATCTTCAAAGGGGTTTGGCGAAAAACCATTATCGAGCCAATACGTTCGGTGCAAATGGGAAAAAAGCCTCTTTTCAATCAGAGCGACCGCTCGTTTTCTAGGTGGAGCCTCGCCCGAAACACTTGTTTTATTTTTATAAGAAAAATATATATTTTATTACAACAGTGTGAAATATTTCTCTCTCGTACAATACGCTGAAAATAAGAGTGAAAAAAACCCTCTTGAGCTAGGAAACGTGTTAGATTCTTCTATAGAGTCTCGTATAAATCACATTACCGGGGAATAAAGAATCCTTTTCAAAATGTGTGCTTTATAGCCGTGAGTATGTTAAGTTTTTAATTAGGTTGTTTCATATTCAGGTCGCTCAAGTAATAAAGTTAGTGTTTACAAAGGGTCATTAAAGAGATTGCTTTTTTTTTTAAGAGTTCGTTAGGAATACTTCGTGGAATAATTATTTGCAAAGAAAATAAATAAAATTTACTGGGGGAGTTTCATTATTGTTCAAGATTAATTAATGTTTGTTCAAAAAATGTTTGAAAACCATTTGATTAATTATGCTATGATAATATTAGACGAAATGACGATGAGCTTTGTTTGACTAGTGGGTTGAACAATGAAACGAGTATTTTATTACGAGAAAATGAGCTTTATATTTCTCAACTTTTTATCATTGAATTAATATTTACTATAAATATCTATATTGTGCAATCATTGAATATTTCCTTATTCCATTAAGTATTCATTTTCGATAAAATACAAGAGAGTTCAAATTATCAACTTTATTAAGTAACTAAAAATAATTGGACGAAATTCAAATCTGAATCCACATAATTCAACCGAATTGTTTAGGTAAACTTTGAATCGCTACCGGTTCATTCGAACGTTGAAAACTCGGAGATCGTCGGTGGGAAATTGCTCATCAATATCTATCCAACAATCGAATTGACCAACGAAGCGAATAAGGCTTTTGCTAATCGACAAATTTCCCATTCGTATCCACCAACTTTTGTGGCACAGACGACGTAACTAACTGGTCGCCCTATATAAAGCGTAGAATATTAACGCGATCCGATTTCGACGAACGTTAGAAAATATACACTGAATTTTCTTCCCTTCGATATCTTTTATACTGTCACAATATACATTTCTGTTTAACAAATCAATAAATATTAAGTTTTTTTTTATTAAAGTTCTCAGGCATTTGTGTAAAACCCTCTTTGCAAGTGAGCTTAAAAGTAATATTTTCAACGACGTCATTGTATGTTCGATTCGAGTGGGGTTTTGTGATCTTCTTAACGGCTCAGCAACATCTGGCACTACACTCAGTGCCCCATGAATATTTGTTAGTTTTACAACATAAAACCTTTTGCCGACAGAATATTTTCTCATATAAATCATACCGATAGTACATAAATCGAATAATTTATAGGGAGCGCTCCATTTTAGCGAAATTTCAATACAGTTTCAAATATAGAACCAAAGCGCTGATTTTGCGAAATTCGCAGAAATGATCTCGTATATAAAATTAAACGCTCGTTTGAATACATCATCATTTTCATTATTGTTCGAAATTAATTTCGACCACGTTTTATTTGATATTTCGTTTCGATGCAATCAAATTTACTTTTTCGCAATTTAAATAATGCATTTTACGAAATGCGATTTCGTCGAATACGCTTTTCAAATATGCACATCGAATAAAATTATTATAATATCGTCGATTCGCGTTTTGAATTTTAATACAGTTGTGCAGCGATAGCAAACTGTCGAATCGCCAAATTCAATCATTACGTGAAGCAGCGTTTACAGTCAAAATGCACTTTGATAACTTTGTCACATTGATGAGTATACTTTGATGACTGTTTTCACTTTGATAACTTGATTAAAAGAACACAGTCCAAGTCCAAGTCCATCCAGCTTCAATATTGGCACCCAAATGCACTTGTATCATATATTCACACAATCAAAATAGTCATCAATGTCCAAGTGCACTTCGACCGTGTAAATGCTGCTTTACAAAGATCCTGCGTTTTGTTTAATCAAGTTCGCTTTTATATTCTAAGTAGGTGTATATTCAAAGCAAAAACCGTCACATGCGACAACAATCGCATTAACACACGTATCGTTCAGCATTATGCAGGATTATGTACGGACAATGGCGCCGTGTCCTTTCTCCCATACAAAGGGCCCAGAAACCGAAACCGATGTTCCACCTATAAGCTTTGTGTACGCATTGAGGATATACGTGTCTCGTTTGAGGATATCTTGAATCGAGTTTGCCCCTATGCATAAATTATTCGGGAATTAAACGAAACCTGAGGTGATGCTGATCAGAGTGGTTCGATCGGTTTTGTTCCATCGACCCTATCAGTGTATAATGAATATTAACTACGATTTGAAACATCGACTAGAAAAGGATTAGAAAGAAAATTTAAATCTGAATTTAAATTAAAAAAAAGCAATAAAGTTACAAAAAATTTCGACATTTTTTTCATTCACGATGTAGAGAAAGCAGTTGGATAATGGAGTGCCTTTACTTTCATATTTTTTTATTCGTATTATAACCACTTGCATAATTTAAATATTTTTCAATGCAAAGTTTTCAATTAAAAGTTTTGTTAAACATTTAAAAATTCAAAGTAACAAACAATATGAATGCGTACAATACTGACTTTTTCGTACCACTTCTCAACTAAGCACTCGAATCCGTTAAAAAAAAGCTATTAAGAACACAAGAGGATTTAATATCGAAAATCCGAGCCATACCAATTACTACACATGATTGATCTTATGAGAGACGAGAAAAAAAACTACGATCAATCATGAGAGAAACACAAGGACATGAAAAGAAGCCAACACAGCCTTGTGCGATTGTAGCAATAACTTGGAACAAATCGACTTTTCCCTCCGACAACGGGGTGGATATTATGGGGAATGAATGTACACGTTTCTTTCGAGAAATAGACAAAACCAGTTACGCATCACGCAATAATGCGATACTTATTGTGTATAAGCGTATTATTCGGGGAATTTATAGACTGTGGGAAACTCGGAGCCATGGAAACCTATTTATGTTTATATAGGAAATTCATTTAGTTGCTACGCCAAAGATATTGTCATAGTTTCGGCTCTTAAATGAGCTGCTCATAGCTGAACGAGATTTAATGATTTTGTAATAAAAAATAGATTTAATTTTCAAAGCATTTAATATGTACGTAGTCATAGCTTTCTATTAGTGAAATTCAAATATATTTTCTAAACGATAAAGATAAATACCATTCAATGATAAAATAGGTTTGGGAAGCAAATAATAAATAATTTATTTCATAAGTCGTTTTAATGTAAACTGACTACTTCCATAGCTTATTTTGAACACAGTTTGTATTCAAAAGTTTAGCTAGCAATATGTTATAGGGCCTCCAACTTGAGTGAATATAAAACGATAATTTTTGAAAGCCTTCGGAAATTTAGCCGTTGGCCATCTTTCCTAAAATTACTCCATAGAACATTAATTTAATTACTTCGATTAAAATATTATTCTAAAGTCAAATTCGATCACTTTTTCGTAATATAATATCTTGAATTAAAAAGTCGTGTGCAGTATATTTTAAAAATAACAAAATTTCCTTAGAAACCCAAACGAGACCCAGAAGCGCACCCTGTACCGAATTTATTCTCCATGGTCTCGAGCACAACCTTAGCAAATGTATATTGTATGGCGAATTTATCCGGCATGGGGCCGCCCGAATTTCGAAACGGCGAAAGCCCTAGCAAACTATTCGGCAAACAGGGTCGTTAAGCCGACCGTTTGAGAAACTCTGGCCTTTGTGAGAGGTATGTCCGTCTGCGGTCTCGCTAACTACTTCTGTGCGGTTGTTTGCCGTTTTTACTTCGGACCGTGTTTCCATTTATACGGAGAAGTCCGCACAACGACAATCCGTGAAAAATGGATTTTCAGCCTGATGGAAATAATTAAACGGATGTGTGTGTTTGTAATTGTTTCGGTCGGAGAGAGACGGAGATTTCATTAGATTATGGAGATTTTCGTATCGTGTCATATCTGAAATAAGGCAACTTCGATGGTGCTACATTTCTTCCATTTTGGGTGGTTTAATGAAGTATTTTTTAAGATGATTTGTTTACAGAGCAAAATATTAATAACATGATGTCTATCTTCACAACAAGAGTACCTATAGAAAAAAATGCAACTCGGGCGTCACATGAACAGATATACAGCAAATTAGCGATATTACTACTTCAAAATATGAAAATTGAACGTCTCTTTTAACTTACACTCCTTAAGTTACTATTTTATAGATATAAAAAATGTATTTTATGTCAGAAAATTTAATTAAAAATAAACCAATATATTCATCACACGAAACTATACATTTTAACGATTCTTGCAAAAGCAAGAAGCGGAATCGAATTTCTTTCAAAATCAAAATTAATGTCGAAAGTTTGTCCAAACATTCGAAAGCGTGTCGCTGACACTTTTTATTATAACTAGCTCCGTTTTCCACAACAGTCGTCAATCGATCAAAGCTTTTTTTTTTGTACACTTTTCGACGGCTTTCTGATAAAATCTTTTCGATGTTTCGACACTTTTCGAGATTTTAGAGTTTCGACATCAAGTCGTCGATCATCGTTAGTTTGGACCGCGAGCGCATTCCGGTAATTGAACGGTTAATCGCCGAATAAGGAAGGGTTAAGAAATTTTTCTACGGTGATCAATCACGATTATGCTAAGTGAAAAAAACTCTAGTTTTTTCAGAACCATTTGAAAGAAAAGTTTCATTCAAAACTTTGCAAATTACGTAGCAAAAACGACTTTATTATAGTTGAAAGATTCGTTATTCTGAACATATTTGAATTTTTTTATATTCATATTAATAAAAATTGCATTTGCCAGGTTTTCAAAATCAATATAAAGATTCGATTTGCGCTTTGGGAAGCTTCGGATTGCAAAATAAAACGATTTTTCTTTTGAAAAGGGGAAACAGGGGTGCTTTGAGACGTCGCTTCGATTGTGCAATAATTTATAGGCCATTTTCGACAAGCCGCATTTGCGCGCGAAGCCCAAATCAAATTGTGCGATATTAAAACGAAAGTGATTTATTGGCATAAAAATATTCTGTTTATTCGAAAGTAGGTAAATCTTCTTGGAGGCTCGGCTTTTTCGCCGTTCCGAGCCGAAGAACAATAACGAAATTTATTAGACTAACGGTTTTGTCGAATTAAGAAAGGTTGAGATTTATTTTATTTTGTATCGAATTAAATTCGTAAATTTTATTTATATTTTTACAATTGATATATTTTTTTACTTAGAGAATACTTTTATTGAAAAATACGAATGTCAAAAATAGGTACAGCAGTAATTATCAAGTCAGAGCAATTACATTTTGATTTACAATTTCTTTTTAAAATTTTCCTTTCACTCACTGTTAATTTACGTTTTATCTTTTTTCACCATCTTCAAAATTGCAAAAGCGAAAACAAAAGTCATTATGTCGAAGCGCTGAATTTACTTTTCAATAAGAGATATTTTGTCTTATTTTCATTTCGCATTTTTCCGTTTTTCTTTTCGGCCTCGCAATATACCTTTTTCTACAACTGTCAAAATTGCTCTTATCGAATGACACAAACGTTTCCGTTTCCCACAAATAAAAATATCATGAATTTATTACTTTTTTGCTCAGATAACTTTTCTTCGACTTATTAGTCGTAGAAAAATATTTTCCTTTTGCGTATCGATCGAATGTTTCAATATTATTCTTGTATATGTATATCCCAAAACCCAACATTTTCATTTACTTACAAATTGCTCGCATTCGAAAATAAAACATATTGAAGCTAAAAAAATCTTTCAACTCAACTAAAAGCCAAGAAATTATTACGCTTGATTTCTTTCGTAGAAAGGATACATTTATTTCTATTGTTTCATATAAGAATCCATTAGACGAATCGTTTTTTTTTTTTCTATCTAACGAAAACACATTTATACACAAGATATAAATTTTCTTGCTTTCTAAATTTTACTATTTCAGTCAAAAAGGATGAAAAAATAATATATCATATAAACTTAAGTAACAATTATTAAAATTCGGTATTTATATGGAAGTAACTGTTTCATCGAATCAATACCTGAGTGAATATTTGAGATATTGCACTTCTGAAAATGCAGACATAGTCAGGCAAAATCGACTTAATGTAATAATTGAATTAATAGATATATAAAGCTAGTTTTTGCCACAAAATTTCTGCATTCATATGAACACAATATCTCAATTTTCCACACAGTTATTGACATACTTAAAAAATGTCAATTCTCATATTTAAATGATCGACAGGAAAATTAATTACAATAAATATATTGAATAGTTTACTTTTTTTATACGATTTTATAATATTTTCCTAAATACCCGCATTTGTGAAAAACGAGCTCGCACCCACAACTCGGGCACACTTTTCGCAATGCTTCGAGGAAAACTCGCATTTTGTTGACTTGTCAAGACAAACACAAAACACTAATTATTCAAAGGCATTGCCTTTACTCCCCGTTCGCCCTTAAAACGCGCCCTTTTGTTAATCATAATAATGGAATCGGCGCAAATTGAATAAGTACACGAGGTGGCCGAAGCTCTCCGCATACTTCCTACTGTACTATCTGCGACGGAATCGGATTAAAACTTTCCGAATTCGTCAATGTTGCTCTCTAAATGCGAAAAATAAGCGTAAGAGACGGAATATTTTGAATATTCGAATATTTCTGAACCTCGAGGCGTTCGCTTTGATCGTTTCGGCTGGCGATGACAATGTCTATTCGAGAAACCTTTGACCTCTCGAACGCAATTAATTCACGGCACAAGAAAAATATTTAATAATTCCGGGTACCCGAAGGAAATTTAATTATTTCTACATCAATCAAAATGATTATTTAATAATAATTTTGAAAAAATCGTCTATGTTTCTCGAATTGAATTGAGACGTTAAACGTAATTATGAAGCGAACTCGAGTCGTTGAATTTTCGTCTGAATTGCGAACGAGTATTTTTTTAATCAAATTAATTTCGCAGTGAAAAATTTTCATTTATAAATATATTTTATATAAAAGATAGTTCAAATTAAAAAAAATCAGTTCTTTCAAAGTATACGTAATCATACAACTTCCGAAGTCAAACCTAATATCACAATCAGCATTTCTCAAAGTCGCATCAGATAAGACTCGCGCTTAATTTCTTCAATCTATTCACGCCGGAAGACCCTCAATTTTTCACTCGACATATACTACACATATTTTTCTCATTTTCTCCCTAGACATTTCGAAAATCGTCACGAATTCGCGATCACGCCGCAGTCCGAAATTGGCGTAATCGCGTTAGTCCCGTAATGAGATTGGCTCGATCTTCTTAGACTAGAATTGCGTTATTTCCGCGTTCGTTCTCCTACTCGCTTAAGAGAGTCCGAATTTCCCTCCTTTTTTAATTCCGCCCCTAAGTTCCATTTGCAAAATTCGACTCCATCCCCGAAACCTCATCTCGAAATTCTGCCCAAAAATCCAACCCTAAAATCCCATCCTTGAAATATCTAACGTCAAACATTCCGCTCCGAAAATTTCTTCCTTCATAAATTATATCTCGTATATTTTAATACCTTCATAGAAACTAAAAATAGATAAGCGTTCACGCATGAGGAAACTTTTAATTAAGATTCAGTCTATCGACTGATGAAAAAACGACTATCTGAATTCTAGAGAAAAGTTATGTATGATGATACATAGAATTATTTTAAGAAATAAAACTCACGAAATATACTTAAGTTATGCTAAAAAAGTAAAATACTTGTAAAACGTTATCTATGTAACGACACTTTTTAATGAAAAAATTCGACAAAAGTTCTGGAAAAAGAGAAGACCTTGTCGTTGTTAATTAACGCGTATTAAATGCAAAATACTTCGACCCGGTCTCCTTTTTTCCGGCGGAAAATTCGCGGTAGGGTTTTCCGTTTACCGGAAAAGTTTGAGCTTTGATCCGAGCCGACCGAAAAATGTGACTCGATTTTTAATTAAAACCTTAATATGCACATATTAAAACTCTTCTATTTCCGAAGAAAAAAAATCAAATTTACATTCGAATACAATCAAAAGCGCAGTATAAAGATTAAAACTCCATCTAATAATTAATTTTCATTATAAAATCGATCGAATATAAATAGCATACGCATTTAGATTCGAGACTAAATTAACCTCGAGCACAAATCCTATGAAATCTCTAGATCGAAATACCTGGCTCTGCGGTTAAATAATCCCTACCAGAATGTCTAAGGAGGTTGAGCACCGAAAGCCTATCGATGATAGAAATCGTCCCTAAATATCTGAACCGGTTTTTGCTTATATGTATGTAGGTATGTGTATAAATCGAAAGGTAGATTCGTATCGTTAATTTACCTCTTTTGGATGCGTGAAAGCTGTCTTGAGGAGAGATTTTCTCGATTTGCGCCAAAAGTTTCGATCTAGGTAATATTGTTCTGTCCGAGTTGATCCTTTCGACGGCGTAACGGAAGGCAACTTCTTGTTTGTCGTCAGCCGGATGGAAAAGTCCTCCTAGAAAAATAAATAAGATTTTGCTTAGTAAAAGTAAAAAAAAGTTTGAAGAAACAGTATTAAATTTGAAGAAAAAAAATATTATGTACCATTGGCACAAGACTCAACAATTCCAGTCACTTTTGACTAGGTAAAGTTGAGTGTCGTCCCAATGAAATATTAGACCCAAAATTCTCAAACAACAACGCTTTCATAAACAAAACTAATCAATAGAACTTTCTTATATAATTACATTTCAGCTTCAATAAGAAAATAATAATTATTATTACATATCTCATTTAATACGAAAAACGTACCGATTCACTCATCTTCAAGTTATTAATATAATACTTCTCTCGAGTTAACTGGAAACTCGAATCGAAATTCAACAGCATTGTCATTTACAAATACTATTAGGACGCTTTAATTAAACTTTGACTGGGATTTAATAAACTTTGAAATTGACAATCGAGTTAATTTTCATCGTTCGGCTCGTTGTAGCGAAAACAGCGTCTAAAATTCGACCGAACGAAACATTTACGAAAGGTCAAATGTTGATTCATCCCAAAATGACTCCATTTGCTAAAACAGCAAACATCCCTGTGCATATACGAACAAAATAGCTAGACACAATGCCTGGGAATACTAGGCGGGACACAACAGTCAGTGATTCATTGCCCGCGGGACACTTTTCCGGTTGTGTCCCGGAAAAGTTATCTCCCCTCCCGATTTTCACCACCCCTTGCCTGTATCGGGCTATATACTCCTTGGCCTGTGCTGGCAGGACCTTTGTTTCAATTCTCACCACGTAGAAGCAAGACTGCCTTTATTGAAACGTCAACATTCCCGGACGATACGCGGAGGTGTGCGAATAACGGTCCCGCTGTATATATGGGAACTGGCCTTGCCAGGGACGCAATTAGGATCATATTTAGAAGAAATACATACATAAAGTTATATATAGCATGATATTAATATGTACTTCCATCTGTGACTCGAGATTCAATGGACATTAAAGTCGATTCTGAACTATTGAACAGTGTCAATACAGAAATTCAAAATATCTGTAGAAATATGTTAAATCATGTTATGTGTGTAGGCAATGTATAATTTTAGTTATAGCAAAAGCTCCCTTGAGTAATTTAAAATGATAGAAACCTCATAAATTGTAAAATGTATAATGATGTATGATGATAAATAATGATGAAGAATCCTTCCCGACTATTCATAGATTAATTCTGGAAAGTCGCATTGTGAAAACGTTACTTAGTCTATAAAGCATAAATACACATACATATTGATTATAAAATATGTTAAGGAATAAATTTTATTAAATCGTTTAACAGAATCACTTAAATCATCATCAGAATAATTTAAACATTTCACCGAGGCACTGTAGCTAAAATGAAATATTCTTTGATGAAATTGTATCGGTTGAATGGGTTATTCGATTGACTGGATACGGCCCTGGTCGTAGGTGTTCTGTGAGGCTATCAGAATAATATATAGCGCCTCACAGACGACGTTCCAGGGCTTCTCAAATGGAACGTTCTATTATGTCTACGGTGTCTGGTGTGTGTAGTTTACAATTTAGCGAGTGTCACTCCGGGCATAATTGACCCCTAAGCGGTGTGCCATTTCTCAGGGCGTTAATACGCCTTGTATACGATATCGCACCAATTTGTAATGGGTGACACAGTTTATTTTGTCGTTTCGGGTAATTTGACAAACAATTCGAGAGAATATTCTATTAAATGGTCTATTAATATGAAAAAAAGCTTGAATGTATCGAATAAAGTTTGCAGTATCTTCATTTATCTTTTTGATTCAGTCAACGATTGTATCAAAGCGACTATAAAAACAACCATTCGAAATATTCGAATTTGAAACATAATACAGTGTTTTATCTGAAATAAGGCCCATCAATGACATTATATTTCATTCATTTTAGTTACTTTAACTCTTTGAACTCCGCATTGAGAGTAACTCGATAACCATTTATTTCTCACAACTCCATTTCGATCATCGAAAAAATTTTAAGACTACTTAACGTTGATTAATTTAAAAAAAATGTGATGAAAAATAACATTAGAATTACTCAAAATATTACTTTTAATAAATATGATAGTTTGTAGAGCGAAATAATTATTAGATGAAAATTCACCTCAAAACAAAATCATTAAACTACCCATAATGAATGAAACATAATATGATTGAAGGAACCTTGCATATTCTAGGAAAAGCACGGTACAAAACAAAAGCCGGTTTTCAAACTAAATCACTAATTTCATTAAATTTATTAAACCTCCACCATGCACCTCAAACACATCTCAGTATCCAATTCGCAAATTATCCAGCACACACCACACCGAACCACTTAAACGCGAATTTACATAAGTTACGGAACCGCACTTAAACCGGTAACCGGACGCGTGAACCGACACAGCCACTAATGGGCGACCATATTTCGTAACTCAAAACTCAAATTTGAAAATCGAAGCCTCAAAATCGAAAATCAAAGCCTCAGATTAGAAAAATCGAAGCCTCAAATTCGTCAATCGAAGCCTTAAATTCGAAAATCGAAGCCACAAAGGAATATGTGTAATAACGGAATTTTCCACTGAACAGATTTAAAATTTATTTAAATCGATTGATATTAGTAATCTCATGATTTTTTTACTGTGAAGACATTCACAGTAGATTCGGGCTTTTAATGAAAAATCAATCATTAATAATATAATTTCGCTAAGCGTATTTGTTTGTTTGTACGTGATTTTGTATGAAAAATCGTCAAGCGTCGATTTCAAGCGATGCAAAACATAGCATTTTTGCACTGCATTTAATTTGAAACTAAAAAAAATCAATTTTAAATCTTCCAATTTTTATACTAATTTTCATTCACGGGCAAATAAAACCTATAGATGCGAACTATTTTATTTCACGAACTACATTGATTTCGGGATTGAATGCGATCATAGCAATATTTAAAGAACATAACGAGTTAATTATTATTAAATTCAAATATGTCAAAAGGGAGGTCTATTTGCCATAGAAAGTTGCGCATTTTCCTTTGAAAATCGATCGATTGTTAACGTAAACATCCATCGAAAGCCGCCAAAATTCGAAATCGTCGGACAGTATAAACACTCCCCGGAGGTTTTCGACGGTAATTTCGGCCTCCGGTGTTTCCGTCGACGTCTGTCAACAGTCAACAACCGTCAATTGTTGAATTTTCGTAATTAAAAATAAACAGGGCTGAGCGTGTTTGCCGACTTGATAATATTTTAACGAGTGTGAAAGGTTAACGCTCAAACGAACGAACGGTGTACGTAACGGGTATAACATGTAAGCGAGAGAGGTCGGGTCGTTTATGTGTGATGTGATGTTTTGTTTGCGTTCGAAATGAATGTTTTAATGAATCGGACGTTTGGGAAGGTCGGGTTTAATCTGATTTTCGTAATTTTCAAAATGGCGTCGTTTAACATAATTTATCTCTGCTTGATAAATGTAATCAGTTGATGACGCATTCGGCATTTGTTCATACGTGCTGTGTTGGATTCAAATCCGATCTTTTATTCGATCAGTTAAAATTAACAACCAACAAATGACACAGAGAAAAAAATAGTTTAAAAAAAGATTGATAAGTCACTCATGAGTGAAATTGCATCACTTAGTTCGAATATGAGAATTAACATAATTTCCAAAAGCGATAAATGAATTCCTTATATTGATTCCTCCAAATTCATAAAAATATATTAATATAATGCTTAAAGTATAAAAACTGCCAAATAAAAACAATCGATATTTTAATCGACAAAATAATGTAACTCAATATATGCAAGTCATTTCAGTTGAATTTTAAGTTATCGATGGTTCGTTTCGACCGACTTTACGACTTTTTTCCCCGCGACGAATTCAATAAAGGCGAAAATACGACTCATGCGTTCTGCGGGTAAAAACGGCGGGAAAATGTCCCCTCGTAAATAAACCGCTTTTCGAATACGTACCTGAATTGGCGATGCCGGTGCACAATGGGTTAACGCCACCGCTTGCAAATTCGATCAACAATCGAACGAAATTTTATCATTAATATAAACTTTTTGATTTAAATAAGAAAACAAATTCATAACCTGAGCTTGTATTATAAGGTAAAACATTTGAATGTATTCGACCGACGAAATTCCGTTTCCCACACACGAATTCAGGAAGTATTACAATCGTACATCCTCCAATTAATTAAGCGAGAAATTTTCGCCTAATTTCCCCAAAGAGCACACATTCTGAAACGTCACAAAACCTACTTTCAAACCGAAAACCCCCCGCCTAACCCAACCCACGAACGTATCAATTGCGAACCGAACCCCTAAGATATGCAAGTAGACGCCGAAGTGTAAACTTGTTACCGAAGTGTGGCATACTAATCAGCCGAGACGCGTACAAGTCAAAAGTTCGACCCTGCTACGAAACGATATACCTTGTAATACCTTGTGTGTACATTTCGCCTTGTTTATGAGGAGAATAAGGTGAATTCGTTGTGTCATCATTCTATCATAACACGAGTTTGAAAAAGTTCGCTCGAAATGCAAAAAAATAATGTCTTAAGAATTCTTACCGATTAGAATTATTAACATGTTTCTTTTTATTTTTTAGATCCTTCATTGAAAAACAAATGACTTGTCAGTGATCAAATGTAATAATACATATTTATTTTAATAAAAATACTATTGATACTTTTTACAAAATTTATGTAATTTCCTCCTTTGTATAGAATACCCTTATTACGTATGAGTAATGTAATACAGTGTGTGGATTCGCAGAAACTCTCATGTTAATTCAAGTTGAGATCTTTTAAGTCAAATAAAGCCAGTAAGGTTTTCACTCGAACGTATCTTATAGTAAACTTGGGTAATATTGTAATATTAACACAAAGGCTGTTTATATAGAATCACTTTAACAAATGCTCATTATTGATACAACGAAAGTACAATTTGATTCTAAGTATAATATTGTTTAATATTTCCTTAAAATAAATTGTATGTTATTTTCCCACTGAAACTACTGTTAAATCGAACCTGAGCTTACATTTTTCAGAGTTTTAATAGAAATGGGCAATTTTCAGTTAGACCAATCTTATATTGGCCATATGTAAATGACAAAGCCTATAAGAGTAAAGGCGAAGGATACGAATGATTTCGTCAAATATCTCACAGAAGGTGAGACAGATAAATACGTAAAAGCCCCGGCCACTGATAGGTGTCTCCCGAACCGATTGGCATAAACACACAAACGATTTTAATGACATACACCTACATATAATATATAAATCGAATTCAACACTCTTTGACAATGCTAAATTCTATATACGGAACCGATCGAGTCATTCTGTTGATTCAACTGAACGATTCTTGTGTCCAAAGCGCGAATCGTCTTCGACGTTGATCAACTTCAAACAACTTATTGATAGAACGGAGCTTTTCTGCGAAAACCGTGTTCGTTTGACAAATTCGTAATTGGGACACGGTTATCGACTTCGATGGTTTGTTCAGTGTGTAGTACATACCGCGCTATGTTCCAATATCTACAATTACCAAGAGGCAGATAGTACACGAGCACGAGCTGAATCAACACAAGATGAATCGAATTACAATTTGGAATTTGAATACAAAGGACGCTTGCGTGTCAACGTATAGAAATTTAAATTATTCATCAATTAATAGATCGATTTTAGATTCGTATTGCCTTGTATTATATTCTAGATTCAAGCAATGTATTATACATGGGTAGTAATTAATTCAAAAATTTACATCAAACTTAAAAATTCTCTTTTTTTGTATGAAGAGATTTATTAAATTGACCCGTTAAAATATTTAACATTTTTTATACCTGCGTTATTATTCATCCAATAATAATAAAACCGCAATAAAAGCGCCCACCGTTTTCTACGCTCGAAAGATAAAAGGAACAGTCTTACAAAAAAAAATATTTATAGCTCAAATGCTCCATAATAATAACGTTCATTACTTCTTGTTCTTTTACAATGTGCGAAAAGTTTCTGCGCTGCGCTCGGATCTTATAAATCACACAGAAGTATAATTAAAATCCCTCACTTTTTCCAAGAAAATTAAATAGGCCCCGTACATAAAAACGTCGAGACAAAAGTTTCCCGCGGAAAAAGTGCAATAACGCACTTATTAGCACCATTAACGTTCGCGCGTAAATCTTCGAGACGTCTCTGGGAAAATCGGAGTCTGGTCGCGAGTTTTCCACAATTTTCCTCGATTTTCTCGGATTTTCGACAGATTTTTCACTCAATTATGTCCAGGTCGTATAGAGAGGAGGTTCGCGAGATGAAATAGGGTGGAATGGGATAACGTGAGAGCGGTGAAAGCGTTTCGTGTCAGATATTGCTTTCTTTCTGCGGGGTGCCACGTGGACTATTCGTCTCCTGAAAGGTCTTAGGCCCCCTTCACACTTGTATGGATAGCCCTCGTGCTCTCTTCCCTTCGAGGATCTCAGGGTGAACGAGATGGGATGCAGCGATGGTCAAACTTTACGCTTTATAAACATCGATTTTGATTTGCTCATATCACTACTTAACAAGTCTGATCAGATTTTGAAAGCACTTTTAGGGAAACTTAAAAAAATTACTACTCATCTGTGTCAAAATAGATATATAATATTGCTTAAACTATTATAAAATATAAATTCGATATCATATACGGCTCATGGAAGCGATTCGAATGGGAAATTTCTATAGAATATCGCCTCAAATATGAAAACTTTTCATATTCGACCGAGGATTTTTTATTAATTTATGTGCAAAACACTACACATAATTCACTTTAATATTTAAAGTTTGGCAATATCTGAACGGCGAAGTGAGCAATTCATCCGAGTTTTCGTCGAAGAGGGCCCTTTGATGTGAACCTGGAGTAACTCCTTTAAAACGTTTATTGCGTGAACGCTCAATTTCTGAAACGAAAATAACTACTTACTATGTTCAATAACTTATCAAGCAGTATATTAATTAAAAAGTAATTAGTCGAAATACGCGGATATCGCTTAATTTCTATTTATATTAAGAAAGTTTCGTTCGAGTGATAATTAAGATTAAACATCAAAACTTAGTAGATCGAATCTATTTTTACAAAATAATGGTTTATGAATATATAAATTTTGTTAAAATCGTATTATTGCTTCGATTAAGTGTCTTTTTATTCAACTCGAGTGCGCAGTTTATCTTGAATTTGCAAGTTAAATACTCGTAGTGAAGAATAACAATGCAATAATTTTTACGAGCGAATAAATTTCAGAGCGAATCGAAAGATCCATCGAATTATTAACGTTTATATTGTTTCATTGTGAACGAAATCTATTTATCTGTCGTCAAGAATAAATAATAAGTCTTTCCAGAGCTTCCGTCCCTTTGTTTGATCCAAAAACAATATTTCAAAAGTTTCTCATTGGGTTTTGCAACAGAACGCGTTTGAGTCTCTTTGATAAGTTCTCGAAATTGAATTCGGTATATAGACACTCGTTATCCGCGAGTATTTTCATTAACAATATGAGGAAACTCGAATTATTTCGTTATTCATTTTCAAAAACCAAAATATTTAACTTTCAAATCGTGGAATAAACCGAGTTTCCTCCGCAACGCACATTCGTTTTACTTTATCTACGCATATCTATTTATTTATTTATTCTTTTGGGAATCGCCTTATGAAAAAGTATCGTATGCCGTAATATCGTTGCGTTGCGTCGAAATCAATTTGTTTCTTGATGGAATCGTAAAGATCGATGTTGATGCGTTACATTTTCGATATCTACGATAATAAAACGTCAATAATGCAATATACGTTTTCTTTATCAGGTCAAAATGTTTTGACAACGCTATTTGTATGTAAATGAGAGCCTTTTCGATGGCGAATTTGATATTTTCTGTGAAATGTGAGATTTTTTTCGCCGCCGAACCAACGTCGAAAACATTTATTTTCGGTAATATGGAGCTTTCAGTTTCGCATAGCACGTAAACGTATCATATATTTTATTTACAAAGTAAATTTATTGTTAGTCACATTAGATATATTCTTTGTTATTAATGTAATTTTTTTTAATGGTTACTTAATAGAATTTATTTTAAAATATAAATATTTATTATATGCTACTAAGCTGAGTAGAAAAACGAATATGCATTTAAGAAACAAAACGTTCTAATTATAGATATATTATTCATTTCAATAACTGAATGAAAGTGTCCTTTTGAGTTCATATTCATCAAAATTTATTCCAGCAATGTTTTTTAGAATAATCATCTACACAAACCAGTGAATCATATAGTTACACACAAACATACATAGATGTCTCTATTATCTAACCATAAACGTAAAATCTCAAATATTTTTCAATTGACAGAATAAACGACCACAATCAAATCCAAATCTATAAAAAAGACCAAACCACACCCTTAAAAATCGACGAAATTTTCCAAACCCAGCATCATATCGAAGAATCGTCTGCGCAGACGTGCACAACCCACCAGACACCTTCGAACCGTCGACAATACAATTTTTTAAACTAGCTTCTCGAATAAATCCATCGTCGGTCGAGACGATAATCCATTTCGCCTTTGTGTCGAATGTTTGCGCGATTGTTTTCCGTCGACTGTGCCTCGGGGCTATCACTCACTCTGACTCCTTCCAGGAGTCTGCAAAGCGAAAATAAGGACTGCGATCGTTTTTTGGATTCTTTTTTTCGTTCATCTGCTATATACGAAGACGGCTGACTGACAATATCTGACTTCGATTCGAGGGTGTTTCCCTCCTAGGGTGAGTTTGAAGGCTTCGATTAACAATTCGAGTCGAGGTTTAGTGACAGTGCACTGTCTGGGTGATCTGTGATTAACGAAATTCCGGTTTTGGTATGTTGAGTGTAATTTATTCGTAAGTCTTTCGAATGGGACGTTTATTAAATAAAACAAAATAGGTTTAAATAAAAAAAAAATTAGAGAAAAATAAGATGGTATGTTTTTATATTGCATGAAAAGTTTATGCTTGTTCACATTGAAAAGTCAGATTCAGCAAGGTGATCTCAATTACTTTGTATAGACGAGGAAGTATTGTGAAATAAATGTAATGAGGTGGATTTAGTTAAGTGCGAAGTTTGTAATGGAAAAAGTTTAAGGTGGAGATTGATCAAAATGAAGTGAGGCTGTGTAAAGCGAATGAAAATAAGTTGAAAGGGACAAAAATAAAGAATGCTCTTGTATATTGAAAGTAACACTTTTTTCCTGAAAAATGTTTGAAGTTGAAAATATTACTAAATTAAAACTTTATAACTTACATTTGCGCTATTAAAGTTGATATACATAATAAGTGACATCCTTTTATTTATGAAAAATATTAATTCATTTGAAAACAAAAATAATTTTAAATATATTTCAAATTCATAACAAAACAATCTCATAACATAACTTATACGTGTACGAGTATATGAAACGAAGCGAAACACAATTTCCGCGAAAGGAGCGCGAGCAAATCTCTTCATTAAAAACTCTAAAATGTATTACCTAATTTTCCGGCACATTCGGCCGCCTCGTTACATTTTTTGATACCCCGTAATCTGAAAAGGTAAAAACCGCACCGCCCCGCTATTTATAACTGTCTTTACGGAGACCGCGTTATTTTCAACCGGGCCGTCGGAAAAGCGGCTCGGAATAGCCAAATTAGACGTCGCCGAAAACAAAAGGCGCCAAGAGGCAAAAACGCGAAAACAACGACCGCAGAGGAAATTGCGAATTTGCGAAGAATTTAAAATTTTCGAAACGCCGCGCGCTTCGCCGTTTCCTGCGCTGCCCGGAAACGGAAAATCCCGCAACTTTTTCCAGAGCAAACTGAAAGTTTTTCTCGGCGACGCTCATTAGCGATGCGCTTACGTCCAGTCGTCCAAGTTTGATTCTTTTGAATCGAGTTTTAGCTAGGGTTACAATATGACTTGTTTTTGAAAAGACTGTCCCGTTTTAGACGTTTTTTCGTCGTTGTATAAAAATATAAACCGAAACTTCAAAGACTCAATAACGTATTTCCAGTTTTTAACATATTTTCTTATAGCGGAAAATTATCGAATTGAATTAGGTGGAGACATTTGTAGCGAATTTGATTCAATTCAACCAAGTTTGTAGATTATAGACTATCTTTCAACTAGATGCTCCTAGTCAAATATTTATAACATAAGCATACGCTTTGCATGATTCAAATCTGAACTGGTTGAAATGATCAAGTTTAATCAAATTCGCCTAACTTCCGATTTAGTTGGATGTTCTCGAGATTCGATACTCGGTTGCGATTTAGTGTAATTAAATGAGATCGTCGAAACTTCACATGAAATTAATATGCATACATCGATCTCCTCTTGTGAGAGAGGAGCTAACAGTTCTAAATGACCATCGATTGGATTGCATAATTTTCAAATTCGAATATACGTGTAATATAATGTGTAACTAATGTTTAGAAAATTAAAAATCGTAATTAATTAATTGATCACGATACATTTTCACATCACTGAAATCATTTGATTGAAAAAATCGATTTTCTTCTAAATAATATGAAGAAATATCTGATATCACAGTGGAAAACGGATGTTTTAGAATCAATCTACTAATTGTAATAAACTTAGACAATATTGAACAAGCATGTTATATATTAATTCGTTTTTTATATTTTCTTTTAGATAAGTTTTAGTAGAAATATATCAAAACGTAATTGACTGCAAATGTGCGCATCGTGTTCTAGCAAAAACTTTCAGAAATACCAGACAATTCTGATAGAATATATCTTCACTTCAAAAATTGACTATGACACACATAAATATATGTATCTATATATTATTATATCATAGCTCATCGACATATTTTAAGTCTTTCTAACAATCTTCAAAGAAGAAATGACGAGATATCAAATCGCACGAATACCCTCAACAACAAGATCTATTATCTCTTGCTCTTGAAGCCTATTAACGGTCACGTGTTCGGTCGCAGCATCCCTAAACGATAATTAGGGGTCTGTTCGACCCAGCCAATTAATCCTAAGCAAATTTGTGTCGGGTTGTTTACGAAGTGTTGCAGACTCTTCCGACTCTTCGGACTGCGAGGACTTTTGGCGCGAAACGGAAGCAAACAGCCCGAGGTTAGTGTAAATAAGGTAAATAGACTCGTGTGCGTTCCAGTTGCGCAAGAAGGCTGTAAATATTAATTATGTTTACGCTCCATTGTGGCCGGGGGTAAGGGTTAACGGTTGAGGTTTCCAATTTGCAGTATAATGGATACGAAGGTATCTAATATGTACTGGAGTTTCGGATTAATCGGGATCAGATCGCATCGAATCGATTTCGTTGATTTTACAGTGATTGAAATATTTTTACGTGCAAAATCTGATATTTATTTGAATTGCGTAATAAAGGACTTGTATACTATAAATATATCGCAGTGATTCAATGGGATAAAAATAGATTTTTCTTTTACGCACCGGAATCCTTTTTTGTATGTCTGCTGGATTTTTTTCAGTTTTTCGATTAGTACCTAAACTTGGGTCTCTAACATGTGGCCACCTTGAAAGAGGACCGACCGAAATGCGGGATCGTATAAATCAAACGGAAAGAAAAAACTTTTCTACGTCCATACGCATACAGAGTATATAAAATTATCGAGAGAATCAACAGAAAACTTCGGATAGTGAATTTAATTAACGAGATATTTGATTAAAGCATGTTTTCTACGAAGATTCGACATAATAAATAATAGATTTAATATATTACTATAAAAGAATCGACAAGCCGGTGGCGCAATGGTATGGTAGATTACATATACACGTATATATAACAAGATATTCTACATCTTCCGATGAAATAAATGCATTTTATTGAAGTAAAATCTTACCGATTTTTATAGTCTCCGGCAAAGCTGTTAGTTGTCCGGAGAAAATCATCAATATCAGGGGCCGAAGCCACGCGGCCATTTTTCACGTAAGAACGTATCACTTTTCCGGAAAGTGCCACACCGTATCTTCGAAGTCAACTGTTCCAAGTTGAAGACCTCAGCATTTTCCCGATAGTGATTCCTGCAAGAAAAATCGAAAAATACATCATCAATAATATATCTTCGATGATAAAATATATATTTATGCATACATTGTGGATATATCAGATCGACAATGAGAGTTCTATTTGCGACGCACGCTTTATTAGTTCCCGAAGGGATGCGAAACCTTTTTCCCTTATGAAGGTCTGATTAAGGTCGGAAGGAGCGATCGGTTTACGTAAGACGTTAATTAAGATGTCAGACGTATGACGTATTAGATCATATAGTATAAAAAAAATATTTAACGTTGCCTTATGTTCCGTTGTATCATATCACTGAGAGGAGTATAATAAAATAGTCAAGTTGTTAAGATAATTGAATCTTTTTCCAGGATATTTGATTACTTGCTCGAAATTCTGATGAGATTATTATATTTCTTGTGTGAGTATATAAAATACTATTATTTCATTCTTTTATAAATCTCTACGAAAATGTTGTGTATTTCATTTGATATGTTGTACTTTGACTTTGAAAAAGAAAATGAAACATAATTTATTTATAATATATTCTTCAGTTTTTTTTAAGAAGCCATAAAGCTTTCCCTTTGCGAAATTTAAAGTTTTTACAGTGTCAAAACGAAAGTTTTTCCTTTTTATATGCCAATAAAACTCACCGAAATTGTTTCGCACTAGAAAACTTGCAGAATGAAACGCACTCGAGGCGGCAATTACTGAATCTTGAAAATTTCTGAACGATCGTCTCGCGAAAGCGAAAAGCACTCGAAAATTCAACAACGACACTTGAAAGCGAAACAAACTTTTTTTATTTGCTCACATCCTCCCAATGAAAAGCTCTGACCTCTGACGTGAGCTTCGGAAAATTCAAAGTTCAACGCCTCGTCCGTAGTTGAGTTTTCCGATTCAAAGTGGCAAAAAAATCGAAAATGAATTCGTTGTGAGTTTCGACGTCGTTAGTGTTAATTGGAATTAACGCTTCGTGCGGCGTTTCATTTCAATATTATGGAAAAGGGAAAATTCTTCGGAGCTGAAAACGAGTTGGATGAGCTCGCCTTTTGATAATTAACGCTGTTTGTAGGGGGAAAAAGTGCGAGAAAAAAGTTTAAACTAATTAACTGAATACATTTCCATTTTTGCTTGAAATTTAATTACATAATATTAACAATGCAAATTCTTTCGGACGACCCTGAAAATTCTGTGTACTTTACCCACTGAGCGCCCGTACAGCTATCTTCAATATAAATGTAATGAAAACATTTTATTTCGAAAGAAACTCAAATTGAATTCCCTATTAAAACACACATTAATTACTGAAAGTTCAAAGTTTTCATGAATACAAACATGAATTTCGGTAGCCGCATCGTACGATTTATTTGGGACTAATTAACGTTTTCACGTACAATAGTAATTATATGAAAATAAACCTTTGACATTATTCTCGTTAAAATATATTTTTAAACATGAATTTGCTTTAAAAAGCATCGATATTTACATAAAATAATCGTTATCTGTATTATTATTTGGATTATCATAGTTTTTTTATTAACACACAAGATAAAAAAAAATACTGGGCAAATCAGTGAACTAAATATTACACTAAAATCTATTGATTTCAACAGAACTAAACATACCATAAATTTTAACATACTCCGTACAAATTTCATTCAAAATATTAATATGATAAACTTCTTCAATTCAGTGGAACCTCGCTTAACAAGCACCTTGCATAATAAGTAATTCGCCTAACGAGTAATACGTAAAATGAACAAAACGAATTGTTGAAATATGACTCTCTTAACGAGTGATCAAAGAGAAGTTATTGTATCGTCAAATGCGACTTTATTAATAATATTATTACGCATTACGAATAAGATTTATAAATTAATTACACTCGTTATACGAAGTTCTGCAAAACACATAAACGCACTCGGAAAAAACCATCGATAAACAATCGAACGCCTATCCCGAAACGACATAAATAACTCTGCGAAACAAACACCACCCCTCCGAAGCCATTTTTCTCAATCCACCCCAAACTCGGGACAGCAACCCCTAAACCGTCGAACATCTACATTCCCTCAAAACACACCCCGCAACCAACCGGAAGGTGCCCGGACATTAGCGGTAATTAAACACGGCCACCGACCCACGGAACAAAGAAGGCCGAAGGAGGCTTTGCGGGAAGAAGAATATGCGCCATTTCTTCTTCTTCTTGTCGGGGATGTAGGAGAGTTTTCCTACCCCCCGGGAAAGTAGTGGCTTTGGCCGCAATTAATCAAGCGGTCTTTGTTTGGAAAGCCGATCGGGTTGTCGGTTTTCAAGGGCGAAAAGACATAAATAAGCCCTTAGGGACAGAGCGGTGAAAGTAGGCGTGGACCTAAGGGCGAATTCCGATCGTACCTAATGGCAGGAAGAATTTTCCCGGAAGAATAATATGTTTTTCCTAGGTGAATGTATGGCCGATCTGGTTCGTTGGAATTTTCCGATTGTTTAATGATTTTTTAAATAGTTTAATTGAAATACTGAATTCGTTAAGTAATCTTACAATTAAGGCAGATCTTATGACTTTCGAGTAAGTTAACCACATTGACTCCTTGAAAAACATATTGTCTTTTACGTGCTGAAGTCATAAGGTCAAAAAGAACTTAGTGCGTCTCGTTTGTGGAAGAGTCAGTGTAGCTAACTAACTTGAGGTTTAAAAAAATGAAGAAATCGGTCCTAAGAGGTAAGTTTATCTTCCATCAGTTTGTGCTATTTGTTTACATGTTGATACCTGAGGGAAAGTAATTTATTAAAACTGTTTCAGGCAAAAATTTACTCATTACACTTATTGATTCAATAAGAGATATTGATATGTTATTTAAATTGTATGCTATATTGTTACCGTTTTGGGTAAAACTGTCAAGTGTTTACCTATACGAGAGTTTGCAAATTACGATATATTAATCCAAAATAGAACATAACAAGATTTATATTTGTATCGACATTTCCAAATCTTATTAAGGTATTTTGATAACTGACAAACATTCCTAAATGCACGTTCATCAAATGAAAATAACACAATTTGGAAGCTTTTCGAAACCGTAACGGCTTACATACTTAATCGCATCATATTATGATCTTTCAAAATGTGAAACGATTTCATACATTTCGAGGAACATTCATAAATTATGCAATCCTATTAGCGCGGGAAGTACGTAATACGTGTAAATCTGAATGTTTAACAATTAATCCTTTGACATTCAATGTGGTAATAATATAACATTCGAGAAACAAAACTCATCAATAAAGATACTATTATTATTGAGATACATGATATATGAAATCAAAAATATTTTTTTAAGACGAACGAACGTTTCGTTCCTTCGTTTGCGTCATCGAATTTTTCAACCCCGCACGCCCACGCGCTCCCAAATAAACATACATATTAAAAAGAAGATATTCGCATAAAGAATTAATTTTATTTTAGAATGCGAAAGGATCCGTATTCTTCTGAGGGCACGCATGAAGGACCACCAAAGGATGTCGGTGTTTGCTCAGGAGACCCTTTGAAATTAGGGGCGCGTCCGTTTCGCCAAACGATTTTCCGCTTTTATTGGCGCACTTTGGCGAAACGTCGAAAAATACATATATGTGTGCACAATAAACACGACGATTTTCGAATTTATACGGGCCAAACTTCAACAATATATCGTACGTACTACCTGCGCTGTGAGAATAAATAACGCTTTGCTTCGGGATACGAGGGAACCGTTCGATTCGTCGAGATGAAAAATAATCTAATGTACTGGACACGATGTCGTTCAAATCATATTCGTATGTTTTATAGTTCATTTTTAAAATAAAATGTTTACTAATTGTGTAAAATAGCGTGAATTTATAATTGGATGCTTATTGAGTATGAATTGAAATGAATGTTTTTGTGTGTATTCGTTTGCTTCTGCTCTATGTTCTTTAAAACAGTTCATTAAAAAAAAAATCAAAGTAGTGTACGCATATAGATAAAGTTCTATATTTAATACAAACAGTTGAGTTTTGTTGGCGAAATAAATAAAAAAAATAATAATAACTTTTATTGTTACATTCATCATTCGTGCTTTTAAATTGAGCATTCTAATAAGTACGCTCGAATTTCGACAGTTAATTACAGCCATTTTATTGAATCTACGGCTAGACCGCGTCTAAATCACATTCAAAGCATTAACTATAGTTAAATCATATTACTGAATCAAACAAAAAAAAATGGCTGTGTCGCTAATTCAACTTGTTTTATCAAATTTCTGAGATACAGTACTCTTAATGAAAATCCTCTTTGTTGTAATGATATTTTTTCGCCGTGGTACTATAGTTCGAATCAAAACAGTACCTCTGCTTTTCAGAATGGGTTATTTTTCGTTATGCGTATTAAGTCTATAAAATAACCATAAACTATAAATGGCACAACCAACTACATATAACAAATGCGACAGAAGCCAATCACTTCACCAAGCAGCTCACATCAGATGAGACAAATAGATAAGTAGAAGCTACAGCCGCCGATAGATGTCACCCAAATCGATCGGCATAAACACACTACACTGACAATTTTAAACATCCAAATTCAAGATAAACGACCACCAATTCAACACATAATTCACAACGAGCACAAAACCCTTCAGCAAGGAGCGTTGAGTTCATGCGTCGAGACAAAGATCGGCGCTGAAAAAGCGACCCCGACCGAAAACGAATGCAGCCTACGACCGAAATTAACGACGATTCATCTCTCCCCGGATGATTTATCCCGAACGAATTTATATTCGCTGAAATTTTGACTGACGGATTTATCGTCGTTGTCACGTCGGCCGCCCATCCTTTTATACGCATCAAAACGAAATAAATCACGCGTTTTTTTTCTCCTTCGAGTTTGCTTATATTTATTTTTATTTCGTTCTCGCATTGCCCTCGTGGAAAAGGGTCGAGTGCACTTTTGACGTGCCCTGAATGTTACAAGCGATTTTTTTTTCACGTGTACGTTTTTCATTTAAGTAAATGATTTTATGATAGCTCGTGTTGTGACGCACATGTATCATATGAATATTGATAATTTTGTTGAAGTTGGTTGTTTTTTTTTTATGTCTGGGTTTGAGTATGATAAAATAATATTATGAATTTATCATGCTACAAGATTAAAAATAAGTAAAAACATGTATGAAAACTTCGAGTCATAACAAATAACAAAATATTAAAAATTGAATAAATTAACCTTTTCATTCATTTTCCCAGAAGGCTTTTATTTATAACATGAAATTTATGAATTGAATGCATACAAAATTTTAATCATAACAAATAACAAAATATTTTAAATATGTATTGTAAAAAAATGAATTGATTAACCTATTCAAATATCATTTTCAGAAGGCTTTTATTAATAACATAAACTTTATGAATTACTTAAAAAAAATACACATGCGAATTAAACAAATATTTAAATGATAAATAATCTTTGCACTTTTAATATCTCTATCAAGCCAAAAAAGGTACACTTTAGGAGCACTAAATAACATTAAATGAATAAAAGGAATATTAAGGATTTTCATACGTCTATTCAACGGTCACGATTTATTGTACGGGGTTGCGTTTTATTTTTGTCACGCTTTCGCGTTTTTGCACGAATTTAACTTTTTTTCCCCCCCAGAAAGGAAAAATATGAAAAGGGCCCAACGTAATACGATACGTAAAAAGTGTAATGTTGGCTGAAAAAAAAACGCCTGAATATCATATAGTGGAAGGTGAAATAAGCGAGGGACATGAATATGTCGAGACAGCATGTATGGGAAGCGATATGTCTATCGATAAATTACGTTTTTTATAACGTCATTTCGCATAAAAATTTCATTTTTTTACGCGACGAGGTTTTTTTCTGTGCAACTTAGTTTTCGGATAAATGTTCAATGTTACGTTTTTTGTACATTCGCTCGAAATAATAAAATGGTAAAATATTTGAGCCGTTCAGAGCTATGCAAGACTAACTTCACTACGCAAGAAATCAATGTGCGGATCTGGTCAATTCTCATCAGAGTACATAATTAATTAAAATTACTTCTGAAATAAATGATATATTATCCAGTGACAAAAAATGTCATTAAATGATATTTATCTTTATATTTCAGAAAAAATACTTCAGAGATATGTAGATATTAATGACTAAATCAAGCGCATTGACATTTAAATCTCATTTTTGTCAAAATTTGGAGTTAGTTACGATTAGCTCGGAATAGTTAATTTATCGGTTTAATGCTAGGCAGATGCGCTGAAGTTTCATTTGATAATTAGCTTAGTTTGTGTTGTGTGAAAAGTTTGACGTTTAAATTTCGAATGAAAGTTTGCGTTTCAGTCAGTCGTGTTTTCAGAGAGCAACAAACAAAAAGCATTAATGAAAAATGAACGCTGAATATAAATTTTACATGAACATATATTACAAAATTTAAATGAAATCAATCTGCAAAGTTGCATAAAAATAAGCATAAATTTCTATTTATGTTTTATATACAATATAATTATAAGACTAAACGACACCACATTAGACCTTCGTATACATCGTATATAACGTTTTCTCCATAACGTTTATATATTTATAAGCGTAGCTAGTTCACAAAGTCGCCTTTTATACGAAAATTCACAACTTTTTCGTCCAAATGGGCGGCCGTCATCTTTTCCACATTACGTCCTTTTTGCGACGTTATTTTTTTCGGCGAAAACTTCGAGTTTCCTTGTATCCTCGGAGGACTCGAAAAACTTTCCTCAGACGGATTGGCGAAAAAAAAAATGAAACACATAGACACAGACGCGGGCTTTCATAGAAAAAAGGTGGGCATGTTCCGCAAACCGACTGATACCTTATTTTATTTTATATACGGGAGGCTTTTTTCGTAGGGGGTGTTTTAGCGGGGAGAGATTTATACGAGCGATTTGTAATATCGTCGTTTCTCAAACGGTCGTTGGCTCTAAGTGTGTCGGAAAAAATCTAAAATAATAACTCAAACATGATTTATACCACGGTCGTGAAATAAATTGGAGGATTAAGATATACGACAATATAACGGATCGCGATTTTCCGCTCTGCTTTGAAATTTTCCATTTTTTATCCAATTCTCAACCCTTTCAGGGAAAATATGTTACTCTCTTTTGCACGTCATATTATTTATACAAAATTTTCTAATAATCTCAACGATTATTTTGAAAAATTAATAGATTTTCAATGATATCACAAATGAACCGATCAGAGCTAGAAGTGACTAGCTTTATTTAAAAAGAAGTTAAAAAAAAAACGATCAAATGTTTTTGATACGTTTTTCAAAACTCTATTCATATATCCATTTTACATTTACATTAAATTTTGACATTTCATACAAAAAAAGTTAAGATTTTAACCAAGTACTTCGACGTTTGAATGTTATTATTTTTAATTAGATTTGAACGGCTCATATATGAGTTCATTTAACAACACATAACTTGAAAAAAAATAACATCAAAACTTCACCCAACAAACAAACTTAAACATACTCGAAATTATGATTGTCTATCTAGAATATTATTCATCATCATCTGTTCAAACACATAAATTATAACTTCCGTAAGTCGGTGTCACGTCCAAGAACGAAATAAAGTAACTGTCACCAGAGCGACGCCTACAAGAGGTGTATATTAGGTTGATAGTCTCGGAAAAACGGCTCTTGCAATAAGCACTCCCTGGAAAATTCATTAATTTTCCGACGTTTTTCCTAGAGAGCTCTCGAGTCGCTAAACTCGCACAACAAGGTGTTTTTCGTGCCGCCGAGGGATGGAAAAATTGGAGCAGTGCGTGTTCGTGGCGTTGCTCATTTATCACATAAATATAATATAATATGAAATATTATATGTTAAGGTAGAGGAGGATTGTGATACGTATTATTTTTTATCGATACGAAAAATTATTCTAATGTAAATATTTTTGTTTCAATAATGCGAAAACATTGATATGAATTTGTAAATAGCATAACGGTTATGATAAAAGTATGTAAGATAAAATTCCAAGAAATTGTTTATATAATATGTCAAATTTTATCAAATGAATTATACTGTGTACTATATTTGAACTGTATACAGCTAAGCATGACTAGCTCCATTAAGCAAGAAGCCTATAAACGTAATCAAACGTGTTTGAAGCGTTTTCGAAATTCCGTTAATTATTTCATTTTTTAGATATTATAAACATACAAAAATCGGTAATAATAAGCTATTGATGTAGTCAGCTAACATAAAAGTGAAAACTAATTAAAATAGCTTTTCAAATAAATTACCTCTACCTATATTATTCGGTGGCTGAACAAATTTTGTCATTAAATAGTATTTATCTTTGTCGATAAGGAAAAACATTTCACGCATAGAAAGTTATGACTATACCAAGTGCTTTGATATTTAAATTTCTTTTCATTCAAAACGTAGAGTTAATCACATATAGATTTGAACGGCTCATTTTTCACATTATTGCTTATCAAAATGAACTTCAAGACAGACTTTTTCACACAATCATATCATTATTAAAAAGAAAACTTCAGGGCGACATTAGTTTCGTTTCATTAAAAAAATAACCTTAATATGTAATGAAAAATCATCGATTTAAGTCTTCGGGAGTGTTTAACGACGATAAGCATTTATTTCAAGCGCTTCATATGCTTACAATAAGCAAATATTCCACGTTTTCGCGAAAATGCGACAATTAATTACGGGATTTCGGGCCATGCAGGTTAACGATAATGAACACGCCGAAAACCGTCCTTGGCCCTAAGTAAATATTTGAAAGGGACAAAATCCCCGCGTTATAAAAATATAAATAATAAACGTTCGCTGTAAAATCGTCGTGTTTGACGATCCTTACAATTTCGCATAACTACGCAAATATTTTATGATTCAATTTTTGAAACGATATCTGAACGTTATTTTACGCGAAAGTATCATTGCGCGTTAAAATTATGTCTGAGGTCGTTTTGAATAAATACAAATTTATAAAACATTTGAAAGAAACGATCGAGTCTCGAAATCAAGTTAATAATGAAAAAAACGACACGACTCTCGTTAGAATCAACAGAAATCATGAATTCTAATTATATCAGCTTGAAGAAGATAGAAGTACATTATCTGTCTAAGATATACGGTTCCTTGTTGTTTTTTCGCCTACAACTCCCTTTCAGAAAATCATATTAAAAAAAATAGACTCAAAGCAAACCCAATTTAATTCAGTGTATTGTCACTACTATTTTCAAATACGATTTCCCAAATGGGAGTAAAAGGCAAAAAACAAATACGAAAATTAAGTCTCTTCGAATGTTAAATAGCACAATTACAATATATACATTTTCTTTCATAGACGATGAATAAATTAAATTGTAACGCGTGTTTCCTACAAAACGTTAACGGCCCGAAAACTTAATTCATACGCGAGCAATAAAAGTTTGACCCTTGCGCCGTATATAAATATGGACCGTAAAAGGAGCGAAATTAAAGCTACAAAATTCTCTTAGTGTTCAACCCCCTCTCTAAGGGCTGTACCTACCCTTAGAGGACATAAAAAGGGATATTCGAGCGGCGAAAAACTCTTTTCAAATTGGCCATAATGTCGTCGGGAAATTGGCGAACGTTATTTTCGGGGGCCTAGTTCACCCGGTCACACAATGTCCTTATATTTTAGTTTGTGAATATATGTATATGTATGTATTCGGTTTGGGTCGTAGAACTCGAGTTGAGCACACCTGACCGTATCGTAATTCAGGATTAGTGTCCTGATTTGGAAATCGATAGTCGGATGAGGGAACGCGAACCGCTTGTTGAAGACTTCTGTTACGTTTTGACTCTTTGATGTTGTTTGCATGAATGTGTGTGTTGGAAAAGGTTTTAGTTGTATGTGAAAAGGTTTCTATCGATTTCATTTTAAGTCGTATTTACGTTTGAGCCGATTTTCAAATCGAATTTCGCATCGAATACTACAAATAGCAATTTCACACTTTGAAATGTAAAAACATGAATCTAATGATTAAAATATATTTTGCATTATATTATCGGACGAAAATTTAGGGGAACGTTTCGAAACTTGAATTAGAATTTCACCGAAACTCTGCGTCTGTCTGAAATCAAACTTATCGAACTCTGAAATCGCATATTGAAATTCCCTAATTTTCGAACAAAACGAAAATTTCGCCCTCCCCAAATCGGCAATTATTCGAAATAAACGGCGATTTGACAAACGGCGATGACGTCGTTCCCAACGGGGATTATTGTACGATCGACATTTTTCCAATAGACATGAAATACTTGAAAATTTGCAGATATCAAAGAAGTTAAATAAAACTGTTCTATTCAATGATTCATAAAAATCTTTTTCAAAATATGTTTTTATTATACAGAACAAAAAAGTTGAATTAAATTGATATTTAAAGTTGTATTTTTAATTTAATTTAATTCTAATAAAATCACAGACGTGTTTACATACCTGCAGAATCTGCAAGACTCAGAATATAAATTTTATTTGAATTGATTATTACGTATCGCTTGTTATGAACGTTTGTTGATAACCTTTTAGTTAAGATAGCTTGTTTTTCATAAATCATATTTACATATTTTAAACGTGTTTTCGTTTACATATCATTATATTTAACACTAAATTATTCGTTAAATAATATCTCGAAAACATATTTCGTATAATACGACGCTCAAAATATTTCTTAATAAATTAGATTGAAACATAAAGATGAAATTATTTTTCATTAAATTCGCAGAAAACCTTTCTGTACCGTAAAAAAATAACAAGAATATTAAAAGAGAGAAACGCCACAATCTGATATTCATTTTCTTCGGTACGATATTATCTCGCATTTTCTTTTAGAAACGTGAAAAATTCTCAGGTAAACGCGAACAATACCCCGACACTCGCACACAAACACTCGAATAAATTTGGCCCAAAAAGACCCAGAAAGGCCCAGTCTAGGCCCAAGCTCTCGTTTCGAGGTCAACAACGATCATTTTAAGGGTCTAAACCTTCATTTTAACGTGGAAATCCTTCCCTTTTCGCGCGAAGGACGGCGGACTCGTCGGCGCTAGGAGAAAATGCGATTTTTCCTATGGGGGTAGATGTTTTATTCTATGGGGGTGGTTGGGTTGTAAGATAGAGGGGTTGGTGCTAGTTAATGGTCGTTCATCCTACCGTTTAGACGGTCGTTCGAGGCTTAGGGCATTAGGCGTGCATCTGTTTGTTGTTTATTTCGAATTTCTTGGCAGTAAAGAGGCTGTGTTGAGAATAGAGATGTGGTTTTATAAAAAATCAGATTTTTTCATTTTTAACATGAAACTGAGTAAATTGTGCACTTAATTTATCATTTTGAGAAGTGTACACGAAAATTTTTATAACACTTTGCTCTTCCACAACTTTTCCCGTGTACCTTATAACAATTTCTGCAAAGTGGAAATATAGTGAGAATAAATTCATAGTAGAAGAGCATATTCTAAAAAATATTACGTTATACAATATTTCATACTTTTAAAATTCTTCAAACACTTTTAGATGAATGTGAATATTTTTTCAACTCTTAGTTGAGCATACACCAGTGGAATTAATTTTGGACGTTTCATTAATTCGATTAATTTTCATTCAGAATTTTTCATAAAATTTTGTCAAAATGAGGATTATATTTTAGATTATTTTATACTTTAAAGAATTAACAAGAAAAAAATTGATATTGCATAATAAATCAACATTCAGATTCATTGTTCGATAAAAGAAATTGCACATTAATTCCACAATCAATCGGGCATCAAAACATATCACATCCAAATCGCAATTAAAAAAATTGAAAAACCACACAAAATCAAACACAAAAACCAAATTTAATCAAATATTCCGATTCGACAGCGATTCCAATTTCCCTATTTTCCACAGAAGAAAATTTACACACACACACACCGACCGAATAATGTAGTATGACGTGTTTTCGCTCTCCAATTCGCACGGTTACAACACCGACGAGTTCCGTTATTAAATTCCGAATACATTTCCACGTTTTGGGACCTCCGTTTTTTGCGCTTTTTTCCCACAACGAAGCCCCGAGGCTTTCTCGTTCTCTATACATACATTTTTTTCCACTACCACTTCACATTTCGTCTTTGTCAATCGGCGAAACGAGAATGGCATTTTCATATAGGCGCGCATCCTTCGTCATATATTAAGAAAGCGAGAGTGATTGACGCGTCAACCCGGAAAACGGAATACGATAAGTGTATGAAAAATATTTTTTTCAGCGCAATATTTCGATGTTTGACATATGCGAAATCTCTCCATAGAATCTTTAAGGTGTTGTCAATATAATACACTCATCTTCCCATTTATAAAGTCAATAAAATGTAGTACTATTTATAGATTTATAAATGAAGATTGCGGCTTATACTGTGATGATGAAGGAATATGAATACTAACTTGGTCCAATCAGGTTCAGTTAATTTCAGGAATCGGAAGATTGGAGCTGATGCTGAAGAAAGCTGATCATCTTGGAAAAAATTCACTGTCGCGTTTTCGATTCACGCGATGAAAAATAACAGAATTGTCTCTAAGCAACGAAAAATATTTTTTTTATACACAAATGAATTTAAATTTCGAATTTATTTTTAAATTTATTAACAAAAGCATGCTTTTGATCAAAAGATTTTTCAATATTAAGCGATGAAAATGAATCACATGATTTCGTTTTATTAAAGAAGTGACCGTTTTTTCAAGATAAAATGAGATCTAACTATAAGCGTCAAATTAAAAAACGTATTACTTCTTGAATTTCTCTGTATTAAGTATTTTCATGCTTTCGGTCAAGATTCGTTCAGAGTTTTATGGACTCATACATATGTACATACGTCGCTTGTTTTTTATTATAAGAAGACTTCAGGAACATCTATCGAATGTTTACGAAACTTGCTCAGTCACAACAAAGTCTAAATACAAACATGCTAATTTATGAAAAAAAATCTTTCGAAAAACCAACATTACTTATTTTGGAAAATTCCGACCAGATTCAAAGGAGAGAAAAAAATCAAAATACCTCAGATCCAAATAAGCTTCGGGGAACATTTATCGAATGGTACTTGTCGAGTTAATAAGATGTTTTCGAGTTTCTACGTGTCGAAATCGTTTCTGTGAAACGTTCCACATGTGCGAACATCCCCGCCGAAGGTCGTCTCCATATTGCCAAAGTTGGCGAATAAACTTCTAAAAATGGCACAGTCGGCAAATGAGACCGAATTTATTGCGATGCTAGCTTGCCAACGTCCAATATTGAAAGCTTTTAGTCTGAGGGGCTTTCGTCTTTGATGAAAAAAGTATCTTGTTTCACCAGCGGAAAAAAAATTGGCTGTTTGCGGTGTTTTCGGCTCGTTTCCAGTATCGAGAGAGCGCCGTGATCGGAATGATAAGGGTTAATTTAAATTTTCATTGTGTTCTTGTGTTGAAATAGGTCATCGTTCGATTCTTTGTTTATTATGCAGATTTATATTAAGATGGATTTTGATATAGATAAATATTTATACTATATTAATTTTATTAACAATTTGGAATGTTATGAGGAGTTCAAATTGAGCATGAAAATTATAGTTACATGAACATTTGTCAATGCAGCCAATGTAATTATATAATATTCATATTGAATTCAATAATTCAATACTCAAATATGACACATGCTATGTTGTCTGTGTTGACAAATGTCTGCACAGTGCTTACAGAACTGCAATGTTCATGTATCATGTAAACTACGACTAAGTTTTTTATTACAGAATGTTTTGAATAAACTGCATAACGATCAATACATTAATAATTTATCTATAAAAATATATTTTCAATAAGCACCAATACGAAAAAGGAAAAAATCGCGTCTTCCTTTCTCTCGAACGAAATCAAAGCAGATTTTTTTAATTTCGTATGAATATTCAACGCGAAACACACAAGAACAATCGCGACGATTACAATACAGCGAAATTTGAAAAAAAAAAGAAAACCCACCCCAACCACAAAGACCTAACGAAAAAGCACCGACTGCCCCAACAATAAACACAGACTGTCCCAACACACTACGAACGAAAAAATCAACGAACAAAAAAACAACGCGAACGATACGCGGAATCGTAGAGCTTTCGGATTTGCATTTTTAATCTCACACCCTCGACAAAAAAAAAACGAGAATCGTACAAATGCGAAAAAACCAAAAACGAAAACAATAAAAAAATATATGGAAAAAAAAAATCGCGCGAATTTTAAGCCGGACGGTCGCCGAAAGTTCGCGTTGTTTTATGTTCCGCATTTAAGCCGGGGTATGGCGGTTTTTCGGCCGTTGTTTAGGGCCGCTTTTCGCTTTTTGTTTTTTTGAATTTTCGCGCCGTTTTTTACAGCATTTTTTTTTCGTTTGGGTTTTTGTTTCGTGTACGGCGTGCGGTCCGAAAAGCGCAAATATGCGTTTGCGGCGACGTGTTTATGACGCGCTTGTTCGCGTTATCGCTAATGTGCTGGCAACACTCTGTAAATACAGATTGGTGTTTGAATTTGTGAAAAAAATGCGGTGGGTATGTTCATTTTTTTATCCGAGTGTACTTTTTTTCATGTTGAGGTTGGTCGATGGAATAATGTTCAGTTTAGTTGAGTTAGTCGCATACTTGATGTTCAGAAAGAAATTTTTGAATATATTATGATTTAAATATAAAATATACAAAAAAATATTCTAAAACTACTTTTAAATTATAACTTAGCTATTTTTCGCATTTATACATTTTAATTTATAGTGAAAAATGGAAATTAGACTTGTGTAAAGCGTATTTATTATTCGCTTAGCAAAGTCGCGCTTCGTAAACAAGCGCAATAAATAATTAAACAACTATAAACACGAACGATTGTCTGAATTCGAAATCAGCAATATCTGCAGATGTTGAAAGACTAGATGTAAAGAGAAAAGCTTTAAATACGAATGAAGTGTGCAACAGCTGCTATACGAATTTTCGAAATTAATGAAATATTTAATAAAAGCAGACAAAACAACGCTCGAGTGATTATTCGACAACAATTTTCAAACGATATTGTCAACGTGTTTGATAGATAAAAATGATTAACTTGAAATTATTCTGAATTTTTAATATGAAACTTATTAAAATAAACAATATGACGTTTGATTAAAAATTCAAATAAAATCATTTTATACAAGCTTAAAACTCAATCATGAATTTTTAAGTGCTATTTTCGTAAATTCAACTCGTTTTCATTGAATCAACGAATTCCATTAAAACAAAACTTTTCGAATTTTAAATGTAAACAAAAAAATCAAAAAGCCAATCCGTATTTTTTCCAGGAAAAGCCTCAAAGTCGATTAGAACTCGACCCGAAACCCTTCTACGTAGAGCTTTCGAACGTCCGACCGATAAATCCATTTTTTCCGCGGAAATTTTCCGCGCGGAAAATCTGCGATCGGAACCGTGAAAAACCCGTTTCGAATGCATTTTCCGATTATAAAACGCATTTTAAATCGATTCGAACTATGAATGATCGCCTAGTAACGACTCGCGATTAGGCTTCGATCCAACGAACCTATGTTAGACGCGATCCTTCGTCCGAAATTGAATTCGTGCACGGATTAAAGTCTTAATCGAACGCGATTTCGGTTCGATTATAAACGAATTTCGAAGCGATTAAATCCGATTACGGACCAAACTCTCGACTGAGATTTTCCTTCTGGCGCGGAAGAAAATTTCGACTAGATGACTTTGCAAATGTTTATATTTTAAAGACGTTTTCGGAAAATCGAAAGCCGAAAGCGTGCGCTTTGAAGCATTTCGCTTACGTGTGGAGTGTTCGATGAAAAATCGAGTTTGAAATGTTATATACATTTATTTTTTATTTTTTTCCATCTATAATATGATATATTTGTATCATAAAAACTAAGGTAAATGGCTTTACTTCGTCAGTATATGTAACTTCGTTAGGCTTTTGTAAGATTTTATAAATTAAACAACATCACTAAAGTTAGCTATATTTCTTAATTTGAAAAAATTTTGTCTCAATATTGGCATTCAAAACCAAAAATATTGCAATATTGCTAAATGAATCAATTTTTTAGGAAACCTTACGAAGTCATAGCGATTCACTTTATGTTTATGCAGGCCTCTACTTTTGCATACTCCAGTTTTTAATTTTATTTCTAAATTCTATATTTAACCTAAATATTGCTAATAATGAATGATTTCATTCTTTCATCCTTTTTAAAATAATACAAGGTATCAGAGATCAATAATTTCGAATTTGTGGCCACATACACATAAAAATGATACGAATGAGAGCAAGACGAAAAAATAATCATGGAATAACAAAACAAATTCATTTTTCACTCAGAATTAAGACAATGTCAATTTTTCACTCCAGCTTTTCAGCTGAACGAATAATTGACGGATAAGCCGTCAATTCGTGATCGATCGCCTTTCAGTATCGAAACTTTCACTAAATTATATTAACCCTCTCGGAACGAGCGTGCGCACTTCGAATATCAATTTTTTGCCATAGAAAAAAATAACCCTACACCACTATTTTCCATCGAAATATTATAAGCGTTTATACATTTAAAAATGAATGGCGGAAATTTCCGAAATTTATTACCATACCGAATTTATATTTAGTCGGTTCGCTTGAGAAAGTCGTTTCGCTTTGATTTATTTCACACTTGTATATGCGATTGTTCCGATTCGCGGCAATAACTTTTATTGTTTGTTCGTTCTCTTTTGTTTGTGTGTCGAAAACGAATCTGTATTGTGTGTCGGGGATCGATTTGTTTAATTTCTCTCTGGGAATTCTGTTATGTTCGATTTAATTGAGGCAAAACGTTATATTCTAGGAACTGAGCGCTCATATTAATTCTGTATACATTATAGAATTGAACAAATAGAATTAAACGTGTATCAATTATTCAAATAGATGTATTTATTCTTCGATAATTATGCTAATTAATCATATTTTTACTAATGATTTTACTATATTATGTTTTTGTTTTAGTTCATGAAACATTTTGAATTTCACCAATACTATTTTAATATACTATATGGAACAATGTAGAATAAATTACGTCAATGTGCCACATCATTCAACGACAACAGATAATCCATCAATTATTCAATTTGAAATCCACCTAACGTACACTGAAAACAACGATGATTATAATGATCAAATATCAAACATTGATGAATTTATGCTCTAGAATAGTAATTAATTTGAATTTCAATTGAATTTAAATCGTTCATGAAATATTGGATCTATTTACGACATGTCGATTATTTTTATATTATCGAATGTTTATAAAATCCAAATATATTCAACACGAATCCTAAAACACACACACAAACGCCGATTGTTTGGTCGAAATGGTTTACGACCCCTTCGCTCGTGTCGAAGGGTAAAAGGCTTTCGCGCTGAAAGGGAATTTTGCGCTTTTGTTGCGAGACGTTCTGCTTCTCGACTTCTTTTTCTACTTCGACTATTTGACGTTTCGAAATATGATAAAATATTGATTTTACCCTTTCCCAACTGTTCCGGAAGATATTTCAATTTCGCCCGACAATAGATGCTTCAATACAACGTGCATATTACACGAAGCATCGTATAATGTTTGGAAAGTATGTCCCTTGTCTGTGCACATTTTGAAAATTGACAATTGTATTGAATAGTGAAGTTTCGATAAAATATTTTACAAAATGAGACAGATTTAAGGATAAATATATGCAATATATTCACAGAAGTATTTTTTTTCTAATAATCAGATTCATATCTAGCTGAGATGACATTTTAATTTAATCTGATTCCAATTAAATTTAAGGGTTCTTGTAATACAAATCATCATCATAACATTTGACCTAACCCTTCTTTACCTAAAATTACCAATTGAGTATCATATAATGGTCATAAGTATCATCTTTAAAAAACAAGTTCACATCACATTTGTCAATTAATAAAGGGTCTAATATTTATTTTACTTAATTTAGTATCACATGTCAATTTGATATGTTTTCACAAAAATTTCAACAATTTAAATAACATTTTCATAAAAATCAAACACAGTTAGCTTAAATATGATGAGTATTAGCATCGAATAACGCCAACATTAACTTTTTCCATGTAAAAATAAAGCGACGACTTGAATAAATATTGAAATTAAAGTAATTAAGCCGGTGAAATTTCGCCTCTCGCGATTTTCGCGAATTACAATAAATTTGAAATTCCAAGAGAGAGAGAAAGAGGGGACCGAGTTTTATTCTCGACCTTTTGAAATTATTTTATTACTTCCCGCCGAGTTGAATCTCTGCATTTATCAGACATAATAGAGACCCGAACGAGTGTAAGGCCGGCCTTATATCGGATCCTCGGATCTCGGTTTATTATGAAGTAACGGCCGAAGGAAGATGCGTCTCCTTGTTTGGTCGTTGCGGTGATTTTGCGTCGTAAAACATGTCCTATTAATAATTAAACGAGAAGGTAGTGAAATCCCCGTGAGGCGTTTACGGGGATGTATGAAAGCCGGATGGGGCTTAGAGGATTTTGTGACACGTATTAAATTTATCTAGAGTCTCTCTCTCTAGGGGACAATATCACAATGGAGGTTTTGAAAGCTTCGAAAAGTCTCTTTGATTAGGTTTTATGGCGTTTAAATAACGGAGTAGTTTCGGAAGAGTTGTGTTTTTAAATTTTAGCCTTGGCAGTAGTATGATATTACGTTTAAGGGCAATCTTTTCTAACTTAACTATAACTTAGATAGCACTTTTTTATATTGAGTTTGATAGCTATAAAGGTGTGAACGTAAGAGAAGATAAACTCAAAATGAGTCCAAATTACTTATTTCAATATTTTCCATGCAGATACAATCTTTTAACATCACCTTTTCGATTCGATACAACTCATTATTTATTTTTAAGTAACCTTTAGTTAATTTGAACAAAAGAAATAATAGCAAGGTTTTTTTTACTAAAAAATACATTAAATATTATTTATTTCGCTTATGTAAACAGCAGATCATATAATATTTACGTTGGCTTTGAAGCGAACGCCAACGTTCGCGAAATTGAAGCGCGAACACACACACCGTAGCTAAAAACAATAATTACATCTCCTTTGCCTAATATTTGCCCAACATGTTTACTCTACGATAAAATATGTCACGAACGCCCACGATTGATTGAAAATATGTTCCCGAAGTGGAACAGAGAACCGTCGCTCGAGAGATACAAAGAGTCGACTGCAAATATTTACGCACTGTTTCTCCCGAAAATGCGAGAAAAGCCGATACAGTACAGGGTGGGTCGCGGAAAATTTACATTTTCAACAATTTCAAGCGAGATCCTTCTCGCTCTTTTCGAACATCTGGCGAAACGAATGTAATTCGCCGGTTCGAATTGGAAAATCGCGCACTGCGAAATTTCGAACGGGACAAATATTTGCGAATGAGAATATTAATTGAGGAAATTTTTAAATGTTTGTCAAAGTAGACTTAAAAGATTTTATGGAAAAAAAACATTTTCGAAAGATTCAAAATTTTCGTGAAACGAACAGATGTGAATGTGTACCCATTTGAAAAACGCGTTCAATTCGCAACGAAGGCTTTCATTGTGAAACCTGTTAATTTCGAATTCTCCATCATAATAATAATGATGCGACTGTCAAAATTTTAACGAACCGCAGTGTTTTCAACCTGCGGCGAAAATTTAATGCCGAAAGTCCCAAATGAATTTTCCATCAACCGAACACAATCGATCGGCAACCGCCGATGGTATATCATGAGATTAATAATGATCTCCTTTTTTTTGTGCGGATATCGGACGTTCAAAAACGAAATCATTTCGGTATAATGCGCATAAATTTGACCACGCAGTCAAAAGCACAAAAACCGGGTTAAAATCTCCATATTTTATCGCCGAAACGACCCCACTTTTGCAAACGCCCTATGCACAAGCCATAGGGTGACTATAAGACGCAGCAGGACATTTTAAATATAATATACAATATATTTTACATGCCTTCATTGATTCTTTAATATATTAAATATCTTTTATGTATTTATCTGTTATTACAAAGACTTTTATCAATTAATCATTCACATTTACGTGAAGAGGTTGTCACTAAGCATGAGATTAAAGAGTAATAACACAATACGATAGGCAGCGAAAAATCGATCGAATCTAATCGAAACTCACTAAGTAGGTACTCTATTTTAAGAACTGTTTCATAAAATATTAAATTAAAACCTTTTTTGAATCAAATATTTGAAAGAAACAGTCGAGTTTGAATATTTTATAAAATCAATTATAAAAATGACATGAGACTTTCGTCAAGACACAATAAGATTCGAACTTAGCATAAATAGCGTGCTGAATCAACATGGCATACACAAATTCTTTATACCTTTCCACAAATACATTATGAACTAATACAGAATATTTTAAAAATAAATAACAAAATTTGAAAATGCAGACGGTAGTTAATTTAAGAATAGTGCCATTTTCACAGTTTTCGCGAAACTAAAAAAATGCCAGTCTCTGGTTTATTTTCCGAATTTATTTTTTCGCGGCAGACCTATATACATATGTGTATATTTATATTTAGAGCAGTATTGGCCTGAGGCGTAATTTTCATCCGGGTCGTTAACGGGGGATCGTTAGGTGGATATGTTAATTTGGGGTGATGGTGTTCGCTTTGTTGTGTGCGCTTCGCGAGCGTGTCGCATAATAAATCCATTAATTAATTGTCACCCCAGTGTGTCGATATGGTGCTGCTAAAAATATTCGTGTCAATTTGGTGTTCCGGATTCAATTTTGTTGCCGAACTGTTTGCTTTTTAAAATGGCGACAAATTTTCACTTCCTGTACGTATTTCGTTCGATTCTGTGATTGGATAATTGATGAAATCTCTGATTATGAATATAAAACAATTTTAGTTTTTATGATAGTTTATTGCATTGTTTTCAGCTACAGTCACTTTTTATGCAAAAACGTGTATGTATTAAACAATGCATGTACGTATCCGAACAATGAATTTGTTCACAGGCAAATTTTATCTATAGACTGTGAAAAAAAGACCCTCAAGGGAAATTGCAAAATCGATTTTCAGCGTTTTTGAAATAAATTCTGCTTTTTTCGCTTTTCTTATATCAATAAATAATGATAAAATATTTTTTTCGTAACTCTCGTGAATAGTACATTTAAAAGCTTCAGTAAATAGAATATTCGATAAAATAAATCAACGTTTATGTTCAACAAAGGGTAAATATTTGATTTGTATGCATACCTTGTACAACAAATGAAAATTCGAACGGCCGACTCAGTTTGAACATATCTGAAAAACAAACGGAAAAAAAAACATATTTTAATCAATTTATATTTTCCAATCATTTTATTTTCACAAAAAAAACATTCTATCGAATAAAAAAATAAACATATACACAAAATATCAACTTGTTACGCACGAATTTCCCGGAAAATAGTCACGAATAATAGGAAAAGTCGCGAACGAGACTTTTGCCCGACACCCGACCATCGTAAAGAAACAGGTCTTTTTTTATACAGAAAAAAATTCAAAAAGGAACCTTGGAAATGTGTACGTTGTATTCGAGATTCGAATAAGCCGAAAACCGAGTTCGGTTCTGAAAACAGGGCCATAGTGAGGGAAACGTGAATGGACCCCAACATAAAAACCTACATAAATATAATGATTTTTTTAAATAAATTTAGATTTAAAATATGTATTTATTAAAAAAAAAATGAAATTATGATAGAGAAGGAGGGGAGTTTAATATGGTTAACATAGGTCAGCAGCATCCCAAGTTATGGCGTCGGTTGTAAACATAGGACCATGGCGTCGAAATACTTTTACATATAAAGCTTGAAAAAGACAAGGGGTACAAATGATATTTTTACCAAAATTGAGTTGTTTACTGGAATCGTTTCTATACACGCTCATTTATTTGGTGGCAAAAGGATATAAACGAATTCGGAACGTATGCCGAGATATATCATCAAATCAGTCGACCTCTTCCTAATACATGTAAGTTCATGGTCAACTTTGAACGCACTTTTCTTGAAATCACCGCGATATCACTTGTACCCATTGGCCTTTTCAGTCGTCATATAATATTTGTGTCGAGGGGAGAAAGTTCCATTTTATATAACACTATTTACGCGGTGGCTGCGAAATGTGATTTGGCATCTTCGCAGTAGTCGTCAGAAAGAAAAACCGGAGGCTCGATTCCGTTTAAAAAAAATCGTCCCAGCCCGAAGGAGTGACTCGGAAAAATGTGGCGTAATATTTCACATTACGCAATGAGACGCCGTATTTTTTCAGAGCATTTTCAGCTTAAGGCTTTGTTTTTGTTTTTCTGATTTTTTTTCAGTATTGCGAAACGCGTGTGTGCGAGTGAGCCGTTGTAAAAATGATAATTTGATGAGATCGAGGGTGGACGCGCTGACTCGGAAAAACTCGATGAGGAAAATTCGTTGCGGTGTACTACGTGCTAGTAGAGTTTTTCACATTTCAAATTTATTTTCATATGTTAATACGATAACTGATTCTTTTTTCGGTAAATATTATTATAGCGATGCTAAAAATAGCATGTAAACAACGAGTTACTTTCAAAATATCATATTCTTATGTCGATTTCATATATTCTGAAAATTATATGTTACTCGTTTTTTATAAAATAATTTACATCATTTATTGGTGAAATTAAGCAGTTCAGAAAAGGGAATTTTAAATTCAAATTATTCATAGAACGTTTTCTGAAGTACTAAACTGTAAAGTATATTTTATCGACAGTTGAAATCGTAGATTAGGGTTTTTTTTTCAATGGCGCTGCATTCCGATTTAAACCTAGACCTTCTCTTATTTTCAATGCCTTTCTAACCATAGGTCATTTATTGTTTCGAAATCATTAATATCTAGACCAATGATGACAAAAGACTATCACTTCTTCGAGTAGGAGCCCTGATCGTCGATAGATGTCAGCCAAATAGTTCAGCATAGGCACACAAAGATTCAAGCGAAACAAACGAGTCGGTGATTTATATTACATGAATCATTACAAAATGAGTAAGTATGTAATAGAATTCATAATAGAAGTGAAATATTAAATTTCTCACACATTTACAAACAATAGATTAAAAAATATCACCAAAGCTTTATACCAGAATCGTGCGAATGCATACGAGCGATCAAAGCTAAAAGCTCACAATCGGGGGGCGCAAAAAGCAGCACCATCAACAAAAAGCTTTGTTCCCCCACTATTTTTTCACCCCCCGTTTTTTCAGCGAGGCATAAGATAAGGGTCACGAGTGTATCTACGTCAAAAAATAGGCCAACAGAAATAGATGATAAGGGAAGGGGTTCGCTGAAAGAAAAGTGGAACCGTTTTCAGACGTCGTCGACGACTGCAGGGTGGTGCGAAACGCTTTTATGGGCCGAAAGTACCGAAGGGCCGCACTATTGGCCGTGCCGTATAATAAAGGCTGTACTTCTGATCTGCCTCCCGGCAATAAATAGTGTTCCGGTTATTTTGGCCGGATTGAATTACGAGCGGCTAACTGCGCGAAACCGCCCACTTTTTTCAACCCTCGCATACATTTTCGAAGCTTTTTTATTTTAGACTTCTCTATGGTTTCAGTTCATTGGGTTTGAAATATGTTTTTCGTAGATTTTTTTTTTATATAAACGTACTGAAATCCGTAGCATGTTACACTATTGATTTTAATACTGGACATTCTTTTCAATTAATTTGAAATGTGTTGCTTTTGTTTTCGTAAAGTTTGTATCAAATGAGTTTATAATTTAAAAAGTGATCGAAAAAGGTTCTTTATATTTCATTTTACAGAAAATTTTAGAAAGATTATAATGGAAAAAAATATTAATTGAAAACATGACTCGGAAAGAATAATTATTCAACAGTTATGAGGGTGCATTATAACAATGTCACTGTAAACTATTTGTCTCGAAGAATCAAGGTAATGCTTAAAAAGAAGAGTTATTTAATAAAATATTAATTGTATACACTTCAAAAATAACCTCTTTCAAGATTATTTTCGTTTTGCCAAATTTATCTATAGAAATAATTTCAAATATCGATATGAAATAAAATATTGAGAATCGTACTTGAACAGTCTTCTAATTATAAAAAACACTATAATAATAATTAGAATTCAGAATTTATTTTAAGGGTGTATATTTGATCAGCAAAATAACATATGAAGATAAAATTCTCCAATAGATTCGATTATTCATAATGACAAAGAGAATTAGGAAAACAAATAGGTTTTAGTACAAATTTATCGATTCCATGGACAATATCCGCATGTGCAATAAAACAGATGCATCCTGAGCGATGAGCAGCATCAATCTGCAAAGCGGTGCAATTTTTCAGATGCAGCAGCTATTCAATCTGTGCAATTTAGAAAATTCCAATACATCGTCCTTTTCAAACGTTTCCTATTTACGAGTATTTCAGGAAAAACCGTTACCACTTACTGCGAATAAAACATTGATGCGACGATATCGGGATTCTTTCGGATGCATCTCTCTATCGAAAGGACGAATCTCTGAAAGCTTTTAAACTGTACAATGTATATGGAAATTTTTACAGTGGACCATTCGCGACAAGTTTCAAAATTGAATTTTTGTTTGGCTCAATTTCTGAAAGCTTTCCATTGTGCGAAGTACAATGTATTCTATTGATTAAAAATATGTGTTGGAAAATTTTCAGATATACTTTTATGTCGCCGAGAGAAAATATTACTTCCCTAGAATCGCTGATTTTGACTTCGTTTTCGAAACCGAGAAAGATCGTAAAACTTACATAGGAAACGCGACAAATATGGAAACATTTAAGTTTTAAGCGTGTATTTTTCGCATATGAAAAATAATCAACGTTCTTGAGAAATTAATTGAGGCCAAATATACTTACAATTAGTTATGTGTTAGTAAAAGGAAGAAATAATTACTCAAATTTGAAAAAAATTACGATACTGAGAAACAGATTTTTTCATATACTTGTATGTATCAAATATGGAAGTGGTGTTTTAATACGAAACAGTCATATAATGGCAAATATGGAACTAAACCATCACAACTCACAAAATACCCAACGTTTCATGAATTTGATCCGAAAGAAAATCTAAAAATATAATATTCCTAGAACAATCCGACTAGGGTAGAATAAAATTTCTTAGTCCCCAGATAACCATGTCTGATGGAGAAAACACGCCTGAGGCTATCGCAACACACGTTTCACCCACCGGTGGCAAACATCGGCTAACAAAACGTCTAAAACGACCTTATTTGCAGCGTTTACACAAACGGGGACTATACGCCGCATTATCGTATACATATTCCGAAGAGAAATATTCTCGAAACTCTCAAAGGAATGACAAGTGGCTCCTTTGTCCGTCTGCGCGTCTGGCGCACAACGGGTTAACGTCTACCATGTAAGGCCCTTTGAATTGTTATGATCTGCCATGTATACCAGATATATATGAAAAGCCATTTCGTATGACATATCGTTTTATATGTATGTAAATATATGTTTGAGTTTAGTATAATAATGTTTTGGAATATTTTTTGATAGAAAATAAGTCAATAAAATGTTCGACTTGTTAGATGAGGCTCACTTTCGTACTAACGTATCATTTAGTTAAAATATATTTTTTTAAATTTAATTTTATTTTATATGAAAGAAATATAATTTAGAAAAAATGTTTCATACACATTTTTTAATAATAAATGACCCACGTATTATTAATATACGTATGTATGAACGTATTTCAGATTTATTTATATGAATGTATCGTGCGTGGTATTCTCTGGAATGAAAGGTTGACGGGTTTCGCTTGATGAGAGATATCATTTTCTTTTGATTGTTGACGTATTAATTAAAATTATTAAAGCACGCATGCACGAGCCGAGATAATGTCTAGATTAATTCCAACAAAATGGCAAGCAATTAATTACGAATGAGTTGATTTGTTTGTTGAATTGTAAAACTTACTTATGATTATTGTTTGAGACGAAATAAAGCTATTGTGAAAATATATCAGATATAATTTTTGAACATTATTTTATTCAATTTAGAACAGATATTTGATTCATTTATATTCAATTATTAATATTAGTCGAGTGGTTTGTTAGTAAGTACATAATAACAATTGATTCTAGCTTTCAAATTTCATAAACAAAGGTAAGCTAAGGTTAAGAAATTCTATCTAAAAATTTCTTACAAATACATCTATTTATATTTTTCTTTAAATTTTACAAATACAGTATAAATCGTACGATGGAAACAAACATTGGAAAGAGTTCCACCCAAAAAGCAAGTGCGCGTATAAGTACAATTTCGATCGCAAGTGAAACGAAAAGGATTTTCGCACTAGTGCCACATGTGAACTTTAACCGTCGTAAATATTTATGAAAAAATAGTTTCGTTTGACTCATTCCTTTATCGGATCTTCGCCTTTTTCCCTTTGAGCGGCCGAATTGGAGAAGCTCGTACATGTGTGTACATTTCGACACGTGTCTTCGCGTATGTAAATATTGGCACGTCTCGACACGTGGAGATTCCTTTTTGTAGTGCTTTTTTGCAGATGATCCCGCGAATCGTCGCGGGATTAAAGGATGAAATCCCGGGACTTTAGCCCCGGCTGCTTTGTATTCGCTATTCATCTTTGTATTGTGCGAGAGTTACACAAATCCCGGGAAAAGTCGCGCGGAACGTGCAAGTGTAGTGAGCGCGTTGTTGCGCAATACACTATCGGACAATGTCGTTGTTTTATGCATTTTATTTTATTTTATCGAATTTAAAATATGCTTAAATGTATTTGGATAAAAAATAAATATTATTTTTTAAAAAAATAATTGTATTATATTCGAAAAATGTAGCTTTCGTACGTGTGAAGTGTTCGTTTAATTCTGTTAGACACATCGTATGTTGAACAGATACATTTTTTCAGATATTTCGATCTCGAAGCAGTCTGCGGATTCGAAAAAAATAAAAACAACACTCTCGAAGAGATGATTTCTGAAAAACTCAAATGCTCTCGTACGTAAAGAACGATCTGACCCTTTTTTTTCTCAGCCTACTTTCGTGTCCATGTATAAAGTGTTCCGCGTGTGCTTTTTTTCCGTCGAAAGCCTAACCTTCTTTGAATACGAAATAGGGTAAAAAAGCACTGATTTCTTGCGTGATCCCTATAAAGAAAATTCTGGATCTTACTATGATAATGCAAAGCGATTGAGGGTGTTACGTTCGATGGGAGCTCCTTTCCATATGGTAATTACTTGAATTGAAATTTGATTTATTCACTTTATAATATATTCGAAATGAAACCATTTAATAATATTTATTTGAAAAAGCAATTATTTACCCTTCTATAAATAAATTTTATCTGTACAAGTGCTCAAAATTAATTATATTACATCACCGCCCCCGACGAGCGAACACTCCACTCAATGGGCCCACAAATTAATCTCATCTGCCGCAAACAACACATAATAAAGCCGAGAAAAACCCTTCGAAATCATATCAATCAACATCCGAAAGATCGCCATTTAATTTTTCCGCCTATTTTCGCAGTCTATCGATTACGCACTCGTTTCGAGCGGATTTATTGCCATCTCCTTGCCTAAGGGAGGCTGAAACAAACGAACGAAGACCTCGACACGAACCTGAAAAAGGTGAGGTCGAACCTCTCATGTACCATCCGATGGTGTGAGGTATTTCCCAGGGCTGGATTATCATTTAAATACTACTTTTTTTGTACTAATCCATAAAATTTTTACTATGTCATCTTTTACTATTAAAATAATGAATTTATTATGGCGTATCCACACTTATGCCGGCGGCTTCCAGCGACAAAATAAATGAAAGCATAAAAAGTTCATCTTCAAATTCATTTAATGAACATTATCTCAATCTAATTTAAATGATATAATATTTCAAATATGTTTTGTGTATTGTATTTTGTCACTGGAAGCCGGTAGTTTAGATGTGGAAGAGTCATTATGAATATGCATGAAACAGAAGTTAAATAAAAGTAAATTAAATTTCAAATTTATGTTTATAGTGCGAAATTATAATCCTATTTAATATAAATATGTCACATTTATGGTCTGAAATGATGATGATACAGATATATTATAGATCGACCATTTCTAAGAAGTTTAGTATGGATTTAAGTAGATATAGCACTTTTGGTTAATTCCATTTCGATATTTATTAGCCTTGTCCAATCTAACGTTACCTAAATTAAAAAAGAAAAAAATCAACCTAACTTAATAGAAAATATCCTTTAAATGTATACAATGTATTATCACATTTATAATAATTATTATTTTTCAATACAGACTTAAATTCGATAAAAACTATACCTAGTGTTTTCACTTGAAATTTATTTATCAAATGATGAATTCCAAGCAAAAATCTTTCTATGAATACATCAATTTATTACTTTCAGTCAATATCAAAGTATATTCCACTAAAATCTTAAATGGCTCTCGACTTTCAAAGAAACTCTTAAAAAGACTTAAAGCAGAGCCTTAAAAGTCTTAAATCCAACCCTGGGTGCACGGAGGGGTGGTCTGAGGCCAGGAAAATGCGGAAAAACCTCCGGAAAATGGGAAGCGGGATACGTACGGTAAATCCAATTTGTTTGCGGAACTAGCAGCTGGTGCTGGTCGAATTTATACGTTCGAGTCGAATGAGACTGGCCATCGGACGAACCGACGATAAATATGGAAGAGTGTTTCCTCTTCCTTGGAGAGATCCACCAGGAAGTGTGGTCAGACCTGCTTGGGGTCCAATCGGTTTCTTATTGCGAGTTATGTTCTTGCTGCGTCCGCCGGAAGTAGCTTTGACTCGGTTTTAATGCATCTGATGGAATTTTTCAGGAATCGTCCACACGCTCGATAAAAATCGAAACTAGTCAAATTCGAATATTTTCAAAAACAAAGAAAATCTTTCATATTGTGACGTGAAAATAGATTGCAGAATCCACTTCAATTGAATAGTATTTTTCGATTGCTGAAACCGCGCATACGACAAACGAATCGCATACTTTCAGCGCAAATTAAATAACGCATTCATCTCGCACAAAATGCAGCCATAGAGGATTCGAACGACATGCAACTGGGTCACGTTCCCCATAAATGTAATATACCTTTTGCGAATTTTTCAGGAAACCGTGCATTCTAAAGAAGGAAATATTTTCAATTGTATGCATAATGAGGCGCACATTTTACAACTTGCGCAAAATGGCATTGAAATTTATTGAATTTTCCACTTACACTGTGTACGTATGCAATATTTTAATTAAATTCTATTCAACTCGTTCAAAACTTGATTGCAGTTATAAGCATACAAATTTTGAAGCTTTTTAAAATTAATATTTAAAATAATTCAATGCACAGATTTTCCCATAAATGTGTTTTAACGAAATTGCTTCCGAGCGTAAAATACCGAATATGTAATTTAAGAAGCCAGTGCAATTATCTAACTCGATAATTAAAAATGTAAAAAGATCTATCCTAAACATTAGTATCTACTATTTATAAGCAAATGAGACTTTGAAAAATGAGGAATTTATGAAACTACAGTTGAAAATATCGTTAGATCTGTTACGAGTGTGGGCATTCGAAACGATCGAAATTTTTCGACACATACGAGCGATTCTTCGGCTTGAGGACCTTCTCCTCGATTTTTCCGAGCTGCTTTCAAACCGAAACTGTCTCATTTTGAAAATGGAACCTCATATGACAAAACGACCTACACTATAGAGAGAGGGTATCCAGTTTTAATGCTCTAAGATTACGAGCCCCGCTTTTCCGAAAGAGGCCCATTCCAGCTCAAAGGACCAGAAACTTCCCCGGCGATGACCCGCAAGGAACTTAATTCAATTTATTGTTCAGAAGTAGCAGTTATCCCTATCCTCCGGGTTCCTGTATGGGCTCGTACATTCAAGTTTTTATCTCGTCAAAGTGGGGCCCCGGTAATATTTAAAGTTTGCCCGAAAGGTCCCCATACCGGGGAAGACTTAGACGATGGTAACTTTGGAAAGTTCACGGAAGCTGCAGCTCGGCGAAAGTTTCGACTTTTCTCGCTCTTTGATGATGCTGTGAAAAATATGAGGTTCTTTGAAAAATGTATAAATTTGTGCGGTTTCAAGGGTGGTAGAAGTCGATGCAAGTTTTCTCAAATTATCTTGTGTCGTTTGTATGTTTTACAAGTTCAATTTGTCGTTTTGATACGTTCAATTTGTATATTGATACTTGCATTTGAAAAATTCCAATTAGTTTTATTTTAATGGCTTCCAATTAAGCTATATCCGGACGTTAATCCAAACATATTAAGCGTAAACATTGCAAAATCAATAAACATTTAAAAACGATACCGTAGTGTTACATGATCAAACTAATGGACCTGAAGTCAATCATGTTGAAAGCTCAAATTAACGAATGAACGAATTTTATCATTTATTATGCAAACGATGCGTAACATGGTTATGAAACAAGAGAGCAATTACGTTTGATTTCAATTGCGAATTTAATAACCATAACGAATTTATTGATGTAATGAAACGAACATTGTTACACATTCGATTTTTTTCGCAAGAACAACAATTAGGTACTACGCTCGGAAATTAATTGAGGCTTTAGGGGATGTGGGTAATTTGACCTTTGTACTTTCTCAAAGTCGTAGATATTCAATCTGTAGACGAATTAAGTTTTTTTTTTTGAATAAATGAATAATTTCAATTATTTTTCATTTGAATTCAATTTACTCATCAATTTGTTTGATTGATTTTCGTGATCATTTAAGATCATCTATTTATTAAAAGTATGCAAATATTTTATATATAAAATTTTCGACACAAAATTATTTTTTTAATCAAAAAAAGCATATTAAAAAAGCAATTTTCTAATATTGACGATCGCTGTTCAAACTCGTTCGTGTTCGAAAATTTTTAGCACCTCACGTACAGAAACAACGAATAGGTACAGGGTGCGCGTGTTTCGCGAAGAGAGCGGGACCGAAATTAATTAGCTTTCATTTTGTCGCTGAAATCCGGGACTTTATTCATGCGAATCTGCGAGACTAATTAGTGCACGTGAACGAGATTTAAATTGCGCGCGAAATTCGACGCCGTATTTCGCGCTACTTCTGACGTATGTGCACCGATACAACGTGACGTTAAAACAAACTGGATTCGATTTATATTCGAAATTACACATTAAAATACATTTTTTTTAATTAAATATAAAAATTATATAATAATATTTATAAAATTTTATAATTGAATTATCTTAATAAGCTTAATATTGAGAAATTAGTCGATCGAATCGATTATATCAATTGTACACAAATTTGTTTTAACTTTTTTTTATTGGAATTTACGTATGATTATAAAGTAATACTTTGCATGAAACACCCGGTACATAAGAAACTAGCTTTTCCATTCCATTTACACTGACTTGCTGAAACTAACCCCTAGCATTCCGACTGAAATCGACTTAGTTTGCAGTCAATCTTCAGTTGACACATTACAACCGACCCCTTATCTAATACACATATAAATATACACGTATACAATAAATGTACATTTACGTAACATGCGAAAAGGATTCTTAGTTCTACAACGAATTTATAAAACACTATAATACAAATGAATACAAAAAAAGTTTTATATGAGTTTTAATATGAACGTTTCGCTGATAGTGTAAACAGACCTTTCGCCCAGCTACGGCAATAAAACGGTCGTTAAAATTATTTCGGAAAGCCATTGTATAAACATTAATCTGTGGCAATTTACGATGACTGCCGTTAGTTAAATTGCCGGTTGAGGTCCTTCTTGTTAACGGTTATTATAACGTGTACCCTACCTATGTTCGTTACAATCAACTATGTACATACTAGTGCAATATACTTGCGCGAAGGGATCGGATATAAGTACACGTGTTCAATTAAGCAGAATATTACTACAGAACTACGCTTAATTAACTTTAATCAAAAGTGAGATTAAACAAAAATATATAAATTGTTTTTATAGTAGCTTAGTAGCGAATGAAAATTTTAACGTTTTGCAGAAACATGTTTGAGTTTTGCGAAATGAAAATTTTGCTTAGCGTATGATCTAGTTTAATTAAGGGTCAATCTTTTAACTAATATTATCTAAACTTCAACATAGCGAGCGTATTCATTTTTAATAAAGTTCGGCACTGTGAGTTCTCAAACACACCTTGACAGCTGCCAAATTCATTAGAAAAAATAAACACTAAGTTATATGTAGTTTACATGAGATTAATGATAATTTTTATAACATGCATTTGAGATAAAATTCAATAACCAGAGAGAATAAATTTACTGAAAATCATATCGATATCATTAAGCAACCAAAGGTTCACAAATCGATACTTCGTTCAGAGCCAAGTGTCAACTAAGAAATTAAGTTATTTATGATATTAAAACATAAATTTTCCTCTCTCCAACATCAATAACACACTTCAAAACCTAAAGAATCGCTCTCCTCCAAAACGAAAACATATCAACCCTAAACACACACATCAAACAAACAATCACAAACTGCAATCATACCCACCCACGACATTAAACTCGAGATTTCGGTACTATATCTCAAGCACACTCGCACTCGAGCGTATAAAGCCTTATTCACACACATCCATCTATATAGACATCGACGCACACATCTATGGGCAAAAACCCCATAAATACCCGTGTACATGCACGTTTTGAAAATGTGTGTGAAACACTCGACGTTTAACAATCCCGTCGCGTTATCCCCGCGGGTGAAATCTGCTCGTGACACACCCTTAAGCCGGCTCTCCACCAACGCTTCGATTCGCAGAAGCGCCGATATTGTTTTCGCACGCGAATCTCTATATCTCTCTCTCTATGTGTGTAATCAAATACCGATACTGGGTCGTCGTCGTAGCGGCGAACGAAATTCGGATTGTCCTACGCTGTTGTGCTTGTGTTTAGATAAGGGTGGTTAATGCGGTGACGCACTTGAATGTAAACGCCCTTATGATATGTCGATGGGACTTTGTTTGCACTGTCGAAACTTGCGATTTGAAAGACGTCTATGCTTAGTATGTTTTGGATTGATTTTTTTACTTTTTTTTAAATCTAGAGTTAGTTTAATACAATGGCTCCCTGAGATACATTGTCGGTCTATGTATCAATCTTAGGTATTAGAGTGAAAGGAACTCGAAGTGTTTCGTATCTCAGGGAGTCAGTGTAGTTAACTAACTTGATGGTTAAAAAAGTGAGAAAATTGAACCTCAATCTGAAAATTTTAGAGCTAGTCGAAGGTGCAGTGGTATAAATAGTAAGTGCATGCTGCTTCAAATCAGCACACTTGGATGTCTGGGTTTGAGTCTTGATGGGTGCTAACGAGTCACATGTTGTTTTTTCAATGATTAATTGATATTGAGACAATCATTTTTATCAAATATTTAATTCAAAAAAGAGTTAATATAACATTTTACAAAATCATTCCAAAACATGGATCGAAAACCCACTTTGTCTTATATCTATTACACCCGATCAATTTAGCAAAACCTATTATGAGGTTTATTTACTCTACAGAATTTCAAGCTAAGCGACTCTACTTCTTCAATATAAATCGAATAATATTAATTGAAAAATATAAAATAATTGAAAAGCAACACCTGCAACAGTAAATGAACTCGATTAAATACTAGTCTCGACGGTGTTCTCGTTAAAATCGAAACTCGACAGATCGTCGACACTCGACAGACTCTTTAGAGCGTTCGAGTCGACACTCGTTTCTGCAAATTTCGATACAGAGCCGCGACGAAACTTACGAACTCGCAGCTTGAGAAGCGCTGGAACATGTGCACGAAATATAAATTAATTGGAGGTTCGTCATTATGCGAAATCGTCGGATCTGAGGCACGCGCGAACCTCTCAAGCACCGCATTCGAGAGAAACGACAAAGATAAGAGCCACCATCAATAATGGTCTCGCCGACATATTATTTTATGTACTTCATGAGAATTTGCATGTATTTATATATTAAACAATAAATAATACGGTATTTACTCATTAGTTTTGGAGATAGAGACCCATAGATGAAAATAAATTGAAAGATTTTTTTTCGCAAAGAAAAGAAAGATGCAAAAAGATTGGTGTTAAATATGTTTGGTAACATTTTTGAAAAGTTAAATAACTCTCTAACCAAGTCGAAATTCAAACTGAAAATATTTTTTAAATAAATGGAAATATTTAGGTAGGTGTATGAATCAAAATGAAATATAATATATTTTATATATGTAGGATATACGCATGTGGTACGAGTGTTTTGGACGTGTGTGTATAAAGCACTTGAAGCGACCGCCATTATTGATGGCGACATTATCATAGAAGACGCCATTGTTTGTAATTATTGCGCGATAGTGAAGGGGAAACAAAGCGCTAATGCCCTTTGAAACGTCGAGTGTACGGGTTAATTGTAAGGGATGCTGAAAATTGTTTCGTGCTAATTTTCATTTTCGATAAGACGACCGTGAGCTTTTTCCCGATTCGTATAAATAACACTGATATTCAATAGAGCATTACTCAAAATTTTAATATTCAACACATTGTATGTAAGTTAATTTACTTTTTTTCTGATGGCTCATGTCTTTGTCGGAGCTAGGATTTTGTTTTTAGACAGTTTCGTCAACACGGCTTCATTCGGTTAGATATAGTTTGCACCAAGACTAACATTCATATCTTAGAAATATCACCTAATAAACGACTCGATATGACAATGCTTCTTATATTATTGATTTTAAATATCAATGAAATTCGTTTCATTGACCTCAAGTGACCTTAGAGAATTCATTTTTGTAAAACTGTTTCAGGAAGTGTCATTAATGCTTTTCCTTGAATCAAACATAAAAAATATCCACTAAGAAACAGCCGAAAATTTTCAGTTACGAAAATCTACTCTTGCCAAATATCGAGAATCGAAACCGTACCCTACACTGTAAAAAGTAAATCTTAAAAATGTTGCATACTGGAATTTGTGTTTGTCTGAAATTGAATTTAGTTGCTAGTTATAGGAAATTGGCTCTCCATTCTCGCTGAAATCATGAGCAACCCAATCCAAGCTGAATTCATATAACACTGAAAATGCCCATGGGTAATTTGAATTTTGAACTATCTGAAAAACAAACCAAATTCGGTCTGATATTAAGATTTTCTATTTACAGAGTAGAATCTTCAAAGTACTATGAAGTATATGAATGCATACTAATCATACTAATCAATCATCCAACTACGAACTATCAAAAATCAAGAGTCGGATATATCAACTGCAGCATATCTGTCTCTGTCTATGTACAGATCTTATTGTTAGTCATAGAACAGACTATATTGTATTATACATATACGATCAAATACAAAAATAGAAATATCGAATTTCGCAAAACTCAAAAAAAAACCCTTATCGACCGCGCGAAATCATTCGTCTCCATCGTCACCGTCATCACTACGCTCTCATAACTAACTATGAAGCTGCGAATCTAGTGTCCCCATTAAAATTTCCATTAAAACGAGCCGTCGTGTGTATGTAAGTAGGCCGCGGCCCGCAGTAGAACAAATTTACCCTTTCATCGCCGGCTGATTGAGCGCGCATTCAGGACACGTACGCTGAACCTCGATATGTTCCCGTCCGATGGTTATTCGTACGCGGTTCGTGCTATTCGTTAGCTATCGGTACGTTTAATGTCGTTTCGATTTGTTGATTTTTCTTTTTGGCGTGATTTAAAAGCGATCTTTGTTCGAAAATTGATGGATGAATTGATTATTCGATGGTGTAATTATATTATGAGATTTGGGATGCATTGTTGGATATAATGTTACTGTGATACGTTACTCAAAATCTGTTCGATTTAGATGAGTCTTTATAATACAATTGGATATATTTTTTATTATATTTTTCTATAGAATTTGAACGAGTAAGAACAAAGGACTGTGTTTAACGATAAGTGCCAATTCTATCTATATAATGTGAAAGTACTTCGGTTGGCACTCACGTTGAGTATCTAAAATTTAGATTTAGAGCCCTAATTATGTATAATATAGTTTTCCAAATAGAATTTCAGACTTTTTGGGGCTTTTTATAATAAAATAGTATACATCGATTATTATATATTTTTTCTAATACTCATACATTTCCGATTAACTAATATGACATCAATAAGCAGGTTCTTTTTCTAAAAATACATGCATCATATTTAATTTCAGTGGCTATTCGCTAAATTTAACATTTATTCACTCGAATATTTTTCCAACAATAAATCTGATATATACAGAACTAACAAAAATTCTAAAACTCCTTTCCTAATTAACACAAATTGTGTGAAAATTGGTTAAAAATATTGCTCAAAATAAATTAAAAAATACATCATATATTTTCAATATAATTTGAAACCTGACAAAGTCCCTCGCGAAATCTTTACGAAAATTCGTACACAGGACGAAATACGTATACGTGTTCTTAGAAAGCTCTCTGTAGCGAAATTGGATTAGGTATCGAAGGGGTTAACGAGGCGTTGTTCGCGGTGTTCGATATTGTTCCGGAGCGTGTGCGTTCGTCTTGCTCGTGTGATTAAATTCGCACAACGTCACACAAATTCTCTAATATCATTTTCGTACGTGTCTATTTAATATAAACCTAACTTTGTATGTTCGCATTTTGTCTGTGATTGAAAACGTGCTCGAGAAATTTCGGAAAGATATGAGATTTACGAGATTTTATCGTATTTCGAGATTTTATAAAGTGAATCTTTGTCGAATATTCAAGACTTTAATTGAATTGAATGAATGAATGAATGTGATGTAAGCTGATAAAAATATTTTTTATAGTACACAGATCTTTTTATACGGAATGAGATTAAATTTTATATGAAAAATATTTCGAAGAACCATTTAATTAATATGAAAATATTCTGAAACTTTTCATATTTCTCATTCCATCGAAGACTTGAATTCTGACGTATTTTGTTCAAAAATTTTGAAAAGGTCGAAATTAATTAATACCGAAATATTTGATGACAGACCGAATACTTTCTAAAATAAATACCCATAACGTACGAACAGTATTTAATAACTTCATAATTCAGAACACGAAATTACAGCTGAAATTCAATGTAATTCGCAATAAATTATTTCGGGGAAAAGAAAACTTAAAACGATCCTTTAAGTTACTTCTAAGAATATTTCTCGTGATTTAAATAAAATCATTCATAATTAATCCTAGATTTATCTAAATTGAAATATTCTAGACAATATCTGAGCGATATAAACTCGATTTGATACTCAGAGACGAACTAACTTTATATCTCTCAACTATGATTTTCTCTTAATCTTAATCTCTCAATAAAACTTTCATCATAAAAAAACGACGAATAATCCAAAACTGAATACACTATAAACCAAACATATTAAAACCGAAACTCGATCAAAATTTCTTCGACCTTCCAAAAACCACGAACAGCACCGAAGAAGGACAACGACCCGAACAATACAAATTTTATGGACCTACCCCAAATCTGACCGCCCATCAAAATTTCAACCCCATCTCTATTTCATCCCCTTCTCCATCACATACCTTCCATGTCTTTGATTTAATTTCGCGGCCTGGATCGGGGTCGGATCTCAGAAATTGAAATTCCTGAAGACGCGTGTCCTGGATCCTGCCCCAGACTCCACAATCAGGACCTGTTGAGCTCGAGTGGGAATCTCTTCGGCTGAAATCCGAGCTATTCGGAAAATCGCTATACGTGTGCCATCACTATTGTATTGGAAAATGGAAGGCTCTATTATGGCATCGGCTTAATGACGGAGAACGATTTCTCGGTGATTCTTGGTGAGATGGGAGAATTTCTCGTGGTTTGATATAATATTATTATAATAATAATTAATACGAAACGTCATTCGCAGTTGGATTTTCGTAGGTATATTATACAATTGACGACTGAATTTCACAAAGGGCGTAAGTGACCTTATTTATCGAAATTAAGTTAAATACAGAAAATGGTTATGTATCATAAATATAACTATTTTCTGTACCTACGTAACTCAATATCGATAAAAAAGGTCACTTGTGCCCTTTGTGAAATTCAGTCGTCATTATAATCAATTAATAGAACTTATTATTGTGACGATAAGCTGAAAATATACATTCCACATACATAATTATAGATTACGTAAGTTTTTCCAGAGTTATTTAGATGTTTTCAAATACAGAAAAAACTTTTTCTCAAACCAAATACAAAGTCGACATTGATTTCGAATAGTTGATCTTTTTCAGAAATAGTTTTCTTGGCTTAAGGAAAGAAAGTTTAAAAAAACTTAAACAATCGAATTACAAAAGAGCAATGAAAAGTGTTGTTTAATTTAGTAATAAATAATTTCACTCGACTAATCAATAATATTTAATCAATTTTATACATACGCATGTATCTACATACAACAACGATTACTAAATCAATTAATATCGAACTTTGTTACTTGTGAAACAAACCAAAGGTACAACGTTCAACTGGTTAAGCTAGGTTTTTCGGGTCAAAGTATGTTTGGTTACGTTTAAGGATACGTTAGATTATATCAAACTACATATATGAAAACTTAAAAAAACATGAGTCGTAGCAAATGATTTGAAACTAAGACTAAAAATTATCTCATTCACACATAAAATTCTAAAAAATTCAACCTCAAAAAAAAAACAATAGCCTAAAAATAAAACTCCTCCCTCATACAGTCATATTAAATTTCTTCCCCGAATATGAAAAATCCGAAATGAAACCGCGCGTTCGACGATTTTATCGCGAACTCTTATTTACATACATATGTACGACGCGCAACGTGACGCCGAAACGGATATTTTCGCCTTAACGAAATTTTCGCACTTTCCGCTGACAATTTCACCTGTTCGAAGGCTTCGAGCGGCAGTATGGGGCTGTGGAGAGATTTCCTTTGTCTTCGTTTCGGATGACAATGCAATATCCGTTTTCACGTTATAATAAAACCCGGACGATATTTTAACGCGGGGGACCGACTGTAATCCGCGACGGCGCGTGTGAATATCGCAACGGGGGATTTTTCAGGATTTTTTTACAGGATAACTTTTTTTTTCGCAGTCGCGATTCGGATGCTGTGTTTATAGGAACGTGTTCGGTGAATCTTGAAAGGGATTATTCGGGAAATATAATGTGATAGTCTATGTTTTGTTTGCGTGCGAATCGGTCGTTCGGTTTTGGGGTGTAAGCTTGTGCTTTGCGAGTCATTTTAGCGATTGAAAAAAAAAGGATTTTTATTAAAATTTTGGTTAAAATATATATAAAATTTTAATTTAAAATTATATTTTTTCACTATAAACAAATTACATTTGATGTACATATATGAGCATCTCGCTGAAAGCTTATATGGTCGCATTTTCTCAACTACACTGTGAAAAGTAAAACTTAATCCACGCACGGTCTTAAAAATCGAATTACGTTGAAATTTTATAGCTTAAAAATTATTCAAACGAATTGAAACTCTATTTCAAATTAAAATTTTTTGATAATTAATACATAAATACAATTTAAACACGTTTACATATTTTTTAAGAAATTGAGGTAATTCGGTTTTCAGGACCGTTCAAATTTACGACCACACGGAGATTGAGATTTACTTTTTACAGTGTAAACCTATTTAAAATTATATTTAGAACTGAAACATTCATCTTTTACTGCAATATCAAAATTCGATTAAATAATCAACATTTTCAAAAATTCTAGCAGTAAAACGGCAATTGAACTCATCTCGTGCAAATTGAATGTGAGATTCGTTAAAAATCCAAATAAAAACTTTTATGTTCCCGTAAAGCAGAATCAGCTTTGATTGCACGTAAATTAACGCCGTTTAACGGCCTTCAGAGTCAAAAAGTGAAAGTGTCGAGCGTTAACGGCTCCGTTTTATTATTAATTTGATTACGATACAATCGACAGGCTTTAGAGGGAAGCTTTTGACCTCATTAAACATTCGAGGAGAACTGACCAATTCCAAAATTCACTGTATTCATCAATTATTTATTATTTTTCAATTTTCAAAAAAGAATTACGATTCAAACATAATTTTTCATACGATCTGAATTCACTTCGTGTAAAAAATTTGCTTTAATTTAATTCTACATAATTTTACATCAACAATTAATCAAAGTACTAATGTTGTTAAAAACATTAAATAATCTAATTTCTAATAAAAATTGATAATTTAATCGAATTTTACTAAATTTCCCCATCTGTACAATACATTATGCGTAGCCATGTTTGTATAACGTCCGGAAATGGTCGAGTTCAGCAGACCGTAATTGATAACGGCGAACGTTTCGCAATTAACGGCTCTACTTCGATGCTAAAACGACGTTAAAGAATATAAAAAATGAAGGAAAACAATATCGTCTAATTAATTTGAGCGTATAATGAGTCGTTATCGAGATTACAGGTTGATTATTATGTACGTACAATGCCCGAACGGTTTCGTATTATTATATAATATGTATCGCATTAATTTTGCACGAAAGTATAATAATAAATCGATACACTTATCGAGAATAAGGTTATATTTTTGGCAACGAAACAACATTCATCGGAATATTCCATAAATATGGTTCTGATAATGTCGATGGTACTTTATTTGTGCACATAAGAAAGTCGCTCATATTGAAAAATGTAAAATCGTTAAATGAAAAATTTTCCTTTGAAATAGCCTATATGTTTTTATATTATTTTTATAATTCAATTTGAATAATATTATTAGAAATGAAACTCTTAATATAAATTATTGCTTAATAAAACACGAAATATTTCGTTTGATGATATAAACAACTCAAAGAGTAGCAAATTGAATTCGTTTGAAATTTTCTTTTGAATACTCGTATTTCATTCAAAATTTTACTCCGTATTAAATAAAATACGATATTAATTGAAATATTTTCAACTCGTGCTGATGTTATTATTCAAAATATAACACACATAGAACGATCCATGTATAAATTTAGACAGGGTTCAAGAATATACGTTACAACCGAATTCCAATAATGCGAAAGCTCTTCTGCTTTCAGACCCCTAACTCATACACAAATGGAGTGTTATAATCTATCCTCCTATAAAGATCTAATAATTCTGATAAATATGTTTACGTTGTCGCACATAAGCATTTCCAGCTCAGTGTGTTTATACACAAACCGAATTTCCTCTATTTTCTTCGCGGGCCTCACATCTTCGTCCTTTTATCGTTTGCGCATAACACTAATGCAATATTCATAAAATCGATCTCGTGAATACATTTTTTATGCGCACTTTCTTGCTGAAAATTTATATCCCGAATAATGTTGTGTTAGCACTAATGCAGATATTGATAATATTTCTAATGTTAAATTGTGTGATTAAATATTTTTTTGGAATTGAGTTCAAATATTAGTTAAAACAATCAAAATAATAATATTCTAAAAAGTGTGGGGAGTTAGAGACAAAAAACAATAAGGAATCTAATCTCCCAGACTGATCCAGGTTCCCACTCTTCTCTATTAGAATGACTATAATAGAATATTTCTCGGAAAAAAAATACTTTATCGAAAACACTTTTCATTCTATTCATGTAGATCCAATTTGTTGAAGATGCGTCTTGTTTATGTATGTCGTACATAAACTCTTTCAGAAATATAGAAAATTTTGCGAAAAATATTCTTTCATGCGAAAACAATATAACATTTCAATCTAATTTATTAAAAATATTCAATTTAGTACTTCGCGGAAAAGCTCATATCACAACATTCCAATGCAGCAAAATAACTTCATGCAGTAAAATCAATCTAAAATCAGCGCTTAACATACGCACAACATACATTAGTGCAATCTGCAAAATTATCTCGGCAACGATAATTTTGATACGTCCGTTTCGAATTAGAACTTATACCGCGTTAGTTGCGGCCTAATATGAATTTCCATCGGTTTGGCAATAAGCCTCGACCGACGACACTCGCTAAACCGCAATTTATGGTGTTATTTCGCCTCTAATTCGATATGCATTGCGAAAATGCAACTGTCGCATTTCCCATGGTGGCCATCGTTGACTTCGATGGAAATTCGACGTGTACTAGGTACGAAAACCGAGAAAATCTGTAAGTTTTCCGATTCGAATGTACGCTTTTGTATCGCGAAACCGATTTTTTTTTAATGTAAGAATACGAAGGTCTAATAAATGTGTGAATGTAAATATTCTAAAGTGCTACAAACTAGATTCGCATTGTGTACCCATTGTGTCCGAAGGGCGATTATATTCGACGAATGTACTTCTCTCGAGGACATTTATAACCGTGGATTATTTGGACGTGGTCCCTTTGTGCAAGGATTTATTGGGACATATATCCTGGCTCGGTGCTAAGAAACCGAAAATTTTATCTTATCTCACACGGCACGAATTCACTTTCTGGTTATTAATCGCTCCCGGGTGCGGGAAGAATCCGTTTTCAACGACTATCTAATGAATCTTCTCGTTTTACGCGATTAAAATGCATTCAAATTGCGATTTTTCGCGTAACAAACGTAGATTTAGCTCAATAAACATAACCTAATTATAAATTCAAAATATATATTTTTATAAAACTGTAAATTTAATACGAAACACGCCAAATTGAATCCCATTATTTGAACATATAAACAACCTGAAACCTACGTATGAGCCATTCAGTACAAACGTGATTCTCCATAAAACATAAAATTAGAGAAAAACGACGGAACTTTTTTGATACTCGTATGTTTTGCAAAATGGCCTTAATTTACTTTATTATTCCATTTATCCGAAATTATAAACATACAATTTTTTTCTTATATCAAGCTACACATATTGAGAGTTCACATTAGAGTGCAAAATTAATTAAAATGACCTATGAAATAAATGATTTAATTTTCGGTGCTCAAACAAATTTTGTCATTTAATGGTATTTATCTATACTATTCAGGAAAGATATTTCACGCATCAAAAGTTTTGACTCTATTAAGAGCTTTGACATTTAAATATCTTTTTTTCTCAAAGTGAAATTACACGATTGGCTCTAAACAACTCATAATATATATATTTAACTCAAAGAGTATCACCTGTTTACAAATTTAAAATATTTTGTAAATAATGACTGATTTGAAATGAAACACGACAGATTCAATCCCATCACATACATACATAAACAAAATAAAACCTACATACACATAAAACATATGAAGCAATTCGAAAGCCTCAATCCATTGAAAAATTCTCCCTCACCCACGGTCCACTTTTCCATCTTAAATTTTCCATTTTCCCCTTTATCGGACCACCTCAAAGGGGATGATTCAATATGGCGAAAGCCTCTCCGCATTGCCTTTGTTGCCCTTTGTGCAGGTGCTTTCGTTTCTATCGAACGGTGGCCAGATCCAATTTATTAGGATTTTTGATTCCGCCACAGAACCGCGGATCGGATAATCGAGATTGCACTGCACTCTAATTTTCGCAAATTCAAAACGACGAGTCTATCTGCTCGGAAAATTCGGTTGGATGGTCGGCGATGTCGAATTATCGCAATGACGTTATGTGGTTTTGAGTGAATTAGCGATTTTGATTTAGATGAGTTTGTAATGTTTTCATTGATTAATCAATTTAATGTGTAATTTTAATATATAAGAATATATGTGGAAGAATTAAATTGGTGATTAAATGCGGAATGTTGAGTATGATGGTTTTGTTATCACCCACGAGTGTCGTTTTATTACAATATTATCACGCAATAACTTAATTCAATTATCTCTCGAGGGATTCTATTTAAATAGGTTCTCCCTATACGTGTGTATTATATGTATTATGCATATTATTATGAATAACGTTTTAGTATCGTACATATTCCAATTCGTACGAACGTATTACGACCTCGTTTTGATGAGCTATTTACAACCCCCGATATTAATTTTAATATTGACGTCATCGTAAAATTCATACTTAATCCATAATGTATGTGAGGATTATCCTTAGGCTCGATGCTAAAACTTAACGTTCGTAAGTATTTGTATAAATTTATAAATATATAAAAAACATAATTTAACTAAATTAATCTGCTTCAAATTTTGTATCTCATGAAGTTACGAAAAAATACATTATCCTGAATTATTCAGATTAAATCGATCCGGAATTTCACATCGGTTCTTTTTCTTTTTCCCGTATCTCGTTTTGTTTGCGTCATTTTTTTCATTTTCCACCTAAAAGGGTTTCCCAACCCCGTTTGTTAGCCTTAACGAGGACCTTTATCTTTAGCACGATTCGTCAACATCGTCGATCAAAAAAAAAGTATTAATCCCGAGCTTGTTTGTGTTATGAACGGCCAAGCCGATGTTTTATTCAGATCCCGTATTTGCGCCGGAAAAATTCCTCTCAAATATCCTTAGGGACTTTGACTCGCCGAGTAAATTAATCTCTAGTGTTTGTTCGGGAATAATCTGCGTAAAAGTTATGATATTCATAGTGAAGATGATTCAATAATATTTTTCATTTGTCTAAATATCAGTCAGATCTACCAAGAATATCTTGAAAATTGTGTTTTTTCAAGAGAGCGTACTTAATGTATGAAATGAGATTCAAATATAAAAACATCTCTAATCGAGCTTTTTTCTATATCTACAGCATATATTTTTTTATAAGAATTGAAGAAATTACATTATAAGACAATATAGGACAGCCTCATCTCATCATCATTATCTTCTTACTCTTCATCGACAGCACGAACTTTCGACACAACACAACATTAATTAGAAACAAATCAAAGAAGATACTTTCAGAATTTTATAAAAAAAAACTACTTCATAAGACAATCAATATAGAACAGCCTTATCCCATCATCCTTTCGTCTCGAAAGCACAAACTTTCAACACCTTCCACAATGTATCGAAAACTCCTTTGTGTATAGAGTTCGGTTCGATGACGTGATTTGACGTATCGGCTGTCATCAATCACAGCATCGGTCATCATCAATCAGGATTTTCGTGATTCATTGACTGTTCGGCATGCGTTCGATTAAATCCATGACGATAGATAAATTCGCGATTTTCAAAACGGGAAGTCTCAAAATTCACAAAAGAGAATATCTTATTATACTCGTGTGATATAAAGAGGATTGTTATTTCGCTTTGATGAAGAGTGTATCCTTTGAGGAAACATTCTTCAGTTTATGCACAAATACTTCCTGCGCTCTAGTGTTACATTTTCCTCTGTATGTTTACTCAACTAATAGTGTCTTTGTTCTAAGTAACTTTGCGGTTTTCATATTATTAGCAATAAAACCGCAAAGTGTGAGCGAGTTTATTTTGAGCGTCGTATATAATATATAATCATACTGGAATTAATTAAAATAATTTTATCTCGCGAAATATATTACGAAATATCACAGAATGAAAATTAATCATTGAAATACTGGTGCATGTGCTATTTATTACAACAGTAATGAAAGTTAGAAAATTAAAAGAAAAAGGGTTAATCGTCTATTTTGTTTCGTATCATTATAAAGTAATATGATACACAGAAATTTCTAATTTGAATTTTTTGTAAAATTACTGAAATTAATCTAATTTAAGACACGTTCACATGACTGCAACGAAACCAAAACCAAAAACAACAAACAGGGTCCAACCTACATATATACGAAAAAATATTGCTGAATTGCTATTTTTTCCAAACAAACACACATCTGTCTCTATCTATTTTGATTTAATTCCAATTTAATTGCAGACATTGAACGCACACTAAAGCTGTATTTCCGAGCGTGCGACAGGCAGCTGCAACGACAAAATGAGACACCTTGGTCACAATTTGTCCCAACAACTTAATACCATTGTAATATTATAATAAAGCCATCAAAAAATTAAATCACTCTAAACAATTAAAAAAATAACAATCAAGACCAACAGCTAGTAAATCGTCCCGATCGCTTCATAGAGACATGCAACAATCGCTTCAAACGGGACATCCCCCATAATGGGGACACGGGGGCGGTCCAATTTGTAAGCTGTTCCCCCTGTCCGGTCGTATCACTATAAATTTTGATAAATGAACGCGCGCATTTCCCGTTGACTTTCGGGCCGCGGATGATTAACGACCTCGTCTCGGCCTCTATTAAAAGCCTGATGCTGCTGAAGAAGAACAAGAGGAGGGGTCGAAAAAAATGGGGATGATGAAGGAAAAAAGATATATTATATAACGATATCGCAACGCGAAGGGATGGCGAATGGCAGATGCTTCGAGTGCATTTTGGATGGTTTTTGTTTTGGATTTTTTTTAGAGTACTTACCCTATTTAGTGATGAGTTGGATGAAATTGGCTGAATCGTGTTCTGTGAAAGAAAGAAATATTCTTAAATTAATATTTTTGTGATTCATTGAATAATTTTATAAAAGTTTTTTGTGGCTCTGAAGAAATTCAGATAAAATGAATTTGAAAAAAAATTGACATGAAAAGACACATTAATGACGGTCTTTTCACTGCTCTAGTTAACTCACCAGAATTACACTCAGTTCTTCAGCTACGAACTATCGAAATTCCACCAAACAAATACGAATTTTGACAGTTCATAGTTGAAGGCCTGACTGTATCTCTATATTAACTAAAGTAGTGAAAAGAACAGCCTTTAATGTTTAGTTATTAAATTGTAATTGCACTGATTTGCTTCTACATTAAAAAGAGAGACTTGGACCAAATTGTCGAAAATCAAATCATCTGCCACTTGAATATCTTTCAAATCAGAAAAGTTATTATGCTCGTACAGATATCATAGACTACTATTGCTGCCAATTAAAAACAACGTAACACTCTTAATATATCTATACTTCGGATTGATTCAAGTTTCCCCTATCTCTCCTAAACAAGTCATAGTACCAACATATACATTTTCGAATTATACTAAAGTCTATTAATCTAATAAATCATCATTTCATAATTCATTCGAAAAACATAATAATACACAAAAATTCACATCATCAAAAAAAATTAACACATTAAAAACCGGAACCCTTTAACATCCCGACCGACATACATAATGGCATATTCAAAAAAAAAAAAAATTATATGCGGCACACAATTTCACGCTAGAGCAGTACCAGGCTCGAAAATAGCCCCAATAAATCCGCCAGCCAGTTCATACGTACAAGCAGTATGGAAATAAGTCGCCACAGTGCGTCTCGGTAATGGCCGCCATTACGCGTGCGTTGGGGCCGCGGAAGAGCGCGAATTTTAAATTCGCCATACGTATGAGACCAACTTCGTACTACTGTGACAATGCTTTCGAGTCAGTGGCGTTCGAAATATTCGAATCGTTCCGATATTTGGTATTTTATGTGAAAACATAATGTTTTGAACTCAATTTATGTTTTCAATTTTCGTTGAATTAATATAATATAATAGTTGTTTTAATAAATTCGCAGTCTTTTTTAAAGTTGCTTTTTCATGAAAGAAATTAAAAAAATATTTTGAGCGAAAAATAAACTTCATTCCACTGAATTATGTTTTCATAGTTGCACTATTTCATATCGTCCTCGCAATATTTTTCATGCCTTTTTGTGCAATGCAATTTTATCTCAATATTTTCCGCTCTCGTGTTTTATAATGTGTACTCAACAAATAAAGAAAAATGTACGAAACATAAACTTTTTTTTATAAATAAAAATATAAACTAAAAATTTATTTACTACACGTAATTGTACGTTTTGTTTCTAAAAGTCACATGTGAGAAACGCCACTGGTTCATATGTATGTGTTTGTGCCCTTTTCGAGTCGCAATAACGTTTTAGGACCAGATAAGGTTATCTGAGGAGAGAACGTCCGATTGTGTGCCGGCGTGAACGTGTTAACGTAACGACGACGTGTACTATTGCGGTCTGTGCCTAACGGGTTGACACTTTCTTCTGATATCTTCTTCGGATTTTTTTCCTCTCATTTCTCCCTAACGAATTGAATCACTTTAACTTTTCTTATCAACATAATTTTCAGATTTTTCGCTTAAAATTTAAAAAAATCCCATTGAAATGGGTCAACTTCTTGAAACTGGGCAATTTTTCAAGTAAAACTCTCAAAGTCATGAAAATTTTAGAAACACATAGAATTAATTATATCTATTAATCAACAGAAACAGATCTACACACTCGAAAATAATTTTAATCCGATTTCCAAACCAATATTTTGCATTTTTTCCCATGAAATAGTGTCGAGTTCAAAAGTAGGTAATATGCAAAAACACGTGTCCCGGTCATAAGGGGTTAATTATATTTTTTACTATCAATAGTTCAAAGAAAATAATTATACTTGAATTGAAAATTATTCTTTTTTAAATTTTGATAATTATATTTAAAGTGAAAATTTGGTATATATGTATATCATTGATATTAGGAAAAGGAAATGAATGAATAATTTTATACGCTGAGCCATCGATATAAATAACGTTATACAAATAAACATGTTTATACGAGTATAATATGTTTGTGTATGAATTCAAGCAATTATACGATCGAACGTTTTCAATACAAATTATGTGTGCGTACATAAAAGGAATTGAAATTCATATTTACGCGTGTGGGCCGTTTTAACACATAGCGCTTGTCGAAAATTAATATTTACAATGCGAAACCCGAACTAGAAACACCCTGTGTACACACATTATTATTCTAATACGCAATCGCATAATTAGAGCTCGGGGTCAAACTATAAATCTGGCCTAGGGTCAAATGCTAGGGCCTTTAATCCTATTAAATATAGTTCAATCGTACGTTCTGTGACAACTTTTGTCATAGTTCAACTTGAGCTTCGCAAGTTTCACATAAGAGATTATTCAATTCAAGATAGTTCATATTTATAATGTATATTTTAATAACTTCAATTTTTATATGCTTTATATTTTATAAATATAATGAATTATTATTTTAATGATATTTCCTCTTTATTTAGAAATAATTGAATAGATACCATTTGAATATTCCTTTTATTCTCCTAAAGCCTATAATAATGAGCTATGTGGGTTGAAAGATCAACTCCCCCGTAACATACAAAGAGATAATCTTCTTTGATGATTGTTCTTTGTAATTTCATAAAGCATTAGATTCAATGCACAAATAAAAATGAACAATGCTGTTTCTATTTGATCTAAGCATACAAAGTGCGTAAATCTTTAAAAAAAAATCCAAATATTAATCTATATCATTAGTACGATTATATACGCACGAATTATCATGTAAAGAATTTTTAATAATGAAGCATTTTGAATAATTTTAGCCAAAATAATATAATGAAACAATTTGACGACTGAATTTCACATAGGGTACAAGTGACCTTTTTTATCGATATTAAGTAAAGTACAAAGAATGGTTTCATTTACGATATAGAACCATTTTATGTACTTAACTTAACTTCGATAAAAAAAAAAGGTGACGTGTGCCCTTTGCGAAATTTGTCTTCGTTTGGTTTAATAATAAGTAAAAAAGGAACACATCTACTACTTAACATTTCTCATATATCAGATAATTAGGTGCATATTTCTATAAAAACACGCATCAAAATCTGATGTCTCGCATTTCAGAGCAACGTATTTTTTTCAATTCTCTTCACATTAACAGAGGGTACTTTTTAATCATATTTCAAGCTACTTAGCAATGCATTATCTTTTCTTCCTAAAACTCCTACCCCTAACTAATCATTAACATACCATTAAAAAACTAACATAAATCACTATAAATATATAATTTTACAATCTAAATAAAATCAAATACAAAAAAACCATCCGGAAAAAAAAACATCCATTACCCCCAAAAAAAAACCCTAATCGAAACCTCTGACCACAAAAACCCACCCTTCAAGCCCAGTTGAACAAGCGCACGACTCGCTGCACTCACCGACCACCCTTATACGACCCACCCTGTACCATACACCATATATACATATATACACACCCTTAAAACATCTCTAGCGATACACGCAGATGCGAAAAAGATGGAAGAGTCGCCCTTGAGAGACACGGTTCGTTGAAAGGTGCCGCTTGATTGAGCATTTCAGCCGAAGCGACGTACGTCATTTCGAGCGAAATTCATACGTTTCGACGATTTTTCCACATTTTTTTTTTTTGCCTTTTCCTCCGACTTATTTTATGTTTCGTTTGACGTGTTCGTCTGTGTGTCTGTATGTTGTTTTTTTTTTTTTTGCAGCGCGTTTTCGTACTCGTGCGTTACTGTGTGGGTCTGAAGTGGGATTCTGTGATAAATCTTTGTATTTATGCTGTTTTCCTAGTGGACTTATTCTCTTCGAGAGAAGTTTCGGGCAAAAAAATGTGTCGCATTTGTTATTATAAAAGATGGAAGTTTGGATGATGTATCATAGTTTTCTCGTGACTATTTTTATTTTTTTCGAAATTGATGAGAACTATTTTAAACTTATATTGAAATCGTGGTGTTTTTCATCGATATTTTTTTATATTGAAGATATCTTAATATTATATTAAGTTTGCTACTAGATTATGGAAATTGAACCCATAAAAATTATTTAACAAGATATTGTCAATGAAGCATTGAGACGATTACAGCTATAAAATTCAATAAATGATGAAAATCACAACAAACTGATTATGAAAAATTGTGGCATTAACTAAAATTGAGTCTATGCAAAAGCACAAATGGAGGCATTCTTTGATATTTCTTTATTTAAATATGTGAAATAAAAGATTAATCATAGAATTTACGAGCTATCGGATATTCACAGTAACATTTATATTACATTTTTTTGCGTATTTTCACCCCCGAAGGAAATGCTCTCTCCAGAGATGCGTTCCTCCTTTTCTAAAGTTTCGGTCGGACGGAGAAGCGATATTATCGAAAAAAGATATCCCCATGTGGTCCTAAGATAAATATGAGTTGAAAATGTGAACGCTGTTGGTGAGCACGAAAAAAAGTTTACTTAAACGCGTCATAAAAATTGCTTTTTATTTTTTTCTTCCTTTACGTTTTCCTTTCCCTTATTTTGCACCCGCTTCGAATAAATGATGGATGATGAATGTTAAGTTAATATTTCAAATGTATTCCATTACGTTTTCATTCTATGAAATTGTATTGTTTATAATATTTATGAAATGTTTTTTTTTTTCGTTTCTTCTAAGGAAATTAAATTGGATTTAATCTCAAAGCAAAAAAAAAATCGATGCATGATATAGAAGAAAATTTCATATCTTTTGTCGACACATAATTGAAAAATATAAAATTACGAATAATCGTTCCTTTGAATATATCAACGCATGTGTTATTTTTTATATCGTGACGTATAAATAAAATATTTTGACCGTAAATGTTAAATGATTTCGAACAATAATAAATAAAATGATGTTTTAGTTCGTAAACGTATAGGAATCAAAATTTTTATTTCAAAAACAAGCTGTAACTGTAATCTTGCGTTTCAAAAGTCACAAACAAAAATTGTACTATTATTATATTATATAATATTATCATATTTTCATAGACATTTTTATACATAGACTGAAATTTCTAACTATACCGCAAACATACAAAAAAAAATCAACGTCACATAGTAAGTTATACAAAACATGAGACTTGTTCTGTCATAGTTAAGATAATACCATTCTTCCTCAACTTCACATTATAGTTCGAAAATCCTAACCACACCACTAACAAATGAAAAATCGACTTTAAAAAAATCCAAAACCTTGAAAAAACCATCATCCTCATCCAAAAGCACAGCCTCCAACATGAACCCCGTCCAAGAAACGCATATGTCGTGTTAAGATTCCATTAGCCCTCGAAGGGTGGCTTCGTTAGCAGAATCGCACCCCCGTCGACTATCGACAGGGGTTGAGGTCGTAATAACGACACGGCGGGTCGAGACCGAAATAATAATGGCGGGATTTCATTTATGGCCGTCATTAACTCGACGACGCACAGATAGCACCCCACCCGCCCAAGGGGGTTAATTTTGAAGTGGTCCAGTGGCTGTGGGGGTCGTGTTTGAGGGTGGGAAATGGGGAGGTGCAGACGCCATAATTAGTCCCTTTTACGGGCGAGTTTTATCATTCGGTCGTAATCTTGGCGTCCGTTTAACGGCACCGGTTGACTACGAGCGTAAGGCTCTACCTGTTATTATGTATGAGTGCTTAGTGAGGAATTTGATGATTAAATTATCGTTTGATATTAGAGGAAATTGTATTTTAAATCATTTTTTTCATTGAGGAGTTTTTTACTTTGCGCGTAACGTATTTAGAGTGAGACGAAATCAGTGCGTCTCTAAGAAATGTTTTGGGAAGTTTATTGTCTATGAATCTTTTCAATATATAATAAACATACTCAATAAAAAAATCGATATGTGATTATATAAAATAGCGATCAACTCGCTGAATATATCAATGCAATTTCGACCCATTTAATATAGATATCAATACAGTTTTGGAGCGTCACATAGACACACAGAATAGTGCTATTATATTGTTAGATTCAAACACTGAATGCGACGTAACATGAATAAGCAAGTATAACTATTGGCTGGTTCATATTATATTTTTTGTTAAATATAGCGTGTCAGTAGATAATGTGCACTAGTGACATTTTCCGGGCAAATTTTATCAAAAAGAATTATGCAGCACACTTAACGTTATACTGAACATGTTAACGGAATACAGCGTCCGTTCAAGCGGAAAATTAAAGTTAACAATGCTTTAAAAAAATAGTGTCGGAGTAGGGTAATATTTCACTTCTTACCGAGTACAGCGCTAACCAATTATTCTATGTCGCGCACACCTTTCCTAGATTTTCATTTTATTTTATTTCTACAAGAAAAAACGACTTTATTTCACAAGCGACACCGAAGCAGAAGTGTTTCTTTAAAATATAATGCGAGCTTAAATTTCAATCATCTCAAATTGCTACAACGTCGCGCAAATATCATTTAAAATAACTTGAACGTAATTAGATTTATTCCTCAGTATCATCACTTTTATTCATCTAATGAATCTTTTTTTTTATTTGAAAACATAACTTTTTCATTGATACATCACTTTTTTCTACTAGAGTGCCGAAGGAAAATCCCATTTATCTTCTGCCGATGTTTTTCCGGATGTTTTCCGACTAGAATAATTCCGAATCGGCAATACTGCAACATCAGATAAAAATTAATTTCGACGATATTTTTTTTACATAGAAGACAATTCGTAAGAACATTTTCATCTCGAGCAAATGTCTACTCACAATTGAACAATCCCATTATATAATTATAGGTATGTTTCTTATAGACTCCTAAATGGCTGATTATTTCGACATAAAACATTCCAGAACTATTGTGTACATACACACTTTAGAAAGTTTCTACGTCATTATATTTATTTTTTTTTAATTTTGATGAAATTGAAACCAAATTAAATGCATAGCTTACGTATGCAATGGAAATTCCTACAGAAATGAGAACAGAAACGGAAATAGGAAATGCAATACAACACTTCACAATTAACATAAAGTCCAAAGAGTCTCATACAACACCGGATCCACAAAAGCTATCCAAAAACAAACTATACAAGATCACCTAACAAACAGCACAACTCAGCTTGAATTTCCTTCAATTAAACTGCGTCAAAATGAAAAAAATAAAAAATAAAACGAACGTCCAAAACAAAGAGATCCTTTCAGCGAGTTAACAGTGTCACTTGTTTCAATTAGGCGAGTGTCCCCATTAGGCGGGAAGGAGAGGAACTTGTCGGAATAAAATCGAGCCGGCCACTAGAGCCAGGGCCGCCTCGTTATTTTTAATAAGAGCCGAGGAAAAATTGACATGTCTCGTCCGGAAAAGCGTCCGGAAAAGCTTATTGATGCGCGTCACTCGCACCATTCGTTACGCGCAGATTTCAGCCGGGAAAATTGCTCCAGCTACTCGGATGCCGGATGCTGGAAAATTTCAGCGGTTCTCAATATAAATGGAAATTTTCATCGGGGGTGTGTCTCTGTGTGTGTATGTGCTTGTTAGCTGTGTGTTGAATTGTCGCGTTTGAGTGATTTTTTTGAATTTGGAAAATTTTTAAATGGAAAATTTAAAGTGCTTGTAGGTTTTTTAATTTGTAGAGGATGCATAGTGATATAGTTGGTTTTTAGGGATATCGTTCGTTTTAGATATATTTCAGAATTTATATTGTAATAGATATTTGTGTATGAAATTCCAAATATTGGAGCTGTTATATTTTAGGTTATCCATTAGGTCTCAAAATTTGTCGATGTTATTTTTTCAATGATTTATTAATGAAACACGAAAAAAACAAATCAATCAAAAATATTATATGAATAATAAACCGAATTCTACATAAACTCTCAAATGTTTTGACCATATACCTACAATAGAATTACATCCTCAATAAATAATTTCAAAAAATTTGAAAACCATCAATAGAGATTCAAAAATGTAAAAAGTCTATGGTTTTCATATTTTCTGAAACTTATTTTATAGAAAATATTAAAAACATTCCAAATTTATGCAGTCAAATTCATTTAAATTCAAGTATTTGCTGAATTATTTTTAATTCGTAATGCAATATTCGCAATGCAATATTCAAAGCTAGAGTTAGCCCAAATTCAGTGTTTATAAATAAAAAAAAAGAAAAACCTTTTTCTGTACAGAATTTACGTTTCGAGTTTAAATCAGCACGTTAACGTGAAAGTTTACTAAAGCCGTTCGGAAAAACTGAACACTTCCCAAAAGCAAACTTTGTCTTTGCGTAATTATTTTAGGGAAATGGACGTTTCAAAATCTGTGTGCAACAAAAACGTACCGGATATCGTGGGCGATGTAATTTACACCTAAGAAAATTTTCGACAGCCGCAGAAGAAAATATTTTATTTTTTTACATTTCTCCACGGTAAAAGCGAATTTTTCCACCTCGTAAAGGGACATTTAATTTAGGGCGGGAAAAATAAAGTAGGAAAGTATAACGAAACTCGGAACTCGAAATATCCGGCAATCTAATTTGCCAGGAGGCGTCTTTTGTTTCGTCCCTTTGACGCGAAAAAGAGCTTCCTTCAGAAGGTGCGTGTTCGTTCAGAAATTTTTCTAAAATGCCAGAGCGAAAAAAAAATGAAAAAGATAACAGCGACGAGAAGTAATCTAGAAGTTTTGTGTATAAGAAAAAAAATGGGATTTGCCTCGTCAAGGATTTTAAAATGAAATGGTACTAAATTTTGATGGAACGGCGTTGAAACCGTGAAATATCTCGATTTTCGCTCCTGTGTTAATATTTTTCGCGAAAAATCTCATTTTGGGTGAAATATATTTTATCTTAAGATAAAATGTAATTCATATCAACATTTACCACATATTAATACTACTACAAATATTTAAACTATACATATACATACCTTTACTAAAAACTTTAAGCATGAAATGATCGAAATAGTTCTAAAACAATTGATATATTTTTTCAAATATAAGAAATGGAAATTTCACATTAATAGAAAAATTTATCGAATAAATTTTCATTTGATTTCATTGGAAGTTCTATAGTATCTAGACAAAACACAAACGCAAAATCCGTCTTACATGAATAGCTAAAAATCATCACATTAACGCAGGACCCATCAACAACAGATAAATATAAACAAACTGAATCTAAAATCAAAAATACATAAAATCATCAAAATTTTCTTTAATCATACATCCACAAAACGACCAAAAACCACTTCCAATACACTCAAACCCCATAGAAAACCGATCAACCTCTTCCAAACGCACTTTCCCACGCCCCATATAGAGTGCGGTCGTAATCTCGCGATTTTTCATAACATTACCGCGACACAATATTAATTAATTGGTCGTCTCGGCGTTACTTTGTCGTTTCGTCGAAACGAGTAATTGCGGACCCGTGTAGGGCTCCTCGGGGGCCTTAATTGCGGACACTTTTTCACTGTTTACTCCTCAGACACTCTCGCCACCATTTTCTCTCTTATTTTCTTCTTCTTTCCTATGCGTTTTCGCATGTTTCGTCTCGCTTGTTCGCTCTTGAGCTTTCTCTTTTTCGAATTAACGTGTGACGAATCTGAGCGAATTCGTCATTCCCGCGGGAAAACGTCGAGCGCTTTTTAATTGAGGCCAAAGCTTAATGCTCAGTAATTGAGTCTAGCTCTAAAGATGGTGAGTTCTTTTCTCCCCTTCTTAATTACTTTCTTTAGAATTTTCTGTTTTTTGTTTATTTCTGTAATGGTGGTTATTTTTTATGCGAGCGAAAAATAATTAGAGGATATTTTTTAAACGGTTTAGATTTTGCGTTTCGTACGCATGAAAACATATCGATTCAGATTTTCAATTAAACGCGTAATATTTTTTTATTTGAATAGTGAATTCCTATACATATCGATAGCTGGATTGAATTAGATGAAATGTGGATAAAAAGAAAAGGACATAGTTAACAAATTGAGAAAACACGGGACTCATCTCATCAGTAAGATTAAAATTAGCGCAAGACTCGTCCACAATTACAAAGTTATACTAGGTCATGCATCAATGAAAGTGCCTCTCAATAAGTAGGCATATTTCCTAATATTTTTTTTAAATAATAATTTTGTTTCGATTCTTAATTCCTACTACTACCCCTTCTCAATATCGATAATTTAAAAACGTCTTCTAAGACATTTTCGACATAATTTGAAAAAATGTATTAATTACACAGTTCTTAGCAGGGTAAAAGATGAAGATTTAACATTTCACTAAGCCAAAATCAGTTCTCCTTGTACAAAAATAAAGCTCAATAACGGCAGTTACGTTCTCAAGCTTTGTCTAAACGACTACTAGGTCCAAAAGACAGTTTTCCGACACGCTCCTAAACGACGCCATAACGGTCTTGTTCGAAGACAACACTAGAACAAACAAGGATCCTTTTCGTTTCGTTCGGTAAAAGTTGAAACCGGCCATTAAGCCCATTCACCAGTGCAGGGTCTTATTCGTGGAATGGGGAAACCTGTCCTTTGTGCGATAAAGATTCTTAAAATGAGAGCCATAATCCATGTGAAGAAATTTAATTAAAAATAATTAATTTCACATATGTGAAAATTTTAAGTAATCATGAAAAATATATGAATATATAATATTATTATAAAAGGTTGAGAATCACTGGTGGGGTATGCAGTCGTCTTAGAATAATGCTCTAAATGCGAATGTGCAGAACCGAAAGAATTTTCCGGCATTGGAATGTGTCGTAAAAACAAAAAGCGTCGTCATTAGCACGCGCGCAAAGTTCGTTCGTTACACGTGTGTATAGAACCGGCTTAATTTTCTGCATGTTGTTGTAATCACAATGGTTTTCTTGAAGTAAAATAAAAATTTGATTTTTAATGTGACTTTTTTCGAAGAAAATTATTAATATTTTATATACACTTTTAGCATATTTTGTCAATTACGTTTCTCATAGATATATAATATGAATTTTAAACGGTGCAATACTTATGAAATAAATTACTTCATTTCTAATGTTTACATCAGTTAACTCTAATTCTTACATCGGCCCTTTTAAAGTTTCATCGCTCAATTGAAATAAAATTATACCAACTAGCGGTACGCGCATGTGTATCAAAACTGTTCGGAATTAATCAAATTTCGTATTGCCGCGGATACGTTTATTGCCATCTATGTGTGAAATAAAAAAATATCGAAAAAAATATCTCATATATACGTTAAAAGTTGCAATTTCGTAATTACGACTTATAGCTCGGAGCGTAAGGCAGTGGGCCAATAAACTGAACGCGCGGGTTCAAGGCACGGCTGTGGCTGAAAATTTCGAGCATATCATCAGCGTATTTATAATATAGATATCACATTCAGAGAGATCATATTAATTAACCAATATAACAAACAACTGACAAAACAAATTCAAATTAAATAAATTTCAATCTTACAAACACAAATTTTATACACACATTTTTTACTCAAAACACACACACGAACATAAAACATCCGCAACATGAAAACTCGATCGTCCCTTCGCCGATCCTAAAACTAACCCGCGGCCGTTGTCAAAACTAACCCTTCGAGGCCCGAGGGGTCTTCGCCGTACCAAAGCGGTGCAAATTCGGAAAGGAGTCACGTCGTGTCGCACTATCGTCGGTCCGTGCCTTCGACAATGGATCGCCTCATTACGGATGCTAACTGGTTAACCGTCAACCCCTTAACTGCCGACCCGTCCATTTTTCCGCACCGAACCGACTCTTCGATATCGGACGAGTTCGCCCGCCTGAGTTATCGCCCGGAAACTAGAATATGAATATCCTATTTATTTTTACGCTCACATATATAAACGAGTTTAAAAATTGATAAAAATTGGTTTAAATTAATAATTATTATCTTCTAAAAATATATTATATTTGATAACACTAACGAAGAGTTAGCACATACGCTTAATCGTTGGTTTTGATGATTTTAGTATAGATAGAGACATGAAATATTCGTGAAGATGGAAATTGCAGCTCTCAAAAATTTTCTTGAAAACACGATTCAAAGATTAACGAATTTAGATGGATTCACAAAAATGTCGATACTGGTGACTTTTGTTGCATAAAATTTGCTGAAATTTGACTTGAATTTTTAGAAAAAAATATGATGGTTGCGTTTTCCGTCTTCACAACTGTAACATTTCATGTCTATGAACTAATCATTGGAAAACTGGCCTCGACTTTTTCAAATTTCAAACTGGAAAAAAAGTAAATGTGAAAAAGATGAAGAGCCTTTTATCACTCGTTTAGAAAGTGTCGAAGCCAATAATGGTTTCTCGTGATAATAATTCACGTACCTCTTTTACCAAAAGAGGACAAACTCGAACGAGATTGATGGACGAACGACATCTAACGACTGAGAAGAAAAAAAAATCGCATGCCCGTCTCTAATGTGTTAACTTACTCCAAGCGCATTTATGCTGTTTTCACTGAAAAAATGATCATTCGGTTTTTCAATTTTTCATTATTTTTTATTCAGTTTTTGTGTATTTCCATTCAAATATTATTCAACAGTCGAAACAAAGGAAAAGAGCATTGATCGATTGAGAAAAGCGTGATTGAAAAAATACACACAAGCGTACACAGAAAAATAAAATCTGAATCGAGTTGGAAGCGAGCATATTTCATATTTATTTAGTGTATGAAATATTCACAATATTGCGATGCATTCTTCGTGCAAATCGCATATGAATTTCCACAATGCAATGTGAAAATTTCGTATTCGAACCGCAATATTCTTGTGAAATTGCAACGCTTCGAACGTTCTTACACATTTTTTCATTTCGCCCGAAGCTCTTCCGATACGCTCGTCCTATTTTATCATTTTTCTTTATACGGCGTGTTCTCTGTGCTATTTTTTTCCTTTCTGAACATTTCGAGAACTTTGGTCGAATGAAAATCGGCCGACCCTCGTGAAAAGTTCATTGAAATTCAACGAGAGACTCTCTCGACCAGAATGGAAATTGCTAATTCTTCAATTCCAAGAAGGCGAGCGCAAAAAAAATAACAATTAAATTTTCGAAACGTTGCTTAAATCAACGGAAATACACTTCGTTTTATTGCAAGACTATAATAATACGTCTAATTGAATTTCGGACCGAGGAAACTTTTACTGGCCTGTAATTTACTCGAAGAAAATTTTCGACGAAAAAATGTATTCCTGCGAACATTTCCATGACATTTCATTAATAATTAACGATCGAATATATATATTACGATACTTATTATGTCTAAATAATTCGATATAGCATATCGAACATAAATTACATTGATATTCGAATCATTATTCGATAAAATGGCTAATCAATTCGTACATAATCTCATTATATTATGTATTATAGGATTCGACCGTCGATATAAGTAATCGTAAAAAGCACATAAATTATTCAGTACACATTTATGCGTTACTTTCATTAGGGCCAACGACGTGCTTTGCCTTTTCTCTGACGATTTTTCGGGGCACAGGCGGAAAAACACTTAAATATCAATCTTCGGCCGAAAAGAGCGCCTAACGAAAGAATCTAAATTTATTTAGCACGAAATATTATTTAACGACGCGTAAAATGAAATCCTGCAAGCCGTGAGGTCATTTTCTCTTTCGATTATGCTGTGTACAGTGATTTTCGAACTTATCTTAATAAAATTTTCGTGTATATAGACATATTAATTTCTAAAAATTATTATTTTTTTATTAATTATTTTAATACAGATAGATAACTAGTCTCCAACTGACTGAAAATTTATAAAAATGTTTACTTTAAATAATTTTTAGGCTTTTATGATAATAGTTATAATAATCTCATATTGTTACAATTGTATGGTAATTATTATGATATTAGATTATTCCTATTACATAGTAAACCACTCATCGTGATCCACTCAATCAACATTATCCGATAAACACCAGTTTGTCCCTCCCATATTGTGTACTAGATATTAATTAATTATGATTTACTTAATTAATCATAAATATGAAGAATAAAATCATTTATTTCTTCGTTGAAAATTAAAAACGAAACTAGCTGTAAATAGATATATAATACTTTTGGAATGCGATAGAAAATTATTTTATACAATACTCGCGTTCCTCACCTAATATTTCGTTCCGCAAACAAACCATCAATTATTTATGAATCGGATACGTTTCTAGGTACTGAAGTAGAGTACACGCTTGTGTCATCCTTAATTTAGTATTAATAAATTCGAGAAAGATGTGGATTCTCTTCGTGGAAATAAAACGGAAAATTTCCTTCTGGGGTTTCTTTTCGGAAGACAAATATTAATAAATACGATATCACAACCATAATATCCCGAAAATGTCTTATTTGAATTACGAAAAAACGGGAAAAATAAATAGAACGGTCGACAATACCACGGAAAACTCATGTGACGCTAATACGTTTGACGTGGGTACGCGTCTCGTGAATTCGAATTTTCCGCGGTTTCTGTAGAAAATGGTTTATTTTTCCTAACATTTCTATGAAAGCACAGATAAAATACGCATCCACATTAATTAAAGAGAATCGAGAAAATCTCGGACTCGCCTTGGGAAAATGTCTAGATCAAAATGACTCAATATCCAAGATTTCGATTTAGAAATCTCAATTCTGAATATGATAAATCATAATCGAATAATGGAAAAATGGAACAAGGGGAACAAGTGTCAATTTTTTCAAATTAAATTAAGTTCAAATTTTTTTCTATATGTAAACATAGGTTCATGTGTTTGATGGCGAGAGGATAAAATCAATTTCGGAATTTGTGCTATGATATATTATCATACACTTATATCATTTTCATTAGATATAGGTACAAGCTGAACTTTAAACGCATTTCTCAAAAATCTCTATCATGCCACTTGATCTTTTAGCTTATTTTATCGTCAAACGTAGGTAATTAAAATTTAATCGAATTAAACAGAACGAAAACGAGATTCGACTCGCACGACATAATAGAATGTCATAAACTCATTCGGAGCGAAATCAGCCGAGTCAAACTCGATTTAACCCTCGATCTAATTTCGTCTAAATCTTTTCCCTTCTCTCATCATAGCATTGAAACGTAGACAAACCCAAGACACACACGTAGGGAAGAACGTCGTTTTTGTGGAGATTTTCCGTTTTGCACGTGACACGTTTCGTGTGTCCCCACCAGGACATGAAAGGGTGGAGCCTTCGCACACTTCATACCTGAACAGGATGAAAGCACTTTCGAAAGGATCTATTTTCGGTGAGATTCCTTTTCTTTCTCTCTCGATTTTTTTTTTCGACTCTGAAAGGAGGATGTTTCCGCGAACGCTGAGGGATATTCTTGAAAAAAATGTAGGTGGAGTCTTGATGACGTCGTGACGTTTTGTCTATGAAATATTTTTTTAGATTGAAAATTTGAAATTATTTTTATGTACGTGATATATATTTTCTTCTGATTGTATTAAAAAGTAGAATAAAAATTGAAGCACGTTCGTCTCGCTTCATTAAAACTTCAAACTCTAACTCACTAGCACGATCCGTATTAAATTAAATTATAAAACCGAACACATTCGCGATATGTACGTGTCGAGATAAATTAATCTCAACTCTTCCGCATTTCTACAATGACTTTCTTGTGGAAATGGCATACAATTAGAACTAAATAATGAATTGAACACACCTGCTTAGCCAAACAATGAAACTAGTTAAGCGTTTCACCATTAGTTCAGAGCAATTTAACGACTAATCAACACAGATAGTTGAAAGATTCATAACATTAAATATATATCAAAACCAGATGAACTATTTTCAAGAAAGATGATTTTTATGAAAATGAATTTATATATAGAAAAGTTCATCTTGGTAAGAATTGTTTATGTATTCAAATGTATGTTGATTTTCAATCTTATTGGAAGCAATATAAACCAGTGAATGATACAATATGGGAAATTTTCCATAACACCTTAAACGATCACAATATCAAAACACGTAGCTTTATATTTACAATTCCTGCTTAAAATAACAAATAAGAAAAACGATAAAACATATGAACGGATCTGTATAAATGCTAATAAAACAAAACGAATGACAAACTTATACACGTAAATAAGATTAATACACGCTCATCTCACTTCTATTTACATATAAAAATGTTTGTCTATCTCATGCGAACCAGGATTAAACGTGCCACTAATTGCAGCAATTAACTTCACAAACACCCGAAATTCCACAGTAAATCAATCGTACTTTCATTCACACATGACGATTGAAAATGCCAAGGGATACAAGTGACTTCGGGGTGATTTCGACAAGAGTGTATACAAAGTTGACCGCGTACCTACACGTATTAGAAGGAGGTCGAGTGATTTGATGACATATCTCGGCAAACGTTCCGAATTCATTTATATCCTTTTCATAGAAGCGATTCCCGTATATAATTCAATTTCGGCAAAAACGTCACTTATACCCTCGGCCTTTTCGATCATCATATCAAAAATCGAATTCAACGATACAAACTCACAACACATCGACGACAAACGAACCATAAACGGCTTCAACATCGCGCCGCTCGATTCCTGGACATAACTGAATTTCGGCAAAAACGTCCCTTGTACCTCTTGGCATTTTTGGTTAACATATCAAATATCAAATTCGACGATACAAACTCACAACACATCGAGGACAAACGAACCGTAAACGGCTTCAACAACATCTCACCGCTCGATTCTCGCAACACAATCGAACGGCCGAGCGAGACTCGCGCATTGTAACGCGTACCTTGGAGCGAAGCGCTTTCGAATTTTCCCGGGAAAATTCCCCGAGGCAGTAAAAGTGTGCTATGGTCGGCCATTAGGAAGGCTTTCCTGTCGCTGGCCGCTTCCGGCTTTTCGCCGAGGATTTTCCGGATCCGCAACTCCCTGTTCGCCCTGAATAATGGAGGAGGCCGAAACACGCCGCGACTTGGTCGATTTAATTATTCACCGGATCGACGATGGCTTTAATTATTCCGCGATGCTTCTGAGGAATATTCGCCGTTCGTTCGTGTAAAACGTAATGTGATGTGTGCACGTTATGATGGGAGTCGATTTTGGATTGGGAATTGGCTGTGGGTGAAAAAGAGACTTGCGTCCGATCGTTCGATCGCATGTAGAGATTTTAAGTATGTATTTGAGGTTTATTTTCTTGTATATGGATGTTATTGATTAATAATTAGTAGTGTGCTATTGATAAATCAGGCTTTATTAATATCGTGTTGTGGATCTGTAGATTAATGGTGATAAAGGTATTGCGGTATACTATCGTGGCTTTGCGGTTGAAATGTTCTTAGAAAATTGCACTGAGGTTTTAATACAGCTCAGCTTGCTTTTATAATGATTACTGTATATTACAAATGAATATAGTACGTACTAGGTATGATTTTAATAATCTTTCTCACTACTTACTCATATTATTATCTATAATATTTTGTAACGCTTTATATCATAGTTAACCAAAGCCAAGAAGTACAAGTGACATTTTTGCCAAAATTGAGTTATGTACAGGAATCGCTTCTTTGAACGCTCATTCATATGATGGCAAAAGGATATAAACGAATTCGCAACGTGTGCCTCAATATATCATCAAATCACTCGACCTCCACCTAATACATAGTCAACTTTGAACGCGCTTTTCTCAAAATCACCTCAAAATCACTAATACCCCTTTACCTTTCCAGTCGTCACATATAATAAAATATAAAAATCATTTTTAAAAACTCAACAACTAGTTTTTTTTACACAAATTCAAAAAAAAAACGCTCACACGTTCAAAAAAAAATTCAACACGCGTTCGCACACACTTTTTTTTTAACAGTCGAGATTACGGCGCGTTTTTCGCGATATTTATACACATCCCGCCGACAAATATTGCCAGTGCGTATATTATAAAATATGTACACGTGCGCACATACATGTACGAGTACAGACTATGGCATGCACATAACATAGTGAGAGCACAACACCGGAGGTGATAAGGGAACAAATTTATATTCTTCAACGGGGCAAATTATGTTTTACAGCCGGCGCTGAAAACTTCGCACGAGCCACGCCACGCATAAATGATATAATGTCGTTTCGGTTTTATGTTCGGTTTTTGTTGTTTGCGCGGAAAACTCGAGAGCGCGAATTTTCCAAGTGATGGATGTCGATGCGTTTGTGTTTTTGTGTGCGAGACTGTTTTTTTTTTAGTGTGTCCATATGACGACTGAATTTCATAAAGGGTACAAGTGACCTTTTTTATCGATATTGAGTTAATTACTGAACGTAATTTTGATAAAAAAGGTCACTTGTGCTCTTTTTGAAATTCAGTTGTCATATAAAAATATGTTTTTTTTTTGTAGATTGAATTATTTTCTGTTTTTTGATTGAACATATTTTGCAATTCCATGTTATTGCTGTTCAATGACTGTGAGTAGTATAAGTCAATTATAGATTGATGTTAGTGAAATAACTAGACATTAATTATCACGTTGAAGAGCGAAGGTAAATCCAAAAAAAATATCTTTCAAAATCGAGATTTTTTTAAGAAAAACTTTCAATGTCGCAAAAATTTAGAAATAAAAATTGTTGCAGAAATTGTCTTTGAAATCTGAAGTAAATCAATGTGAACGAATCTAATTTCATTCCGAATAAATATGTTGGGGTTTTCACAAGATATAACATTGAGTTCGATAGGAGACAAAACGCACAAACACGGACCCATCCACAATGGGTTAATATCGACCGCAACATGTGAGCCAACAAAAGATTGTAGTTGATAGTGAAAGAACTACATATTGATCAAATGTAAAGAATCGTTTCTTAACAAAACTTTACGAAGAAAATAGTTACATAGAAGCAAATGGAACAACAATATCTACGTTTTTTTCAAATTGGATCGAATATTATTTAGAAAAACTCATATCGCTTTCAAAATGCGACATGTGAACTCAAAATTGCAGACAACTTAAACACCTAAAAAGAATGGGCAAAGATATTTAATACTCGTATATCGATTAGAAATAAAAACTGAAACAACTATTTAGATTAACTTTACTGATTGAAACGGTTAACGAATTAGACCCACGACCCTAACAATCGACTCAAATGAAAACATCACGAGGACGAATCTGAACCTCGAACCGAATCCTTCATTCTCGTTCTAAAGAAAAAGGGGAACTGGGGGTGAGTCGGTTGACTTTTACGATTCGCCGTCAAGAGGCGAAGCTTTTCCAATTTGCCCTCGTGCAGCATTTTCCCATTTTCCATCCGCGGCAAAGACAAACGTTTATTATTGTAGGCGCCTGCTTGTGCGGAATCCGTACCCTTCCTTATTGTCATCATAAAGTTATTAAGTAAATAAATTCACTTCTGCGGAGGCGTACACGAAAAGCCCGGTCCCTGGGTACTCAGGGGTTTGCGCTTCGCATTCTAAATTATCGTATATATTCATGTGCGTGTGTATGATATTTTGTCAGTGTAAAGCAGGACGTACATACGCGCACAAAATAACGGCCTTTACATGTAGAGGGCTCGGTGGAAACTAAAAAAAGATATATGAAGATTACGCCCGGCCCATTTCTCTTCGCGGAGATTCTTCGGTCGCTCCCAGATAACTCCGGTGAAGAGAGAAAAGGACGATTGTTCGGCGTTTCGTATACGAGATAGAAAGAGATGGGTGTGTGTGTATGTAGAAAATGCCAGGGGTAGTCAAGCGCAGATAAGGGAGGACTCTGTACGAAGCGAAACGGTGGATCTTCTTTGGACGCACTGTAAAATATATGGCGGAGCGAGTTCAGACAAACAAAAGTATAAACGTAATAATGTTATGTGAATTTTCAAAATTCGTATGTGTATGTATTTCTACGTATTGTATCTCTCTGCATAAGAGAGATGTTTTATTGTGGGTACGTTTTTGAAGTTGAATTTTGCATTCGCCTTCTGTGTTTGCTTTTAAAGAAAAAATGATAAAGAAACAACAAAACAAAATATGCATACGTTCCCGTCAGGGCCTAAAGCGATGTCTATTCTGAAATTGGTTAGATACTACGAAGATATCCAAAATCGATCTAATGAACGCATTTTCTGTTGATTCCATTCTAATATTTACTAACCTAACTTAACCCTATCTGAAATTAAAACAAAATCCAAACTAACCTCATCAAACATAATTCAAACGATCCTAATTTACAAACTACCAAATTTCCAAACAAGCCTTGAATAAAAAAAATTGACATACATACACACATTCAACCATCTTCATCTTTCATAAATCACCCGAAAATCCAACAATTCATATACAAAAGTATGAGTTTACATAAAAAAAATCGTCTTCGAACAAGTTTTTCCACTAATCACCCCCATAAGCGAACGAAGGCATTGAAATTCGAACCGGACTTCGGCAGTTTATTGAAACGATGACTGGAGCGTTTCTAAAGTGCGAATCTCTTCAATGTATTGTTGGCGAGTCGGGTCAGGGGTTGTAAACCTTAGGAGTGTCTCTCTCTCTGCGGGGTGTCGATTTATTATGCGCGCGTTGTGCGTAATGGCTTGTGAAAACTAGGAAAAAAAACTGCCGCTCTGTTGCTCATTTTGAACCGCTTCATTGGCGAATAATAAAACCGCGCCCTTTTTAAAAAATATGTATATTGTATATATGTCTATCCCATAAAAATCAGATGCCACTGCGCCATTTTATAATATAAACGACCATATTTGAATTTTAAATATATTTTTTTTAAATACGTATGCTTTTTTCAATTGTTTTTTTTAGTTGTTTAAGTAATTGATTTTCTCCGCTTGCCAAGTTTAAGTTAGTACTGTTAAGTTTTCGAAAACTTCTTCGCAAGACGACTAGACAATCGAAACAAATGGATAGAAAGAAAAACAATTGCTTTTAAACATACACATACATACACATCTGTTTTAATTAAAAATAAATATAAAACACGAAACGAAAACACAATCCCATATTCCATATTGACAAATGAAAAACAACAACAATATATTGAGACGTTAAAATTGCATCACCCGTCTAAAACCTTATTTCCCCGATTTCTTCGACAAAGAACAAACAACCCATCACCCGATACACATGCACATAGAATTTCATTCGATTCAATATCGTCAAAGCACCGAGTGAAAAGGAACCTTCTGAATCTAATTTCCCATACGCACACCATACCCGAAAGAGACCCATTTTCCAAATAACACACACACACACAAATATATACATACACACATAATAAAATCTGGCACAAAACTCGCTAGAATTCTATATTTTCGCGTATCCGGCATGAGGGACGCTTTTCCGGAAATGAGACACTTTCCTTTAATTACCGCAATATTCGTTCGCACGGTGTTACGTGATACCGATGGAAAATTTCCACTTTGTATTTTCGGCTGTGAATGAAAGTGTCCCGGGTCCGGATCCGGCGTCTCTTTATTGTCTTAATTAAATCTCGAAACCGGTTTTCGCATTGTTCGCTTCGGCTAAAACCGGTTAAATTGCTCTGAGGGTCTATCGTTCAGAAATGCAAGTGCGTTAGTCTTCGGGATGTTTTCGTTGAATTATTTAAGGAATGTGAGTAAAATGCACTCATGAGATTGAATTTTTTTAGAGTGCTACCGAAATAAGACTGCTTTTATACATATATAAGTATATGTATTTAAAACTTTTTTTTATAAAAAGAAATCATTTCATTAAGTTGGTTAAATAATATGTTGAAAACAACATAAAAGATCGAAGCAAATCTACACGAATGAAACTAATTTAATTTCAAATAAATGTATCACCTTTTTTCACAAGAATGGTGTTAATTTCGAATGAAGATAGAACTTGGAAACTCGAAATCCGCGCTGTGGTTAAAATCAAAGTTATCATGCTAGTGCATTTTCAATACTATATACAAGTATGTATATGTATCAAAAGTTCAATTGTTTTCAACATATTAAGATTTCCTTCATCGTAAAAACGATAAGATCTGAACTTGTTCAATTTATATGAAAACCTGCAATTTATATGCAACACACAAAAGCCTCAATATCCATCAAAATATGAAGGCACTAAAAACAAACCTCGCTCATTTATGGACAATCAAAAGGCAGCGTACATGCCATACGTTTAACCTGAAACTTATTTAGGTGTTTTGACAAAACTCTGTGGATTTGTGGCGGTATTTTACGACAACAGATTTACTGCGACCTTGTCTTCTTTTCTTTTTATTGCCAGTACACAAAAAGATACGCTTTTTCAGTATCACATCGAAAGCTGAAGGCATTACTTTTACTGCGAAACGGTTTCGGTTTCAGACACTCAAATTTATCGCTGAAAAATTTTACGATTTAACAAGTTTTTCGCGAATACGACGCATCGTTCTCTATATAACTGAAAATTTCAAAACACTATCTATCATTTTCATTCAAAAAAATATCATAATATAAACACCTTTTTAATTGCTTTATCACTTTTTTGCACCGCATAATTTATCAATTTTGGAGCTTTTACAATAGCGCGAGAGTGTCACGAATAACCAGAATGGATTGGACTTTCATTTCTGTGTCTAAAGTGACTGAAATTCATGAAAACTGTACGTTTTCATTGTGAGCCGCGTTACAGCATCGTCTGTCATAATTAATCACAATTTTACAACGTTTCATGCAAGTTGCGCTTTATAGCTGTTGTTCGGAATTGTTTCAGTGAAAATTTTGATGCTATGTAATTTATACGGATTTTTGTTCGTATTGTGTCGAGAATTGTACGAGTTTTCCTTACCTTGATTTATAACAGTTGTGCTCGTTTCATCTTCGTTTAATTGATGTTTTAATTTGATCTGAAACATAAAAAATAAATAAATTTAGTTTCATTCACAAGTACAAATGAATATGTAATTGTTGTTAATGTGCTCAGTTTCATGAATTTTAACAATGCTAAAAATTAAAGTTTCAAAAACAATGTATTCTAATTTAAACTTAAAAGAGTTTTACATGATGACTGAAAATGCCAAGGGGTACAAGTGACTTTGCGGTGATTTCGAGAAAATCGAGTTCAATGTTGACCATGTACCTACATGTATTAGGAGGAAGTATACTGATTTGATAATATATCTCGGCACACGTTCCGAATTCGTTTATATCCTTTTGCCACCAAACTAATGAGCGTGCAAAGAATCGATTCTTGTGCATAACTAAATTTCGGCAAAAATGTCACTTGTACCCCTTAGCTTTTTCGATCGTCATATAAAAAAATAGAATTGTTCAAACACAAAAATCGCATCGAGTATTCAGAATATTAACGAAATACGTTTCGAACACGTCAGAAGTGTTGTAGGTAAAATCTCATTTCGAACATTTCGAGTTTACACAGAAGCTCATTTTCAAATTCGCCGTTTGAATTCGCATCAAAAGAACGATGAAAATAATCCACTTCTGCTGAAAAATAACATGAAAAAACACGAGAAAATAATACGGCAAAGAGCGGAAGCGTATTGTAAAGGAAATGAAAAACGATACGGCGTCTCTCTATTTTATTTCAGACATATTTTCGCCGGATTATTCAGCCCAGCACTAACTGTGTTGCTCGAGTGTATGGTAGTTCTGCTGAAAAAATATCACAGAACACATACAATAATAGTACGTATATTTCAGGCCGTCATATTTCAGGTTTCAGGCCGCAGTATATCGTCGCTGGTGCTCTTTTATATTATATTATGTATTTTTATCCGATGACGAAGACGTAGGGAACGCTCTCCGGGAAATAAAATAAAAAATTCCATCTGTATAATAGAGAAAATGATAATCGGCGTAAGGAACTCGTTTTGTTGTAAGGGGAAAATACAGGGTTCTTCCGAGCGGAATGCGAAAATTTTAATTTTCCGTTCGAGAGTGGTCGGGTTTCGTTAATTCGGAAATCTTTTCGAGGGAAATGTAAACGATGCATTTTCGTTTGGATTGAATAAAAGCCATTTTAATTAGTGAATGAGAATGTATTTCATAGCTTAATATACTTATTCATATTTGACAGATACTCTCAGCTAAGGTATTTCAATGAGGTGGACTGTAATTTTATTCGATTCCATTAAAAAAATATTTTAAATCGATAGAATTTTGCTAATGTTAAAAATATTTTTCAACGATGTCCTGTCGAATGACCCTATACCGTATTGACCTAAAAAAAGCGAAATGTAGAAGGAGGTTCTTTTTTATGATGGATTGGATCTGAACCAACGTAAAATAAATACGAAGATTGAAAACGATATACGGAAACGGATATACCGCATTAATGTATAATATACAAGTAGCCCAAGTACCTAAACAAGAAGTCTCGATTATCCGTTACGAATTTATCCGGATTCGGTAGATAGCTTTGAAAAAGGGTTCGCGAAGAAGAATAATCAAAAATCATATCTATCAAGTAAATAATACTTTTTAAATGAAATAAAAATGGAACATTTTCATTTTATATTATTATAGAAATGTTGATTTAGTTAGGTGTAATTAAGTCTAGAGTCACACATATATTTTTTCATGCGTCATAAGATAACGTAAAGCTCCGAAAGAAATTAATGACTTCTATGTTATCAATGATTAATGAGAATTACATAGGCGCATGCATTTTTTGCCAATATTTTTAATGAATTTCTCCAAATGAGAAGTCTATCGATCCACTGAAAGATTAATTGAGTACAACCATCCAGTTGTCATAAAGAAATTGCAAAATTTCTTTATGAAATTCTATTTTTCATACATTTCACACATTCATTAAAATAGATTGGAAATGCATCCTCTCTAATTCACAATAAATGTGAAAACAACCACAGCGTTAACGTGAACGTGAAACCGCAACGCGAAGAACTGGAGCAAACAACTTGAATTTTCAACTCGTGTCTACACATGCACACATTCATACATAAATACATATATTATACAGATAATATACGTGAGACACAGACAACTCGTATAGGAAACCCATTAGCAACTCATGAAAGTTGCAAACCGTGAACAAATCTCTATGACACGTCAGCTGACGAAGGTATTAACGTGTTAAAATTTATATAATCCGCAATGAGTGCTTCCCAATTTTCCCAATTTAATTATTTTTTATTTCATTATTTGAAAAAAACTCTCAATCAAATATGAAATACCCAACACATTTCATTCTTATACTTCTTGAAAATTCCAAAATTTTATTGAAAAACTTAAACATCCCTGTTACGGCACAATGACGTCAGAATTCCAGCACAAAACGCTTCGTATAATAGATGGTATCCCTCGTAAAAAGCTTCTAATACCACCTAATTGAAAATGCAAGGAACCATTAGCGATACCGGGTGTTTCAGGTATACTTGTGGTGTGACATAGGAAGTATACATACTTACAGACCCAATTAGAAATCGTACACTGCTGTTTACATATTCAAAGTCAGCTTTGTATAACAGCCAAGAAAAGCCAGACTACCTAATTCGTTAAAAAATCGATTTAATTGTAGTTTTTGCATTGTTGGTTTTTAATAAAATATATTTCGATTCATATTGAGTTGCTGTGAAATGTGAAAAGAGCTAATTGTGAGTAACTCCGTTAAGCAAGAGCGTCCGGTTTTTGGAATAAATGATTTACCTTCCTATAGCCAAATATTTTATTTAATCTAATTTATATTTATTATTCAGGAAAAATGTTTTGCATAAGTATAAAAATTTATTACAATACTAAGTGCTTTGATATTTAAATCTTTTTTTTTTACAAAAAGTGATGTTGATCACGTTTAGCTCTGAAAAATCATGTTTAGCTTATATATGAGAAAATCCTAATACTTGACACGAATAAACCACCTTATTCACCCCGAACATCACTCTGAACACACGTCAAGTGAAAACGACAGCTGAAACATCCTTAAATAAGTCCTTATTCAGAATTTTCACGATTCGACACACAAAAGCCGAACATATTCGAAAGCTAGCGCACGTAAACCAGAATCTCTCTCACACATCAACCTGCGACACATCGATCTCGAAAAAGAAATGGTTTCATGAAATTCCGAATCCAAAATCGAACTCGATATGTTTTATTTATGAAAATATTTATAAGCAAGATGAAATAAGGGGTTGGTAAATATTTTTGTAAACTGAAAAAGCGATATTCAGACGAAGAGACTCGTAATTTCACTTCGTTGAAAAATGTCACCAGGGGCTTGTCTTTATGGTTGTAAAGTCTTTGGCGTTCTTGGAATCATATAACATTCGAGTCGACAGTATAAAGTGAATTGTGTATGATTCTTGAAAGGAACAAATTTTTGTTTTATTTCGATCCGATTGTTTCTTTTATCGAGACAAAGAAAACTCTGCTCTGGTATATAAAATGATAATTCAATAAATATTTGTGTGTGTTTTGTTTATATTGCCATCAATACATCTTTTCAATGAAAAGAATAATTGATGGCAAATCAATAAACAATTCTAACATGAAAAACACATCGAATGCCGTAAAGTTTCCTCGTACAATCGATTTTACGTATTAGAATCACGAAATTCAAAACGAGGCGTGTGAGCGATATATATTGAATTTATCATGCGAAGGAAACCCTTTCAGAAAAGTCCACAATAAAGCTCTATATCTTTTCGGGGAGATATACGAAAATTTCCCAGAAAGGAATTGTTTCTCTCTCGGTTCGTGTAGACCGAGGGAAAGCGGAAATCCGACATCGCGCTCTTGACTTAAACTATGAAAACGCCTTACGCATACAGAGGATACTCGTTAAATTTCGTACTTTCTTCATTTAAATCCATTATATGATCAATAAACGGTGTTTTTATGAGGCATAGTATAATATCATAAGTAAATATAATAATTTTAGAGTATAAAAATGGCACAAAATAAGTAATAAATTGTTATTTTTATTGAACAAAATTAGTCATAGGATTCGTATCTTCTACTTTTAAGAATAAATCAAAATTACGATCACGTACTTCGAAACTATGCATCGACCCACCTAAATGTTTGTCATACTGCAACTTTGAAACTATCAACTGCAAAATTACGAAACGAGCCAACTTTCCTCTACAGACCACGTTCATACTCAATGCATATATAGACACACACTCTACAGTCAACTACTTAAATTTTCTTCGGAAAGTTTGCCATGGAACTCTCTCTTTCTCTCTCTAGTTCTCCCTCCCTTAACTTTAATGGAATGTATGCCGTAATGTTGATTTTCAGTTATGCGTATCCCTTACGAATGCTGAGAGACGAGACAAGAATGTGAAGTGAAACTTTAGCCCGAATATGAACTCGGCAATAATTATTATTAAAATTTATAACGAGCCATGATTTCATTAGAGAAATTTCCATGAAACTACCGTCACAGTCTGGACCGTTACGGGGCTGCGTAATTATGTTAATCGCTTAACTTGCGCAAATGTTCTAATTTATCCAATTGGTAATGTATGTACACGTACGCGTAATATTGAGATTTGCGCAATCCTTAATTACTACGAGAAAGTTTAAGACTCGTTACGACTGAGATAAATTAAATTTATACTGCCATCTGTTGAATGATTCATGTATGACCTCGAAATTTATATACAGAATTCGATCGAAATGCATTAATTATTAAATAAACGTAGTTTTCACACATCGCAGTACAATTTCTGATAGCAACATTAGTCTGTAGTCGAGTTTAAGTCGGAAGATTTACGATCGTACAAAATGCATTGCCGCTGCACATTTCAGATGCATCTAAAGGAGCACACGCTCACACTCGACAAAGATTGGATAGGAAATTGCATCGTGTACCAGGAAATTATATTACACATTTAATATACAAACGTGTGAAAATTCATCATGTCTGTTGAAAATTAAACGAATTCAGCACGACGAATTATTATTAAGCCGGCGCGAAATAAATTTCAAGCAATTCGAGCAGAAACGTTACTTACTTCGTATACAGTACGGTTGGATTCTTTGTGTTCAAATTTCAATCTATTCTGAAACGAATTTTAATAAAAAAATAAATTTGTACATTTTTATAAATCTGACTATTTGTTACATCAGAAATTTCAACGAAGAATTCCAACTTTACTTAATAATTTCATTATGTAAAAATGAACATGAGCGTCATCACTCTCAGCCCATAAGAAACGCTAAAGCTCCAGCTCCTCGCATAAAATTGCAAGGGATTTTAGATGATTTAAAAGCGAGATAAAAGGGTGAAACATCCACGAAAGAAGCGTATAAAGGTTCGATTAATAAGGGCGAAAGGTTCGTTATTAATGGCAGCCGAATGGTAATGGAGCGTTCGCAGCTTGACGGGAAGATCTGCCGAAAGACTGATTGTTCCGGATTATTATTTCGTTTATTTTTTTCTTCTTCCATCGCTCGCTTCTCTTTTTTTGTACCGCTTCTAAGAAATCGCTAGTCTCTAGAAAAAGCCGAGGAAAATAAAAATTCCGCGCGCTTTTTCCGGCGCCAATTTGTTAACGAGGCCGATTTAATTGAAGCGACAGATGAAAGGGAAATTCGGATCGTTTGATAAAAAATGATTTCATTATTGATCGAATTTGATGAAGGTTGTTAGTTTTGACAATTTTTAAAGATTTTCTCTTAAATAAAAATATTTTTTTCTCAAAGCATTTTCAAATTGAATTTACAATTTAATCATTTTCGTTATGAATTTCGCACGCAAAATAATGAAATATTAAAAAAAAAAGTTAATTTTAATTTAATTTTTCTTTGAAATTCAAATAACCTGAAAAAAATTGATGTTTCTACAACGAAAAAGTGAGCAGCGTTAACTTAACCCGTTGTGTGCCAGTCCCGATCTCTCTGCGAATGTTTCGAGTCAACAAACTCGCAAACTTTATTCGGAAAGTTATCTGGAGGAAAGTCAAATACCCGGAAAAGTACCTTTCCGAACGGAGAATGGATATTTTTGAAACCTGCATACGTTTCGACATGGAAAAAAAACATCAACTCAAATATTTATCTTTTCGCAGGAAAGTGCTCACTTTGCGAGTTTCGCTTATCATTTAACTTCGCGCTTATATTAAACTTCCGCAAACAGATTGTTAACTTTTTTTTTCTCGTCGTTCAAAATATATCGCCTGTTAATAGAGTCTACGTGAAATTTTTTTTGAATCAAAGAATCTTTTGGATTATGATAATGCGATCGGGGAGTCTAAAAGCTCGTCTGGGACATTTCCAGCAGAAACCCTTTAAAATATGATACTGATAAAAATGAAAAGAGACTGGCATGAGTCCGAGGACGCTTTTATCCTCGCGCATAATGCAAAAGTGCACTCGGGAAAATTTATGAAAACAATTTCGTTTCGTAAAGTTTGTGCTCCACCCCACTATTAAGCGTTCGAGATCTTCATCTGCGAATTCAAGCCTCAACAGTTCGAGGCCCTCGTATATTTTCTTTTCATCAAAGACTTTTCAGTGAATCTTGAAAATGAGAAAATTTTATGCATTCAAATGCAAAATTAAGATATGACACTGTGAATTTATTTACAACTATATTTTATTAGGCTTTTGTTCAACAAGATAAGCCAATCTGATTTGGTTTATTCAAGTTGAATATAATTTGATTTTATAGTTAGAATAGTTTTTAATGTATGATATATTATATTAAAATTTTATAACAACTCGTTGAGACGGAATTTATCAAAACATCCTCAACTTGTGGTAAGCCACTTAATCGATTAAGTACATAAATTTTGTAATAAGCAGCTTAAACTTTATATATAAATTAATCAACTTTGAGTATTACACAACAAATTCATAATTGATAACACAATACGATACAACTACCTATTGCGTTGTCTTTCATTTCGATCGATTAAATCGCCGTTAAAGTAAACTCGCACATTGAACTGATATTTCTAACACGTGTAAAATTTAACAAAAGAAAATATATTTTTCTATGAAAAATCAAAAATACCTATTTTCAAGCAAGGCACACATGGATTTTACGAAAAAAAAAACTTCCTGATCAAAATAAACCATTCTCAACCCCGAAATCTATTCGAATACGAACATCGCGCTCTATCGCAAAGAATCCACTTATAAACGGTCCATTCTCGGAAAATTTCGATCAGCACACAAATTACCGATTCATACGTTTTCATACGAGAATTTATCCCGACGATGAGAGGAAAAAAAACACCGAAAAAGGCGAACTGAATTTGCATAGCGATCAGAGCGAGTCTCTTCCAGGGGCGAATTCGCTTAGCTTTGACTTTCGTGGGACGAATATTCATCCAAGGGTATCTATGTGTATGAGATGGGTTCGGATCGCATAAATTTAAATTTTCGATCGATAAATTCAAATTCGGGTCGTCATCAAGTTCGAAAGCCTCCCGATACGTAGAGACGGTGTGTGTGGTGTCCGAAGCCGATTCGGATTTATGCTTAGTTACATAGAGGCCTAAGATTAAATTGTCTTATTAAGATCGATTTATTATGAAGATTTTCTATAGAAAATGTTTTATGAGTATTTAAAATATGCATAAATTTGAACCAGTTTATAGAAACCATTATTGAAATTTGAATTAAATAAAAAAAAACATTCGCATAAACTTTTTCCAATACTAGTAAACTTGAATAATTCAATTTCTTAAAATTTCACCTTGCTTGCATCATTTCTTAAAATGATAATAGTTCATCTCACTTTTGTAAAGAAATAACGTCAAAATATGTTAAATTAGCTAAAACTTTTATAATGATGATAAGTATGATGTATGTATACGATCATACTTTGTATATGAAACAAATCGACTAGTGAGTCTACTGTTGCTTGAGGATATCAATATGCATGATATATCGACTGCACGATACTACAATCCCCCATCTGCAGTAGGTCCTTCAACTACACACTGTCAAAAATAAGCAAGATAGAGACAGATGGATGTCTGTCTTTATCTTGCACCTATTTTGACAGTTTTTAATGAGAGAGCTGACTATATGAATATGTATTTCTACATTTCAGCGATCAATCCAAAACAAAGAAACAACATCACATTCAAAATAAGACTGAAAACAACAAAACCATCAAGAATACCTCAGCCGAAAAACCTTCAAAATTTCAAAGCACGTCCTTCGACTAATATCCGTTTTAAAAAACGTCATAAAATTTCCGAAGCCTGCCGAAAAATAAGCTCGGCTCCCGGTTATTGCCGGCCATCAAATTTAATTCGGTCCTCACCTCTCCACGAAGGAGCAGACCTACTCTCCACTAAACGTTTCTCAGAAGTCGTTCCAGAGAAGCGTCCCTTTGTGACGTACCGGCTTAACACACCGGGTCCGTCTTCGTGTCCTTTTCACCCTCCCCTTGCCGTACGCTAATTCCGCTTATCTCGCCGTGGACGAGGATCACCTCAAAAGATATTACGGCCCATTGTTCGCCTTTTGTTGGTAGAGATCGATGCCGTCCTTCCACTGGATATCTGTCGGTGTGAGGAGCCGCCCTTACCTTGTTCGGGAGTCAATTAGGGAGATTTCTAGCTCGAGATCGCTTTGCGTTTCGAGATGTTAATGTTCTGAGTGTTTTTTTTTTTTTTTTAGGTTTGATAACATTGAAATGTGAATTCAAGGTTGAGATATTAAAAAAGTATTATTTTTTATTAACTTTAGTGTATAGAAGTGTAAAGTTGTTCATAAAATAATTAAGGATGCTTTTAGTACTATGTGTTTTTGTACTTGTTCTATAGCATCATAAAATAAAATTGTATTTTGCTGCTATTATCCGATCTAATCTAATAAAATAATAACACTATTTTTTCTGTGTTTTTATCTGTCCCAATAATATTTGAGCTACAATCTGAGCTAAGCTATTGTTTTGAATTTGCATAAAATCCGCATAAGTAATACTTCTATTTAATCACAAAAAATACAATATTTTTTATAAGAAGAACTTTAATTTATTTATTTTTTTTTAAATCTGCATTTTATGAAAGCATTCCATCAGAAAACTTTTAATTAATTCTATGTAAATTAATGAAATTCATTGAAAAATTGAAGTACATTCTCAAACTCTATTTCGAAATAGACTTTTAAAAATTATAATCAAAATATTCAAACGAAGTTATTAATAACTCAAAACTTTCAGAAATACGAATTTACTAACTATGCCGTTCTTCTATTATACATTATGTACCTAAAGGAAACGATATTATACTCTATCGAAGCCAGGTTGAATTTCTGAACAGACTTTGACATCGACCACAATAGCTGTCTGTTGCTGACGGAATCACAACACAATACCAGGAAACAATTTTCCTAATTATGAATTCGAAACGTTAATCAGACTATCGCGCTTGAATCGACAAACACTGTTCAATCAAAACAGACGTTCGGATATCGGGAAATCGAATCGAGATCAACAGACCAAACAGTCCGAATGCACGTATTCCAAATTTGAATATGCATCACACTATATAAATAATCTCTACATTTATTAAAATTTTGACAAAATAATGTATTAAATTCATTTATTTGTCCGATGAAAACAAAGCGATGAAATTTCTTTTCAGATTTTTGCTAAATAAGATGAATATCGAGATGGTAACAATCGAAGCGAAATGTGTCGCGTACGTGCGAAAGTAGTTTACGAAACAGAAGATTCCTTCGCAAATGTTCACAGATGGAAATCAAAGGGGACGTATGAATATATCTGAAATGTCTGTGCAAATGGATATCAGAAAACTTTCACGTGTATTTGAAATATTCGAAAAGTTTCGCAGACAAAACCCATGTCGCATATGTTTCGAATTGGTACTGTTGGGTGTTTTTTTTTTGTCGCTCTTCTGCATCTAGACGAGGAAAAACGTAACTTTTGTTTTTCTGCGAAAACAAAACGTAACACGGTATAACATAATTCGACATAGAGTGCGATTTGTGAAAATAATAATGGTATATCGCATGTTGCTTGTCAAACGAGAGCGTGGAAATAAAAGAATTTCCCGCGAGCGCGAACCAGAAATTTTTCAGCTGCACGAGTGCGGAAAATTTCAGTTCCACTTTTTTTTGTAAATTTCAATTGAAAAACTTTTCGTTTTCAATGGCGTGTATTTTCGCGCTTTACATGCACGTATGCACGTGAAAAACGCTGGAAAAAATTTCATTACATTTTAACATAAAAAGTTTCATCAAAATGTACACGGACCAATTCATCAGGCAGAACAGAATATTCTCTGCTATTTAATACATATTCAACTGAATACGTTTCGATTGCAGCACATTTCAATATTAATCAAAATATCATCACAATTAATCCTGATATTTGAAATAACGTCAATATCGAAAAAAATGCAACATTCACAAAATAACACCCAACCAAAATGCAACACCCCGAACTCAAATGGAAAACACATACAGTAGAATCTTGATTATCCGAATTTTAGATTATTCTTATTAATATTTATTGAGTTATACAAATATTCTTTTGTAAAACCAAAAAAAACGATTAATTTAATGAAAAATAATTCAGAATTGAAGCCAAACATAAATAGATATGAACAAACGAAAGGTAATGAAGGACATTCACTGTCCAACGGAACGATACAGACTAGAGACACATCTATAAGAAAGGGGATAACCATATAAAAGTATCCTTAGTCCACACCATTCCACTGAACAGTAGATGCTCCCCATAATTCATATTGAATCGAATTATAAATCTCTAATAATAAATATATTCGACTATCATAATTGACAATTATACAGACCACCTTCATCCCCAATCAGTCAAGACAATCAAGGCTCTACTCAACACATACAATTTTTTCGATCATCCAAATTTCCAAATATCCCATCCCCTACAATTCCGAACAATCGAGACTCTACGTTACTTCGAGCAATGCTCCGTTCGGAAAATTATCATACACATTGCGTTCGTTGAGATTGGAAGCGATTTCGCGTGTCGTCGAATTGCGCCCTCAGGACTCTCCCTTTCGTGGCTTTCATGCCCCTCATACCCTCGACGTTCTCGTACGAGTGTATCTTGAATGATGTATCAGATGATTGGAACCTTGGACCCTTTTTCCCTTCGGGCGAATGTGTACTTTTGCGCGGTGCGCGTCTCGGTCGGTTAGTCTACGCCTAAATAATGCAATGTCGCCGCACCGCAAACAGCTCTCTTGAGGGATACTCTGTTTTCTCTACGTGGAATACATTTATTCTTTTCAATTTCAGTTTTTTTTTGTCAAAAATATAAATGCAACTAATATTTGATCCATTGTTATCTTTAGTTAATAATGAGCCCGAACTTTTTATAATTAGTCATTCAACTCGAATGTTAGTTGGTATTTTATTCACTATAGAATTTGAATGAGTTATTGATAAAAATATTAACGATTGAATATTCGTGTCTTAAGGCCATATTATTCTATAAATTTAAATAAAATACAATAACTTCGATTGCGTATTTTTTTTCTAATGAGTTTAACAGTTGTCATTGCTTGTTCAAGAATTCACAGTGCCTAACTCTATAGAAAAAATAATGATAGCTAAGATATAGTTTATTTAAGGCTAATAAAAAGATCGAACCTTAGTCATGTTTAATAACAATGTATCAAATATTAGACGTATTGATATTTTTAATGTATAAAGCCTAAGTAATGGTCAATTTACTACTCCAGTTAACTTACTATAAAGTTAGTCAGTCTTTCACTACAAACTGTCAAAATCCGTCTACGTTCCGTGAATTTTCTACAATTCACATTTGAAAGACTGACTGTGACTTTCTGATTAATCGACTAGAGCAGTATATATACCGGCTCTAAATTATTTGAGAAAAGTTGAATATTAACATATTATCTATACTTTTAACTAAAAATTTTAAATTAATTCTGAAACACTCCGAGTATCGGTTTCGATATTTTCCCGAAAAAAATATTTCATATGAAATTGAAATGCAGCAATGCGAAATAGAGTTGGGTGGAAAAATTCACAGGTCATTCAACATACATAGATGGAGATACTGACGAAAAAAAAGTAGATAGAAACTCATATATGAAAAAGTCGATTTTCCCTCGGGTCGTTCGGGAAAAGGTCGGTTTTCACACCGGACAATAAAAGCACGGTCAATTGGTAACCGGTTCGGTGACCCGATTTTGACTTAGACGCCTTCATATTTTTATTATTCCCGCGCGAAACATTTCCCGATGATTTTCCGATCGTATCTAAAAATGTTCCCCACTAGTTTTCCCTAACTCACACAATATATTATAATACTCTAAAGATACATATTTCAAATTAAATTTTTAAAACCATATTCATTTACTTGTTGATTTGACGAAAACAATTTTTCATCGTCACTTTAAATAATGACTTTTTCTTCAATGATAATATAGTTTTAATTACGGAATGCATTATCTGGTTTAATTTATGAAAAACCACTTAACGAGCGAAAAGCCGACGATACGTCCCATTCAATTAACGCCAGTCGTTAGCGATCCATTTTTTACTCCATGATAAAAATAGTTTAGTGTTCATTCACAATAATGGCGTGTATTTTTTCAGCGTATTTTCAGTGTTGACAAACGCTGTAAAAACATTCGCAAATGGAATTCGTCGGCGTTCGCGGAATTTTTTTATTTGCACCGAAGCGGAAAACACGACAGATAAATTGAATGATGGACAAGTAAATAGTTAGTAGCACAATGGAGAATGTGACATGTGGAGTTGAATTTCTGAATATAACGAAAATAAAAGCTAAAGAAGGATGGGTGAAAATGTTATAAGTTGTTCTCATCACCAAACATGAATGAATCTGGGATTGATTAATTTATAGTAATCCCAAAAAAAGTCATAGCTATTTTAAACCACGAAATTATTGGAAATACTTAAAAAATATCATTAAAATCGGCTATAGAATATATAACTGAAAAATTCAATTTTCGATAAAAACTTCGTATTTACAATTGATATAGTTATAGAGAAATATCATCGACTCTCAATTAAGATCCCAATTGATATCAGTCTGGTAAATTTCATTATTCAGTTAGGACACTTTTACTCAATATCTCCGATCTAGAAATATTCTGAAGGATGATGGCAGTTACAAAGAATCGAGGTGGTTTCTATAACGGGCTAAACCGCACATTATCGATATAAACGACGTCTTTTCCTAAGTACAAATCATACGTCACGTCACAAAAATATCACAGGCAATCGAATACATTGAATTTAACGACACCGAACTTTTTCTTCGACCGGCCATTCGTTATATTCGGCGGAACGTCAATCGCGACTTTCACGGACGCTTTCGGCTCGCATTATTCTTATCTATCGTTTTCGTTAGATTTTTTTAAGGCGTCCTAAAATTTCCGAGAATACCCTCGGCTGTGGGAATTTTCCTAGGATCTTCTTCCTAGTTTTTACTCGCTTTCTGGGGTTTTTTTCCCGCTGAAAACGAGCTCTCCCTTTCAGAGCACGTATAGCCGGCCATGCGTGCGTTTAACCGTTCATCGGTGATTTATATGTTAACGGTAATTTCCCCTTATCATCGACTTTCACATATAAAATACACATATAATGAACGGGCTTAGTACAGAGTGAATCGATAAAAGGTGATTTTTCAATATATTTTTTCATCCATTGAAAACTTTGCTTAAGAAATACGTAACTTTTCATCTACAAAAAATATATTAAATGAGTCGTAAATACGTTTTTTTTTCTCAAATTATATATATAGATTAATTTTAAATATTTATAATCTACCGAATGAACCAATAGTTGATTTGAATTCTCGGAAAAACCTCAATAACCAGGCGGAACTCTCTCGATTTTCCCGAATATTTCCTCGGATCGAAGTGACAAACTTCGTTATCTCGTTAGTGCTTTCACCGTGCTCGGTCTATATAATAAAATGTGAAAAAAATGAAGGTTCATTTGCATTATTTGAATATTCATTCTATGTAAATGGTTCGACGTCGCGAAAACAACAAGTGTTTCTCTTAAATATTTCAGACGCCGAGATAAATTCATCACGGAGCCGTCTTTATAGTTTATTAAGGCAATATTGCAGAAACTTCTTAATTTTATTCAAATGAAGATTTGCTTTTCATGATAAATATCGGCGCAAATTATTGTTTGAAGACGTTCAATAATTCATTAAAACTCGTTTTTATGAAAAGAAAATCTTTCGATTTTTCAGCGGTCACCTTTGAATTTGAATAAAATTACATTACACGAATCATTTAAAGCGAAAAAAAAACACGACTGCGAATATAATAAAAACCTAAAGACCAACATAAACTAATAGCAAATGAGTAATTTCCTTCAGACGGAGGGAAAAAAAAACGTAACGTCTTCACAAAGGGAGTCCCGTTAATAGTGCTCTCGATCCGAATTCGAATACTTTGGCGGGTTTTAGTGCCACCATAGAGAAAGACGAGGTCTAGTTATGATTAATAAAAAAAATCCTTTTATGGCGGATTCCGTTCGAATCAGCGCTTTTATGAGCCGCCATATACGGGCTACATGGCAAAACTGGCGGTCGTAAATATATTTTTATTAGATATAATATAATATAGATATATCTGGACGCGCTGGAGACACATATCTGCAGATTGATATCGCTACCTATAAATTCACGCACTGGCTCCAATCTGAAAAGTTTAGGTCGATGTGGAGCAGATTTCTTTAGCGGTCAGCGAAAGTCTTTGTTCAGTGTCAAATTTGATGAAATGCTTCCGAATCTGAAATTCAGCTGAAATCTCAAATCAAAATAATCAACTGTACTCTGAATGTTAGATGCAGGAGCATGTTTGAATAGATTTTATGTTTTTCAAGACAGTGATATTCAATTAGTTCAAATATTACAATGCAGTCATTCGGTCTAATAAATATGGCTATTATTAAAAAATAATTGATTTTCAATAACAGATTTTAAAGTTACTTTGTTCATAATTTCTGTATCAAAAACTTATAATTTGAATAATATATTTTATTCAAATTAAAGATCGAGATCTCTCAGACGTCACATTTCATTTTAACAAAGCATATTTGACTCGAATGGAAAAGTTTAATTAATTTTATTCACTATTTCAGTATTCCCTACATAATTCATTCGTTATTTTACATCTTATTTATCTATCAAATGTACAATAGCACAAAAGTAGAAATTCAAAGATATTAAAAATCAAACGACTACAATTTCAAAACCTCAAATATTTAAATGAACCCGAATCAGAAAATCAATTATTTTCATGAACAACAATCTATTATGTATTACTTTGCAGCAAAAACAGACTAGACTGAAAACGAACAAAGTTTTCTAAACCCAACTAAGAATCTAGAAATTCCCTTATACTGCACTTGGGGCCACTTCCGATACTTCCAAGGGCCGCGTTCGATTCGCACGTGCGAATATTATGTGGAATCGTAAGCGTTATACCGAATCGTAAAATACATATAATACGGAAGGTTCTGCGATAGTTCGACGCAAAGGATCACGTATCCGAGAAGAAATGATAAAGGCTGCACCGGAGGAGGGAATAAATGAGAATCTGACTTTTGTGCGGACGTGTTACTGCTGCATTGTGCGCTCGAAATGTTCAAATCCCCTCTAGGTTCGGTCAGAGGATCGATCTTTCGGTCAGAATTGGATTTTCCGACCGATCGGAAAATTCTAATGCGTTTTTGCTATTCCGCTCTGGTGGGATTGAATACTAATCAAATAGAAATGCATTCATTCATTCGATTGCGCTTCTGTCGGTTTTGATCGTTTCGTTCGAAATTAATTGCATCATATTATAATTAATGCATTAATCGAAATTTTGTCATATTGTAATTGCATATTACGATATACAGCACTTCATATTATGTATAACATCACAGTTCATAGAACAATTTAGACAGATACATCAATTTATTTATAAATAATTTCGTTATACACAATATGATCACTAGAAAAAGTGATTATGTCGTATACTATAATTAGCATTATTTTCGGGTTAATATTCATATATCATTGCATGCGTCAGCATGAAATGTTTGTATGAATCGGAACAGACGGAATTATTGTTTTTTTTTTAAGTTTGAAGGAAAATAACAGTTTGAACTGAAAAATATCGTTAAAATTGCTCAATTTGACCTAGCCTAACGATATTATTTCTACAAAACTAAATTGAGGAACTTACAATCATATAAATTAGTCTTTAACCATTTTAAAAATATTACCTATATTTTTTTCGATCTGCGAGAAAATTCTACAAAGATCTAAATTTGAACATGAGAAACTCGAAAGTAGTTCATAACTCGTTTTCGTCTGTACAATTCATAACTTCTATATATATTTATCATACGATATTATTATATATTTCCGATTTTTCTTCGCAACAAACCCGATTTCAAAACCGAAAGAAAATTGCCTCGCGCTGTCGTCTGCATATATTATTTTATACGCATATTTGCGTTACGAGAGACGAGATGCGAAATCAGTTTTTCGTTTCGGCGGGAAAATCTCTCGCATTGTGTAATCGAGCCGTTTCGTGTTTTGAATACTTTTCTTTTGATGCGGGATCGTCCGATTGTATGTATAATATATAATATAATATAATATTTCGAATGTGTGTATATAATATGTGATGTTGAAGAAAGAACGGGAGAGCGCGCGAAAATATCACGGGAACGTGTCACGTTTTTCAAATTCGAGCGAACGCTTTGTATTATACTACTGCCTAACGAAATTGTATGAAAATGAATGTATCGCGATGCGAAAAAGATGAAATGAACACGTGAAAATGTACCTTATATTTATACGTTTGAATGTGTGTATGATATTCAAAACATTCACTCAAACGTGTGTATAAATTCTTTGTAGAATTTACGCAAACTATTACATGATTCTTTGAAGGAATTTTATATTTTTATTTTCGGATAAGTTTTACAAGGAGATTTTCTCGGAATCGATACAATTTGACAAAGAAAGTTTTTTCAAGAATTACTTTCATCGCGTGTGATTTTCTCATGAATGTAAATAAAAATATATGATCAAAAATCATTCTTCGTTTCATGTTTTTCTTTGACATATCTTTTAAAGATTTTTCTAAGAAATCGAGGAAAATACTCGAAAGATTATTATTATATAAATACTTTCTAAATAGAAGCACTTTAGCATGATTTTTTTAAATATATTTTTCTTACATAACAACTCATGGCATAGAATAAAATGAAAAAGTATTTTTATATCATTATATAATGTTATACATATATTATACATATATAAATTGCAATTTAATTTTGTAATACAATAGTATACAAATTTTGCATATCTGTACTAATTCTAATCTTGTCCCAATTTCGAATAATACAATCTAACCTCAAATCAACAATCTATTATACGATCGCAACGCTTCCAAATTCACTCGAATGAAATTTCGGACAGTCCGAAAGATAGAAATTTGACCATTCCTGAAACTGAAAGGATAGACGTAATAATTTTCAGACAAGCAGTCGTGAGAAGGGTGTTTTGACAGGGCCAGAGGGTTGTTACCTTTCGGCCGAAATTTTCACATTCAAAAGACAAAAGGATTTCGGCGACGAATGCGATTTCCATTTTCGAATCGAACGATTTTCTTCGAGGCCTTACACAGCGATAACTCAAATTCGACATTCCGTCCCGATTATTTTTTTCGGAAAAATATCGCAGGAATTTTTCATTCGAAATAATGGTTCAGCCGAACGTGTATTGAGTGCCGATTCGAGGATTAATTGTAATGGATGGGAATTCACGATTCCATTAAGTGATATTGAAATTATATATCCTCATGTAATTTTGGAATGATTGAACGGGTATAAATTGAATATTTAAGCATGGTGTCAAATTTGATTCGGATATTTCAACGTATTATGAACGATATGTCATTTAAGTCTTTAATTCTATTAATTAATAGTACGTTTAAAATCCGATCGAATTGTGAAATATTAGTTTCTAAAACTCAACTTGACACCGTATATATTGAAAAATGTTCATATAAGCCATAATACAAAGTATATTGAACGACTTTTATGTGTTCGAGTGGCACTCGTAAGGCTTCTAGTGCTTGAAAGGAAAATCGATTCTTTATTAGAATTATAGGCACTTCGCGACTGCGGATCTAGAATCGTTTTTATACATAAAAGAATTTATTTTCCTTATAAATCAGATATCAAACGGTTCTAAATGAACACGTATACGTGTTTTCAGATCGATTCGTTATTTTATTATGTGAATTTATTATTTCACTTCTGAGATCATAATGGAACAATTCTCATAAAGCAATCTCGATGTTTCATGGCTTTTTTTTCGACCAATTAGGTTTCTTTCATCGAACATAAATTGAATGAAAACATAATTATTAGATCTCGAATATAATATTTCATACTGAATCGATTCGGAATATACTTTTCATGTTATATAGTTATTTTCATATCACATACACATTTCAATAAATGAATTCGAACGGAAAAACAACTTAAAAAACTCTAAATAAATCGAATTCACTTACATGAATGTATCATGTATCGAACACAAAATTCTCCATCATCACATATCTTACATGACAACTCAATAATATTACATAAACTCAATAATATTACATAAAGTCAAATGAAATGTAATAATTCGAGATCGATCCTTTCGCGTCTGAATGCGCACGAAGCCAAACGTTCGCGCTCATAAAGTATAACTCGAGATTTATACATTCGAACCGAAGAGATACACTCGTATGAAAATAGGGATAGGTTTTATATATTGCAGATAATATATCTGGGGTGTTTTTGGACTCGGTCCAGACCCGTGGGTGTTGTCTGAGAGTGATCCCTATTCGGAAAAATCTATGAAAATGTGCGTAGATATGTAAGATTTTTTTTTTATATAATCTAAATCAAATTGTATATTAGTCATCGATTTTCCGATCGAATTAATAGTGAAAAGATTTGTTGAAGTAAAATATTTTCTATTGTATTTCACTGAGATACTTGCTTAAAATGCTTTTAACTTAATGGAAAAGAATTCGACTGAAAAGAATTAATTGAACTTAGACATTTTGAAGCTCTCAGACGTGACATTGCTCGTGTAGCTTTTTGAAAAATCTTTAACTAAATTTACGCGCAGTGCCTTATCAAATTGTCTCGAGTACAAAGAAGGCACTTCGAGATTTTTCGTTGTATTTCTGCTAAAAATATAAATAAAACCCGAACAAATATCACGTTGTCGTAGGAAAAAAAGATATAAAGGTCACCTTGAGAGTGAACATTCAACGGAAATAAATATTATACAAGTTGAACAGATTTACCGAGGGAGAGAAGAACGAGATGAACTCGAACGAATTCCACTCCTCAGATTTTTTCGCTTCGATATTAAATTCTACCTCATTCTCTGCGGCAGTGATGTTCGAACGATACGATTTTTAATATTCGCAATTCTTCTCCGTTTATATTACGTGAAATTATCGGGAAATTTCGGGAAAATTCAATGGAAAAAAAAAGTCGATTGCGCGAGCTTATGCGAAAACGAGTCAATTATTCTCTCGATATCGCTCCGATATGAACCGTTCGATTGATTCGATTTAATACGAAAATGTTTTTTTCTATTTCATTACGAGATGAATATGAAATTCAATAATCGGTAAAATTACAGATCAAATCGAAAAATTACGTATTCAAACGAATTCGTATTACCTCATGAAAATTGTATTATGGTAAATCGTTCGATTGTCTCTCATAAGATTCGACATTTTTAAATATATAAATAATATATTTTTGAATACATTATGGAAATATAAGTAATTTTTAACATCTATTAATAATTATATATTTGAATCATATAATGTGACATACTCTCTCATCCACTTTCAAAAGAATTAATTTATCAAAAACTTTCAAAAGTTAAGGCATTTCTCGAGAATTCTTAAGAAATTAGAATATCTATTTCCAGTATTATCTAGAATTATTTCATATCATCTTATATTCCTTTAGCTTCTCAAATACCTTCTTCACACAAACAGCAAAGAGTCCTAATAGATGATTCAAATTTCTCGAGATTTTTTTTATTTAAACACGATTTCTATAAAATTCTCAAAAGACCAAAACCTTCATATTCAGAATTATCTTAAAATATTACACAAAATCAAAAAACCCTCTTACACCTCACATATTCTCATCATACAATGGAACATATCCTCGCAAGCAAACGTCTCTCGCAGCATCATTATCTATGGCGTTATCGGCTTCGCGCACTTTGCACACACTTTTCCACCAAAAACCGAAACAAGCCGAAAGTTTTTCGTGTAGTGAAACTTTACACAGCCCCTCGTACACAAAACATCGAGCTCTTATTCTCTCGGAGAGCGAAATAAATTTCGATGTTATCTTACGAATTCTCTCCCGAGGGCGATTCGCCGAAATCCCGCAAATCCGAGATATGCCTCTTCTTTAAAGTGTATTAAATTTCGCGCTAGAGGACTGAACATACTTTATTCGAGAGAAATATATATAATAACGAAGCTTTTTCGGAATAAATTAAGCCGTTTTGCCCGCCGGGCGTTACACGGTTATTCATTCTGACGCTCGAAAGTGTAAACTTTATCTCGTAGCACTTTTTAGTTTACGAGATGAGAAAATTAACAATTTTCCTACAACTTTCACTTTGTTACAAATGATTCTTTATGAAAACTGTATGATATTATGAATTTCACTATTTTATTTCAGGTTTTTCACTTCAAGTTAAATAAATTCTATTTGACGACTGAAAAGACCAAGGGGTACAAGTGACTTTGCAGTGATTTCGAGAAAAGCGCGTTCAAAGTTAAGCATGTACCTACATGCATTAGGAGGAGGTCGAATGATTTGATTATATATCTCGACACACGATCCGAATTTGTTTGAATCCTTTTGCCACCAAATACATAAATGAGCGTGTATAGAAGTGATTCCTGTGCATAACTCAATTTCAGCAAAAATGTCACTTGTACCCCTTGGCCTTTTCGATCGTCATTTTATATCCAATTATTATAATAATGTATAAAGATAATAAATACTTTTCCAGTTTTAAGTAAATATTTTTCTAATCATGTCAAATTATTTTCTATTCAAAATAAATATGATGCAATTAAAATTGAATATTTTAAAAATTAATCAAAATATTTAAATTGAAAAAAAAATGAATAATACTATTAACTGAATTATTCGAAAATGACTTGATAATGTTTTCGAAATATTCGACTTGAAATGGAAAATATTTAATCGAATTGAAAAACATTCATCTTTCAATAAAAATATATTCAAATCGAAATGAAAATCCTGCATAAAATTCAATAATTTCGATGCAATTTTTTTTTATTAAAATGTGAAAAAAATTCATTTAATCAAATTCAAAATACGAAAATTGAAAATCATCATCTAAACACAATTCAAATATAAAAACCAACTGTCAATATATCATACGATAAAATTACAAACGACAAATCCGTCAGAACGTACACACGAAAAAACCTAACCTAAAAACGCAAAAGACTCACTTGTCACAAATCGTCGACACCGTCTCTTGGAAAAAACGTCTTCGAAATCCCTCGGAGCACGCAACCGGAAACCACAATCCGGATCCGGAAACAAACAAAAACACGCGCCTAGAGGTGAGCGCACACTCTGGATCCGTCACTGGGATCGATCGGCCGCGCGACGCACGTCACTGTCGCGCCGCTCGCCGCCACCGTCGGTCGACAGCGATCGCGAACTGTCAAAATCGCGCGCGAGCAGCGGGGCGGAGCGCCCAGGGGCCCCCGGGGGCGGAGGCTCTCGGCGCACGCGACCGACGCGAGTCCGCACCGCGAGTCGAGTCCCGAAGAGGAAAGGGCGCGAGCGGGGGGCGCATGCGCGAGGACCGCAGCCTCCAACGGGGGGGGGGTGGGGACCGAAGGGGGCGGGGGATGGGGGTGGGGAAGAAGGGGGCGGAGGCTCCGGGGGCGCAGCTTCGCGGTTTCGTGCGTGTGCGTATATATGTATGTCAAGGTTGGCTGGTGAGTAGTGCATTTTTTTTTTCATAAAACAATTGAATGCGATTATGATTTGAATATTTTTATCGGTCAATTTTTTTTTTTAGTGTGTTATCGGTTTTGTGAGTTTGTGTGTGCATTTTTTTTTTTTCAATTGTAAATTGTCAAATTTATCGATGCACAAAGATAAGGTGAACCTTTACTCGTTGTTTTGTATCGTATGTTTACGGATGAATTTCGAAGATAAAAAAATATAAAAAGTCCTCATATCATCCTCCATGAATTTCTTTATAACGTTCAACCCTCTTATATTATTATTTATTTTTTTAACTCTCATTATAATTTTTATGAAAATATTTTATGCGAATATTATCAACTCTCGCATAACGCGGAAGTTAAGTTCCGTGTTCAACGGGGTTCGCGAAATCAGAAGACATACTCTTGAGCGAACCAATTGTTACCGATGCATGTGAATTATGTAAAAGTGTTGATTGAGTATTTTTTAATTAATATTATTATTTCGTTATCGATATCGAATGTCGTCTTTCACATTTGTCGCGATCGTAATTTATTATCGGCCAAGTGTGATGATTTTTGTGAATAGTACGTAATTTTGAGTATTTTTTATTCATTTTTTTCAATACACATAATTAAATATAGAATTTATTCGCTTTTTTACATAATGAGGAATTAGCTATGTACGGCTCATATGTGTAATGTTATAGCCCTTGTGGCTACATGTGTTAAACAATTCGAGCCTATTAACACGTCGATTGTCACGTTTTCAATAGAGCCGTCTATATTTTCAATCATTTCAGTGTTTTTAATAGTTTCTGCGCATTTCATGGATACTTAATTCCTGTTACGTTATGTTGAAAATGTCACAACAAACTTATTCGATGATAAATGAATTCTGTTTCCGTCGTTCGGTGTCTAATCAAAATGTTTCGACGTGTCGTTTTGTCTTAAGATCGTTTCTAAAGTGTTTCTGTTTAATCAAGTGTGATTTCAAGATGCAGATTAATTTCGTAATAAAATGTTGAATTCTTTAATATATTCATTAAATTATTTCAATAAATTCAATTAAATTTCAATGATAATTAATTCATCACCGCTCAAAGGATTTGATAATATGAATCTCCACTAACAAACAAACACAAAGCATATTGTATACTAATAACTTAAACAGATAGAATTATCATTATGAAGCAATTCAAAATAGAATGTACACATAATAGTATATTTACCAACACTGCAATTAAATATTCCTTTAATTTATAATCAAATCTATGCGTTGGAACGAATAGTATCTCTATCTTAAAATACATATCTGACCAATACACAACGAAATTTTATGAATTTCGAATATTTTGTTAAACCGATTGACTAATTTATTTATTTTTACCATTAAATAAATATAGATTATTGAAAATAAATCATTTTTTATTCGTAAATTCGTCTTCGAAACACTTCATATCTACAAAGTTTAAAAAAATCTCAAGTCGAAAGCATCGAAAACGCCATTTCCTGCAGCTTCCAAATCCAATACTCTCTCTCTCTCTCTCTCCATCATACTCATATATCGCTTCCGAAAATCACATTTCAGTTTCGCGACCGGCAAAGAGACACGTACTAAAACGATCGTCAACATTGCACCGGAACAAGTTGTGAAGCAACTACACGTACTACACCCGGGCAGGAAGTTCGAGGCCCGATTTAAGGCCGGATCAAACGTCTACTCGAAAGGGATCGACACGATAGACAAGAAGCCCTTTAATTAACGGGGACGAGATTAGTCGAACTGTGTGTCTGTCTGTCTGTTTATATGTCTGTGTGTCTGTCTGTCTGTTTGTATGTCCCGTGGCGCGGATTGCGGTTCGCATTTCAAACAGGACGTCCCTCGAGTGCCATCCGAACGAACTGCTTCGTTCAGTTTTGCGTGTGTTTCGGTTTCGGTCGGGGTTCGTTCGCTTGATCGACGAACGGATGTGGGCTATTGGAGATGTTTCAGGTTCGATTATTGTATGTGAATGGGTTTTGTATGTGTCAGTTTTGTATTCTGTAGTCCAAATGGGAAATCAGTCTCTTCAAAAAAGTCGATTTTTCTAAACATTTACATGATATCTCATTGATGATAATACGTGAAATAGATTAGGATAAGAAAATAAATAGAATATGTGAGACAGAGCTTGATATAGTACAGATACGAACCATAGTTGTTACCTTTCTCTTAGGTTATCTACATACATATGGAGCAGGTCTTTTCACTAATTTATTCAACTAACCGTAGTGTTTTAGTTAGTTCTTCAATTAATGAACTGTCAAAAATTTGTCTCTGTTTCGTGATTTTTAATTAGCTGAAGCAGTACAAAGACCGGCCTTTAATGATAAAATGTGAGCCGATGATTAGATGAGTTGAAATATTTCTGAAATATGTTCGGTATTACAGAAAATGTTCGGTAATTTTGAAGATTTTTGAAAACTAACAAAAAACTAAACTAACTAACTAAAACTAACTATACAATAGCGCTATTTTGTATGTATGTCCGTGTAACGCTCAAAAACTGCATTGATATTTCAAATAATTTATTTCAAAAAAATTGAACTAATGAACATCTTCCATAGATTTGATAGTTTGGAAATCTAATAATAAATAGCAAAAATCTGACTTAACTTTTCTTATTGCAATTTTTTTAGCTTAATCAAATATGCAATCATCACATAATTTATATTTTATTGAAAATTCTCTTAATTTACGTTCAATGGACTGCAAATGAAATTAAATGGTTTCGAATATTCGAGAATCGGAACGAAAAGGGGCCGCTTTTCCTCTGAGGACGATTGTGTGTTTTCGTTGTTTGCAATTTACAGCCTTCGCGTTTTATCTCTTTTCTTTGCAAAAGGATGCAAATAAGAGAGATTTATTAAGCTAGCCGTGTAAATATTATATTTTCGCGAAACAAACTTAATAAATCCGAAAGTTGTGCATAGTTAAGATTTTTTTCGTTGTATCGAAAATGTAATTTTTTCATTGCAAATATTTTGATTTAAAATTTAACATAAGTGCAATGAATATTTTATAAATACATCTTAATCAAACTTGAGTTTAATTGAAAATTTAAATAGAAATATATGTATATTAATAATACAATTTTGAGTCGGAAATTTCCAAAACTCTCAAATCACTTGTAACAAGACAAACAGCGACAAAACGTCACATGTCAAAACACCCAGATGCATATTCAGGTCCCTAAAATGCGGACATGCACGATAACGCAAACATCCGAATGTATTATTAAGGGGAAATTCGTATAGGACCCGGGCTAGTGGTACGTGCGCACTTGAACATTTAATATAGCCCACGTCCATTAATATCCTCAATATATTACTATTATACACAATATATTTATGTACACGTGACGCACAACACGAAAATCCCCCTTCGCGAATGTTCAGCCTCCTCATATTTCCTTCAGATTATTGAAATATCGCATTAGAGATCCGCGATAAATTTCAGCCTGAAGGTTATCAGAGTTGATCCTAAATAAGGATGGATCGTAAATCATGGAGACGTGATCGATGATTTGATGAGAGCGATACGTGGGAAAATCTATAAAATATATTTAAGATACCTTTTATATCGATAATTTAATAAAAGTTTTCCTATTAGCAAATTAATCGATTTTGTTCGATACATTCGATGTTCAAACAAACTGTAGCAATCAATTTCAAAGCTCCAATTTATAGAGTACGAATAAAATTGCAAAAAGTCAATTAAACGCACCATCGAACGATCAGTTTATAGTTAACTTAACAGATAAAATCGTTTGCGCGAAAAATTCAAACGATTTAAATGGACGGGTGTTATTAATTCACATTTTATATGAAAATATGAATCAATTTATTTATATCATATTTGTATGTTTATTATAATTATTAATTAATACGTAATTACTTTTGTTTTCTCAATTAATTGTTCACTTTAAATGTAGAAGCGAATTTACTAGATATATTAGAAATTCCGTAGTATATTATCAGAAGATGAAATGTAGAACTGTATTTAATTACATGATACAATGTATGTATTATATTGAATGTTCAGTGCATAAAGTGATTAAATCTACTTTTGGAAAAAAAATCGTTTTATAATAAGCTAAGAATGTGTCCAATTCACATCAAAGTACAAAATTAATTAAAATGTCTTCTGAAATGAATGATTTATCATCCAGTGTCTTAAACGAATATTGCAATTTAATAATATTCATTCATGTTATTCATGAAAGATATTTCACATATGAAAAATTATGATTACACCAAGTACTCTGACATTTGAATTTTTTCCTAAAAATAGAGTTAATCACTTTATACTCTGCTCATACAATATATTGAACATATGTATTATATTTGAGGCTTCATCAGACTGAGTGTCTATTAGGGGACGGTCCAAATGAAGATCGACGATTCGGTTTTGAAATTCGTAGGTACAATATGAAAAGGGATGTTTATCCGAAATCCCCAATTTGTTGACTCGCCTGTGGGACAATTTATCATCGGCTGACAAAGGTTTGGACGCAGATGCCATTCTAGATAGTTAATAATTAAAGAGCTCGATATCGTATGCAACTTCACCATTTTGTCGAATTTGACGTGTTTGCGGTGAAAGTTTTCAGTTCGGTCTAGTACATTGCTTTGTAGAATTCAAATTAAGATTATCTATGCGAAGTGAATAGTTGTAGATATGAAAACGCATTCGTGGGTTCGAGCTAAGTTTCTGATAACTTTAAGTGCATTGTATAATTTACTCGTTTCGACTTATAGTTTGATTTATATTAGGAAAGTTTTGGTGAAAATAGATTCAGCCTCAATTTAATGATTTTCTTTTGATCGATTAAACTTTCAACTTTTGCTCGATATAAATCTTATCATCTCAAAAATAGATATGGAACTTTTGATAGAATAATCAGTAATTTGTGTGAACCTAATACAATATCGTCTTCATGTGCAATTTTCATAGAACATTTAGATTGTAATAGAAGCAATATTCCTTATCTATCATATTATTTAGAACACTAGACTTCATTAGCTGTACTCTAACGATCTTTCAAATATCATTTTGTGCAAAACTGTTTCGTGCTAATTCTACGTAAGCCTATAGACAATTTTAACGAAAATTTATAATTCATTACAAACTTAATGTATCTGCTCGTTTTAAACCAACATGCAATTACTGAAATATTTAAAGAAGTTGCATGGTTTTCGTTGTTTGAGCAAAAATGCACGGTGCGGCCATTTTGTATTCCGACCGAGAGCATTCATCTAAGATTTAGTGTCGTCTCCATGATGGAGGATGCCCATTTTCCACCAGAGATGCTCTGAAATTTTCCTGGGTTCGTATCGATTCTCTTTTTTTTGTGTGCAAGCTTTTTACGACTTTGCTCCATTGGAGTCTATTACAGATGCTCCAGTGTCTCAATAGTAGGACACGAAAATGTACTTTAAAAAATGATTCATTTTTTAAAAATTTAATTTACTAATTACTCAGAAAATACTAAATAATGATAGATAATAATTAGTTGATTTTAATTAGGTCAATTTTCGGTTTGTTTAATTAACGATATTGAAGCTGAAGGTTCCGCATTTTTTAAATTGCAATTTCACTAATGTGTGGTACGATGTAATTAATTTTCGCAGTATTTTAACTGTCTAAATACACGCTAAGGGATTACGTTTCATAGATAATCCATTTAAACTAATGAATTCTTTGACGCTCATTATACAGCGCTCCTTTGTAATTTAATCAACTACGTTTCTAATTGTTAATGAATGTATTCATATTGTTTCGAATGTGTTCATTAAATTTCATTTACTTTGCGTAATTAATAATATTAACCATTATTGAAATTCAAATAAAGCGAATTTATAAAATAGTTCTTATATAAATATATTTTCCACTATTATATTATATTTATTAAGAAAACTTATCAGAAAACTAACTATCGTTACGAATTCACTTAATGCAGAAATCGACAACATTTCACCAAATTATTACATAAATTCAAATCTGAAATCGTCACTTAATAAATGATCAAAAATTTAGATATAAAATACTTAAAAAAATATAATATACTATTTTCTGTAACATTGAGTTGCTCAAGATTCTATAAACTTTATGCCAATTGTGAACTATTTTATAGTCAATGCAATATATTTGTATAAACATGTGAAATTGCATTTCGTGTGTAAGCCGTCATAATATTTGTTACAAGTCAACTAACCTAAAGTCACTTTAGTGAAATGTCAAGCGATAGAAATCTCATATTATATGTTAAACCAAATAATATAATGATGCAGAAACGTTCCCTGATTACATACAAAAGCGACTTAAATCTGAATTTCCAGACTAAAATCATCACACACTATAATTTATTCGACCCACCAGTTGACGACAACTGCTCTCGAGTTAACTGTAGCAATACTGAACTCTTTCCATTTACACACATACACACGCGGGAACTTTCTAATGGTTGCGCCAAACTGTAAATGACGGTCAACTTTTTCAATACGACCCTCGAAAAGGAGGAAAAAAAAGTGCGCGAACAAAAAGCGAAGAAAAGTAGACGCGGAAGAAGAAGCTGCAGTAGTTTTTCCAGCCGTCGTTAAATATTAACCTCCGGCCGGATCGTGTGTACTGACCTTAATTAAAAATCGTATCGGCACAATCGAGTCGAAACTTTTAATCGTGCTTCGTTGTCGTCGAAGGAATAAATTGCATCAGGGCGAATGTGCTTTTATTTAAGGATTTTTAAATCGTGGATAGTCTTTCGATAAATGTTTCAAGATATAAAATTTTTATCGTGAAAAAAAATTTATGAGTCAATACTCTAATGAAAGTCTTGAATATTCAATTCATTATTTCAATAATTTCTTTAAATGTTACAGAAAGGGGTACAAGTGACATTTTTGCTGAAATTGAGTTATGTACATAAATCGCTTATATTATATATACGCTCATATATTTGGTGGCAAAAGGATATAAACGAATTTGAAACGTGTACCGAGATATATCATCGAATCACTCGACCTCCTAATACATGTAGGTACATGTTCAACTTTGAGCTCTCTTTTCTCGAAATCACCCCAAAGTCATTTGTACCCCTTGGCCTTTTTAATTTTTCAATTACGGCTGATTAAGACAAGTGAGGCTGACATCACTTAAAAAATAACAAATATCGAAATCAGAACCTTCTATTATTCATATTATTATGCACCTATAGATAGTACGACTATTTTTTCAATATATCAGTTACTTTCTATTGTCAACCCCACTAACCTCGACTTTTCCTATACCCCATTATATTATTATTTTCAAAACAAGAAAAATAATTACAAAATCTGAGCTAAGAGCGAAGACGAAGCGCCTCGAGGCTCTTCTTCTCACCAGCAAAAGTGCAAAAAGTACCGAGTCCAATGTCGTCGTCTGGCGAAAAAAAAAACGACACAACGGCCGAGGAAAAGTCCGTCGGTAAAAAGCACTCGTACACAAGGCATAATATAACATAATATAATATAAAAGCATAACTTGGCGAAAGCTCGTTCTCTCGGTTGACAACGGTATTAACTTCTTCGCTCCGGTGTCTCGAACGGCGTTAGTCGCGAAACTTCGCAAAAACGATGAAATTTCATGCGGATCTTCTTCTTTTATTTTTCAGTTTTTGTAAAGTCTCTGAGTTTTCGCAAAAGTGCAAGACGCAAATTTGTTACTGCGGACCAATTTTGCATTAAGTCACGTCCCGCCGCTTAATTGCTGCATTTCGCGTTTCGTACGAACGTATGTTTGTACGTTGTAAAGATAGGTTCACACTGGCAATATCTTCTATATACAGTCAGTTCTAGAGATATATTATCGGTCTTTTTCTCGTGAAAGCTATTAGAATGAGATAGACTTATTTTAGGTCTAAGATCTTAAACTCAGATTGTTTCGGAAAAGACCAGTAAAGTATCTCTAAAACTGATTGTATTTAATTGTATTTTTATATATCTGTGTCTTTGAACTCATTTATTTACTTACTTATTTTATTACAAATTAACTTTTTCAGTGATTTTAGCGCATTAAGAAGGTTTTGGTATAGTAATTACACTTCACAATTAACGAGATTTCTAAATATCTATGTTTGACGAAATATCTTGTAATCAAACTGCAACTGCAGCAAACATATTTATCAAGGCTTACACACACACATGTAGATAAATATTGCATTTTTTCTAAAAAATACTTAATAATACATAATATTTCATATCAAATACATAAAAATCAATCAAATACAATAAAATCTCTACACAACCATAAAAAAAAATCACCCACGACTCCCGCGAAAGCAATAAAGCAAAAGGTCAAAACAAAAATCGCCACCTTCCCATTCGAACACTCGACAAATCGACCCTCAAAACAATGAACGACATTCTCGTTAAAATTCCAACCTTTCGACGAATCGGGATCGAAAAGCCCTCGACTCTCGCGATTCGATCGTCGAACGAAAACACAACACTCTTCCATAACGCGCTATGGAAAACCCCGGTATTTTTTCCGGCGTCCTGCGGGCTTTTCCGCTTCCGGGACACAAAGGCCCCTCGAAAATCCCGCATCGGGAATTTTCCACGTAACTTGAGCACTCGGGATTTGCATTATTGACCCGCGCATCGTCGCCGAGGAAACACAAGCACGTGCTATAGGGGTGCGTTCATCCCCTCGAGCAATTAAACCCTTTCGCAAAACGTTCGAGGGCATGCGGGATTTTCCGCAGCTGAAAACTGTTTTCCCTCGATTTTCCATCGACGGAGGTCGCCATGTGTGTTCTTTCGTAGCACTCGTGTGTGTAAACGGACGTAATGGGCGGGCGTCGTTTGTTTTGAGGCTGGGATACGTTGGTGTTGTATGTATTTTAGATTGAAAGGTTTGAGCTTATTGTGTGGTTTGTTTTGGATCTTTGAAACTGAAAAAAAATCTTGTGTGAAAAGCTAATAAAATAGTCTAGATAACTGTTTTTTCGTTATCTTTGGGGTATCAATACATCAACAATTATTCGAATTTTAAGATATCGATGTTATCTGCATTTTTTCCATGAACTACACTTGCTCAACTGACTATTTTATTCATTAGTATCACTTTTTCAAAAAAATATATACTTTAATCGTTAAATAGAATGATAACTTTGATATGGAAAAATTCTTTCGTTTTGTCAATATGTAAAAGTACAATAAGTATCTTTAAAGCTTTGATTCATAGTACAGCAATATGGGAATTTTCCATGGCAAACATTTTTTATCAGATTACAAATCATCATATTCAGTTTAAACTATAACGATTATCATTTGGCTTAATTCCAAATTATCACAATAGAAGTATTTAGCGCATATCGATACATGAATATAAAAAAGAGTTATTTGGAAAAGAGCATACACAAACATAGTCAAATAATAACGGACTCTATTGAATCGATAGATACATAAAAATTGATATTTGTAGACAATAACTATATATTATAATAATTCAATGGATACATAAATTCGGTTATAACCTAACCAAATTCAAATTTGCATGATTTCAATAACTCACTTTTTCACTCACGTTTTCATATGATCTATATTATAAATACGCTAACGATGCTCGAAATTTTCAAGCACAGCCGTGCCTCGGAACCCGCGCGTGCAGTTTATTAAGCGGCGTCGTTCATTCCGCGCCACCGTCATACTGAAGCAATGCGAAACTTTTTACGTACATAAGGTGTTCGACTTCTGTCCGAGACCTACATTTTTATCATCAAATTATACGTATTTATATCGTAGGGTTTGGAGGCTCCAGTCAAAAATTCAATCGCGACACGTTATTACCGGTTTTCTTAATTTTAAATATTTTTTTCGCTATTTTTTTATTTCACACATAGATAACAATACGAAATTTTATAAAATTCCGAACAATGCAATACACATAAGATTAATTCCGAACTGTGGCACTACTAGTCAATCATAAATAGCACAAAGACAACCGATTGTTAGTGAACTACTAATATGCTAATTTTCTTTATTTTCCATCTGAAACTATTTCTCATCACATTTTCATCAATTTTTCCACCATTTTCAAATTTCAAAGCTTTCTCGCGCTAAGCAGCGATCGGCAACCGAAGGCCCTCGTCCTCGGAACTGGTTGACGAGTACAGAGGAGTTCGTTAACTTAGCAGGTGGCTGATTCAGGCCACGTGCGATTGTTCCCGGGCCTAGTCTCACTTTGTTCATTATTTGGCCGGGCCCGCGTTAACCCCTTCGGTCCCGCGGTGGCTATTTATGTTCGAGACGTGATGCGGATATAACGATGTTCCCTGATTCTGTCCCATGTCGGTATGTGTGCTTTTTTATTATTTTTAATGGAAAAAATTGTAGCTTTAAAGTGCGAGATAATTTCGTGCTTTAAGCGAAATTTTGGTGTAGAGAGGGTTGGGGCGAGTTTTCCAACTTTTCGCAATTTTATTTTAAACTATTTCAAAGTAAGACGAGTATTATTGTCTATTTAATACTATTTTCTACAAGTTAAAATAATAAAATTTGTCGATGATTAATTAAATATATTCACTATGAGCTGAAAAATGTGTCTCGTAAGCGGAGAAAGTTTTCCTTCTGAGCTATTTTCTCGACTTAACAAATACTAAACAAACTTAAATGCGTTTTTTTCAAAATTATATCTGTTATTTTGTATATTTGATGTGATTAGTTCGAAGTTTCTCTAAAATAAAATTTATTAATTAATAAAGCTGTGTGAATTGAGGAACCCTATTTGATGACTAAATTTCACAAAGGACACGAGTTTCCTTTTTAATCAATATTGAGTTAAGTACAGAAAATGGTTCTATACATTATACAGAACCGTTTCATATACTTAACTGAATTTCAATAAAAAAGGTCACTTTTCACTTGTGAAATTCGGCCATCATTCGTAGTACCTACATGCAATAGTAGAACGATAAATTTAATTTACTTCAAAACTTAATTTTATCCCAATTTTTTACTGACTGCTGAAAAATCATGAAAATAACTATCAACAATGTTACTAAACAAATCGAAACTACTTAATTAAAACTTTTGCAAATGATACGTGCTGTATTATACCTTGATCTAATTTCACAATAATGCCATTGAACCATTAATTTCTAAAATAAAACAAGTCTAAAAACTTCCTACAATGCTAAATGTACTTTGATCTCTCCTGATCATTAAAATTATATATATAGCTTCAATCGAGGCGCACTTCACAGATGAAAATATCCAATTAATCCGCGGGATAAGTTCGATTAAGCCGCGGCGAATTTATCCATCGATTTCGTACGTAGCTCGCAAAACAATGAACCTGTTTAACTTTGATTGGAAATTTGTGCTATTCGAGGCGTTTTCGGCTAACGCATTTCTCTCGACCTTAACGCAATTTGTACGTGTGTATTTAGTGAACGAGCTCAAAATTTCCACTCGGAAATCTTGGAATGTAACCGCACAGTATCCAGGTTAACTTTCGAAAGCACTCCGCTTTTAGAGATCGGTCTAAAGGTTTTTCATTAACTATTGATGATAATGATCAAGGGAAGAATACACACAGAGTTGAATCTCGATTTTTTTTTATATAAAAAATATACAATCATATTATTTTGATACTGCAAATTCAATTAGAATCAACCTCAAACTAAATCCGATTAAATAAAATACACGTAACTTTTAATTAATACACGATAGTACGAAGCGGCTTACATAAAAAACTCACATAGTCGAAAACAATTAAAAAACGACCCACATCTAGACCACCTTCAATTAAATCTAAAACATCTCCAAAAATTCAACAAAGCCTTCCAGGACGATAAAGGTGAGCACACACTTTCTCCCGCACCCTTAAAATGGGGGTGGCATTTTATCCAGGGCCGCCCTTTGTGAGGTCGTCTCCGAGCTTAGCGACCCTGCGGCGCTAATTAGATCTTAACACTGGACGAGGTTTAACTTTTAATGCAAACAAATAAAAACCCACGCCGGGGCTTAATGGATAAAGTGGCTTTTCGTTGGTGGGAAGAGGGAAAGTAGTCTTTTCGACCTGCGGCCTTCTTCGGATAGAGGATGAGGAAGATGTGTTTACTTTTGTGAAATTGTATTAAAAAGTATTTTTTTATTGATTTAGATATGTTTAGACGTGTTTTAAATAATAGAAATTAAATTCATACTAAAAAAATTGCGGAAAAACTATGTTTTTTTCTCTCGTTTCAGGAAATTGTTCATAAATAACACCGAGAGCAAATTATCAATAGGTACTTCGAATATTTACTTGAACGGTTTAAAATCATATAAAAACTAGATTTTCTCTCTCGTTTTATAAAATTATTCATGGAAAATGCTGAAAATATACCATTAGAATTGACCAGAAACCAGATTAATGAGTCGAACATTCAAAGAATTATTATTTTGAAAAAAATCTTTAAAATAGACCGAAAAATCATAAAATACTAGATTTTTTTCTCTCTTTCATAAAAATATTCAGAAATTTCGAGTATATTTAAGTACCTAAATTTCTCAACCATATTGATTCAATGACCATTCAGTACCAATTCTACCTTCTTCCACTACCCTCTGCCCACTATAATTAATTCTAATATTAAGTACATATTAAAAACTTAGAAATCCCCAAAATCAAATGAGCCAACCAGGCAAATCTGAATACGAAAATAACCCTTTTACGATTATATTACACTTTCAATTTATCCACGTGCGCTTAAACTTAACCCACTCTCCATTCTACTCGTACTTGTGTTCCATTGAAAATCGCTAATCCGATTTCGAACAAAAGCTCCGGTTCTTTCGGGCAAGAAAAGCTCCAATTCGAAAGCTGCAAACACGATCGATTTTTCTTCATAGCCAATTTTCCAAAACACCGAAAAACCGTTCACATTCCAAATTAGAGTGCGAATAAAAATAACAATGCACCTTTTCTGAAACGATCTAAAAGTTTGAGAACCTCCGATTTAAGGTGAATTTTGGGATAAATGGACGCACGAATGAATTTTTGAAATCGAGAATTTGTCACTCTCGATTCGCGATAATCTAATTTTCTTCGCAAAACGGAGCCAGATACTTCACTTTGGTGGAAATTCAGAAAACTCAAAGTTGCCGCCGTTTTTGAGCGACTCTCTTCATCAAAATCGAGTTTAAAATTTAATTCAATGTCGAAGTGATCTCTTTGAGTTTTACAGGTGTTTACAAAGATTCAATTATTCTATCACTTTGTTAATCATTCAAAAAAATAATTATTAATACAATTCAGTTGAATAGTTTCATATGAGCTTAAAATAGTTTTTCAAAACAAGCGAAAAAAAATTCAAGTGTTTTACCTAAGTACAACAGGCTAGGGGACCCCTTTGCGTTTTTAGCTCGATATTTTTAACTTTGTTAATCATAAAGTTTTCCAATTCCGATTCCTTATCCAGAAAGAGCGGCGGCTCGTGTATTGCCAAAGTTTTGGCGCGTTATTATTGAAATTTCGCCGCCGCCATTTTGTCAGTCTTGGCCGTTTTGGCGGGAAAATCGCACTCTTTAAGAGCTTTTGCAACACGATACTTTTTTCGAATATTTTCTATTTATTCAATCATAATCATTTATTCTACAATTAAATGCACTTATTAGAATGATTCTTCAACTTACATCGGGAAAATTTATACTTCAGGTTGTCGATTTTATTGAAAACTAGCAATCAACCCGTTGAATATATCAATGAAATTTTAATCCGTTGAATATATGAACGCAGTTTTGGAGCATTACATTGACACACACACACACACACACACACACACACACCCAGATTAGCTCTTTTATATAGTTAGATTGTTAAAATTAAGTATCTATAAATATAAATGAATATAATATATGACACAGTAAATAAGCATGATTAAAATAAACGATAGTGGTATAACACAAGAGTAGTATACTATACTAAACTTTTTCTCTCAATTTCACCTGAACTATTGAGAATTGCATCGTCTCCGTTCAATATTATTTATGTCTATACTCATATTACTTTCTTATAAAATTTCAACAAAATTAGTGACCCGAAATAAAGACGCCCTCTTCATTATACCTACCTATACAATACCTACATAGACAATATACATTTTACGATATCCAATAAAAAAACATCATACCTAGGCTGACCATCCATCATGTTTTTCAGCGACTAAATAACGACATGTCCTAGATTGAACTTCGGAATAAAAAAAAATGGCCAACCTAATCAAACCGCATGTGTACATCACGACGAACCTCAGAGCAATCGACGCGTTTGACACATCGACAACTCATTGGCGCAATCAAGCCTCATACCGCTGTTTCTCAACATTGCCATCGGATCCTCCGTGGATTGCACAACCGCGATTGTGTCCCGGATGATGGTCATTTGGGAAACGGCGATTAACGCGACTCGCCGTTCGACATTCGACATTTGCGACTATCGGGACATGCTGTATAATAAACGTGACAGAGGCGTACGCTTATTTAAGCTCGATATTTCAACGGTATATTATTAATTAGTTAGAGATAATAACTGTAGAATTCGATTGGGGAAACATATGCTAATGTGCCGCTAAATATCTATATTTCAATCGGGTGTTAAAATGTTTATTTATGAAACTAGCGATCAATTGAATATATCACATCACCTACACCTTTCATGTGTTCGATTAATTCGAACTATTTAGTGACACCTACACTTCTCTACTCTTAGGAGTCTCGTCTTCACTATATAATAAAGTGAATGATACTTACTATTCAGGGTTATCTGTGTCACTTGTGACCGATTAAAATACACGGTGTGTGTATAAAAAATTGGGTAAAAATTACCTGTTCAAATAAATAAATAAATAAAAAAATCAACGTCCAGTTTTGGGGCGTTACATGGACAATTTTAAAACAATACAGGTATATAAAAAAATAGGAAACGTTAATATTAGGATGAACGTACATCAAATAAGTTAAAATGAACCAAATTTTTCAATATTGCATAGAATTTTGCAAGATATTTTAACTATTGTACATTAAATATGTGTAAGAAATAAAACATTAGAGACTGTGAAGAAAATTTGCAGAACGTCCAATTTTGGAAAATATAATCAAACTAGTCAAATTATGTTATTTATACTAATCGAAATTCAATTGATTTTCGAATAGTACATGTCTGATTTTGAAATAACAATATGCAAATCGATTAATAATTAATTTACGGTTCAGATACGCCACTGGTTCATTTATACCCATTTGTATGTGTGCAATCATCAGCCAATAATGTTGCTCTGTTTCAGCTGAAATTTATAACCGACAATCAATTCTAGATAGACAATGTTGAACGCTTGTATAGACTAGACCATTTCATCGGTTTATGTTGAATTGGAAATATGTCGATAGTCGATGATAGGTTTCATCCCACAATCAATATTCATAAGTTGGTATTATACTAAGACTTTTGTTGATTCAAGGTTTATTTCAGATATTTGATGTTTCAAAAAAGTTTTACATGATAATATTATTTAATGGTCATACTTGTACTCATAAATCTAACGTTTTGCTTGTGTATCTTTGTAATAAAATCTAGTTATGAATTCTCTATGATTTATAGTGAGAAACTCGAGCTGTTATTTTTTGTATGTACCCTTTTTATCCTCTCCGTAAATATTTTGCCCTATTTTTTCGTACGGATCGAAATAAATGCGGTTAACCTTTACGATGTGTTCTCTATTCGTACTTCGTAATTCAATATTCATCTCTCTCATGATACAATGCGTATTGTGAAATATCCATCAGATAATGGATTTCATATCTAAATCTTCGAAATCGAAACGATCGTTATAAATGTACGGATCAACGCACATCACTTCAAATGAAAACTCTCATAAATCAACAAATTTTTCCAAAAAAATAAATAAAACCTATTGAATCACAAAAACATTTGTAAATTTATAAAACAGATGTAAATGACATTCCATTTTTGTCACTCTTTCTCTTTATAACAATTATGGGCTGGTCATCTCAAATTTGGTTTGAGAATAAAACAAATTTAAACTACACGCAGTTCATCCAACTATGAGCCGTCAAAACAACTGCTGAAAGAGACAGACATACTACAGTTCATACAACAATACATACATATAGTGTAGTTTAAATTCGTTTTATTCTCAAACCAGAATTGAAAAGACTGGATCTAAGAATATTAATCTAACTATATAATAGCGCTATTCTGTGTGTCTGTGTGTCCATGTAACGCTCGAAAACTGCGTCGATATATTCAACGGGTTAATCACTAGTTCTATATAATTTAAAAAAATACCAAAAAATCCCGATATATTCAAAACGAATCCTTTCTAGTTACACAACCGAGTGTCGACCGCACTTTCGGACCGCCCTGTTTCGCAACAAACGGGTCGGCTAACGAACGAACTTGAGCCGTGTACACTGTACAGGGTGGTGAGCGAGTTCCGAGCCAAAAATGAGGGGAGGTCAGGGGTGTTTAAAGTGTGCTCAATCGGACCGTTCCGTACATACTTAGCGATCGTAAAACGACGGACCGAACGAGCCGTTAATGCTCGCTACACCCCTGGCGATAAAGACGCCTGCGAACTCTATCGTGTGTATTTTGGGTTTTATATGTTTATTTATATTTAATTGTTTTTATTTAATATTCTAATGTATGATTTGAAAAAAAATCATTTTAAAATACATATATCGATACGTGAGTGGGAAACTGGGATGTTGCGCTTTAGTGAACGCAAATATGGTCAAGCGAAAATTGACTATTTTTCTGTTGAATCAATAGGTGAGTAGAATCAGTTTTCACTTAACTAGTGAACCCCTTTATAACTTCGAGATAGATTTCTAGCTGTAGAGGAAAACGTTATAGGGAGCAATTTTTTTTAATTGGAAACTCATGAATTCAAAGATTTTCAATATTTCTACAAAATATTTTTATGTAAATTCTAATGAAAGTTGAAATTGAAATAACGTTATAGGGAGTTTGGGTGTTATTGAAGATATTTTTCGCAAATGTTATACGGAAAAACGTATTAGGATGATTTACTGTATTTAAAATTCAAATTATAGTTTCATAAAAAAAAATTAAATATACAGGTTTTTCAATTTGTATTCTTTTCAAATTCAAATGAAATTGAATCGAAATTTATTTCGATAAACTAATAAAATACTTTTTCAATCGCTAAGTTTTAAATAGTTTATGAAGTGTTTTGCTTTTATATATTGTTACCTAATTTACGTATGAATTTTATTGCGTGTTCATATGAGGTCGTTGAAGGGTTAAATGTGTGAATGACTTTCGTTTATTGCAGTACATGAGCAAACCCTTTAGGAGTAGTCTATTGTTGAGAATCACTTTTAATTGTCGAAATAGTTCCTGTGTAGCATTTCGTGTTTTAGTTTGAATCTGAATTTTCAGTATATAGTCGACAATTAGTGACGATGTAACTTTTCACTGTGCATATTATAAACACAAACTGACGTGAAAATAAACATTTTTTATATGTTACAAATCATTCGTTAAACAAACTATCGACGATTCAAACTCGGTTATACGTACTTCCTTGAATTTTCAACTTCAAAAAAAAAATTCAAAAAATAAATACAAAGAAACCAACGATCATACCGAAAATGGAAGAAAGAAACGAAAATTTTCGTCCTCAGGTGCTTTTCGAGTTGAAAACGGAAAAACTTTAACAGTATCGAGGCGAAATTATTTCCATCCGAGGGGCGGCGAAAGTTCCCGCATAATAATAACCGTTTAACAATGCTCGTTTGTACGTTACTGTGTTTGAAAAAAACGTGTTTCAAATATAAAAAAATGAGGCTCTTTTCAATTTTCGCTCAGCTCGGAAATAATTCATCTCGCTGCTTTTATTTATTTTCGGCATGAACCTAAATTGCACGCGTAGGTTGTTTGAAAAGTTTCTGAATGCTTGAAAAAATATTCTCGTTTCAGTCTATTATCTTTCTACGTTCGATAAATTAATTGCACGCTTTATTTTCATATGAAACGAGTAATCAATCCGTTGAAAATTTCAATGCTCATCAGTTAAGAATAAAGTTATAAGATTTATATGTTGTATTATCTGCATCTATTTTATTCAATCTTCATAACAAAAGTGTAGAGCAAATTGTACCTGAACGTCACACTTAGCTTAGCTCTATTATTTTATTACATTTTTATTTTATAAAACTTTCGAATCCATCCTTAACACTTTTACATTTTTTTCATAATTTTTTCTTCCCGCAATATTTAAAACCGATGATTTGAGGAAGTATTACATCCAAATTACTCAGACCGCACATTGTTCGCCCAACGCTTTGTTGTCGAAAATAAAATTACAATAGTAAACGGAGTGTTTTATAACGTTATATTTAAGAAAATTTTCATCTCAAATCCGAATTTCATTCAAAAACCAAAATTACATCCATTAAATCGTCGGATATAATGAGCTCGGCTTAAAATGCGATTCAATGCAACGGCACCGAAGCGAACCGTTCCTCGGCCAGAGTTGAACAATCGTACAAAGTTCAACCGCATCTTCTCCTTCTTCTTCAGCAATTATTTCAACACCTTCGCGTCCAACTCGTGCTGCAAGACGGCTGAAAACAAACTAGAATTACTCACATTTCGCACGGTACAAATGAAGGCGGCGAACAACCGCAAGGCACAAGTTCAGTTTCTTCGGCAACTTCCTCGCACTTTGTCCCGACTGTGCTGCTGCACAACTATTCGTCTTATTATATTAGAGAAAGTTTTTCAGGTGAAAATAATAATTAAGTGCTTTATTAGCCTTTTTTATTTAAAGTGTAGAAGAAGTTGTTAGGCTCTTCGAATAGTAATGTCTATGTACGAAATATGGCGCTAAAATCGATCAAATTCAATCAATATTGATAAGATGAAAATTCATTTTTGAAACCATTTCGTGGAGCGTTAAATGTACACTTTTTTCAAATAAATATTCGATAAAATCGACTCGAAATCAGCATCACTAGGCACTGAAGCCCGACACGGCATAAACATACGTTTTATATGTTTATGCTGTCAGCTGACTTTAAAGTACTTTCGTGATTTTTTAATCGTGTATAATTGACTTCATACGAAACGTACACGTGTAAAACGATATTTTTAAGATTTTTCGTCATACATGAAACACTTGTACTTTATGATATTGTATTCAGATGTGAAAAAAATATAATGTTTCCAAATGTATTTTTAAAAGCTTTATTTTGAGTAAACCAATGGTATTTGTGCATACAGCGTCGTGCTTAAGTTTCTTCATAATGCATGGTTATAGTCTTGACGATTCCGAACAAAAGTCACATATCGTTTTTCTTAATTGATTCAATTGTTTCTTTTGAATATTTCGAAAAATATCGATTTTAAACTTCACGAAACAGTTTCTATTAATGAATATCTTTCTATCTCTCTATCAACTATCATGTCTGTATCGATTAAATTCGCACCTTCGTAAACCTTCAAACTCCGATACTACTCTTTAGAATCTAGTGAATCAACTTTTCAATTGTAAAGGAAATGATTCGATTGAGAAATTCGAAACAATTGAATAGCAACACCTGCAATAAAACTTGAATAACAATTCCTCGAGTCGTAGCAAACAAATCTCTATCGTTCGAAATCGTACAGAAAGGAAATTTCAGTCAAATTCAATGGCCATGGTGTGTCGGACGTGACCATAGCCATCTTGATGTCGTTTTTATATCTTTCACACGTATTTCATTTTAAAAGTCTCACGTCTCTTGCAGATATTTCACGCTGGCTACTACTGAACGCTCTCCAACATGCCAGTGCTTCTAAAACTAGCACTTGCCATCCTTAAGTGGACCGCAAAGCTTTTTATGAATCCTCATAAATATTTCGATGCATAAATTTTAAATTTATTCAAGCAAAGTTCATATATTTACGTGCATATTTTTTTTGTTCATTTGTATGCGTTTTGAAGAATTTTTATATTTGAGAAAAGCTGCTGAACGTCTTCGTATGTTTTATGCACACAAATCATGCTTATACCGAAAGAGCAGTGGATTTTGTGAAATTTGCTCTGAAAACTCACGGATCGTTTTCGAGCGATTTTATTAGTCATTTATTCTGTTTGGAATATGTACGATTTGATTTGTAGATTTTTTTCATTTTTATCAAATATCAAAATTCAGAAAGCATACGGAGATTATTTTATTTTATGTGTTCAATTGCAGTAATTAATTCACCGAGATATGAAAACTTTTTAAACGTGGTACGCTTAAGTTATTACGCTATGATGACCCAAAAAGACTTACTCATTTAGTAATTTATGCCGCAAACCATTAAGAGAACATTCGTTAATGAGAAGCAGAAATAAAAAAACAATCTTTCCTGCATTATTTCTAAAAAATATTTTTGCAAAAGTTTTCCATTCACACAATAAAAACCTCAACTAACTTTTACTTACTTTATGAATCCTTACACTTTAACAATTGGTTTCTGCCATGCATATCGCATAAAACAAGTTCAAATAATATATTGTACCAATTCTATAACTTTATTCTAACCAACCATGCATTGATATTTTCGACAGACTGATTACTTATAATTAAATAGCCTCAATATCGTACGACTATTTGTCTCGGTGTTATAACAAGCTCAAATTATCGATATGACCCGTTCAGTGCATAATGTGATAAACCCAATTAATAAAAACGATGAAACATGTTTGATGCGAATTACAAAATTCCATTAATGCCCTTTATCTTTATCTGAAATAATAAACAATTATGTTATTCAAAATATTTATTTCAAACATGAAAAGTTATGACTTTTTTCAAATTCTTTGATATTCAAATCACATTTTTTTAAAAAGTGGAATTAATTTCTTGATACATTTAACGTCTCACATGCAAATTGCACGATATAACGAACTAGAGCATCGAATAGCAATACGAAAATGGGTCAGCTTAATCTTAACGAAATTTCATCGAATTTCAAATACGTCGATTTTCAAATTTCCCGCCACGCCGACAGCGCACTCTGATGAGCCAATCTCCGAGCCTAAATCTAGAACTAATATTTATAGAACGACACAAGTCGTCGGTCAGTTCTAAAAATCGCACGACACCGTCAACACACCCAATTGCTCCGAAGACGATCTGGAAAATTCGGAGAAAAATATTCTGTGTGAATCGTGAAAACTGATGTGACTCGTCGGTGGAATGTGTGGCTTTTTTAAATAATTTCTTTGAGGGGCGAAATGGCGCTCGTTACTGTTAGGTTGTTGTTGTTCTCGTTTTGCTTCTGTTTTGGAGCCGGTGATTTTGGCGATGAAAAGAAAGTTATTCGTGTTGGTGAGTTGTAATTTTATATAATTTTATTGCGTTTTAATTATTTTTTCGTTTTGAATAGTCTGAAATGTTTACGTATGACGATCGTTAGAAAAATGCATTCTTGCTAATTTGACGTATTTACTTTTTAGTAACTTTTGAATCTCGGCCAAGTATTCGCGAGCGGATGTTGAAAATTCCAAATTTTCATTATATTAGACATATTCCATCAATTTGACTAATCTATTTTCATTATGAAATATAAACTTATATTATTTCAAATGCATATATTTTCTCCGTAATGCAAGAACTACTTATTTCCATGAAATGTGTACAATGAACATTACATTATCGTTTCCTCCTAGAGGTAAAAACATAAACACTAAAAGTCTACCCTATTTGACGGTATTTGATTTTTACGACGAACATTTTGCGAATTCTAAACAAAAAAGTAACCTGCTCAGCGTTCCGTGGAAACTTTGGGATTTTACCGAGAAAAAAATATTTGTATTTGTTTGTAAATCAATGCTTATTTTATATAGAGAACGTAATGGTAAATTATTTTTTTAATTAAAACATTTTTTAAGTTATAAATAAACATGAATATGGGAGAAGTGGGGGAGAATTGATACAAACTAATTATAAAAAACATACACAATACACTAAATAGTAACGATTATACCAAGATATGGTTCTAATATGTTATTCATAGACTCCTTAATGAAGTATCCTTTTGAAGTAAATCTTTCAAGGGTTATTATTTTCAAGTATCAGAAGGTTTTTGCATCATCAATTTTATATTTTTTTAATTTACAACATTTCTAATTGTGACGTTTCACGGTGCATAACTTGCCGTAGTATAAGTGTAACAATTATTAGAAATTGAAAACATATGTACGTAATTAACAACATCAAATGTACAATCTTGAGCCGTACCGGGTCAAAGAATCTACTGCGTAATAAGATAAGCAACTTTAATCTTATTATGCGTTACTTCAAGCGGTAAATATTCCAACTAAATACGAGCCAAAAGTTAGTGCACAGGACTCGTTTTCATACGAATATACGAGCACGTTATGAGTTCATTATGTGTCATGCACAATATATCAGAGGTGTTGGCGAATGCATTTACGTGATTTTATCAAAGCGTGACACACCGTGAAAAGTGTGCGGTCGGATTTTCCTTCGGGAGAACTTCCGCTGGAAAATTTTCAAAACTGTGGTCCGCGCTGCAAAAGGGGATCGCTTTTAAAAGAAAGACGGGAACAAAGAGCTCGGACCGAGCCAAAACAGCTAAAATTTTATTAGCGACATAAAAAATAATATTATTATATGTGCACACACGCTTTTCCGCCTGTATTTGGGTCGCTGGCCTAAACACTGCAACATTTACATTGTGCCATTTCGACTGGAGCTATGTGTCTATGTGCGAGATTTAAAATTTAAATCGAATCACTTATCGAATGGGTGGTTCGTTTTTGTATTCGATACTTTCCCTGAATTATTTATTTTATATATGTATAAAAAAAATAATATAATATGTGAAAACTGAATCGGATTCAATGTTCATGTGATGCTTAGTTTGTTTACTGTCAGTTGCTTGCAAGAGTCATGTGTTTTATTTAATTGTCTTTTCAATTATTCAATTCATTTGTTTCAAAAAAATTATTAAAATATTAATCAAAAAAACAGTTTCTTAAATGAATTGCCTAAGTTGTCTAACATGATTGAATTTAATGGCATCTTTGATTCACCGATTTCTCTATGAGTTGCTTCTTCAATTAGATTAATGATTTATATTTATTTATATAAGTCACATAAATTAAAGAACCCGTATTTTTTATTTTTTACTTAAATAATTATTTTAAAAGTATGGTGAATAACTATACCAAAAGAATATGTAACCTCATCATGTATACTTAAAAATTTGAATTAATTTAAACTTGTTTTATCGTCTCAATACTGATATATTGAACCGGGAGATATTGTAAGAATGCTATATTCATTTTATTTTAAGAAAACCTGACGAAGTTATATCCACGAAATCAACCTGACAAAGTCATCTTAAAATTTCAACCAGCCATTTTCCAGCCTCCGGTATGAAATTAATACGATTATGAAACCCGTATAAATAAATAATCAACACTCGTAGTATCTTGAGTTTGCGGAATCTATTAAAATTATGAAACACGTCGATGAAACTTTCAGCAAATTTACTGCAGATTACCGAACTAAACGCTGAAAATGCATTTAATTGGGGGAAGTGAGCGTTAAGCGGCTTGTCGCCAGTCGAAATTGCAGTGTACGTTTGCCACGTGCAAGTTTGCATGTGCAATACGTACTTGTGTGCAATGTTAAACGCTTGTGTTACATGCATCCTTGCACATGGAATACGTCGTCGCCGGATTTCCAACCCATGAATTAATAAGAGCGAGAAAACTCCGCGGGAAATCCCGGGAAAGTCCGATAACAAACGCGCTTAAGCTGGACGTGCTCTAAATGCGATTCGTTCTTAATTCGTTTTAAACGATGCGTTTTTATTTTCGTTCGGTCAGTGGTGTAAAAATTTTGTGCTTGCTAAGTCGGATTTAGTGCTCTCGTGATGCAGAATTTGAGTCTGAAGTCGATGTATAGATTTTATGGAAAGAGATTATTCCGATTTATTGAAAAAAGAGTTCATTAATGCTTTGTGATATAAAATGGTTTCTCAAACGTAATCTTGGTTCGTCAATGTCATTTGGATCGTTTACGTGATTGTATCAATTGAATCGGATAACATCTATCAGCAGCTTATTTATCTGTCTCATATAGTGTGAGCAACATGTGATTGGCTTCCTTCACTTTCTTTCTAGTATTTGTCAACAAATTGTTGATCTAAGGGTTAACTACTTCTAAAAAAATCAACCCATGGCTACTGTAGCATGAGGGAAAAATATAATAACATACATATTATGTAGGTATATGTCAGCATGAATATTGTGAATTAAGTTTGTTAAATAATATAAATGATAATAATCACTTTTCGTACAAATTTCATCGGAATATGTGGGTGTGAAAATTCATATTAATCATTTTTAGCAGCCTTGTTATATGGTGCGAAGTTTGAAACTATACTCGTAAAAGGAGTCGCGGTTGAATCTGGTTAACTGACTCAAGTTTTAGTAAAACACAGTTAAATTAAACTTCGCGTCAAGAAAGGCTTAACTGTTAAGCACCAAGGAGTATCACGTCAAAATGGAAAAAATCGCAGCTTTTACAATTTCGTTTTTTTTTTCTAATTTCGAATTTTAACTGCGAAACTCTCGTCCGTTACCATAATTCATATTAAAATATTTATGAAAACTTCGTTGCTTTAAAATAAGGCAAATTTCAATTTGATTGAATAAAAATAAAAAAAAAGCTCCGAGAATATCTAAAGTTCGACGAAACTCTAAACTTTCACAACAACGAAAAAACTTGCGAAGAATACGTTCGAGTCTTCAAAGTTTTATAGCATTTTTTATTCTCCCGCGTTATATTATTTAATAAAACAAAATCTTTGCGAAAAAAATGTAATATACGCGAAATATTTCGCACAGTTATGGCTTATTCCTACGCCATTTCGTAGAAATGACATCCGAAACATTTTTCACAAAATAACATACTAAAAATAGCCCTTTTAATATACTCATAATAAAAACACCAAAAAATATTAAAACCTTCAATATGAAATATTATATCTTTATGTACAAATCCTTCCACTAGTAAATTATTAATGTATGTTTTAAGTTAATTGTATGCACTCCATTTTCTATAAAACCATTTATCCAATTACGATACAACTTTTCATAGTTATGTTGTGCACACCTGAAAAAGTTTCTGTATTGTTGTTTCACAACAATTACCACGGACTTACATATTTATTCATGTACTAGGATTATTTCTAATTGTGACATTTCTCATAGACGAAATCTCAGAAAATCCAAATATCGACAATATGAAAGAATAATACCTAGTCTTTACGACCAAAGAAAATTCCTCTTGCGGCTAATAATCCCCAAAACCGAAACATCCCGCGGACTGTAAACCGACGTTTTACACCTGTCCCCGTTCTTCGGGGATCATCCGTCGTATAACCGGGGGAGTGGCGGTCGTATAACCGTAGGACGACGGTCGTAAACCGGTGCTTCGGTTCCGACGTTGCGGTAGACCCGCTTCGCGCATTATCGCGTTTTGGGCGTGAAAAATATAATACGAACCTATTTGTACGATACGTGATATAAAAGGAAGGATAAATTCTCCGTTTGGTTTTCGAGAATTTCGTTATGCGGAGTTCGGGTGGTTTTTCCGGGAAAAAATGTATTTTTATTGTCCGAGGTCTGGGATTTATGGGTCTGAGTAATGTAGGTTGGAAATTCGTGAAAATGGGGAAAATGCAGTGATGGTCATATTATTAGACACATTAAAGATTTTTATAATCACGAGTGTGAGCATGCTTATGTTGTATTAGATAATATTAACCGAATGAACTAAACTGTATTTTTATAAAAATAATAATTAATCTATTTATGGTATGGTATAATAGTAAATTGCGTTGTTTATTATATTTGCTACGACTTGTTGTTAGACCCCACTGCTCCTCAGTTAAACATCAAAATTAAATTGTAATAATAACAAGTGTAATGTATTTATGCAGAAACCTTCTGAGATATACATACATACAGTAGTCCTGGAGAATTTCACTGTGAAAAAATCCGCCGTTTATTAGTCCATATACAATAATACAAATATGTTCAATTCTATTGAAGAACAATTTTATATAAGTATAATATTTTGGTTTCACACAATATTCATCACAAATCTTAAAAACGTTAAAATAACGCAAATTCTGAAACAGCCCGTCGGGAAAACGCGACTATTACACATACATTTTCCTAGAAAATCCCCACACATAGAAACAGCATAAAATTCCTCACACACAGCACGAGCATTAAGTCTCCGAACGAGCTTTATTTATTGCAAAGTAAAAGTTGGTCGATAGACTCGAACTTACGGGGCCCGCGAGCTTTCTTCAGCCGAAGCCTTAATGGGAAATCATTTCGGCGTCGAAGTTTTTCCTAAAGACCAGACTTTTCCGCGCATACAATGCACCGGCCCGTGGAATCTGACCCGCGGGAAATGCTAGCGCTTTTCCGGAAAATTCATAGAGACTCGGAAAAACCCACGAGACGTTACACTATCGAATACCTACACACAGACTTGCCTCTTTTTATTTCGATATCGTGTTTTCTTCGCTGTTTTCTCGGGGAAGGATGATGGGTAAATCGCTACCCGCTCCGATAGACATAAGAGTATTGTCGTTTAAAAGATATTGTAAAATGGGGCAATATTTATTATGGCAGTAAATCTCACATCCAGCTTCTTTTGGAAATAATCAAACATTTATATATATTATATTTTTTTCTTTAGATAATATTTTCCATTTGGACGTTTTCATTATATCTTACATTTCAACAAACTTGTCAATTCCTCTAAATAGGAAATCAATTTAGGAAATAATATTTTCTTCGAATCGGAGTTTTCGTACTTGTATATTTGAATATTAATATAATATATCACCGTTCTATAACATGGAGTAACTATTGTTCATACACGTGCTTTGACCACTAATCAACACCATTTACAATCTACGATTTGTACCTTGTACAAATAACTAAAAGGACACGTTCGAACGTATCCATTATTTATTTAAAGTAAGGCTTGCCAAACTGGGATGTAAAATTCTCGAAATACAGTATTCTCTTTGTGAAGCCTTATGTATTATATTTACGTACTTTATCATTGATAAATAAATACAAAACTGAGTATTTTGAAAAATCATAGATTATATCCGTGGAAATGTAGATATTATAATATTTTATTTCTTCGTTTCATGTCGATAAAATTGAAAACCTCTGGCTTTTCACGAGGCAAATCCCAATGCACGTGATGTATTTACGAACAAACACGGTGTGCATTTGTCGTTTACTCCCATAGATTTTTACGATTCGACGAACCGACTATACGATTAGAATACGAATTCGAATTTGACGAACTTCATCATAACTAAACTACCATCAGCTACATAAAATTATATATTTTATTATGTAAATGAATGTATGTTATTTTTAAATAATTTAACTGTATTAAAACATATAATATGGTACTTCCAGGTGGACTTTTCCACCACGACAACTTGGAAACGGAAATGGCTTTCCGATACGCGATCGAGAGAGCGAACTTCCAATATGGAACACGAGCCGTCATCGAACCAACAATAGAAAAAATCGACCCGAAAGACAGCTACAAAGCAGAAAAAGTCGGTAAGTTACATTCCAAAAATAAACTCCAAATATCGTATTCTTTCAGAGAAAGCGTTTTTCTCTCACTCAGCAAAAACTGCAGAAAATGTTTTGTACCTCTGAAAAACCTGTAACCGCTCCAGATGGTCATCCTTTTTAGTGGCCGTTTTAATTCGTCTCGTCCATATTTCATTTTTATTGCAGCTTTGGTGGCCGTCCGCGAAGTTATGTTGCAATTACACCTAGAAAAACGAACACCCTATATACGATTGTAGAGACTGTATTAATTTAATGCTCGCTCGTATTGCGAACGTACCAATTTGAGTTTTGATACATTTTCTTTTTTTATATACATATATGCGCATTAAAAAAATATTAATTAACTAGCAGATAATGTGGTCGTATAATTAATTTGTGATTACCGCGTTGGGCTTCAGTATCGTCGTAATACAAGGTTCGAATCCTGTCGAATTCGAACGTCTCGTGTAAATTCTTTTAATTGATATAATTCGATCGTTTTTTTTTAATATTTGATTCTAAAAAAGTATAAATTGAAAACTATGTATCACCAACCTTGTCTATATCCACCATTGAACATGATATTTCGTACGACATTATGTTCAACATTACGTACATACATTTCGTACGCTCTTTAGATTTCCTAACCTGACGGATCTTTTTTTCGTTTTAAAAGTGAATTATTTTGAAATATGTATCAATAAATGTTGAATTTTTGTTCTCAGCTTGCGCAATGACCGATTTAGGCGTTGCTGCTATATTTGGACCGCAATCTGTTGAAACTCGAGGAATTGTCGAATCCATATGCGAAGCCATGGAAATTCCACACATACAAACCACATGGGTTCCAAATCCACCCCCATTGGATAGAATGGGGAAAATGGGGGTGAAATTTTATCCAAATCAACAGAATTTATCTTTCGCTCTATCGGCTCTAGTTTCAGATTATGATTGGAAAACTTACACGATCCTGTACGAAGACGATAGCGGTTTGTTTCTAATTATTTTTTTAATTATCAATTTTTAATTAAATTTGAAATATATATTTTTCGGATTAAATCTGAAAACTATTCTATAATTGTGCACTGGTGGTGGAAAAGTGATGCAAATGAAATGAGTCTGGATGAATTCAAACTAAGTGATTGAATGCGAATTGTGTTTGAATGGAATCCCATTTGTCGTTTCGAAAACATACCGAAAGTAACGTTTTCAATCAGTCGACTTTTTCACCGATTGTATTTTCAACAGAAACGTTTCAGTCGAAACAACTTTTAATCGAAAATCCTGCTGTTAACTTTTCGTTAATTCGATTTGTGTTTTTATTGTATTTATTATGAATTAATAGGAAAAGGTGCGATATTTTAAAACTTTTTAGTAAGTACATAGTTACAGTTAAATGTATCTAATTTATCGTTCAATTGATATCTCATATATTTAATATCCCATGTGAATACTCAAACATAACGAAGCGTTTGTTTCTTCTTTCATTTTTTTATCTCAAATCCCTATTTGGTAGATAGAATTTCATATGCTTAATCACAAATAAATCATTTGTCAATTTTATAATCTACATACAATGTTGTCCCCAGTTATCGCACAATATTTGCATCAAACTAACCACTGACCCAATTAAACGACATATCCACTAAACCACCACCCATCGTTTTCAACCCGCAATAACGTGGACTAAAATTAGCTTCAACTCAATTAAATTTTTAAATAATTCCAAAGGTCTGGTCAGACTTCAAGAAATATTCAAAAAACACGGCCCCAAAGATCCACCTATAAGCGTATACCAATTGACACCAAAATCAGACAATCGACCACTTCTCAAAAAAGTTCAAAATTCCAAAGAAACTCACATAATTCTGGATTGTGAAGCTGAAAATATTCTGGATTACTTGAGACAAGCTCACGAAGTCAATTTGCTCGGAGACTATCAAGTATTTGAATCGCATGTCAATTCTACGTTTGTCCCAAGGCCTGTTATTACCTCCGGCCATTTATAGTCTGATATTTTTCAGACTTATATCCTGACTTCCTTGGACGCTCACACCATCGACTTGGAGGAACTTAATTCAAGTGAATCGAACATAACTTCATTTAGAATGGTCGATCCTACGCTTAGAAGTTTGGTCAGCCTCAGGACTGTTGTCAACGATTGGATTTATGGAGAAGGCAAAAGGGGACTTGAAATCAACGCGAATGAATCTAGAGTTCTAGTATGTATATTCAATTAAAATATTTCTTTAAATAGAATTGATGATGGTTAGGGAATTGGCTGAATTTTAAAAGGAGACTTGACCAGTGTCCGATGTGCACGTTTATGGTCGAATCCATTTTAATACTTCGCATTTGATTAAATTAAGTTTTTATAGGTTAGTTTAGTTTGTGTCCAGATTTGAATCAAGTCATATTAACAGTAAGTGAAGTTCGTTAGTACCGAAGTAAAACTAACCATAATCTCGTGGATCAGCTCCTGACCTAGTCTTTCATCAATTTCTGCCCAATTTCCGAATGATTGATTTGATTTCTGTCTGCAATATAACCATTAACCATTAATTTATATTTTCAACTATTTTCAGGTAGAAACCGCTCTAATGATAGACGCAGTCAACCACTTCTTAATAGCCTTAAACGATCTAATGGCCACAGACGATATAGAACCTCAATCGATATCTTGCGCAGATCCCACAGTGTGGAACGGAGGACTCGGTCTGGCCAACTTTTTGAAACAAGTAGGTCTTAATAATATTTTTGAAACAAGTAGGTCTCCATAATAATCTTTCCGAAACATTCGACTAACGCAAACACACATTCTCGACAATGTAACCTCGTGTATATGAAACATTCACACTCGGAGCGTGTCTAGAAGCAATCTAGCGAACTGCATCCATCCCAATTTAGGATTCATAGCAATTGTCGTCTGGACGTACGTATGGAGTTTGTTCCCGGATGATAAGCCGAGTTGAATGTTCACATTTTGGTCTTTCAGACTCAAATGTTGTCCACAAATGTGTCTAGGTATATAAAGTTCAGATGAAAAAAAAACATCAAAATATTTAGTTTCATGATAAAATAATCTCTTCAATTCATATATTAATTAGTTTGTTATATTAATAGTTTTGAAACTACACACTCGCAATGTACACACGAGAGTTTTCCAGGCGTGGTTAAATTATTCAAAGGTTCAACTGGTCTCTTTTTACCCTCTATATACGTGTCGGATTATGTATGCAATGCGTATTATGTAAATTGGTCCAGTTTTCCCCGTGAAAATCCTCCTTCATTATTTCAGCGAGAAACATGTTTTTAACGCGTCATATTTTCCGCATAGATGAGACACACTTGATAAGCATCTCGGATTCAAATATTTGTGAATACCCTCGAATTATATGATAATTGTAACACAGATATGAAATTGAGATTCATATTCCAAAATTAGCAGCTTTTTAAAATCTAATGCAATTATTATATAAAATCACATGTCATTTGAATTAATCGATTAATTTATATGGAGATCTATGAAAAAAACGATTCGAAATTTGTATCGGTATATGTGATTACTCATTTGTACACATATTCTCATGCAATATGTTTAAATCGATATTCATTTCATTGCAGAAATCGTACAATGGTCTTACTGGATACATACGATTCAACGAGACTGGAGAAAGAAGCGGATTCGCATTAGACGTAGTAGAACTGCACAAAGGAATCTATTACAAAATAGGATCGTGGGACACCCACTATGGCTTCAGTTATACGAGATCGAAAGAGGATATGAAGAATGTTCTCTTCGAAAAGCTGAAAAACAAGACGTTCATAGTATCGTCTAGAACAGGCGAACCGTATCTTATTGAAAAAACTGAAGAGGGCTTAGAAGGAAACGATAGATACGAAGGATACTCAATGGATTTGATCAAAGGTGTGGCTGAAATTTTAAATATCAGCTTCAGATTTGAAATTGCACCTGATAATGGATATGGATCTTACGATGCGAATCTGAAAAGATGGAATGGTTTAGTCGGACAACTTCTAGAAAGGGTAAGTTTGTTTCGATGCTTTAATTTTGATATCTTTCGTATTATAATATGTTCATTTTATATTTCAGAAAGCTGATTTTGCTATATGTGACTTGACTATAACATACGACCGAAAAAAAGTAGTAGATTTCACTATGCCTTTCATGACTTTGGGTATAAGCATCTTGTTTACAAAACCTACTAAAGAACCTCCAGATCTATTCTCTTTCTTGCAACCATTCTCTTTGGATGTATGGATCTTCATGGCTACAGCTTATCTAGGAGTTTCAATCTTATTATTCGTATTAGCCAGGTAATGTATGATACTTAATCTGTAGATAAATAATTTCAGAAATTCTTCAATGGAATTCCATATGAAATTTTATATGAAATATTTAATATTCATCAATTGGAGATTAGAGTGGCACCACAAGAATGGGAGAATCCACAACCTCGAAATAAGGATCCTGAAGAGCTGGAGAACATATGGAATATGACGAATTGTTTGTGGTTGTCGTTGGGGTCTATATTGGGTTGTGGCTGTGACCTTCTCCCCAAGTAAATTGCTGTTGTTTTTTGGGTACTATAAACACCCATATTTACCAATCAATACCCATATTTATCTGAATAACAGTTGGAAAAGTTTGGAAAACTGTGGTTGTTGGTGTTGTCATTGCAGTGGCCCCAAATGTCTGTCTGATTGATCGAAAGTGCCTCAGCAATTCAAATTATTTATGGAGAAACTTGTTGTACAACTGTGATATAATTTATTTCGAGATCTAAATGTAATGTCGCAGCAATATATAAATTAACTTTAAATCGAATCAAAGCGGAGTCGAATTTATATTAATTCTATCCAATTTATCAAACTCTGTTATACTCCGAACTCGATGCTCGAACTGATTAACATATTAATTGAAAATATGAAACAAGCTTGTTCCACGCCAATTTCACATTCAAATTAAAATCTTTTCCAATTTGTGTGGTAAATGAATTAGTTTTGAATCGTATGTTTTAACCGATTTAACGCCGTTAAATACAATTCGACTTTCATACCTATACGTTGTGCAACAAGTTATGATCAAAGTTAATTTCAATGTATTGCTGCGGCACAAATAATTATGTTTAATTCACTTATGTGTAAAATCTATATTAATTCGTATATTTTATAATTATATGAGTTATGTATGATTCAATTAACTATTTTAAGATTCACACTGCAATTCACATTTTTAACAAGTCACTTTTGAAAAATAAGCGCAATTGTAAGCTTCGTACTCGGAAAATGTAATACGTGACGGCAAAGTATTTTAATTTCCTAGCTCATTAATTGAATATACATACAAAATATTTAAAAAATATCATAGTTTTAAAAAGCACATAATTTCCAATTGAAAAAAATATTTAGATTTGATTAAATATTTCAACCTATTGTTTAATATTGAATATAATAAGCACAATCATTTTTTTGCGCACAACTATTATATTATTTAACATCATATCTGTCATAGAATTGAAATTTAAGAAATGCTAAAAGAACAAATTTAAAATTGAATGATTTTTCTTAGGTTTTGATTCTATTTGCAATAATCATGCATCTGAGATAAAAACACGCATAAAAGTTTTTTTTTTGAAAACATATAACAATTTTTATCTCAGATACAGATTGAATAATGTATTCATTTCTCAATTTAGAATTTTTTCTATGTATCTATTCATTGAAAGAAATTTAATTTAATTTACTGCAAACTATTCAAGCAAATGGTACAAATTGAGAGATGGATATACATACAGTGGTACCTCGAATAACGTCCATAAATTTGTTACCTAATCATACTCATTAAACGAAACTATTTTTTTAAGAACAAAGAGCCGAGATGCAAATCTCTCTTCTTGTCACTCATTATATGAAACATCCCTTGTTGAGCAAGTTATTTTACTCATTATATGATGTTCTCGTTATGCAAGTGCTCGTTATATGAGTGCCTGTTATGCGAGATTCTCACTATACAAGCTGTCCATTTTAGGAGATGCTCATTGGGCGAGATACTCGTTATACGAGTCGCTCGTTATGCGAGGTTCCACCACATTAAAATTTAATATTCCTCAACATTTTTTTCTGTATTATATGTATGTCGTATTTATTACCGTATGACGCTTATTGTGTAATGTTTTGCTGGCTTTGTCTACTACTGCGTACATACAGGATGGCACCAAAGGAATGGGCCAACCCGCATCCCTGTGATCCCGAGCCCGAGGAGTTGGAGAACATATTAACACTACTAAATTCCATGTGGTTAGCCCTCGGAAGCTTCCTGCAGCAGGGATCTGATATCCTGCCAAAGTACGACTTTCACACCCTTTTCATTACTATTAATTAATTAATTTCGCACGTCCCGCATTAGTAGCCTTGCGTGAACGTGGCTAGCGTAGATATATTATTCCGTACTTTCGTCACGCGGTTCCATTGTGGACGAATGAGATCTCGTTTTGAAATTCTTTTTTTGGTTTTTATCTGATTCGATATTTTTTATAATTGGATCTTGAGTCGATAGATGTCGATGTAAATTATTTTCGATCTTTATGGATCATTCGTTTCAAAATTATTGAAAAAAAATCATTTTGTATATAAACATAAGCACTTGCATATCAATTCAACTTTAATTTCCCAGAAACTTTCCACTCTATGCATCGAATTAATCTTATTTAATCTAATATCTATTTAAAAGTATTAAATGTTAGCTTGTTTATCCTATATTTAAAACTCTCATACGATTGGTGAGTCAAAACAAAATAAATGTTTTCAATCAAATATTCAAATTCATTTTGAGATTTTTTTTTTTTTTAATACGTTTTATAATTTTACAGAGCGACTTCAACTAGAATGGTAGCTGGAATGTGGTGGTTTTTCACACTAATTATGATTTCATCATACACTGCTAATTTGGCTGCTTTTCTCACTAATGAACGTATGGATGCTCCTATAAAAAGTGCAGAAGATTTAGTGAAACAAAATAAAATAAAATATGGAACACTAGAGGGTGGATCCACATATAATTTCTTCAAAGTGAAATATTTGATTTAAGCTTTATAATAATTCTATTGAGTTTTGATTTTCATGTTGAAATGCTGATTTCAGAACAGCAACCATACTACATATTCCCGCATATTTTCCCAAATGGAAAGCACCAGACCTTCAGTTTTCGTAGATTCAAATAAAAAAGGTATCGATAGAGTAATAAACGGTAAAAGACAATACGCTTATTTCATGGAATCGACAACTATCGAATTTTATGCTGCTAAAAATTGCGAGTTGATGAAAATCGGAGGAGAACTGGACACCAAAGGATATGGAATAGCTATGCCAATTAGTAAGTTGTATTACACATTTCGTATTATTTCAGTAAAGACGTAATTTAAATTGTTTTCGCATTTCAGACTCACCAATGCGAACTTACATAAACGACGCTATTTTGAAAATGCAAGAGAGTGGAAAGTTAATGGAGCTAAAGAAAAAATGGTGGGTCGACTTGAACGGTGCAGGAAAATGCAATGTGAGTTGTGAAATATTATATTGTATGTGAACGTCAAATGAAATCTTATTTGCATGCAAAGTCTTCTCTACGATTTATTTAAGGAGTCGAGTTTTATTTTGCATGAAACGACGACATGACATGCAGAAGTTTTCTTACTCAAACGCATTTGTATTTAAATATTTTCATTTTTCATATGAAGTAATTTAAAAATGAACAATTCTTTGTATTTCTATCGTTGAATCAAAACTGATCTGACCATTTATAGCTAATATAATATTGTTCTAAATATTAACTACCCCTAAAACAGATCATATCCACGAAGCCTAGATCCGATTCGGATTATGGCACAATTGCAAAAATATATAAAGTCATAATTTTAATGAATTTCGAATAACACTAATTATAACTTTCAGGACGATAAAACCGAAGAAAGTGCATCATCAGCAGCAGAATTAGGCATCGACAACGTAGGAGGTGTTTTCGTCGTTTTAGGATTCGGATGTTTCATAGCTTTGATTATAGGAATCGTAGAGTTCCTATGGAACGTGAGACAGATCGCCGTCGAAGACAAGGTACCTAATCATCAATATCTAATTATTTAAACAACCGACGAGTCTCAATTAAGCATAAAACACATTCTATCGAGCCTAATTAGCGTCCGAATCGATTCGTGAGCTAATCCCGCCGAAATTTCTGCTCGGTAGTTCATTCCGGAGGAAACTTCGTCCCAATTTTTCTCCGGGAAACTTTCCTAATTCCCGAACTTCGGCTCGTATATAGCGGTCGCGTTTTTTTTCTTTCGGTTTGATGATGATTTTTTCTTCCTAGAAATAGTGTCTCCGGATAATAAACGAAGTTTTTTTTTATTGCCATTCGTACACATCTCGCTCTGTGTGCGAGTGCATGAAACTGTTTTTATTGCGTAGTTATGTGTGCCCTTTTTTGTAAAGCGGGAAGCGTACGCTGAAAAAATCGCTTTATTGCGTCACAATAGTGTTGCCATTTTATTTATCTTTTTATTTTCACAATCTCCGAATACATACACATATGAGTATTCAACAAAAATATATCATACACAAAAATATTCCGTTGAATTTCATGAAATATGTCAAACGAAAAAACATTAGGCGGAATTTTTATCATAATTAACTAATTTATTTTTATCGTAATGACGTTTTTTTCTATAGTTTTACATTTGTTATCGCGTATTTATAAATTCACGAGTTCGAATGTCTTTAAAAAAATTCGCTTATCTGACAATACCATAGTAAATGATAAAGAAATCAGCATTTAATAACAAAATGTTCGACAGTATCATTTATAACAAACACACACAGTCTAGTGATCTGTAGTGGTATAAAATTTTGTTCATACTGTTCCAGCCTTAGTGTTCTCATTATACTAGATTCGGGGCTTATTTAATCCTGAAGAGTCATATGTCGATTTGCTTAAATAATTCATTAATATAGAAGATCTGTCTTTTCTCTCAAATATTACATATATTTTATGCATTTGGTCAAAAAATGTGTAAATGCTTTACAAAACAGTTCCTTGAATAAATCCCCAATTTGTTGAAATCAATAAATTTTGATGACATCTTTGGTTCACCAATCACTCAAATAGCTGTTCTTCTGTATTTATATAACTTAAGCTAAATTTAATAAAAATATAAATATACAAAAAAAATCACAATCCGTTCTAGTGATAATTTCATTTTTTGAAAAATCACCCCCAGAACGTCGTCGCCGTTCAGTTCTGGCTTGGCATTTTTCCCTGCGAAAAGAGAGCACTTGTCATCATTAAGAATGAGAACCGGACCCTTGGGGGGGCGCAGGCTCCCGGGGGCCCCGGGGGCTAATGCCTTTATCGTTTCCACTACACTAAGAGCCAAATTAAGCCGCTTAGAGTCGGTCGGTGGGTAGGCGGAAAACCGCCCCTAATGAAAACTGGCACACGCGAAATGGAAATTTTCCCGCCCTCAGCCTCCGAAACTTGTGGAAGCCCTTTTTTCGTATAAATCGTTTTTTTTATATTATTTCTATTAACCTTAATGACTGAAGTTGATGAAATCGGAAATTGATAAAATTTTATTCTTGTATGAGTCATTCAAAACTTTTCTTGACTAACCCTATTCTTTGATATAAATGAGATTTAATTGTCTAAGCACTTGGTATAGCAATAACTTTCTTTTAGTATTTATACCATTGAATGAAAAAAATGTTTAGCTATCGAAAAATAAATCATTTATTTTAGAAACCATTTCAATTTATTCTGTACTCTAATGTGTAATTATCACATACACAGTTTATTATAAACAAAATTTGTGTATTTATAATTTCAAAAGAAAAATAGTGAAGAAAATTAAAAAAAAAAAACAAAAAACGCATCAAATATATTAGATAGTTTTTCTCGACATCTTGTAAAATTCATCTCAATTAGCTCTGAATGGCTCATATCTACGTTGGTCATTAATACTTTCATTAGTTCAAAACTCATTAGGTACTTAATTCACCAATAGATAAATCGATATTAGATTCATTTACATCTCAATAATTTTCATCGCTCATAATTATAACTTCCAATATTTTATTATTCCGTCCTCACGTATACAGTAACTAGTTCAATTAGAAAGTTGTAACAACTTTTGCGACTTACGAAGCACTTAACGTTAATAGCTGCACGTCGTTATTATAACTCGCCGTATTTTTTCAGGTCACAATGAAGGAAGCTTTCATGACCGAGCTTATGTTCGCCATCAACTTGTCGAAAACTGAAAAACCCATAAAGAAAAATTCGGAATCCGCTCATTCGTCAAGATCTGGAAGTCGAGAGAGGGAACCGTCTCAGGCTCGCAGTATGCTGAATGCTGCCACTTCTTTTATGGGCTTGGATAAAGTTTTTTGAACGAATATTTATTGCTTTGATGGATTTATATTATTTTTTTATTATATTTTGAGATTTCATGGATGAAAAGTTGTATAGACGAATTGAAAGTTCGCTTCAAGTGTGTAGATATTTATGCATCACTGAATAAAATCAATTATGTTTGTATTCAATAAATAATGATGTTCAAATCAGTATTCAAAAATATTCATATGATGAGTTTTTCAAAAATATATAATTTTATGAAGAAATACTTCAATATAAATAATATTTAATCTTTACATGAAAAATCACATTCTCATCTAACCTTTAACACTTTAAAGATAGCTAATAATTTCATGAGACATCCATCTGACAATGAGACGTGTGGTTATTTAAGAAAATTTAAGTCATAAAAATATTAAAAATTAAATTCAAATGTCGCAGGAATTTACCCTGAAATTTAAAGCAAATTTATACAAATTGAATTTATTTCATTCCAATTGAATATATTACTTTTTCTCTCAAGAATGACGTTGAGTTCAACAGTAGACAAGAAGCACAAACACTAAATCCACCCCACGAGCAATATCAAAAATATCGCTCTAACACAGGACCCATCCACAAGGTGTTAACAAGAATCTTTCAAAACCAAAAACTAACAAAATATATTCAAAAACACCAAAGTGTAATCCTGCGAATAATCTGAACGATTGATGTAGCATGAAGACGATTCCCGGGTAATAATTCACGCGCTCTCAAAAACCGATTCGCTTCGAATCCCTCTGCATATTTCATGACTTTTCACCGCCTAGGGGACACTCGGGACATGTGTATACGTGTCCCCGTAGATCATCTACTTCACATCCATATTTATATTTTATTTAGCCCGTTGAATAAGTAAGCCGGTGCGTGTCTAAGAGGTCCCCGTTCGCAAATTCGCCTCCGCGCGAATAATTCACCGCGGACCTTTACTGCGAATGCAATATTCAAACGGTTGACGATTTCGGCTGTCAAAACTAAAATTAATATCTGACACTTGTGTGTTTGTGCAGATTTATTATTCATTGGGCGCTTAGGGCCTCGAGGTGACTGGGAAAATTGGGCGAGTGGAAATTCGCGCCGATGTTGAGGGATATTGAAGATTTCTCGGAATTCGGTCGAATCAAAATGTTGTCTTTATCGTATAATCTACTGGATGTTGTTGCATGAGGCTAAAAGCGATTGTGTAATGATTATATTGTATAACGACGAAATTGATCAAGGTTATTTTTCTCAATACATCAAAATGTTTAAAAAACTCTGGAGTGTTTTTATCACTTATAAAGATTCTATGATGATGAATTAAGTCGATTTTTTCCGAAAATATATTATTTTATTATTATGTCATTATGTAATTGATTATTTTGTAATTATTTGATTAACGTGTTATGAAAGAGAAATTATTTTTTCCCTGTTGTATAATAACTCGTCCCAAGCGAGGTAGAAAGTTGCGCTCAAAAATTTTTCAGTAAAATAGCTTCAGTAAAAAAACGTATTGAGATATTAGCAAATATGATTAAAGTATTACGAAGAGCGAAAATCATTCGTTCAATATTTACATATGTAAAAAATCATTTACGTAATAAAGTTTGATGTAATTTCGAAAATCTAAACAACTCTTCCCTATAAGATAATTTTTTTTTTTTGAATCCCAGAAAAATATGAAACAAACACATCAAAAATCCTCCAGCATTAAAGCACAGACAAAACAAGACATTTCCGAGAGGAACACGTAAAGCTCACCAAGAACGTCAAAACAAACAGTGGCCAGCAAGTGGTGCACGTCGGACAAGAACGTGATCGAACTGTCCATGAACAGTCAGACACACACACAGACACAATTTGAACACATTTGTGGCAAAATGGATGATACATTCAGTATAATATAATATGTACGTCCATCCGTACGTCCGTTGCGATGGCAAACACCGAACGTCGACAATAAGCGTCCTCGTAATGGCGGATGGAGCTAATCCTTTAGGGTGCTTGCATAATATTGAGATTTAAGCCTGATGGATGGGATTTTCGCCTGTGTGGTTCGATTATGTTATTCTCGTCTTTTGCTGGATCTGATTTTCCTGGAAACTTGACTTTGATATCAGTGGAGTTTCTGACTATTCATATTTTTGAAATTCGACGAATTCAAATTTGACTTTCTGATAATTTGACGAAAACGGATCGAAACTAAATCTGAAATCAATTAAAAATATTATTTTTTTTAAATAAAATTAATTTTTGAGTCTGGTTACTTGCTTTGGTAAGATTGCAATTTTTTTATTATTATAATGTGAAATGTAGAACCTATAATAGATATATAGATGAATGCTAAAATATATGCCAAAAATTCTAGGAAAGATGGCCATACGAGAGAGATGGCTAGTGGTCATTTCTGAATCAGCAACAACTATTATTTTTGAACTAAAATTGAATGTCCCGTAATCACGAAATATCCAATTTGAGTGCAAAAAATATAATTTCTGTCAATTTTCAGAAAAAAATGACCACCAGCTCTTTCGTAATTGTTTTATATATTATTTTGTTTCATCTTTATTACCATGAATAAATTAATATTCTTCTAAATTAGATTAATACTAAAGACAATCAGTAATTCGTTATTGTATCAGTAATCCTATTAGTTTTTGTTATGTATTTAAAATGACTCCATATTATAACATTACACGATTTAATATTTGTCTTCCTTTCTATATATAAAATTGAAACATTTCAGATATATATTCTGAAAAACTTGAAATTATATCTACATTTTTCAATCCAGAATCCAAATCTCAGCTCTATTATCCATCGAATCCGAATCGAATCGAATCCAAAAACCCAACACACATCAATAAATCGACCCATCACTAACATACGCAGGTAAGACAGTGAAAAAGATACGCAGGCACAACACACACATACAAAATATAAGAAGAGCACGAAGGAAAAACCCAATTTGGGCCACATCAAAAGCAAGAGCGAGTGTCCGATTAAAAAAAGGGGGCGGTATTTAGGGACGCCCTTTGAAGAGGTTGTGTGCAGCTGAGAAGTGATTAACGTTTCGTTTTTCCGGCCATTTTCGAGCGGGCATATTGTGTTTCGAAGCCTCGTTCCACTCTTTTGGGTCCATACCGCCCCACATTCCCCTTTTTGGGGGGTGTGAAATTATTTTTGAGCCGTACGTATGTAGGGGTTGAGGAACGTGGCTGGTGGCCAACGGCGTCACTGGAATTCAGAGGCGGATTTTTGTTTGATTTTTTAATGTGTTTTAATTGATTTTTTTTTAGTTTTATGAGAAAATTAATTTATTAGATATATATCATGTCTATTTTCAAATATTTATTTTATAGAACGTCGATTGTTTCTCTTGATTAGGGATGGAGGTAGTCAGGTTAATCATAAATCTGAATATTCCTAAAAAAAATGGACAGTTACATTTAGAATAAATCACTTTTTTTATATGTACACTTATTACTTTGATATCAAATAATATTCTTTATTATAAAAAAATCTGAAATTCTACATTTTACAAAAGAAAATTCGGAAAATTCATTGAAAATCAATATATTCTTATATGTTTTTGACAGTTTTGAATGATTTGATTAATCAAGATTCTAATGCAGTTTTCTACTTTACTGATACTTGTTCTATTAATATTTTTTTCATCATAATTTTATATCTATACTTACACAAAATTTATATCAAAATTCAACAAAATCATCTATCTAAAATCAAAGAATTTTCTTTTTAAGGAAACTCCTTTCGTATATTTACTTACATAGTCAAAAATTTTACGTTGCATTTATGTATTACTTTAATATAGCCTTTAAAAATATTTTATTTAAAAATTTAACTTCCGAGTACGGTTCTGTATAACAGAGGCCTATTAAAATGATGAGATCAGTGTCCGACTTTTGCGATGGTGCACCATAAGGACCAAATGGCCCGTCTGAATTTATTATTACATGTTATATCAGTTCTTTTGCGCCTTTAGAACGTAAAGATTTTGCATTTTCATACGAGCAATTGAAACCTCAGCTGAAAACTACAAATAAATTCAAACATCTACATCAACATTATTCAGAAAACAATCGAATTTTCCGATTCTTTTATTAATTTAATATTTAAACTTATATTTCAGTGCAAATAATTTGTAGCGAATTTTCCGCAAATATTCTCGCGAACGTATAGCAGTCGGATTCTCTTGTTTCGTAGTGTTTATTTTTTTTCCCATCGTCGATTACAAGGATAAATGGCAGAGAGATACGTGCAAGTCGTGGCAAGAATAATGTGCAGTTTTCTTGTATTTATTCTCATAACAGAAGCTGGTGCAGTTTGTGTGTTTAAAAGCTCTCGTTACTACAGCGCGGAAAACGTGAGCCGCTTTTCCGAGCCAATTGTCTTATTCAATTTCAAAGCGTATCCAAATATCAAAATTTTCGCTTCGGAAAATATCTCGTGTCTTAATGTTGAACAAATTCGAATTCGAGGCGCTTGTATCGCTCCGTGTTTGCACTGAAACGAGAGTAATTGAAATTATTAAAAAAAATGTGAATCAAAATTTATCTTTGCCTTCTGAAACAGTTTACTTTCGTATATATGAGAATCTTAAAAACCAAGTGATTTTTTCAAACTATTGGTGTTGAGCAAGAAAATCAAACTAGTATTTTTGGCCACTATGACTTCTTCAAAACCTGATTGTATGCATTTAAACCCTTTATAATATTCGAAAGAAACGATTAAGCTATGATATCAATTAAGAAAAATGACATGTGACTCTCGCCAGAATCTGTCAGAGCTCGAACCCAGCATTACGAGAAAACTGATTTCCACATGACATGCACAAACACTTCATACCATTTCACTATCGACTGGCTAATCCTAAAATATAGCAATAAAATGAAATTAAAATTAAATAAAGTATCACATGCTTGTGTTCGTACTCACAGAATTGAATAATTGTCCATCTCTTTCATTTATTTCATCTAAGACGTGTAGTCTGAAGTGTGTTTCTTTCTCATATAATCAGCGCCTATTTTATGCAATTTTCATAACAGCAATGCTAATCAAATTGCAACCCATGCGTCACACAAACAAACCAGCGCTATCATTATAATGGATTTTACGCCTTATATACGTTAAACGTTGCAGTTTCGTAATTACGACGCGTAGCTCGGAGCGTAAGGCGGCGGGCCAACGAAGTGACCGTGCCGAGTTCGAGGCACGGCTGAAAATTTCGAGCATCGTTAGCGTATTTATAATATAGATACTAACTGAATATATCAACGCAGTTTTGAAGCGTTACACGGACACGCACACAAAACAGCGCTACTATATACTCAGATAAGAACATATTTTTTTCCAAAACCACCATCAAACAAAAACACACACACACTCACATTAAACCAGCACCAAATTAATGCGGCTCCACACTGCGGCTCACAAAGGCACATACACAGCCCATAATTAGATTTTGCGGCCCAGATAGGCCATTGTTGGGCCGTGTCCCGTGCGATCTTTACGACCGATCTGTCGCAGGACCGTCCATAAATCCGCGTCCATCACCGCACTCCTTCGAAGCCTCCGAGCGAATTTCGGACGTGCGAATATGCATTTGGGACTGCGGTGAATCGGCAGCAAGATCGCTATCTAACGGGATTTGAGGCTACGGTTTTGATGCAAAAACGCATCTCGGTCGCTAAAGATTGCATATTAGTAGACTTTTAGATTTTTTAATGAAAATTTTTGATGAATTTAGTAGAAAGATGTTCAATTTTTTAAAGAATTCTTATGATTTTTATGAAGTGTATTGGTCAATTCACATTGTGACAGTTGCTGTTGCAGTTGTCGTTTCTTTCCAGCTCTATCAATCACATTTAATATTCTCTTGCATACCCAAGAGACAGGTAGTAATTGTCATAACGTGAATAAATAAAGTCATAAAGAAATTGCAAAATATTCATGGATTATTACGCGGCGTTTACATATATCTATTGCTACTCCTGCTGCTGTTGACTTTCTCACTCTAACATTTGCATCTTATATGCATATGCGATAAAGAGATAGATGTAAACGTTAGAACGATAAATACAAAGCAACATGAATGTCAACAACCACATGTAAACGCCACGTTTAGCCTCATCAGCATGATTTACTGAAAACTATATCTTCGACTTACATTCTTAAGTTATTATATAGCTTTTTTATAAAATTTATTTTTCTTATTTCACGAAAAGATTGGATTACGTTTAAGATTAAATTGAATTGGTCGAACGATCTATTTATTGATTGAGTAGCTTCTATGATTAATTTCATAAGTTGCAATGTCATTTCAACAATATTATACTTAGATTTGTATCATTTTTTTCAGATATGAAAAAAAGAGAAAACTATTTATACCATCTGAAGATGATTTCATAAGAAAAATATAAATTTCATCAAAAGTTTCTAAATTTTCCAATGAAACATTGCAACATGTAACTATCGAATTGTACAGTGTAAACGATTCTCATTCGAACAATCATGGCGAGTGGTCTCCGAAGATTTTCGAAGACCGTCAGTTTACGAATCTTCCCAGGGTATTCAGCCCCACGGAGACTTCTTCCCTTCTTCGAAATCGTATGGTCGTTATTGTCTTATATTATTTTTGTTCGTGGTGTGTTCGGATATTCGGGATACGTTCGGATATTCGGATCACGTTCGCGGATTAGATTCCGATTTTTATTACGGCGCCCCACTTGGCTTCGAGGATATCGGGAAATTTACACCTCGTATATCCACTATATCGTATTGTATTGCATTATGTTCGAGCAAATCATTTATTTGATTGTTTTATGTATTGATTATAATATAAATTTCATTTACATACTGTACATTCACACTACGTACAAACGCCTCAATCGATAAACTCACAGATACAGATTATAAATCGATATTATTTATAACGACAAAGTTTTTCAATTTCGAAAATAGAGCACTTAAATCGAATCACGCACATTAAAGCTCAATTTTACATTATAGTTGACTGTTCGAAAGATCAATCGACGACAAACTTCGGTTTTGTAACAACGAGAGTTAACCCATTCGAAAGTTAACGCTTGCAAACTCCACTAATAGTTCGAACAAGAACGAAGATTAATCCTATCAATTAACTATTCAAAATTTTCGCATACAAAAACCGTCGATCGACGCATTAATCCGAATTCTCAAAGTATAAAAGGGCAAAATTACACGTGAGAAAATTTTCCTTTGTAAAAACAGTCGGAAAATTTCATGAAAAGCTCCATCGAACAATACGAGTGAAACAATAGTTGCGAACTAAATGAAAATAAGATACTAGAAAATGTTTTTTAGAAAATTTTAAAGAACTTTATATGAATATGTTAACAAGTTAGATTTCATATTATGATTCTAGCCTCTCATTTTTAATTAAAATATTTTTTTTTTCGAAAACATTCCTATACAAAAATTAAAATATAACCACAAAACGAACCGTTCAAACATCACAACTTTACTGCAAATCGCACCACCGACTAAAGCAAAAAAAAAAAACTGCAACTCATTTTTTTCCACCGACGATTGACGACCCCTGGCCGTCCTGGACGCGAAGTCCATAAATCAACCCTCGAATTATCTCCGTTCATAAATCACGCGATAGTTTCGCTTTTGCGTTCTATTATGATGCGTTTGACGCACCTGGCTTTGCGGGGAAAAAAACGGGGAAAAATCCCCGGATCGATGTGATTTATCGGGGATTTTCCGCGGGAACTTTCCGGGCCGGACTTCCGCTTTTCCGGGTTGACGAGTGCGCCTTGAATATTCATGGGGTTGAGAGGGTAAACAGTGCAGCTGACCGATAGTGGGTTATGGGGTGGTGCAGTTCTGAATAGGGGTTGTTTGATGTTAATCAGTGCGGAATAAATCTGAAATTGAGTAGAAAATTTTTATCTGAATTATACTCACTTGTATAAGAGTGGTTATAAAATATTTTCGTTTTTTTATTGATAATTCCAGAGTGAAATTCACCGATGTAATGTAAAGTCTTTGGTATGGGGTTTTGAGATCATGAAGGATTTCAAATATGTGGCTTAATAAATTGATATTGAAATGAGGAGAAAGTGCATCATTGGTGAAATGGTCTAAGATTCTATATCTTGATAAGGCTATAATTGTATAATCTGTTCTATATACCCTACAAGAAGAGGCTATTTTCGTTGGAAAGCTTAAAATTAGAGTCGAATAGAGAATGGACAAATATATTATTACAACAAAATATATCTAGAATACTTCTATTCTGAACAATTCAAATTTGATTTTTTTATGCAACGCTTCATTTCAGAGTATTTGTATATTGATGCATTTGTTTATTTTAATTTGAAAAAATAATAATTTAAGTGATAAGTATTCGGATAACTTTAGAACAAAAGACGAATTTCACATCGAAATTTTATGAATCCAATTAAAATAATATCTATTTGCGATAATATTCTGAATAATTAGGTATTTCCGGTAAGTATATTTATTTTTGTTCAAGTATTTTGGGTCTATATTTTCATATTTTTTACTCGGTTCTTTTAAGTGTTTGAATATAGTATACGTAAAATAACTCTTTCGTTTCAGCTGAGTTATTAAAAAATTGCAATCATAAAGCTTTATAAGTCATAAAAACTAATTTAATTAAAAAGACAGCTCCTTCAGTCGCAACCATAAAACGAACATTTTTACTTCCGGAGGGCGATTAAAATATAGCTTTCTTTTGCTATCTCAAAATTTTATGAAACCCGCACGATTTTACAGCAAACATAACCAGTCAATAGCACACTAGTAAAGCGTGTGTGTATACAGAACCGAGCTAAGTATTCATGTAATACTGAACTCAAGCCATAAGAACTAAATATAGAATTTTCCCAATTTTCATATCTATTGATCGATTTTAGGTTAAAATTCTAATATGACAAATCCTTCTAGGAAGTGGGCGTATTCTGCAAGTTCTTCGAGCTTCAAAGTGAGAATAATCCGGCCAAGATGTAGTCGTTAAAGCCCCATAGGGTCTATGTTTAGCGGAACACACAACTTTGACTTATTCTCTCGGTTCGATAAAGTGAACGGTGGTCCAACTTCGGTGGAAACTCGTGTTAACAAAACAATCTGCAGAGGGAACAACGCCGCTGTTGTGCTATTCGCGAATTCAACATGTCGAGGAAAAATATCGTATGTTTATACAGGATGTGTGTTTCTTATGCCATGTTGATACGTTATAGTCTGATCGTTGGAAATTGAGGATTTTGCTCAGAATTGCGCATTTCTCAGGTCGAGTTTGAAGATGTGTGAAAATAGCTTCCGCAACATGTTGCTATGGTGAATTTTTCATGTTTTTATTAAACCATTTTATCTAACTTTCTTTGTGTCATTGTCCCGATGTACAAATTTACAGATTGTCGGATTAAAACCGTTAAATTATAGGTTCATATCCTTGGACATGTATTTTAAAATAATTATATAAAAAATAATTTACGTCGATATGGAATGTAGTCCTATCATCATGCAATATTCATTAGCTAAAAATGAGGGCCATCCTTAAAAAACATTCTGTTGGTAACATATGTATATGTATTATGTTCGTAATTTAGTAGCTCGTAAACCGATATGACAAAATTATTAATTAACTAATTTCGTTTTTTCGTTTAGTTCATCTGTGACATTGTACATGGATGGACACGCACGTTTTATTTTCCTTCTGAAGTGTACTTATAATTAGTGATTAAAATACGCTTTTATATTTTTACCGATTTTTTTTCAATAAACTAAAAAATAACTGTTCTATAAAATATTTCAAAATACAGTAACGAAATGTTCAGAAAGGTTTATAATAGTTCTTTGAACGAAGTTGCAACAATTTCTCAGAAAGAAAATAAAATAAAAATTGATGATGATTCAAGAAATAATAAAAATGATGATTTTTGTTGGAATCACTTTCAAGATTTTTCTTCTAGTACAAGTCTTCATGGGATTAAATATTTGGGTGAAAGTAAACGCTCTACATTGGAAAGGTAAAAGTTAAAAATTACCCTTATTTAAACATTTCATCAATTTCAGTATGCTTTTTGCAGAACATTGTGGTTGATTATGATAGCTTTGAGTGTTTATGGATGCGGTTTCATGATTTTCAAAATATGGAAAAAATGGGATCAAAATCCGGTGATTGTGACCTTTTCTGAAACCTCAGTACCTGTTTGGGAGGCAATTATTATATCTATTGCAATTTTAGCACATATTTTTTTCATATTAAATTAATAGAATAAATATTTCAATAGATTCCATTTCCTGCAATTACGATCTGCCCAGAAATAAAAGTTAGTCAAATTAAATTCAATTATACCGAAGAGCATAAAAATCTTAGATATGGGATTGATAAAAATAAGACAGAAGAAGAGTAATTTTTCAATTGAATTTTAATTATTTAATGATTTTTTTAAGAATTCAATTACTTGATATTTACACCATATTTTCCATTTGCTTCAGAATTTTAAAACTGGAATATGCATCTATGGTGTGTGACTTTAGTATAAGTCAATCTTCAAATAATTATATTAATAAGAGTATTTTAAATTTTATAGATGAAGTAAGTGAAATATTTTAAATGAAAATTAGATATATAAATCAATTTTTTCATGACTTTAACTATGTAGGTATCTATTGGAAATTACGAATTATTTGATAATTGTTTTTGGAAGAGAAAAGTTCAATTTTGTAATAAATTATTCAGTCCAATTTTCACTGAGGATGGAAAATGCCGTAGTTTCAATATGTTATCCGCAAATGAATTGTTCAGAAAGACAATGTTATAATAATTTATTGAATTTTAATCAATACTTGCTGAGATGTTTTAAACATTTCATAAATTTTAGGAATAATACTGGCTTAAACACATTTAAACATAGTGAATTCATTGCATCGGATTCTGATAAAAGCAATTCAAACGATCCTTATCCGCGAAAAGGACTAGTTAAGTAGAAATTAAACATTAAATATATTATAGTATTTTACTTGTTTTGTGTGATTAATGTGTCTGTATTATTAGGTATCAGGAATTAATGGTGGTCTTTCTGTGGTCTTATATTCAGATACAGCAAATGCAGATTTTATATGCTCAACAACTTCTCAAGGATTTAAGGTAATCATCTTTTTTTTAAGAATACCTAACTGCACTATGATTTTTATTTAAATTAAACGATAATTGTAGATTTCTTTACATTCGCCATCGGATTTCCCTCAAGTTTCAAGAAAACCATTTATATTACCAGTCAATACTGACATGATAATTGCTATTAAGCCTAAAATATTAACGACTTCAGAAGGACTTGCTTCATATGAACCAAATAGGTGCATTTAATTTAGTTTTTTATTTATCTATAAAAAAAAATACTATCTGAATTGTATTTTTGTTTATTTCAGGAGAAATTGTTACTGGGATGCTGAAAGATATTTATATTATTTTCAAATCTACACTCAACAAAATTGTCAAGTGGAATGTTTGTCAAATTATACCAAAAATATTTGTGGATGTGTTGCTTTTTGGATGCCAAGTGATAAATAATTTAATTTACATAAATGTACATACATATGAGTGTAATATATGTACAACAAAAGTATTTTTTTTCGTTTAGGAAATGATGATGATAAAATATGTTCTGTAGGAAAATTTCGGTGTATGAAATCTGCACAAGGTATTTAAGAAAATACCCTTAACAAAATGCCATGAAAAAAAATTATTGAATGAATTTTCGAATATTATAAGATTGATACAATTCGATATTTTCAGAACACTTAGAAAATACTATTAGATATTCGATGTCGGGCAAAAAGAATGAAAATCAAACAGAAAAAACATCATGCAATTGTCTTCCAGGTTGCACTTCCATTGACTACGAAGTGGAAACTTCTCAATCAGAAATACGCTGGAAAGAAATACTTAGAGCACAAGAATATGAAAATTTGTTCAACTCAACGTTAGAATAATTTACATACATAATCAATGCACTGATCATAATCTGTTTTGATTTGTCATTGAAAAATATTTTCATACTGATGTATTTAATATTTCTATAAGGTTTTTATTTGTTTCATAATTGCAGGGTACAGGTTTCCCGTATTAGATTTATTTTCAAAGATTTAGAATTTATACCATCTCGTAGATCTGAATTGTATGGATTGACTGATTTCTTAGCTAACTGTGGTGGAATTTTAGGCCTTTTCTTAGGATTTTCTATTTTGAGTCTCTTGGAAATTTTATATTTTTTAACCGTTGGGTTAGAATTCAAATATTATATATTTTCATTAATTAATTTCATATAATATTTATTAAATATAAAAACATTTATTTTAGGCCGGTATTCAACATGAAACGTAAAATTGAAATGAATAGAAAAAAATTCAGAAATACTCGAAGACAGAAACGACAAATTGAAAGAGAAGTTTAACTTATTCAATCAACTTTTCGCGTGAATTGGAAAGGTTGAACATTACGATTGTAATTAAAACTTGAAGTCTTCATTGAAATACTAAATAGGTTTATTATTTATTTTTAACAAATTATTTAATTAAGCACAAGAAATTTCAATATAATATGAGTGAACTATCAATAAACAGATAAACAGATCGATGAATTTTAACAAAATTATATTATAGGAATTACTAATGTTGAAAAAGAATTGTTTGTGTTCGGATGTTTTTTCTTGCAACTTTGTTGGTTATTATTAAGTACATACCTTTATATACGATTTTATTTAAATTGACTAAAATATATGACGACTGAATTTCACAAAGGTCACAATACAGAAAATGGTTTAGTATCATATTTAGAACCATATTCTGTACTTAACTCGATATCGATAAAAAAAATGTCACTTATGTTCTTTGTGAAATTCAATCGTCATATAAAGTTAAGAAAATTATTAAAATATTATAAAATAAATTCAAATCCATAATATAAGTCTATGTTAGTATTAATTTCCCCATATTAATTCGCCTGCTTATAATTTATTACCCAAATACATTAAATTCATGAATGATGAATACATCAAATCTTAAAACCACATCAGACGAACCATCAAACATATTAAATCAAAACCAATAAACAACGCCCATATTAAAAATCAGGAAAAAATCTCAAATATTCAACGCACAGGTAAACCTCAACTTCCGAGAAGAAACCTTCACGATGAAAAGCACCGCTCTTATTTTTTTGCCCAGTGTTTGTTCTGATGATTATCATCGGTCAGCTTCATCATCGTTGTCATCTCGTGACCGATGATCGATCTCGGTAATTTACGATGCGGTAAAAAAAAGGGAACACATGCATGTAAATACGAAAATTACCTGAACAAACACGACGATTTATGATCCGGACCCTTTTTAAGGTATGCCCGTTGAGTGGTGTCGTGTTTTAAAAACGTTTTGACGAATCTGATACTTTCGTGGAAATGCTGTTAATTTTTCGATGGGGAGTATTTCAATTATGTGTTTGTTTTTATTATGTAGAAACGATTTTAATTCTTGTAGATATATATTTTTTTCGTTTGATATTTTATCGAATTTAGAAACTGCTACGTTACTCTAGTTGAACTTTACCAATTTATTGAAATCATATAAGCGCATCGAATGTGAATCCTCAAACTTTTTAAATATGAAAATAACACATACTCTGCAATTTCACAGATCTATATAAATACAGAAATACTCGAACCGAGAATCTATGTTTTTAATATTTTAGTATTTTTCTATTAATTTAATATCACTACATTGTTTGCAATTTCTATCGATATATAAAACCAAAAATGATTCAAATTAAGTGGTTTTTTTTTTAAGAAAACCTTTGTATGACTTATGTTGAGTTATTTTATCCTAAATTCGTTTCATTCGTACAATGTTCGTTCTCACAAACAGAAAAGAGTCATGCTGTAAAAGAAATGTCAACAGGAGAGATTTTGTACACCACTGTTAAGATATTATAACCTATTTACATATAGCTGTTGCCATTCATGTAATCATCGCCTTTCCATCATCGAATGTTATAGCACATAAAAACAACAGCTAAATCTAAATTCTCCATTTGATATGACCTAAGGCGAGGCTTTTCACTGCTCCAATTGACTTCGCAACGAGTTTCAGTCAAAATCTTTCGAAAATCCACGGATCAGGGACGGATTTTGACAGTTAATGAACTGACAATAACACATGAATAGTTAACTCAAGCAATGAAAATACCTTATAATAATTTCCCAACCTTCCAATCATATCAAACCACAATTTGAGAACCGCTAGTTATTAGCCGCTATGCACGGTCAGTCGAAGGACAGTCGCACCGACCGTAATCACATTTCGTAAACTGAAAGTAATTAAAAGTTTTAATGGGAGACGAAACGCCATTTGTTCCGCGGGGGGATGGTGTACAGGGTGGGCCATAAGTGCCGGTGTGGAGCGACAACTTTTGATGACGACAAACCGAAACTAGACGAGGTGCGGTTTAATTTAAACCGTCGGAATTGTCGCGAGATGTGTTTGCCCTCATCGCTGTATCGCGTCTTATATAACGACCGAAAAGGCCAAGGGATACAAGTGACAAATTTGCCGAAATTGAGCTATGTACAGGAATCGCTTCGATGGCGAAAGGATATAAACGAATTTGGAACGCGTACCGAGATGTATCATCAAATCACTCGACCTCCTCCTAATACATGTAGGTACATGTTCAACTTTGAGCGATATTTTCTAGAAGTCATTTGTACCCCTTGGTCTTTTCAGTCGTCATATAGAGTTGAAATTGGTTATAATTAGCGCCATTGATGAGACTTTAGGGTTGCGCTGTTGTCTATGGGTGAATTGACCCTTTGTATATTGATTGACGATTTCGTTGAAATAATGAAAAACGAAGATGTAATTCTTAATAATTAAATACTGTTCATTATTTATAATCTTTCATATGAAATGTTTTATTAACTAAAGAATATTATATTATTAACATAGACTTAGCTCTTAACTATCGTACATAGGTTTCGTTTAAATTAAAATTTAAATTCAATTGTTTATGAACCTATTTTATATACGATTCAAAAATATTTTCATTCAAATTGAACATAGCAAAAAAAAACACGTTTGTTTATTGTTTTACAAATCAAAATTGCACAATCGGAAAAAGCGTTATTTGCACACATAAAACATCGCCCCTTTCGAAAATGGAATAATGCATTAATACTGAAAAGTAAATATTCACGTTTTAAAATGAAAGCTTAATTAATCACGAAACGATTCGGAGCCACTTATAATGCAAATAGAGGCAATTTATCAAAAACAGTTTTTGCTATCGCATTTTGCGATTTCGCGTTTAATTTATGTGGGAAACTCCGATACATTCGTTTTGTATTTGCCGAACTTTATCATAAACATTGTTCGACGCTTGATAAATTCGTTAAGTGCTTGCTTTGCAGAATTAATTAACGAAATTAAGCTTCGCTCAATTATGTAATTTGAAAAATACTGATACAGATGATCGATTTGATTAATTCTCGATGTTTTCTATGAATCAATTCATATACAAGGAATTGGATTTTCTAAGAATTCACCCTTAACATCGAATCGACCCCTAGTTGAAATGGCTTTTCCCAGAAAACACAAGTTGCGAATTAAGTCGACACGAATAGGAACCAACTTGGTCCTTTACAATATACGATGGGGAGGATCACTAAAATAGAACCACTCTCATAATAATTAAAATTCAAAATTTATATTTTAGTAAAATTTTCAGATTCACAATTTCTTTCAGCAAAGAACTTTCTCATTAATAATGTAATATTTTGATTATTTTACTGTTTTCTCATAAAATTATTCTATTTTAGCGACTTTTCTTATATTATACGAATGTACATACAACTTTGACCCTTTCCCGACCGATGTCAATCAAAAAAGAAACTCTCACCGAACCGAAGCCCATTTTCCTTATTCGAATGGAAATTCGAGTTTTGAATATTTCCATGCATAGTTGACTCACTCTGACGAATAACTTGAAATACGTTTCAACGAAATATAAAATAATCGATCGATTCAAATCAAAACATCTCAAAATATATTTCAAAATAATATAAAAAAACGTAAGAAAATTAAAGACAAAAAAGTCGTGAATTTTGCAATAAAGCCGTGAGCGTGACTTACGACCAGCCGTTGTGAGCGAGATGAGGGTAATAAAAAAATTAAGGTGTAAGCCACTCAAGACGATTGGCCGAGACTTTTAAGGAAAAACGGTTTAAGTCCCGAAATTTATTACGAGGCTCGGCACTTGACAGTATGGACGTTCGTTAGGGGGAAGGAATTAGGGCTCGAGTTTTACAAGCGAACGTTAAAACAATAGCTGAAAACCCTTTCGTTGTCGTTAATTTTTTTTTGATCTCGGAGCATTGTGTTGCATTTGGTTTATTGCTGCGTTCCAAATTGATAATTTATATCTTTATAAAAGCTCTAAATGCAATTGAAATAAAATGCATTTTTTACCATTTTATTTTCGATATTGTATATTTCAGTCAGTGCTTGAAGTGACAAGAATTTGGTATGGCTGGACAGCCAAAATTTGATCTTACGTTTTTGGTCGATATCATATTGACAACTTCTATTTTAGCTATGCTATGTTATCTAAGTTGATTTAGTTAATACTTGTACTTCAAGGGAGAGCAATTTTTCTTTCATTAATTGATCCATATCAATGAAATTTTCAAAAATGTGCAATAATACGTATTTTAAATGTCCTTGCTAGTCCAAATTTTTTCTACGTGAGACAAACTAAGATAAGATTCTCTCAAGTTAAATTTATTCATAGTTTTCTAGATTAAATAAGGTTAAGATAGATTTATGTATTGTTTAATAATACTAACTAATACTTAAATAATATTGAATAAAGATCTAGCACAAACGCACTAATCAAATCGTAACTAATTGTAAGTCTCAAGACAATATCTGAACAATTGTCAAATTATCATTGTTTCAGAAACTAACTGTAGCATACCTGGTGATAAAATTTAGATACAAATTCCTTAACCATCTTACCTAACTTCTCATTAAGAACTAGAGCATAGAATCGAACTTATTAGTTCTGGTAGTTATTATTGAGGGCATTCGATCTTTACGGCGCTGCACTTCCTGAAAGGACTACTACCATCCGGTTTTCAGTTAACCATTTAACCGCGACGCCAACATCGTAGTTAATTTCTAACGGTTAGTTACGAGCTACTTCCACGTTGCCAACAAAGCGAAACAGTTTACTATCGACTGTATGAAACCAGCCACTAAATATCTAAGCACACACAGTGGGACTAACCGTTTGCCTGAGTAATTGCTTAGAAATATATTTTCCGATGATATTTATATATTTTTTTAAATCGACTCCAATAGTCATTAGGAAAAAATGATGCAGAAAATACGTCTACTATGGCGCAAATTCCAATTCACGCTATATTATTTCATAACAACTCATACAAGTACTCATTTCTTTACATAGAAAATGAAAATATAGAATTTCATTCATCTTCAAACACATTCAGATATGAGACTTGTAGCTATAGTAAATATTTTTCCTCTTGATAAGACCTTTCAAACGGCACTATTGGATCCAGGTACCGATTTGCTCGTTCTTCTTTATTCGAAATTCGTTTTGTATCAATTGTCAGAAAACAATATGTTGACACAAGGCAGAATTCGATACAGCTTTTCTGAAATATATGCACCTATATGCATCAAAAGTGATATCGTATCACTTCCACTGTGTGGAAAATGGAAACTTTTGAACTGAATCCAATGGCCACTTTACTTTACTTTGTGCCGGTTCACTTCGACTAGATACGTTCGCGAAGAAAAGTAATGTTCTCCGGGGACTGGATTCGATACAAGGTGTCTTTGTAATATTTTCGCTGGAGCTAGTATGTTTTAATGATAAAATCGGGAAAGTTTCGTCTTGAGGAAAATCGTACATATACCTAGCTGAAAAGTTTAAAATAAAACGTTCGTTTAATAAAACGTTCAGATTCGATGTAATTTTAAACGATTTTTCACAGAGAAAAATATAAGTAGAGAAATGTGGGTTGAACGTTCTTGGGGTAAGTTGTTGCAAAATTACTTCGTCTATCAACATTTTTCGTTAGAGTAATTTAAATGATTGTCAATTTTACACAAATATGAATGTCCTTTAGTTGGTATCACTATCCTTTTTTTCTTATTAAATATTCGGAATAATTTATACCTGTAATCTTCAGCCCCACTTTTCTCTACTTCTTCCAACTTTGAGGAAATTTTATCCTATCATGAAACATTTTCAAGTAAATTTTCATTATATCTAGCAAATTAACAACATATCAAACAACAATAAAGTATACATGTTCCACTAAACAATCCTTCCCAGACACACATTCTTAAACTCCATCAATCAGAGAAGAACACCCTCGAACGAAGCGAGAAAGAATCCTCGCCTTTTTTTATGTATTTCTCCTCCGGCACACGTACATAGGCAAAAATCCCATTTGAGAAATTGAACCGGCCGCATTTTAATAAAGATTGAATTATTTATATACAAGGCCTGTACACATATTCGCTCCTGGGTATACGCATCCAGGCTGACAGACAATCTCCACTTTAGCATAAAGTCGTATAAGTTGAAGGTTTCCCGAAATGTTGCTCGAAACACGGGTCGTCTACGGGAAAGTCCTTTCGTATCTAACTCGCCTGTATATCCATAGTTTATACCGGAATAATTGTAAGCATATGAGGGATTTCGATTCAAATGTATCTAAAATTTTTATTGATCGAATAGAATTTTATTTAATTAAGTTAGGAAGATTTTCCGATATCATAAAAGGTAGGTTTTTCAAGTGCATACTGTGAATCTTTTTCAGAATGTTGTATTTTGGGTGTAGAAATAGATTTTTTAGTAGTAGTAGTAGTAATAATAGTAGTTTTATTAGTTTAAGTATAAGTAGTTTTTTAAAAGTAGTTTTTTTTCCTATGATTTTTTTTCATTATAAAAACTTTTCCTTTTATAGGTGGATCGATTGTTTCTTTGAACCTGTCTTAAATCTTAGACTGAAGAAGACAGGTATGGTACTAGAAATGTACGAAATTCGCATATTTACCATAAAAAAAATAAACCCACCATCCCTGTTTTAATGTTCAAATTATGGTTGGAAAACCTACCCCCTATATCTACTAGTACATTTTCGAGCTCGACATGATCCGATTTGTTGCCAAAAATTCTAATTTACTTTTTATAAAAATAATTATGCTAATTGCAAATGAAGGAATAGATAATTAAGTAATAATACGCTATTTATATAAAAATACAAAAATAAAATATAATACAGTTAATAAACCTACCCCGTGTTCCCCTACCGTTTTCGACACAAATATATTACATAACATAACCATAACGAAATTAACATTTTTAATTAATTTAATATCAAATACTAGTAATCATTCCATCAAATATACGTATTAACACAAGTCTGATTAAAACAAAGTTACAATAGGTTTGCAATATATTATGTGATCCTATTATAAACATAGCGTAGAGCAAATGACAACTCGAGCGTCACGCGAATAGACAGTAAAAGATAACAACACACAAAAAACAAAGATAATAAACAGACAAACTAGCACTATTATTGCATTAAATTTAAAAATCAATCGAAAAATAATTGAATCAATGAATTTTCTGAACATGTCAGAATTTGCACCTGAACGCTCGGTGTTATGTGTACATTTCGGAGATGGCCGTTCGCAGAAGGCTGATGCTGAGGAGGTTCTCTCGGCAGATAGCACACACGCAAGAAAAAGGTTTACCATATCAATCATGCCTGACGCAGGTCCTTGAAAGGATCTTATTTAATACTTAGAAAAGTGGACGCCAGGGCGTTACCCTGCAGGGCTGTCACTCTCGAAGAAGGATCTTCTGCTTATACCAGACACGAGCTGGATTTAGATTTAACGTCTATTATTCATTTCGATGTCGTTATCTAGGATTGTTGAATGGAAACTGCTCAATTTATGTTGTATACCTGTAGAGTTTATATTTTAGGAAGAATATTGCTTGAGTTTTTATGGGATGTACATGCAATGTTAATGGTATTTGATGTTTCGAGGAAATATTGCGAAATTTATGTTTTTTGTGGTGATTCATTTCAAAATAAATCGATTTTTTTATGGTTAATTAGAATATAATAGATCGGGAGGAAAATTATGAGTTCAAGTAGTGTTTGAATGTTCTCAGCAGTTCAATTGTTTGAAAGATTTAAATCGATTCAAAAGTTCGAAAATTTTCAAAAGAAATACGATTTAAATGAGTTACAAAGTCTGGAAACTTTATAAATGAAAAATCTGACTGGATATTTGCCTATAATTCAATCAAATTCATACGGAATCATAGAACTAACTTAACATTTCCATATTTTCTACCACACATTTACTGAACTTCAATATTGCTTTGAAATATCGAATAGTTTAAGAATATTTTTCAAATACTCGAAGTGCAAAGGCTAAACAATGAAACTTTTTAACTCTCTAATGATTACCATAATACAAATAATATAAAACCCAAGTACCTACATACATATTTTAAAACTTTAAACGAATTCAAACTAACAAATTTTAAATCACCCAACGACCAAATCGTGAAAAACCCAAAACAAACTTCCACCAGACGAAAATTCACTCCAAAATTCCCACACATATAAAGCACACAATCCACCGAAATAACACATGAACACTACACGTGCCGGCGGTTTTGAAAATTGTCAATTAAAACTTGTCAAGAGGCTCGCCTACATTATTGAGTGCTCGGTCCGGTCCTCGGCGACCTCTTAGACGAAGGCTTTATTATTCATTCACAAGGGCGACTGCCGCACTTGACCTTAATCATCGGGCTCGCTTTTCATTAAGGATCATCCTCTGAACACATCCTGCGAAGCCTCACTGTTTAGAAATTGCCCTATGCTTAGTTCTGTGTATCAAGTTCTTAGTGGTCTGTGTTATATTTTAGTGATTGATGGATGTATGAAACTTTCAGTGTGTAATGTCATTAACTTCATTCTATGAAAAAAATATATGTAAATGTCAAAGTACTTGGAATAGTTGTAAATTTTTATGTGTGATATTGTCCTATGCTCAGTTCTGTGTATCAAGTTCTTAGTGATCTGTAGTATAATATAAATATGTTCTATGCATATAGTGATTATTAATCCAATGCAATGAAAAAAAATAAATGTCAAATCTTTTGAAACAGTCACAACTTTTCATGTGTGAAATATTTTTCATGAATTATAAAGATAAATAACATTTAAATGACAAAATTTGTTTGGTTACCGAATAATATGTCATTTTAATTAATTTCGCACTCTAATACGAACTAACAACATACGTAGCTTATTTTATACGTGCATTTATAATTTCGGATGAATGGAATAATGAGAAGGATTCTGAAAAACGCATCAAACTTGTTTCATCGTTTTTCTTGTATGGCTTTTTGTTTTACAGAGTTAATCACGTTGTGCACTGAACTGTTCATACGTGTATAATGTGATTTTCACTGATTCGGAACTCAATTAGGCTGTAATTATTGTATACGATCGATAATTGTATGGAAATTTGTCCGATTGTAATCATGACGAATTGAGCACTTTTGTTATTGAAATATAGATGGCTCTATTTATTTATAAGATCTTCGAAAATCATTGATTAAATTTTCGTTCTTCTATCTGTCTATTTATCCTTACACTGCATTTGTAATAATTTTTAACGAGTTAAAGAGTCTCTTTGTAAATTCAAATCTATTATAGCTGTCAGGTGTATTATTTCAAAAAAGTTAAATAACGACGTTAAAATAATTCGAGTAATCAAACACACTTATTGACAGAATTAACGAGGTACCTAATCATTATGTAGCACTGTCGTTGATTACATTTCGAAATAATTGCGTTTCGCATTTGGAATTGAGGAGCTCGGGGCGTTTGTGCTTAGGACGAAATTAAAAACGAGAGAAAAAGGGAGCTTTTAATTACACGACATTCTACTCGGCTAGGAAAAAGGACTCAATTAAGCGCGACACCTTTCTGCTCTAATGGCGAATCAATTACAGGGAACTTTTCATCGTGTTAAAAAATATAAAAACGACGAGAGATCCGAAAAGAAAATTTGCGGAAAATTGGCGTGATTAGTTCGAGTGCTCGCTCCAGTTAATATTGGCATTGAAAAACGTAAGCTGCTTGAAACGGGAAACGTTCGAAATTGAAAATATTTTTAATTAACTGAAAAACATCGAAAATAATAATTAACGTAAAAAAAATATATTAAAATTCAATCGATAACTGACTTCTGTAATTTGAGTAACTCTAGAATCTGTTTTCTTTTAGCTGAATATGAACTGTTGTATAATATTAATCGAAAAATAAAACAAATGAATAGAATTTAAAAAACTTTTGAAGCACCTAATATAATCATATTTTTTATGTGTAAAATATATTTTCTGAAAAATAAAGATAAGTATTATTAAACGACAAACTTTATTTAATCACCGAATAATTTATTTCAGAGAACGATTCAATTATTTCTATACTCTTATGTGAATTAACCACATATTTAGCTTATTGTAAATGACGATCGAAAAGACCAAGGAGTACAACTGATATTTTCGCCGAAATGGAGTAATGCACATGAATCGCTTCAATGCACGATCATTTATTTGGTGGCAAAAGGATATAAACGAATTCGGAACGTGTGCCTCAATATATCATCAAATCACTCGATCTCCTGATACATGTAGGTACATGATTAACTTTGAACACACTTTTCTTGAAATCACCGCAAAGTCACTCATACCCTTTGGCCTTTTCAGTCGTCAAATAAAATTTGTAAAGTGAATTAATGAAATTTTGAAAAATAAGTCAAACACGTATCATCGATTTCCTCGACTATTCATTTCATAGAATTAATCACGTAGTATACTAAAATTATTTTTACTAGTAGTGCCACGGATGTGTATCAAAATTGTTTGAAATTAATCAATCTTCGTATTGCCACATATGTGTTTTATTCGATAATATTTTTTATTGCCACCTATGTGTGAAATAAAAAAAAATACGACATTTAGATTTTACGCCTTATATACGTTAAACGGTGCAGTTTCGTAATTACGATGACAGCTCAGAGCGTAAGGCAGCGGGCCAATAAAGTGCACGCCCGAGTTCGAGGCACGTCTGAAAATTTCGAGCATCGTTAGCGTATTTATAATATAAATAATAAGAAACAACGAAAAATACAAAGATGCATTCGAACAACGCACCCAAAAGACACATGTGCGCTGAAAAAAATATATAAAAAAAAAACGCTGAAAATTCAATGAAATTTTAAAGCGAGCTCGTCGCGGCCGCGCAATATATAACCCGAAAGCACCGTCCCGGGACTCCCGGGACTCTTTCGCCTCTTCCGACAACGGACAAAGGGCGGGGAAATGGTATGAGGGGGGGAAGGGGGTCGAAGGCTTCCCGGGAAGGTCCGGGTCTGGTGGAGGCTCTCTTTCAGAATTTAAATTGCTCATAATGCGGCATATTTCGGTTGTTTGGCCGGGTGCATGCGTTCGCTATAACTTTTAGTATGGAGGTTGTGTTTTTTTTTTTTTTCGGTGGTGGTTTATTTTGAGTTTTTGTGATGTGTCAAGTTTTTTTTGAGTTTGTGGTGAAGAGGTTTTGTTTTTAAATATGATTGATTTAAGTCTGACTTTTATTTTGTTAAGTGGTTGTTAGGCTTAGATTCTTTTGTGATAAATGAAATAGTGAAGGGTGCAGATGAATACTCTGAGGAATTTGATCCCCTTTTTCCCTTCAACTTTCTTATGGAAAATTGTATTTAAAAAAAATATATCAACATTTTTGAAATTCAATCAATTTTCTAGATCATCCCTTATATTATGATAGCTTATTATAATATTTTTTTATTTCATGTGAATCATTTTAAAGAAAATCAATCCATTTCATTATACCTACTAATAATTCTATAACAATTCGATTCGAATTACAAAATACTTAATATGAAAATGAAAAACCTGTTGATCGAATAGAATGAAAAATAATGTTCATTAAAGCTGACTATTTTTCTTCTATTTAATGTTTTTTCTTTCCAAATATCGATAAATAATTCTGATACTCTTTCTAGAAAAACATTCCCTAAGAAGAAAGCCGACTGCGAAACTTTTGACATCACTATCGAGTTGAACACAGTATTCGGATTAAGTTGACTTAGCAAGTGAGTCCCACATTTTTTTTCACGAAACTAGATCACGAAAACGAGAAAAGCTCACGCAACTCCTTACACAGAGGAAACTCTGCTGACTACATAATATTTCAACTCCATTATCACGACTTATTTCCACCGAAAAAAATATCATAAGCCCTCAACTTTGTTGTATCAGATAATTATATTATATTACAACTTAATTCATTATTTAAATTCAACTAAAATATTGTTAAATGAGCCATTCAGAGCTAAACATGATAGGAAAAGAAATAAGTTGAGAAATGTGTTTCATTCATTTTTCAAATTTTCCGAAATTAAAAACACATAAAGTTTGTTCATAACTAACCACTGATGCAGATGATTCACATTAAAGTATAGAATTAATTAAAATTGCTTTTAAAATAAATAATCTATTTTCCAGTGTCCAAACGAAATTCTTGTCATTTAATTGTATTTATATTTATTATCAAAAAACATATTTCATTCATAGAAAATTATTACTATATCGAATGATTTCACATGTAAATCTCATTTTTATCAAAAAAAATACGATGAACAGCAACCAATTCTACTACGAAATCAGCCGAACTTCCCCTGCTTTATCGACTGAAAGGAAAATTGCAAACTAACACAAGAACACAAGATCTGCACGATGCACTATTTCTTTGGCGATTCTCTCGGATTTACCCACCTGCTGTTTCTGTAAAATTTACAGCCTTTAAAACGATATCGATGGCAGTCGTTGTTTCGCTAAAAAAACGTCAAAACGACGACAAATGGGCCGAACTGGGGATTTTCGGCGAAAAGACGTTGATTTATCGAGAGGTCATTAAAACGCGCTTAGTACTATAATACTATTTAACGAAGCCTTCAGATAATCCTCGGCTAATTATCTACAGATTTTGTCACTTTTGTTATATTAGACGAGAACGTGGCGTAATCGAATTCAAAGATTTTCTTTTATTTTTCCGAATCGAATGCGAAATTTATATTGCGTCGCTTTATAGAAATTCTGATATTTTTTTCGTTTCCATTGAACGAGGTTCGATTAAAACGATTTTTGGAATATGAAAAAGGTTTTTCAATTTGATTTGTGATCGATTTTAATTTTCAGGCGAATGGAATCCAACAAACGAACTCTTTATATTCGTCGATCGAATTCATAGACTGGATTCACACGCATTCATTTCCCATCCGTATTTTCCATCAATAGTCTTTTCGAATAGTGAAAAAAGAACGAACAAAATGGCTTAATAAACAAATAAATAGAAAGAAATAGAGAACAGACAGCATAGTCAGTATTATATAGAAATGTGGGGATACTTGATCTCCCATTTGATTTTCGCCTCCCTTAAAATTTTACATAAAATTTAATTGGGAGATATCAAGTGTTTCCCTTCCCTTTTCTAAATATTAAATATATAGAAAATACGCTCCGTGAGAATATAGCTTTATAATAAATATGAAACGCAAAAATGTGCAGTACAATATTTTAATGAAAATGTCGTGTCCATAGATTGTGTAAAATTGAATATGCACATACATGAAAATAACTTTCAAACGTTATTATTTAAAAGATCATAAATTTAACCCAAATAAACAAATCGAGAATATTCTCCCACTTGGTAAATAAAGATTTCGCTAAAACTTACTAAAGCTAAGTTTTTCTTCCACAATTCCATATTCCGATCGCTTTTCCGTAACAAACAAACGTTTATAAAAATTGATGCACACACACATACACTTCTCACATATACATTATACAAACGCAGTCACATTCTTGCCAAAGAGGAAAATGCAGAGGCTTTTACAAGCAGCGATATGACGAAAGTACCGTATGAATTATGCATCCTGTATAATGTCATAAGACGTGGGCTGAAGGCAACGACGAAAGTAATAAAGCGTGTACCCGAAAGACGCCGCCGAAGGAAAACACGCGAATTTTCCGAATCTACACCGATGTTATTTTGAATATTCCTTATAAATGTAGTCAGATACGATGCATATGTTACAGTGATATCGTAATTTCACTAATACCTCGGTAAAATCTTATCTAATTTCAGTAAAGACCACGAAAAAGTTAAGATTTTCATTAGCGAATATCGAATAGCACAATACATTTTCGATTTACTCATGTCTGCATTTTCAATCAATTTCATGCCAATTTCGGATTTCTATTTTTTTACGATATGTAAAACTAAATATCGACTCCTAATGTATGAAAATTTCAAAAGGTTTTTACGTTATTTGTAAATCCAGACCGCGTGCAGCGTATGAGGTTTTAATGGATTGAAAGCTTTTTTGACGGAGCTTTTTTATTTCGCTCAACCGTGTCAAAAGTGGTTCAAATTCAAAATACAGTAAAACAAAATTAATATTATTCAAATTCTTCAAGTATTGGAAAATTTCAAATGAATAACCAGTCATTTGTGAGATTCTTTTGTTTATAAATTTCAATAAATCCTACAATTACTTATCAGTGGATGTTTTATCAATTCAAAGACCTAAGCACATCTTAATGATTGAATGTCTGCATATATTATTAATCGGATCCAAGCATAAAATAATAGTCTAGGTAAACGTTTATTAAAATGTTAAATTAAGCATATCGTGTAAAAATATATGATACTTTTCCAAATTGGAATATGCTGCATTTTATTTCTGATCAGTAGAAGCTCACATTTTGCATGAATATTTGGAGTGGCTTTTTATGTCGCGATCATAATTTAGCGAGCTTTCGCAGCAATCTCTCATTTTCTATCGAGAATCGACAACTACACGGTGGATTTAAATTATTTTTCTACGAATTCTCAAATACGAATATTGATTTTCAATACACCCACAAAATCGCTAAAACCTCAAACAAACACATAAAAATAAATATGATTCACATATAAACTATTCATAATTAATCATGATTATGTTCACTTTTTGATAAAAATAAGATTTAAATGTCATTGCACTCGTTATAGTCATAACAATCTACTTGCAAAATATATTTTTTAAATGACATTATTTGTTTGACCACTAGATAACAATTCATTTATTTCAGAAGCCATTCAAATTAATTTTGTATTTACTCTAATATGAATTGAACACGTGTATAGCTTATTATACATATTCAAAGTTTGCACAATTCATTTGTTTTGAGAACTTTAATTCTATTGATATAACTAAAAATCTTTCTGCAATTTTAGGAAAATGAATAAGTGAAAGGTATTTTCTAAAACGAATCAAACACATTTGATGCGTTCCCTCGACTTCTTACTTAGTATTTAGTCATTATTAGCTCTTAATGGCTCATATATTACATAATTCTGAATAACATAATTTGAATTTAAAACAAAATGAAAAAATAATCCATCTGAATCGTGTTAAACTGAAAATTCACACGAGCAGAGTTTTCGCGATAACGCCAACGTTTTACTAGCGAGCTTTTCCACATAGCACAGGATCAGTTTCGTAGAGCCTTTTTTTCAGCGGTCTCAAAGCTTGGCTCGCGTTCGGCTATGATTTATGACCGACCAGCGACGACAAACCTTTTCGAGCCACGAAGACACCGAAAGATAACACACAAACGGACATGCTCGAATATACATATGTATAATATGAAAGTTTCGTCTGAGTACAGAGTGGTGCGAAACGTTATATCCAATTGAGAGATTTAAATTGTTTGGAAAAAAAATTATGAGATTTTTTTAAACCCTCTTTCTTTTATAAAGTCACGATTCGTTTTTGATCGGATTATCTCTTTTGAGCTTATGGCAAATATTATTTTCGAAAATTTGGATAGATCAAACAAAGGGTGAATTAATATTTATGGATTTCACAAGAGTTTTGAAAGCCTATTTTTAACTATTTAGTTGAATTGTTTAGTTATTAAGTTAGATAAGAATTGATTTTTTTTCTATTTGCATATACAAATGTGAAAATTTTCAATCTTATAATTGGTGTTTGGATGGAAAATTTGAGATAGATTTCATATTTTTTCAGCTAGCAACACTGAGTACACTCGATTTTAAATCGAAGCTGTCTTCTAGGGATAAGATAAAATGGCGTTAAAAGGATTTAATAGAAAATCGGAAAAGTGGACGGTGAACTTAATCGAGTTTCAGTTTTAAGTGAAATGGTTTATCTTGCACTATTTTAAGGTAGAGATATTTTTAATTGAATTTCATTTTCGATTTTTAGCACAAATTAATTGATATGCATTAAAATTATATTGAATCATATAAATTGTTACTATTATTAAACTTTCAAGCTCAATTGAAATAACACGAAAAAAAATCAAAAGAAAAACACCACAATTACAAAGCCCATTTTCACAAGGAACTTAGTTTTACCGATAAAAGCACCACAAGAATATTTTAACGAACCCGAATTTCGCACAGGAGAAAGTTGTAACTTTTAACACCAACTTTAAAGAACGAGAGTGGGGAAAGTCTCCCCTCGTAAAAGGCCCTCGGTAAAATTTTACGAACGGACCGCAGTTTGAGCATCGCCGGTTAAAGTACACACGTGACGTCAACGCTTAATTCGAAAGGCTTTCGCGCGTCACAACGTTTGAATTTCCCTCTTTTATTTTTGAGAAAAACCACAAAGTTGTCCATACAGTTTTTAATCGAATTTCGATCATTTTTATATTTTGTAATATTATAGGAACGTTTAAATAATCTTAAATATATAAAAATCAGATTAAATCAAAATGGTATGAAACAATTGTGTATGCCTTGTAGAACTTCAATGTCTTCGTGATGCTGATTTTGAATCCTGTTAGATTCTAGTGAGTTTTTTTGCTTGATTGATATAATTACTTGTGACCCAATTAATTCGAAAAAAATATTAATTTTACACTTTACAAAACGGTTCCTAAAAATAAATCACCCATCTTTTAAATATCGATTAAATTCGATTGATTCTAATCAACCATGTGCTGATATTACTCTGCAGAGTTTCTAACCTAGTAATTCTACTTCTTCATGCTTTAAAATAAGCAAATTAATTACATTTTAAAAAATAATTATGTTGCAATATCTATTAATCATCTTTCTTATTTATAATCTTTATACTTATGATATTCAATTTACATTTTTTCATTCAATAAATTTGAAAACTACGAGTTATCAAACGTACCAAATCATTTTTTCCTTAAACCGTACTTCCGATTTCGATCATACTTTTCAGAGCCCTCTTCGAGTCACATCAGCCATATTATATTATATATTAATTCCATTATAGTTTAACAAAATATCTTAAAAGTCGTATACGAATAGTTGTATGAGTCGGAGAAGCATTTTCCTCTCTTGGCTACCTTATTAAGGTAAACCCTTTTCGACGCCCAATCGCAAGGGCTGTGGGCATTTTAATATGTTGATTATTTACCTGTTGGCCGGAATTAATGCGAAAGGGTGAACCGTACCTGTGCCTGAACGTTGGCAAAGCTTTCAGGAATTCCGACTGAAAATTAAAAGCCGACGGAATTTGAATAAATCCAAAAGCGGGAGCGAAAAAAAATCGGGCGAGTGGAAGGTATTGCGGAATGAAATTTAATCGACCGAATTTTCCGGACAATGTGTTATGAAATATTGTATATATTTTTATATAAATATGTATATTTTTTTAATATTGAGCAGATTTTTAATTCTATTTACGAATATTTTATAATATAACATCTATTTCTTTATATTGAATACCCTTAATTCTACATGTATTTTAAACCCTCCTTACAAGTCGGTTTCCTGTGGACCATAAAATCTCCCACGGTTCGCAAATCAGAAGCGAAACTGATTTAATGGAAGCCACTTGCTACATCAGCATCGAAATCAAACTCAACATCCCCTGAGGACGAAAAAATCCTCATCCGGTCCACCTCACAAAATCTCTGGCTCACCTCCAACTTCGAACTCCATAATAAGTGACCACCTTCGGAGTTCGGAGTCATCGAGCTGTGCTATCCCAGTGTTTTATGAAGGAAATTTTCCGATAAACCATCTCGGTTCGATCGGAGAGTTTACTCGGTTAGTTTATGAAAGGCTTTAAGGAAATAAACCGTGTAATAATTAAATTTTAAATTTTAATAAAACATTTAGAAAATCGGTTAAGACTTACATATGTATGTCTAGTTAGATTGGGAGTGAGGTTATGTTAGAATGAAATCTAGATTAAAATATGAATGTACAATATCAAAAAATATTGTGATATGAATGTTTCTATTCCTGTCAGCATTGCTTTTTTTCTTCTATCTTGTATATGCAAGAGAGAGCTAGATGTGAACAGTAACAAGAATGGCAACAGCAATGGCACCAGAAACAAATAGAATGTTATCGTTTAAACTTAGTTTTAGGTTACTTGTTTGATACTTAGCAAAATGTTTACACATTGCTATTGTCATTCCTGATACTGTCACTTTTCTCTCTCTATTGAATATACAAGATAAAGTTAGATTTGAATGGCAACAGCCATATGTAAACGCCCCATAATATTTCGTGACTATTAAAAAAATAACCTAAAACTATGCTCACACGTCAAAGCTATGTCCTATCGGTATCAATACTCCATCTCACATACTACATTTTCCTGTTAATACTGCTCTATCTCACAAAACCCCACCCATAAACTGTCACCGAAACGACATAAAAATCGATTTTCTTATTCGAAAAAAATATTTTCAATGAAACGTTTATAGACTTACAACGCTTATAGTTTCCATCTAGCAATTCCAAAGCATGAAACGCCCAATAAAAAACATTACCCAATAAACAACAATGAAGCCGAAACGATTTCGCACATACACACCTAAATCATTATTTGATCCCATTATTTTCCGCTCACGTACAGAACGTACATACACTGAAACGTTGCGTAACGTAACGTAACGTAACGCGTTTCGTAACGCAACGCGTAACGTTATCCTGTCGTCGGACAGCGTCACGTTGCGTACAGTTAGCCGCGGGTCGAATTGCATATTTATCAACCTCGGGCAACGGAAGGGTTAGTGTGCATATAGCCTACGTGAGGTATTAGGCTCGCTCCACACCGGCGGATTCCTAATGAAGATTAACACCGGGCGGTTTAATCCCGACTCCGCATATCTGGAAAGTGGTATCTTTCTGTATGAGTTTCTGTTTCTAGAGGAAAATTGAGAATTTTTAGAAATCGGAATTGTTTCATTGAAAAATCTTATTGTTATGTGGATTATTTTAATACATTATATGGCGCATAGTTCACAGAATTTTTTGACTAGATTTGTATTTTTAATCAATTGTTTAAAATTAATATATCTACCTACATACATATGAGTGGTAACGACCATTTAAGTGTCAAAATAGTTTTAGATTGGATCAGCTTTGAATCAACGTTTTACATTCATATCTACATAAATGAGTAGAAAAAGAACTATAAATACAATTAACGAAATTTTAAATGGATATTTTTTTATATCGAACATGCATTTTTTCATAATCAAATAGTTAAGATCTTTCTTATTATAGTTTCAAATTAATACTTTTTTTTGCATTTTTGTTTTACGAAATAAACAGAATTTCCTTTATGTCATGTTAACGATTTAAATTTTAAAACGCTACAGGTGTAATTTTTTTCTTATTGGATGTAAATTGATCAATTAAAAGGGATGAATGTGAATTTTCTTTCTTTGCAAAAGTTTTTATATGATTATTGAATTACATTAATGTAATCATTTCAACTTAACAGTGTGAATTTTGATTCAAATATTATTCTTTTTCACCACTTTCAAAATTCTGCATTCAAATGAAATTCAATTCAATGCTTTTTCTATGACTTCATAATGTGCCAACTTATGATCTCAAACTATGCAGAGTTTCTATGACGTTTTAAATTTGCTTTCCACTCGAATTAGCATATAAATATAATTTCTGATAGAAATAAATATCTAAGATACTCAACGTATCACATTGTAAATCAAAATTTCACATCAACTAAAAAAAAACATTTAAATTTTAAACACATAAACTTAATTGATGAAATTTGTTCAAAGCATAAGTAAAAATCTTTTAAGTCCGATCTTTTCACGGCTTTAGTTAACTAACTATAGAGATATTAGTCATAAATCCGCGGAACAGAGACGAATTTAGACAGTTCTTAGTTAAAAGAATGTTTGTAACTCTACAGTCAGTTAACCAAAGCGCCAAAAGACCAGCCCTAAGTCAATTTTTAAAAATCTTATCAATTTCAAAAAATCAAAACATTCAATCAATTCCAATTTGGTCATACTAAATCTACATGGATTTGGCTCAATTCCTATCCAAAAAATCGCATCCCTATCAGAACAGAACGCACTCTCGGACACGTGTAAGCGAAGGCTATACGTACACGGCATACGTTCTGAGTTCTATTCGCTCGGGTACGAGAGCTCGTAAAAATTTGCCCCCGGGGCGGGAAGGTGTTAATGGTCGGCAGCGGAGCGGTGCCTTTTGTCGGCGTCTTTGCACCATTATTTAAAGATGTTCGTTAAGAGGTATGTAGATTGAGCGGCAGGTAGGCGGCCCCCAGGTAACCACCTATGCGCGCAACTCGCCGACCCACCTGTTTACCGCTGGACCAGGGTACGTCAAGTTATGGGCCCAGGATCGATGGTGGATTTTGATTTTTATACACTTGAAGAATCTTGGTGTTAGTTCGGACTAGAAACGCCAATCGTGACACCGGTGAGTTGAGTCAAGGTGGGTTTCCGAGCGAGCGTCACTTGCCGCGCTTGGCTTCCAAACAATAGGGGAGAAAATTAACTCTGTTGTCCTTTTATTATTCGGTAGCACAGTGCGGCAAGTGACGCCTGACGCGTTGTTTGCTGTCGCATGCTCGGAAACTCACCTTTAGCATAAGTGATAATTGGCAAGCAGCAAGCAGCAAGCAGCAAGCAGCATGCGGCTTATAGTATGCTCATTAATGGGAATAATTGAGTCTGTTTCTTTGGTTCTCCAAGTGTGCTGCTTGCTGCATGTCGTTAATTCATATTCATGCTTCCAATTCTGTGATTAAAGAGGCAGACTTATGACTGTAGAATCATCGCATAATCATCTCATATAGGTTTTCTCGTTGGTCTCTGAACTGGACACATTCATGTGAATTAGTCCTCAGACCAAGAAAGAATCCGACACACTTGTGTCACACTACTTAAAGTTCAGCATATTACTGAAAATGTTCAAAAATACTTATCCTCTGAGAAAAATGACGCGAACTTTTGCCAGGATCCATTAGGATTTGAACTTTTCAGCGCAAACAAAAATGCATATGCACAATACTTTTATAAAAGTTTCCCTCCTGTAATAGTTAGCAAAGTCTACAATGCAAAATTTCCAACTTTGGAGCATCGTCAAAATCGCTTTATTACACATAACAACGTCTTCGAACGAGATTAGCATCCCGGAAAGTTCAGAACCAATTCAGCAAGAGGACACACACGGCAATAGGCTACAAACTAGACTATCGTTGAACTTTCGCCGCAATCGCTTAGACCTCCGAAAACAGTTTCGAAAAATTCTCGTTAAAACTTAGATCGTAGTGGCGAAAGTACACTTCGGAAACTGCGCAAACTTGCCGAACAACCTCAAAAAACACGCGGCCTTACTTCGACCAGGTGATGCTCCAGAAAGATAAAATTCAAATGCTCCACAAGCCCATTATGAGACCGAGTTGAAATTTTAAAACAGACTCGTTAAAAGTCTACCTAAATTCAATTTGAATTTCTCATACAGGTGTCAATCGCTTCAACCTCTCGCCGAATTAACGAGCTCAGCTATTTTCCCACAAAGTTGAAAGCACCTGGACGATAATTAAGGTTATAAGTAACTCATTGTTACTGGTTTGTTCTAAAGCAGCGGCAAAGGTGCGCCCGCACGCGACCTCAATCATATAACGAACGTCAACATGTGTCGATTCGATTTCTTCAGATGATCTCACCGAATTTATCTTTGAAAATATCAGCTTAAACTTTTCAAAATATCAATCTAGTGCTTCTGAAGGATGCTTTTGCATAATTTCGCTGACGTATCTCGAAAAGTCTTCCTCACAGTTTGAGGGCGAGAGGAGACTCGCGTGCTTGATGCTTTTCTAATAGCGTCGCTCGTTATGATAATAAGTGACGTATCATCTGAAATTTCTTCAGAAGGAACGAATCCTAGAAAAGATTATAGTCGACAATTAAACGAGCTTAATAATGCCCGACTCTAAAACGTGAAGATTCGTCACGGTCGTCAAAAAATTCTCGAGATGGAATAAAAAAAATAGATGTCTTTCGAAGCGTATTTTTTCTACCTGTGCTCCTCCAGATCTCGGATCTAGTCGTTGAAGCGGGAAAATTTCATTATGAACATTTTTACATAATTTATACGAAGCATTTGCATCGGTTTTGATTAAACTTGCCCCGCGAGGGCCATAAAGGAATACGAGCTTTGTGTATTCCCATAAAAGCGAATACCCCCCATAATTAAATATTAATCAGTGGAATTAATTCCGAATCGATTTTACATCGTCGGGCAATTCCGACGGTGCAAAAGTCGAATAATTGAATCGTGAATTTTAAAGATCAACACGAAAAGTGTACAATATGAGATTTTGTAATGAAGAAAATTATATGGGACTTTAAGCGAAGAAAAGCAAACTTGGGAGATTTTCTCGTGATATGATTCCGTTAACTAAGTACATTCGAACTCGTTTATCAGAAAAGTTTTATATCGCGAAATCGTATGTAGACAATGTATAATGAAAGAGCTTTTACATTCGAATCGCTATTTACGACTTTTCAATAAATTTTATCGCCGCAGAATATAACTTCGAATTCAAAACTTTCACATCGCAACAAAACCTCAAAACTCTTTGCTATTCCCCGACAATGGACGCAGTAAAGTAATCTCTTTATTATTTTATACCTTGCCGACTCCATTGTGCTGGAAAAGTCGACTTTGACAAAAAGGTTGACGATAACTGTCAACTATCCAGAATTGGCGAACGAGAAAAAAATATACCTAGAAACACTCAAAGTGGGAGATCTTTTGCTTTCGCAGAACGCTTCTGATCAATCATTCGATTGACAATGAAACGTTACAGTGAATACCTGCAAACCTATATTTGACACAAATTTTTAGTAAATGATATAAAATTCTCTTTTTTTTTCAGTTTTTCCTGGTGAATTCACCCTTTTCGTGGTTTCCACAGTAACATAAAACACGCATAAAAACCCATGGTGACGATGACGATGATGATGGTGAAAAAATGAACGTCGGCTTCTCTTTGAGTCGTGTTGTGGGAATTATTTTCGTTTCAGAAACGTTTAGATGTTTATCTCGAGGCTGAGTCTTATTAGACGCCGGTAAAGGTAAGGAGAGACAATGATCTTTTTTCCACTCGTTTATTTTTCATTTTTCGGTAAGGAAGATTCTCGTCTCTTATCCGAATCTGGAATCGTTTCGAAACGAACTCTCGTTTTGTCGACAAGCTCCGAAAACGGAGTAGCGAACGAGATATTCGTGGTAAAGGTGAGGTCACATTTTTGAACGTTCTAAGAAAGATTACCTCGGTATTATCGAAAAAAATACTGTATTCACGTGTTGTTTTTCATCTAGAATGACACGTCTTCAAAGACAAAAGGAAAATCTCGTATAAAAGCGCCCTTATCGTATGAAAATCGTTCGAAACCAAAAAGTCACAAACGAAGCGAATGTCAGCTAACAGGACTTCAAAGAAGCCGTACAAAGATAGTCAAACAGATAACTTATAAAACAACCACACTTACGACTTTCATTCATCGAACGAAACTCTCTTTGTGGTCTTTTAATGTTTTTAAAACAATCGATTAAATAGGTTAAGAAATTCAACATACCTGATATCGATGACAGGTGCACAATACCGTGAGAACACTGAATGCACAAACGCTTAAGCAGCTCTACACTATCACGATATTGCCTCTGCAATATCAGCTGGCAATATTGTATGTTTTTACATTTTACAAGAATTTTCGAAAAAAATGTATCAAAAGATAAACTCCACTCACAATCAGAGTAGGTAGGTAGACATACCAGAAAATAACTTCCGTTCGCTTCGCAAAATAAGGGCTATTTCTATGTTGGCAACGAAAAAGGAAGCAAAAAAGTGCACCGGATGCACTTTGCAACAGGCGGAAATCGCTTCGAGAGTATTTACTAAATGCATAGGAAATAGCTAGAAACACTCAGCCTACAATTTACTGCGAATTTCTCGAACAATGTGTAATTGAGTTGAGTTGAATGTGTAATTTGCTATCTTTATTTTTTTGTAATGATCAGTTTCGTCGAACTAGTTTAGAATACGATTTGCTAAAAAAATTCGTGTGAATATTATAAAAAATAAATATTTAATACGAAAATTTAGTCAATATGAATCAAATTTCATTATCATGAGCAACTCGCTGATATTTTACAAAAATTTAATTCATATTCATGTTATTAATATGAATCTTAATAAAAAGCAGCCGACAAAAGCAGAACCGATTGAATGTGGGCGCCAAACGGTGATTTGAATTAATCACGATTCTTTTCATTATCACTAATTATTTCGAAAGAGAAATAAGGATAATTAAACACAAATCGTTAAAAATATGTTTATGAAACTTGTAAATAATTTCTTTACTTATTATTTAATACATTAAGGGCCAATCTTTTCAATAACCGTCAAACCAATAACCAATCAAACTGTAACTTATTGATAAGCAAGCAATTGTTTTTTGTTCAAGAACACACAATGACCTCTCAAACTCATTGTCAATAAAAAAAAGTTAACTAAATTATATTTTAGTTAAGATTATTGAAAAGATCGGCCCTTAATTTATAACCAATAATATCGAATCTGATTAAGTTAATTTTAGTACTATCGAACTTTTTGACTTTAGTTTGAATCAAATTCAATAAAATTAACATCCATCTCGAAAACTTTTATCAGCATCACAATAATGCGAATCGAAATGCGTTTCATACAATAAGTACAAATAAGTCTTGTCGAGATATTCTCGATCGGGCAATAAGAGGCCATTTTCGAGAAAATAAAATTCGTATAAAACGTGAGCTGAAGAGCGATTTGAATGCTTGGAAGTCGCATTAATCGATTCGAATTGCCGTTTTTATTGAATGTAGAGAATTTTAATCGCCTTTATTAATCCTTTTCTCATCTTAATACATTATATTTAATACTAATCGATTCGCTTAGAAGGCTCTATGGGTGGGCCCGGCCAACTTTCATCTTCGGACGAACGGTAGTTCTGTAACAGGTATTTTCAACCTTTTATCTAATCATAATTTGATCAAAATATGTATTTTTTTGTAATATAAATAGTCCCTTTGTATAAAAATTAATTTTTCGTTATTCAAAGAAACTTCTGAACAAAAAAGAAAACTTTAAATCAATTTAATAGTTTCTTAGATTTCTTACTAAATCTACGTAAATGGAGTGAAAAATGAATGATTTGAGATATTAAATCCATTCTAATGGAGATTAATTCAAGAAAATTCGAAAGAAAATCTAAAATCAATTAAGACTTATGTTAATAATGAAAAATGAACTTTGAAACTTGATAGTTTGATAACTAATTTTAACATTTTATAACTAATTTAAAATAAATCGAGAGTGAGAAAATTGTGACACACTTTAAAAAAAATAATTAACTTTTGACTATTTCATTAGTCTGAAAGAAAGAAGGGACAGAAGAATAGAATAATGATGGTAATTTTAATTAATTAACAATTTTAAACATACACAAACGTTGTGATACATTGCAATAACTTATTAAAATTTCAAATAATATCTCTAAATCATTTGATTCAAATTGCATAAATTCAATTAGACACTAATATACTTTAAATTATTATTTTTAAATGTACCAAAATGAAAAAAAATCGATCAACGAGCGCCCCCTGAATTGATCACCCCCTTGCACAAGATAAATTACGCCACTGCCTCGAAACGGAGAAACTCTCCTTTCTGTGGAGCCGCACTTATTATTACGAAATATAATCGGGCATAATACGTGCGCGACTTTCGTCCTTCTCGGAATCCTCCTGGACACGCGTGTACACAATCGCCCATTGTCGTCTTTTGTCGCACCTTGTGTATGTGATTTTGTGTACAATATTCTTTTTTTTCACACTTACAAAAGTCAATTATTCTCTTGTGTGTCGGGAATGCGTATTTGAATAACCCATTCTGTCGCGCTTTTCGATTTTGAATGGGGCGGGATTTCTCGGGAATCGGCTATTCGATGTATTGGGGTACAGGGGGTCTGTTTTTCTTTGATGTGTGTCGTATGGGGGATTTCGAAGAATTTTTTGGTTTTCTTTGATTTTCGAGGAAATTCGTTTTTGAATTTATGTCGATGTGAAATGTGTTTAATTTTCTTTTTGCTGAAATAAAAAGATTCATAATGTTCCATCAAAATTTATATCAATGTATCAATAAATTACTTATGTAATTTGTTTTGTAATTATTTGAACAAATACAAACACAATTAACACGATTATCTTAGGTAGGCGCTGAGAGATGTAAATGTTTTCCTTTGGTAAACAGTGCGAGATTGAAAATATTTTTTAACAGATTAAAAATTTAAGTTACAAATATAAAATTAATTGATTTAAATGTTTACGGAATTTCATAGAATCTAATTTTTGTTCATTAAACGGTCTATCGCTAAATAATAGTTCCATAGTCTTATCGGAATCGAAAGAGCAGAAATATTTTCAGTAATGAATTAAACTGTTAATATTTTAAATAGGGCAGTTGTTACTATTGGAAATAATCCAAAATTATTTTAAGTCAGAGACTTTTTATTTTCTTTCATTTTAACTAGGATTATGCTTATTTCAATCATAATTAATTTGAAGAATTTGAACCACTAAACTTATTTGTTTCATATTTTTTAAAAAATTTACAATTATGTACAATACAATACATCACATCAATATAAAACATTTAACATTTCATTTAATATTATCGAACAAAAAAATAACTAAAAAAAATGAATCACCCAAATTCAAAACAAAACACCATATAATCGAACCAATCAACGCGAACAAAAATAAAATAAATAAAAAAAAACAACCCTATTGTCAAAATCGGAAAGGAACCGACAGAGAGGGTGGCACCACTGGGCGGGGTGGGGAGGGGCGAACAGGTGCACCACCTCCGCCGTTCGCCGTCCGTCAGTCGAGCGCGGTCAGCCGAGGCGCGAGCGTGCACTGGGCCTACACTCGAGTGGCGCACGTGCGCGAAATGACACCGACACGGTACACCATCGTCCATTTCCGCTTCCGCCGTTCGAGAAAGTTCGATTCGATTCGAAAATCGCGAGTGATCTTTCATAGTCGCGTTTCGCGCGCTTCCGTCGTGAAAAGTTTCAAGCGAAGTTTCGCTCTGTATTTGCACCGTGTGCGATTGTAGCTTTTATGTTCAGAGTCGATAAGGTTTACTTTCGTATAACACGGTGGCGAGTTTCAGCGTTTGGTTTGTTCTGAAACGGCAGCGTTGCGGATTCGCGTTTGACGCATGCGCTTTGTCGTGTTAGTTTTGACGTTTGGCTCGCGTAGTTTACAAACAAAATTATGCAACGAGCTTTTCCGTTTCCGCTTTGTTCTTTTTTTGTATATTATTTTGTGCAATGTGTTTAATTTGTAAAATATCATCGATTCTTGTTTTCAAACTATCTTACTATATTTTCATATTAATTTATTTTTTTAATGTTATTATTGAAGCCCGAATTCAGGTAAAACAATACCTCACATATTCCACCTATTTTTAAAATATATTAATATTGAATCACACAACATACCAGAAGCCCTTTTACATCTTGAAAACTTTGATTACAGTATATTTATTACATAAATATATTCGACCCTGGCTATTTCGACTTTAACACAAGGAAATGTCAAACTAATATTTATAGACGAAAAGATTTATCGACATGCATTTAAATGTGAAATTTGCCATTTTGAGCTAGGCTGACCATTCTTTTTCATTTCAAAATTACTCAAATTTCGAAAAATACAGGACGAATCATTCAACTCGAAAATAGAACAAATTCGAATTCGCGCGAAACTTTCCCGCATTTTTCTATTATAATAGACAACGTCCAATATTTATGCATGCAAAACAGCGCGAAGTGAGCCTTTTTTCAAAATTGAAAAAAAAAATACGTCGAAATAAAGTTTGTTCCGAATTAGCATATCAAAGGCCGTCGAAGCCGCTTCGGTTGACAATCAATTTTGTAAACAGCCTGTTCTGGTTTCCCGCGGTCTCTTATCTTTTATCGAACTTTGCATAATTCCGATTCGGCGGTTTCATTTGAATTTTATATTATGTGTTGTGTCGTGTTATTATTGCTATAAAGAGATACGCTTCGTATAATAATCGCGATGCGGATATTTTGAGGATAGAGGCTGTAATCGATTTGTGATTGGAAAAATGTCGATTGATAGATTGAGATTTTTATCAATTGATGCCTTTTAATGTTATTTAAGATACGTTTGATGTGTGGAATCGTGCAAAGTTTGATAAAATTGTCGATTTTTCAATTGTAATGTTGGGTATGTAAAATGTTGATGCATAGGAACTAATTTTAAATGTTCAGATATGGAATGGATTTTCGATGTTTTACTAAAATTAGAATTGTCGAGGAGTTCTTAATTTAGAGATTTCATAATTCTCGATAAATTTCAATGATGATTCGATCTATATTTTCATTGATATTTTGGTACATCTTCCCTAATTTCGACGATTTGAAATGACTGAATTTCACAAAGGCACAATTGACCTTTATTATCGATATTGAGTTAAGTACAGAAAATGCTTCTATATATGATATATATTAGTACTTAACTCAATTTCGATAAATAAAGGTCACTTGTGCCCTTTGCGAAATTCAATCGTCAAATATTCTCTAATTCCATTTACCCCAGTCCAAAAGCCCTACTTTCAATCCCTTCAATTTCCCTATCAATATTTTGATATATCTTCAATGATTTATTCTCATTTTATCGTTAATCCTGCTTTCAACCCAAACAAATATACTACCTTCAATGAAAAAGCTCTACAACTTATCTGAACATGAAGATCAATCTAAATCTGCACTCACCTTTCGCCAAAAATCGCCAATTCGCTACTTCACTCAAAATCGCAAATATCTCCATTAACTTTTTCACCGAAAATCGCCAAATCGCCACTTCACTCCAAACTCAAAATCGCAAATCTCTCCCTTAACACAATACAGAATCCGAAAAAAAATCCCGAGATAAATCGTAAAGGGCGAAAAGGCACCGCTGGGGACTTCTCCACTTTGGCGGACAGCCGACAAACGATTTTTTCTCCTCAAGTCCAGGTTTTTTCCACCTGGTTTTTTTCTGGTCTTCCAATAGTCTGCCACTTTCCGAACACGGACAGGTAATTCGATAATGGAGCCGAGATTCTCGCGTACAACAGGTAGCCGATGCGAATTCTCGTTCGGGATCATCTTGCGAATCATCTCCTTTTCTGTCTATTCGAAGAAATAAATTCGTTGAAATGTGCTCGATAATATTCGACGATTGAATTTCATAAAAGGCATAATTGACCTTTTAATCAAAATTATGTAAAGTGCAGAAAATTGTTCTGTATCATATGTAGAACCGATTTCTGTACTTAACTCAATATTGATGAAAAAGATCACTTGTGCCTTTTGAGAAATTCAGTCATTTTGTCTTATTTTTCTTTGAAGTCAGTAATAGGTCATCGATACAACATTCATTCAATTCAATATAAACAAAGAAAATGAAACTTAACCTTACCCAATCTAATTTAACTGATTCTGACGAGTGTATTGCTGATTGTTTGCTCCACTTTTGAATCGTTCAATGCACAACATGATTAACTGCATAATATAAAAATATCGTGAAAAGCAACGAAACATTCGACATTTCCTTCTTTATTCCATTTATTCGAAATTATAAACATACTAATTTTGTTTATAATAAACTACGAATGTAGTCAGTTTACGTTAGAGAACAAAATTAATTAAAATTGTCTCTGAAATAAATTGTTTATTATTCGTTGGCAAACAAATTTTATCGTCGAATGATATTTATCTTTATTATTCAGGAAATACATATATTTCATACATAAAAAGTTATGAATTTACATACCAATTACATTTAAATTAATTGATTTTGTTCAAAATATGGAATTTATCACTTTAAGCACTGAATTTCTAACTGCTCCACATTTGGTAACATAAATAATTTCCTTCATAGAATCGAAGAGTTTTATTTGAATCTCCAATTCTCGTATTCTCTAATTAAATGCATTCCTAATTTCTAGATATTCTATCCATTTCAAAACAATCAAATATCAATAGATTTTTCTATTTCAATCAAATTCAATACAATCGACTCAACCCCAAAATCAACACACCAAACACCGTACCACGTTCTATGGACAAAATCTCGACATTCACCCAAAAACAGTTCTGACCTCCGGACGAATCCGACTTCCACGAATCCTGACGTCCACAATCGGACTTCTTAAGAAGTATTTTCGCTCATTTGCGAATCCTAGCCGGTTTACGAGGTCGGAATTAGCGCAACGGAACCCTTTGAGCCTCGCCGAGAGATCAAAGCGAGCGACGAACAATAAAGATCGGTTCGATACCGACACAGACGTATATACGCACATATATATATGAGAAATTACAGACACACATACAGACACGAGTCGAAAACCGGCCGCCTTTGATGATGATGATGACTATTTACGCGAGTTAACGGGCGCCAATAATGAGGATATAGCGCCGAAGACGTGTGTGAAATCGTTCGACTATAGTTGCCGTGGATTTCCGCTTTTGGAATGCGGGGATTCGAGGCTTTTGTGGGTTTTAGAGGTTCTTGATTACGTGAAGGTTCGTTTTGAGTCGGTTTCTGGTTCAAATTTGGAGATTTTTGGTTGATTTTGGGTGTTTTTCTGGTAGATTTTGGTGTGAGACTTTCCTGTCGAGATGGTTTTCTGTTTTGAGTCGATTTGTGAATTGGATTTGGAAACTTTTGGTTGATTTGATTTTGTTGGAGTCGATTTGAGCCTTTATTATTATATGGAAGTGTGAAGATTTCAAATTCGATATTAGCTTTTAGGTTAAGTTTGATAATTTCGGATGATTTTGAGTCCTACCTGATTTCTGGTAAACAGATTCGCCTAGATCGAGCTTTGAATCTTATTCCATACTCATTAATTAGTTTGACGAGATGAGAGAGAATGAGATGCTTATTTTGATCATCTTATGGTTAATGGAAACAAGATTTTCGACTAACGTTAATGAAAATTGAAAGATTTGTGAAATTATTGTCTAATTGGTTGTTTATTATGAGTCAAACGTTAAAATCAGATCAAAATCTTTTCAACAGAGCTTTCTTTCTATAAGTATCAGAATTTCTGTGTGATTTTATCGTATATCTCACAACTACAATTCCTCAACTAAACAAATCAAGTTTTATCACATTTCACTCATACGAAACTTCAACTCGCTAATCCACAAACACACAACAATTTCAATCATCTTATCGTCACTTACATCAACTTCCATAACAATTCAAATCACTTTATCATCATTTACATCGACATCCATAACAACTTCAATCATTTTATCATCATTTACATCAACATCCAAAACAATCAACAATCAGACCCACAACAGCCCTCGTTGTCTTCGGAGTTGATTTCCTCATTCTGCGCATAGCGTCCATGAGTCACTCTCTTCGGTGGACCAGATCTCCTGAGGAATGCAACGGGCACGCGCACTCCAACTCTTATGTTGTTGTGTTGTTGTGTTGTTGTGTTGTTGTGTTGTTGTGTTGTTGTGTTGTGTTGTTGCGTTGTTGTGTTGTGGTCTGCTTTGTGCTCGGCCGACGACTTCCTTGGCGCCGCCGAAACGCCGAAGCATAAATCCGACAAGGAAGCCGTTTTCTGAAGTCTTGAGTGGTGTCTGATTGCTGTCCATGGAAGGTCGGAGAATTCTTCACTTTTGAGTTTTCTGATTGATGGATAAATTCTGTTCTGATTGTGCTAATTGGAGATCAAAGATTGGGTTTGCTGCGTATGATGTTGATGTCTGATAAAGGTAGTTGAGTATTTGATTAACAGCAGATCAGGGAATTTGTCACTTTCGACTTTTCTGATTGTGATGGTTGAAGATCAAAGATTGATCTTTTTGCTTAAGATATTGATGTCTTATAATAGTGATTGAGTATTCGATTAAAGCAGAAAATCAGAGAATTTATCACTTTCAACTTTTCTGATCGATCAATAGCTCTCGTTAATAGAAGATCAAAGAATGAGTTGTCATAATTGTCAATGAATATTTGGAAAATTTGCCTCTTTTAAGGTTTTTCATATTATTGAACTGATTATAAGATAATCGTTGTTCTGATTGTGATAATTGAAGATTAAAGATTTAAATTTTCCGATTAAGATAATGGTGTTAATTAATGGTAGTTTAGTGTTGTTTGATGTTGAACAGAAGGTCATTAATTATTTTCGATATTTCTGATTTAAGAATATCTTGGTTTTGAACTTTTTAAAGTAATAATTAAACAACGAATTTTTAATCAAGTTATGTATTTTCTATGCTGATTTGTTGAAATTCCACTCTCATACCTAAAAGACGTTAAACGAAAAGGCATAACATAATTACAATTATTTTAATTAAGTAACGCTTTTTACATAATTTCCACATTGCAATTATGAATTCAAAATTGCATTTTAACCGAAAAGATTATCGTTTAGTTCTTAATTTATTATCAGATTTCGAAATAATTAAATCTTTCTCATTTAATGAATGAAAATTCTTATCAAAATGGATAACGTAATACAGTTTTATTTAACAAGTGTGTAATTTTTTCTCAATTCAGAAACAAAATCGTAGATGCGAACGTGAATGGAAAAACTTTATTATGGATGGTGTAAAGAGGAGTTACAAACTCGAATTGCAGCTGAAGCCGAATCGTTAGTTCGTGAAAAACTATCGTTGTTAATGTTGATTCCAACAAGTTTAATACATAAAAAGAACAAAAGTTACTTGGAAACAAAGTGCATCCACCATCACAGTTATCTTCAAAATTTCCACAGTCAAAATCGAAGAACTGATGACCATGGAGTTGCCGACCAAGCAGGTGAGTTCTTCATTATTTTTCAATTAATTTATAAAAAGAAATAATTGTTGATAATTAAGAGACTTGACGAAAAACTTAAGCTACAAATTAGGGATTTCGATTTGCCGGTAATTTACCGATAAATTGCACTATTTATCGGTAAACCGATAATCTAAACACTATTGAATCGAAATCAACATATCTTTCATATTCAGACACAATCCGACACCAATAAATATTTACCAATATATAAACCAAAAATCAAAAAATTGGGTCAATATAAATATTTTCATGACTTAATTCAAGTTACAACAGATGTATCAAAAAATCACACGATTGATTCCAAATTACAATATAAGTCTCCTCAATGTGTTCCTCACCCGAAAAAAACCTCATACTCCCAAAATTAACGACAACAATAAATATTGAGCCAATAAAATCAATGGCTATCGCAAATATTGTGCCAGAGACCCGTTTTTTTTTACTCATTTAATTATGTTTGGTCTGAGAATCAAAGCGCCGCCTGTTGTTTGCCCAAAAGATTAACATCGAAAGGTGCGCGTGCGCAACTTTTATTTTATTGTTTTCACTGTTCTTGTTTTTGTTGTTTTACTGTTCGAAATGTTCGATTTTATGCGTGTCACACTGTCGTTATGGTTTTTACGGTTTTTTAAACGAGTTCGGATTCATTTGTTTGAATTTTTGTTTTGCATAGATTTCATTTAAATATGATTAATTTAAAAAGTAAGGTTATTCGGGGTAAGTGTGACTACAATTGTTGTTTCGAATTGATAAATATATTCAGAAAATATTAATTTTTAGTAAGAATTATATGCAAGCATATATTCATAATAAATTTTTATTAATTTTTGAGATATTGTTGCCAGCCATACTTGCCCCAATTAACCCTAAATGTTCTTGCTTCATTTTAAAAATACATATTTTTTAATGGGTAATTTTATATTTACGGGTCATGAAGATTATTTACTTTCATTCTTTCATATGTATGTATATGAATAGAATGAAATGATATATCTATTGTTCAATCAGTTAAAAACAACAATAAATATTCATATTTTTCCTATTTTAATTGATAAATATAAATTTATTGAAAAAAATCACACATGAGTCATTTACTTGATACATTTCACATGTCACAAAAATTATTTCATTAACTTTTACAATTCAAATCTTTGCGTCCATTACTACATACTACTACCCAACCCCTAAACTCTTAATACAGCACTTTCAACACCATTAAACGACCAAAAAATTCATCCAAAATCAAAAATTTCTTCAACTAAACTTTAAATCTGATCTCAAAACAATCAAATCAGACCAAAACAGCCCTTAACCCAACTCGACCACATCCAACTTTGGACCACACCAACCCACTCGATATGCAGCATCAGAGATCATTCATATGTGACTGAAAAAGCCAATGGGTACAAGTGACATTTTAGCCTAAATTAACTTATCGCTTCTTGGAGGCAATGTGATATAAACGAACTTGAAACGCGCGCCTCAATACATCATCAAATCACTCGACCTCCTCCCAAAACATGTAGGCTCAACTTTGAGCGCGATTTTTTCGAAATCGCCTCAAAGTCACTCATACCCCTTGGCCTCTTCAGTCGTCATATGAAATATATATATATAATAATATTAATCGATCTGGCAACCCGTTTGCACCCAGATGGCAGAGCGCGGGGGGTTAACGCACGCGGCGAGCTCCCTTTGATCTTCGCCGAATTAGTCAATAAACACGGTGATTACGAAACTTCTGAGCCGCCGTTACGATTTCGTTATCTTACTACCGAAACGAAATAAAACCGATCTGTTATGCTGCTCTTGTACAGGGTGCTGCTTCAAAAAGCTGTCCTGATTATGTAGGTGTCGAGGTTTGAATTTGAGCTTTCTTCGGAGCAATTTTCTTGATTTCGAATCTGATGTACAGAAATTCAATTTGATGCTCAATGTGTTAAATTTCATGTTGGAACTATAAATAAATTGATTTTAGATATGTACATATATTTATAGTCATAGGTATGATTTGTATGAGTACTTTTCATTGATTTTACTCATAGGTAGGTATTAACTCGACCATTTTTATTCTCTACAACTGCATTCGGAAAATTTTAAACGGGTTAAAATTTGGTCATTTTGTTTTGAAGCACCTAGTGCTTATGTGTTGTATAATTTTTCATCTTGATACAAGGAAACGTTCACTTTCATTTGTTCTTTTTTTTATGGATATGAATATTCATTTTGAATGGATGTGTTTTCTTAAATTCAATAATTTTTGACTTCAAACGCAGCATTTTTTTTATTTCTGGAAATCCGTTACAAGATTTATATTTTATTATCCTATTAATTTTATTACGTGCTAAAATTTATTTCCGTCTTTTTTCATAGATCCTTAAAGTTATTGACTGCATAATGCAATAATGCATTTTTTTCAATCCGTAACCTTTTTTTTGTAATAAGAAAATATTCATGAACAGGTATTCTTAATTGATGTTTCCGCTTATTTATCCATCATTTTAGGTAACAAGCACGTAATTCTAGACTGAATTATCTTCAACTTCCTTTTTAAGATTACCCAAAATCAGACTAGACATCGACGAAAAATCACGTACCTATTTCCCTATTTATCTAAACTTTTGAGTGCCTAAAGCTCTTAAGTCCTGAAGCCAATCAATTTGCAAATCAATGAAATCAAATAAACCATAACATATTTTTCTGAATTGACTTCTCTCATATGAATCGAAATTAATACGAAAGCTTATTTCGGGCAATTCAACGACAATTAAACTTCTAACCGTTCAGTGTGTAACATAATTCTTTAAAATAAAAATCGAGAAAAACTGTGATACTTATTTGATGCATTTTTTTTATTTTTTTGATTTTTCCAAAATTATTAACTTACGAATTTCTTTTATAATAAGCTACAGTTGTGGTCAGTCTACATTACATTATAAAATTAATTAAAATGGCTTTTGAAATGATTTATTATTCGATGTCCAAACAAATTTCGTCATTTAATTGATTTTTATCATTATAATGGGAGCTTCCACTGTCGATCGGAGCGGAACGGACTAGGGATACTAGGTGATATTCATATAAACGTCCTCTTTCATAAAGCTATGTCCCTAGTCCGTTCTATTCTGTTCGCCAATGAAATCTTCCCATTATTCTGGAAACATATTTCACACATGAAAAGCCATAACAATACCAAGTGTTTTATCATTTAAATTTCTTTTATTTTTTCAAAAATTAGAATCAAATAATTAACGATACGATTAATCCCATAAAAATTTAAAAAAAAATCCAAATCTGACTCAACACAGAAACAAACCCCACCTGAACGAAAGAGTACATATTCGCAAGCACAAAACTTGCAGAACACCGTGTAGCTTATAGGTAGGTACAAGGTGCTCAGTGAAAGATACCGCTCTCGTTTCATCTCACCGCCGTGTTACTGTTGTGTTTTGAAATCAAAGCAGTTTCTTGTTTTTACCGACTTATACATACACATATATCCCCCCCTGTTATAGACACATCTATACATTTTCTATATCGGTTCTATGCGGCTTTTCCCATAACAGTCTATGATTGATTAGGATAGATCGGGGATAGACTCTATCTCGGTTGAAGTAGAGCTTTCTAGGACATTATGAAAAGGCCAAGAGATACAAGTGACTTTAAGTGTGTTCAAAGTCGTCCCAAAATTACGAATGATTTGATGATATATCGACGCACGTTCCGAATTCGCTCATATCCTTTTGCCACTCAATATATGAGCGTAATGTCAAGCAAATGTCACTTGAGCCTCTTGGCCTTTTGAGTCGTCATATATTATGGTGTTATGGGTTCATGTGCGTTTCATTAATTTCCATGTGATGCTTTGAGATGCGTTCATGTGAGTAATGAATGCACGCGTGCAGTCGGTCGGTTTCTTTCGGCCGCTTTGAAGTGTGCACAGAATGCGCTTCGTTTTCTGTATGCAATATCGTGATATAATACTAAACTGTCACTAATTTTAATGGTGATCTTGTGGTGAATGTTCTGAGACAATTCGAGAATCGGTCTGACTTTGTTGAGAAGCTCAGTTGAGGTCTGAAGTGTTTTGGATTTTAAGTGGATTTGATGTAACATAATTTGAAAATTCTCTAAAATGTCTTAACCTAGAAAAATAAAACGTAATCTGATAGAAAACCTATCCCATGCTAGCCTAAATAATGAAGAAAAAACTGACCTAACATAAAAAAATATCGGAATTGATTCAACCTCAAATGAACTCTGAGAATCTTAATCAAGCTTTTCGAAAATTGCTGGCCAATTCTCGAATAATCATCGATTCGAACATTGATCATAAAATTAACTACATAAGATACGGTTTTTTTTGCAATGAAACCACAGTCCATATCGTTCCTAAACCTTCACTTTTCAGCAGTTTCATAACCATATGTACACAAACGAATTCAATACTTGTACTTATCTACACCTTGAATAATAAAATCTCAACCGTGCCAATTTCAATAACTCCAATTAACAATATCCCACATTCGCTTCAAACAAAAACCATAATGAACCAACGATTCAATAGTTCAAAAGAGAAAAAAAAACTCATTCACATGAACCGAGCTTATCTTCAGACCACTCGAGGCGAACCAATTAAAAAGGCTCGAAACACACAACCCCCATTCACCAGATCGAATCCACCCTCGGTTTCCCTCTCAGCATCAAAACCGCCGACTTCCTCGACGACGAAGACCACAACAACCACAAAAGCCCAAGAGAAGAAGAACAACGGAGCAACTTTGTAGTGAGGAGCACAAAACTCCGCGTCAATTAGCGCGGAACACGTGCGTTCTAAATAGGCATTCATCGCTCGTACATTTTTAACAGCACAAAGGACGAGATCCTTGCATAACTGCCCCATTGTCCGCATTCGTTTCGTTTGAATTTTCGAAATTCGAAAAAGCCGAGTTTCGGATCCGGAGTCGGATCTCGAACGAAACCCGAGTCTCTTTGAAACTGGGACACAAAGGATGCTCTCAATGCTGCTTCGAGATGCAACTGGAGCTTTTCTGTCGCCGATTTGTGCTGGTGTCGGATGGATTTTTTTCATTTTTTTATGATATGATTCATTTTATCGAGGAAAATTTTCATGCTGCTCATAGAACGGAACTATCAGCATTGCCAGAGAATCTAATTTCTCGAGAAATCCATTAAATTTTCGAGAAATTCGAATGATTTTGACCTAATAAAAGTAATAAGAGCAACCAAAGTATGAGTAGTTGGAGTAACTATTGTAGAAGTAATGGGAAAAACCAAATTAGAAGTGACCAGTGGTAGTGTATGATGGTAGTTTAACTATATCCAATCTAATTCAGTTCGTCTAATCTGACAGATGGAAAAAATTTAAGTTATCGAGTGCCATTTTCAAATACCATTTTCTCTGACATTCAAATCGAGTCCTAGCCAGATTATCGTTTTTGCAAAAGAACTTTCCGAGACAGCTTTTCGTAAAAGTCTGAGCAGCACACTCTCCAAACACTCGAAAACTGAGATGTTTTCTCGAGTGAACTTCCACACGAGCACTCCACTCCAAACGAGGACTTTATTTTTCAAATATTTACCGAGCACAATTCGTCCACACCTACGTACCAATATTTGTCCGACGAGAACGCCGAATCTCCGTGTAAGAAACCGCACTTAACAGTAGTCGAACAACCCGACTCATTACACACAATGTAGCGGCAATCAGCGTAAACGTCTCAATTAACCTGGCAAAACGTTGGCACCTCGAAGCGTTTCGACCATTCCTCGTGGCCTCGTGTTCCAAGAAGGTCTTATTTTCCAAAAAGGGTGTCCAATTTGGTCCTTTTTCTGGCTTCTTGAAGGCAAGAAGGACAGCTTTTCTTTGAGCCGCGCCGTTGTCAATCGGGCACGCGATGCACGTCCTTCCAAATGTGGAGTGCGCCTCTCGACCGTGAAATTGCCTCTAAATAGAGGTCGTTCTATCTCTTGGAAGTCCTCTGAGGAGTCGTGACTTTGATATTTTTGTGTATGATGCTTTAAAAATGTATTTGTTATAACGTTTTTCCATTGTATACCTCGGCTGCTCTCAAACTTTTCCGATTCGAGTGTTTTTTGAAAGATCGTTTTGTTAAATTTTATCCTTACATAAAAATTATTGTGTTTCAATAAAAAAATATTTTGATACTTTTAAAACAAATCATAGATTCAACAGATTAGATTGGGTCAGGTTGTGATGATTATCTATCCACAAATACCTTTATTTCTATCGCCTGTAAATAACTCGGTAAAGTTAGGTTCAATCGTCAATTAGCAGTTATCTAGCAATATCTGTTGATTACTATTGATTTAAATATCCTTAGAAAGAAAGTTATTGAGCTATTTAATCAACGATTAAAGACTTGATTTGGTTAGAAATTGAACAAAATTAATCTCAAATTGGTCCAAAATAGCTCACGATTAAGCTAGTTTTTCTTTACTTAAAATTTACTGAAAAATGATTATCATTTATACTATAAAAATGAAAATAAACAGATACCTTATTCATCTATACATTTTCCATGCGAAACTAGCATTTTCCATTCGAAAGCCGCATTGTTTATTCGTTCACAGCATCTCCATATACTTTAGTTTGCTTTTAGAAAAATTAAATTTTCCACCATTCACAATGCATCTTCCGCTGAAAAATTTTAAATTTCCTTTTACAATAATGCATTATTCTTATATTCGAAACTATCCCATTTTCATCTGAAAATTTCCCTATGCAAATCCTGCGTTGATTAGTGCCCCTTTTTACGCATTGTGCGACTCTGCGACGTTTACGCACGTCGTAAAATCGAGCTCTCTACTACGATTGAAGATTTTCCGCTTTTCCATTGAATTTTCCTAGAGCCTTTATTGATGTCGTAACTTTACGGCCGAACGAGGTTTTCTACTTTACTGTGCTATAATTCTCAGGGAAAACGTTCAATGCGTACAACACTACATTCGATGCAAAGTTAGTTGTTCGCCGCTCCGGTTTCGCGTTCAATAAAGCGAAGCCTTTTGAAATGTGTAAGGTTTAAAATGATGAAATTGTACGATTATGTGTTTTATAAAATTTTAAGGGAAAAATACTGAAAGGTTGCATGTTTATTTTAGAATTTATCCCTGTTCTACGAAGGACGGCACGTAGTAAACATTAACGAGAGTATCGAACGTTTTATGCATTTTGCAGAAACTTTAAGTTCAATGACGTAAACTTCAATAACGACACGAACGTTTTTATTTCGATAAAAATAATTTTATATTTTAATATAAAAATGTTAGTCACTTCAGTTGAACAGACCACTTTTAGTAATACATAGAGGAAAGGCAACAAATATGGACCATCTGTATGTTCATAAGTAGGAACACTTATGCATATTGATGATTCAACTTCATTATCATAGACATACAGATTAACTCATTAATTGATAAAATATAAATCACATTTTTATAAAATCGAAATTAATTCGTCCTTAATAAATTTCAACCCACAAAAAAATTTCTTCTCCATAAAAAAATTAACAAATCAATCCTCCATAAATAAGCGTAGCATAGAAATCGCTCGAGAAATCTCCGCCATAGAATCCATTACATAAATCAAATCCAGGGCCTCTCAATCAGGAGTTGACATCCTTGTTCTCCAAACACCGTTCTCGTACATCAATCATAATTACGGTCAAATAAATATATTGGCAGGCCGTTTTTTGCGTACTTCGGGTAGCAGAATCGGCTCTCGATTCTTCCTCATGCCGACTTCTTTTTTTCCACCTTCATCTTTTTTCATCTGCATCTTTTTTTCGCTCCTCGCGCGCATCCATCTCCTTTTTTTTTCCACCGGTCGAGCTTTTTTCACCATTTTACTCCTTTGTGCAACGTTCCGACGTGCAACCGGTAGTGGTTAATATTCGTCATTATTTTTATTTATTATATTTGGTGCTTTTTTTCTGGGGTCGTTCTTCTTTTTTCGACTGGACAAATTTTCGTCGCCGCTCAGACCGCAGAAACCGAAAACTCATTATGTGCACAACTCGTCCAAGGAAATTCTCAGATATTCAAATTATGGAACTAATAATGGTGAATTGAAGAAAAAAACTAAATCATGGAAGTATAACGAATCTTTAGAATTTTAGCTATTCTAGTTTCAATTTTGAATTGAATTGCTTTTATCGAAAATAACATCCAATTGACAAACTGTGAAATCTTTACTTTTTACATAGCTACTATTTTCAGTTGAAAATGTTCATATAAATCAAAAGTCTTATTATTTATGATGCGAGCAATGAATTATGTTGAAAATTCACATCATTAAGAAGCCATATATTTTAAAGTTTTCTACAAAAATATTTAAAAGTAAACTTTCGATATAATATTCGTATTTTATTAGTGTTCAATTAACCAAATAAACTCGCCTTTTCTAAAGTTTCTACAAAGTTCGTCAACTCACATAAATTATCCTAATTGACTCAAGGTCCAATCTTTCATTCATTGAATAAAATCCATCCATGATACGACAATAAAATCAAAAGAATAATGTATGTAATAATTAAGATTCGATCTTGCAATAGTATGTAGGCAATAAGAACTGTCAAATTCTATAGTTAAAAAAACATTGACATGTTACTTAATATCTTAACATTCGATTAAAAGATCGATCCTTAAGGCATAACAAACTATTCAACAGTTTATGGGCCGTCTTTTAACTTTTTTAATCATATAGTTAGTTATAAATAACTAACTCACTCCCTAAAATACGCAGTCATTTTTTTACGCACGAATTCTATTAGAACGCCACAAACTAAGTGAGAATCGCATCTCAGGAAGTCATTATAGTTAAGAAATCGAGAGTTGAAAAATGAAAATATCAACCCTGAAGGCAGAAACGCACAGCTCTGAGACGTCATAAAAGAAAGAAAGAGAAGCAATCCATTGAATTCTTTGTGTGCGAGTGAAAAAGTCACGCAGAGGGGGGCGCGTAAACACGCATTTACCTGTCGCAAAGAATTTAACGATTGTTTATCTATTTATTTTGACGTCTCAGAACGGTGTATTTCCCCATTAAATCTTCCAAAACACAACAGAACAAGCTTCTCGAGCGCTACAAATGAATTTTAAAAAATATTAGCCAACTTCCGAGCGCTTTCGCTCGCCTAGAGCTTACGTCAAAGGCGCCGCCGCTAACCGAATGCGTGCGCAATCATAAATTGGTCACGGCTGCGGCCAGGTGCTCGAACGGGACCGCGGGCCTCGCTCGCGGCGCCCCTGCCTTTCACACCTCGCGTATAGCCGGAGCGGCAACAGGTGCGCCCAATCGGAAGTCCGCAAGCCTCCGATTCCAGATCTGCGAGAGGCGACAGATCGCCCGACTCGAGTCCGAGTCGGATCGGGGCTCGTTAAATGGCGGTTCAGGGGTGGTCAAGTCGATTTTATTGAGTAGTTTTTAATTTGTTTGAAAAAAAAATTTTTTTGTGATATCTAATTGGAAATATTATCGATCTAAGTTGATTGAACTGATTTAACTCAATGGAGAAAAAATAAAAATCTAACCTAAAATCTGACCCTATTCAACCTAAATGAACATTTAGATTAGACTCAGTGGTGTAGTGGTAAATTTTGAGGTGGGGGAGCGCTTGATTTTCAACACCCCCCCCCCCCCATACATCTTTTTCTTGCACATCCTTATGGAAACCATATTTTCAATACTTATGAAAAAAAAATAGTCGACACAAATTGCTTATTTTACGCAAATTCAGCGAACAAAGTCATTTTTTTTGTAGCCAGCCCTAGAAATTCTACCTGCTACCGTATCGAATTGGGCTCGATTTTTGCGAAAACGCACATGGCTCTCGAACTCACCAAACAATAACATGCAATAAATTTTGTCAACCGGAAATGAGAGAATGAAGAGATGACTATTCAAAGGACGTTGTTACAAAATTCGTTATGTGCAGCAAATGTTTAGAATTTTATGTGCTTTCATTGCCTTTGTCTAGATTTTTTGAATTCAATATGTTTGAAACTTTGATGCTATTTTGATATTTGAAATTTTCATGGGGGAGCGCTCTCCTACGCCCGAAAGAGGTAAGGGAGCGCGCTCCCATGCGCTCCCCCTCGACTACAACACTGATTAGACTATTGGCAGTTGGATTAATTAAGAGCTATATTTTAGTTGAATTAATTTTTCTTTTTTATGATTAGGTTATGATTTAATAAGATCAAATGCCATGCCGATGTTCTGATTCACCGCTGCCAAAATTTTTTTTTTTTACTTTTACTCTTTAATGAAAAATTATACTATAATCTACGTAATATTTTCGAATGTGTGCATTGTCTTTTACGTGTACGTGACGTGATTGCAATTATCCTTTTTCTTAGAAACTTTTTTATGCTGCATTCGAGTATTTTATTTTTTTGTTTTATTTCAAGGAAATAATCTCGATTCGCTGGTACTATGAAATTTTTACGCGTGCGAAATAATCGTATTTTTTTATATGGCAAAAGTTCTGTTCTTATTTAATCGAAAACGAGCATTGACCTCGTTTTTTTTTAAGATTGAATCGAAATAATGTTTTCAATAATAAAATTTTAAATATACTCCTTCTATCGAAACAGTTGTTAGAATAAATAGAAATATATCGTCTCATCATTTAATTTCAATCTATGAATTTCTAAATGAGTACTTCAGTAATGATACTTAATCATCTTATTAATTAAATAGAAAAATCTTGTCAATGGAAAAGCTTCCGCGAAACGTAAATTCAAACGGAAATGAATTCCCACATATAAATAGTAAACATCCGTATTGCGAAGCTTTCAACGCAAACATTCGATATTAAACTTGAACTCGACTTCCTCCTCTACTTACATCAGCAGTTCAGTGCACAAAGTGATAAACTCCACTTTTGGAAAAAAAAATAGATTAAATGTCAAAACACTTGATACTGTCATAACTTTCTTTGTATAAAATATCTTTCACGAGTGATAAAGATTGAATATTTAAACCGTGTTATTTCAGATGACATTTTGATCAATTTTGGACTCTTATATGAACTGGCCTCATATTTAGTTTATCATAACCATAATTTGAATGTTTTTTTAATCGAATAATGAAAAAAAATAAAGGCATTTTAAAGAAAGCATCAATATGTTTCATTGTTTTTCTCGGCTTATTATTTTATAAAATTAATAACTTTGCACACTTAACGTCTCATATTCACTTAATAGTCATAATTAAATTTAAAAAATCTAATTTCCAATCTTCGCATAAGCAGAATTATAAATCTAAACAAACATCCGATGCAGTTGTCCGCAATTCATAGAAAATACCACGAACGAAAATCGACCTTACGCACACGTAGCATAAGGCGCATAATAGAGCTTTCTGCACAGTATCGCGTCGAAACGAAAGCTCTGAGCTTTGAACTTCGCCGCGTCACGCTCCGATAATCGCCAATTGAAGGCTTTCGCAGTGCAGATTCGACGACTGCAACTGCAAATCTGCAATCTGCTCGTTTCCGCTTTTCATCCCGCCACTCTTCGGCTGGCCGAGTTCGAATAGCTTTGACGGTACGTGCTGCCTTTTTGCGACTTTGTGTTTCGTTTAAAAAACGGACACTGAAAAGGTTGGTTCGATCAATCATACCTATTGGCCGATTTTGTGTTTGGGGTCGATTCGATTTTTATTATATTTGCTAACATAACCAAATCGTTTGATGTGTGTCGTGACTTTAAATTGAAGAATGTTTATATGTATCTACGAAGTCGAAATGGAAAATATGTAGTTGAAAATATATTTACATATGAATAAATCACAAAAACTACATCCTTACTTCGTATATCATAAACATACAGAAAATTTTCTAAAGAAACATTAATAATTGCAACTTTTTACGAAAGGGCTGCAGAGTTGCAGCCCTTTAAAATGACCCTCAATGAATGAACTAAAAATAAGAAAATTATTACTTTACACATTTCGAATATGATTTATATTCATAAATGGATTTCGCTTTATTTTTTCTTTGAACAAATCGACCCAGTTATTAGCACTCGATCAGAGACGTAACAAAGCATTGGCAACTGTATGGTTGCTGGAGGGCACAGATATTTAAATTTAAAAATTTACATGGCAAATTATTGACAATGCTTTGTGCGACATCTGTTAGATGTAAATCAAGTTCTAATTTTCCATTTTTGTTTTCTTTTAAGAAAACTCTACCTATATTTTTTATTCAGTTTTTTTTCTCAAATTATTCTCTTTGTGATTCTATGGATATCATTATTGGAAAGACTGCAATATTTCGTTCCTTCTTTCAGATTTTTTCAATATCTTTAGTGCTCAAAGTCGAAAACAAAACATTATCATTTATTTCAAACACAACTAATTTATGTTTACTAACTAATTTAACAACATTCAATTAAAATAACCTATCTGCTATTCGACTGTCACTAAATTCATCATTACTCCTCTGGCAGCACTTTCCCATCATTTGCTCATAGAAATCAAAAAGCAACAAACAACTCGATCAACTTCCCAAAATCCCAATATAAATTTCAAACCCTTCAATAATCTTCGACACAAGAACTCCAATCACTTCACACACACACCAAATTTAATTTCAACAGACAATTAACCAACTCCAACCTCATCCGAAGAACCACCGCAAGATCCATACAACACATCCTTACGTACTGCAAACCCACAAACTAACGGAAACTCGAATCTCTCGTCCGATTGATCATCTGATTGATGCCGGTCGTCTTCCGGACTCCTCTTTGTTTCGATCTGACTCCGTATCCTCGGGTACACTGGACCCAATGGAGAATCGACTTGAATCGGTGGTGCTCCTTTGTATCATCACGCCCCGATCTCCTCGTAAATTTTCGTGCTCGAATTTATCATTAAATTTATGTAAGTGCGTGCCTCTATTTATGCTCGTTGCTCTTTTTTTCGCAATCGATCTTATCGCACGCGGCTACCGTGGCGCTCGAATGTGCCAGTCGTGCTCAACTGTTGTAAATAGTTCTGATTTTAATAATAATCTATTGATTTGATGATCTGATGATGAGTTTAAAATCCGCCTACTTTAAACGGTCGTAGTAGAGCAAAACATCACCATGATTAGGTTATAAGTTTTTTCTTGTTAGGTTTCGTTTTTAGTTAGGTTAGACCGAGTATCGTGCCTATTGGCTGATCAACAAATTCCTTTTTGAATTCATAGCAATAATGTGTATTCACAATCAGTTATAACTGCTCGCTTAAAGACTTCTTTATATGTATTACTATATTAGACTGTCATTGTTTTATGAAGCCACATTGGTACCTAGTTGACCCAAAATCTCATTTATAGTCTCAAATATATAAGATTCAATTTGTGTGTATATTTATTTTGAAGCATTTCATTGAGAAAATTCCAAATTGTCTTTTTAAATCTTCAGTGTGTGATTGATGCTGAAGGTACTTATCAGATTTCATTATGAGTACAATAAATTTGAAAAAAAATTGGTGTCTGAATTCTGAATTTCACAAAGGGCACAAGTGACCTTTTTTATCGATATTGAGTTAAGCACAAAAAATGGTTTTAAATATGATATTATTTCGATGAAAAAGGTCACTAGTGCCCTTTGTGAAATACATTCGTCAATTATGATACTTACAAAACAGACTACCAACATGACATTTAACCCGACAACTTGAAATATCACCCAATCTAACCTGACCTGAAAAAAAAACTACCAAACTAAACCCATCGAGCGATACACATACGATCTACTCCACAAGCACCACAATCATTTATCAAATTAGAAAATCTAAATTTTCCTTTATTTCCCTCATTCAAAACCACCCACCCTAATCGAACCTCACTGCGAAAATTCAACCCCGCCATAAAAACAAAAAAATCCCAACCGTCATCCAAACGAACCAGCAAAGCTTCAAACCCCACACAGCCAACTTCAAGCAGCAGCAACAGCAAGTCGAGCCAAAAAAGAGCCGAAGCGTGAAAAGGTTGGTCGCACCTGTCTCATACAAGAGAGCAAGACGTCGGCGAGATCAAACGCGCCACGGAGATCTCTAATAAAAA